>CM045769.1:16904428-18104428 GCA_025200525.1 Camellia lanceoleosa | reverse complement strand
TTAGGTTTACAGGTTCCTGGAAGTCCTATTAGAAAAGCACTTGATCACTACTGTTTCTAATTGGAACTTTGGCAACGCCGTGGGACGATCATTATCTAGGAAGGAAATTCGTATGTGTTTATGTGATTATGTGGATTAAATTATTGTTGTCTATCGCATTAAGACGTGAGAGAGTTATCTTCGGTACATTTGTAAATGTGCTAATCTATTTCGTTACTTTCATTAGAATGTCAGGACATGGATGTGGTGGTGGTAGGTGTGGTAGGCCTAGAAGGCATGAGGTGCCTTTACCGAATGAGATTCCGACACAAAAGGAAGGGGTTGGTCAGGCCAATGTGACCGAACTAGTTGGTCAGCAAGCCATGGGTGCCTCAGCCTGCGAAATGGCCAGAGCATTGCTAGAATTCGTGGACATTCTCAGAGTTGAGAATCAAGTCCAGGCCCAAGTAACTGAGGCAGGGCTGTCATTCTTGAAGAGAGAGTTCTTTCGGTCCAACGCAGACAAGTTTTTGGGTAATCCTAAAAAGCCTTGAAAGCGGATGAATGGCTCGAACAAATGGTGAAGACATTTGATATGCTTGGCATCGAAGACGACGGGCTGAGAGTGACCTTGTCATCCTTCTAGTTGAAGGGAGATGTGGGTCAATGGTGGAAGTATGCGCGTGGGCACATTGGAGTAACTTGAGAGGCTTTTGTCAATGCTTTCTAGGACAAGTTCTTACCTCCCACTGCTAGAGAGAAGTTGAGAGATTAGTTTCTTAAGCTTAAGCAGCTCAGTTTGCCAGTAGCTGAGTTTGAGGCAGCTTTCACAAGCCTCTCTAGATTTGCACTGGAACTCGTGGCGATAGAGGAATGTCGTTATATCGAGTTTGAAAAGAGACTAAGGACCAGGCTTCTTTACAAAGTAGTTGGGTCGATGATTAGGGACTATGGACGCCTTGTGGAAGCGGTAGCTCATCTTGAGACCGTAGTTCAAGCAGAGGAGGAGCGAATAAGGGGCTCTAGGAGGAATCAAGAGGTTCAGGGTGAGAATCGAGACAATAAGAAGTAGAGAGGTCCTGCTCCATAGTAGTCTCAGGTTGCATAGTCTAGATCCACTTTTCCTGTGCTGAGTTCAAGCTCAGTGAGAGGTAATCAAGGACGTTTTTCTTGTTACAAGTGTGGCCAGTTAGGTCACAAGTCTCCAACTTGCTCGCAGAGAGGAGGAGGGCAACAGTCTGCTCCGCCTGCGGCTCCTTCTTAGAGCCAGAGTCAAGGGAGAGGGCAACTGCCTACTTGTTATTAGTGTGGGCAGTCAGGGCATATGAAGAGGTTTTACCCCTAGTTGAATGGCACACCTGGTGCACCTGGCTTGAGGTAGACATAAAGCCACCAGCCTACACTGTCAACATAGGCCTCGAGGGCTAATCAAGGAGCCTCTTCAGCTTAGTCAGTGTATCAGACTTATGCTCCGAGGGGTGAGCAGGTAGAGCAGAGACCTACATGGCGTGTGGATGCTATTACCGCGCCAGACTTAATGCCAACGCCTTTAATTATGTGAGGTACTTTCCTTTTATACAATTCTATTGCCAATGTGTTAATTGATGCAGGTGTATCCCATTCATTCATCTCGTTTGCATTTGCACTAGCATTGGGGTTAGAGTTGGCTCGATTAGCATCTCCACTCAGTGTAGAGTCACCTATTGGTGGTGAGATTGTTTTGGAACATAGGTGTCGAGGTTATGACATAGAGGTTGACGGTCATCGACTTCCTTTTGCATTTGTGTTGATTGACATATCTAGTTTTGATGCTATATTGGGTATGGACTGGTTGTCATCGTATTGGGTTGTCATAGATTGTTATCGTCAGAGGGTTAGTATATGTACCTTGAGCGGTGCTTGCTTTTACTTCATGGGGGACAAGGCTGATAGAGTTTTATCACCTGTGTATGATCCGCGTGGGCAGAGTAAGCTTAGTTGTTTTTTTGCCAACTTCTTAGGTAGTGAGTGTGATGAAGTCCAAGTTGATTTACCGAGGGTAGTTTGTGAATACTGGGACGTTTTTCCTAAGGATCTCACAAGTTTACAACCTCACCGTGAGATTGAGTTCTCAATTGATTTAGTGTCTGGCACGACATCGATTTCTATGGCACTGTATAGATTTGTATCAACCAAGTTGAGTGAGTTGAAAATCCAACTCAAAGAGTTATTAGATAAGGGATTTATCTGCCCTAGTACTTCAGCTTGGGGAGCACCGGATCTCTTTGCCAAAAAGAAAGATGGTGCATTGCGTCTTTGTATTGATTATCGAAAGTTGAATTAGATAACTGTTAAGAACAAGTACCCAATGCCTCGTATAGATGATCTGTTTGATCAGTTGAAAAGGTCTTGTTGTTTTTCTAAGATAGACTTGTTTTTCTAAGATAGACTTGAGATCAAGTTATCACCAGTTGAGGGTAAGAGAGGAGGATATCTAGAAGACGACATTCCGTATGCGGTATGGCCATTACGAATTCCTAGTGATGCCTTTTGGTTTAACCAATGCACCAACCATATTTATGGATTTGATAAATCGAATCTTTCACGAATTCCTAGACCGTTTTGTAGTGGTCTTTATTGATGATATTCTGATTTACTCTCCCTCTGAGGAGGAACACGAAGAACATCTGCGAGTTGTACTTGAGTTACTTAGAGGCTAGAAACTATATACTAAATTTGGGAAGTGCAAATTCTAGTTAAGAGAAGTAAAGTTCTTAGGCCATGTGGTATAGGGAAAATGGGTGACTATAAATTCATCTAAGATAGAGGTCGTACAAGATTGGGAACAACCTAAGAATACTTTTGAGATTCGTAGTTTCTTGGGGTTAGCCGGGTATTATCGTCGATTTGTGAAAGATTTCTCTAGATTAGCCTCACTATTAACTAGACTAACGATGAAAGGAATTATGTTTGTGTGGAGTGAAACTTGTGAGAAGTCTTTTCATGAGCTTAAAGTTAAACTTACCACTGCTCCAGTATTGATTATTCAGTGTATTGTGATGTTTCTTGAGAAGGTTTGGGTTGTGTATTGATACAAAAGGGAAAAGTGGTAGCTTATGGCTCATGGTAGTTGAAAACTCATAAGAGAAACTATCCTACCCATGACCTAGAGTTAGCGGCGATGATCTTTGCCTTAAAGATTTAGAGGCATTAGCTATATGGTGAGAAGTTTGAAGTGTTTTTTGATCACAAGAGTTTGAAATATCTGTTTACATAAAAAGACTTGAACTTGAGACAGAAGAGGTGGATGGAGTTTATAGAAGATTACGACTTTGAGTTGTATTATCACTCAGGTAAGGCCAATGTTATGGTTGATGCTTTAAGTAGGAAACCCATTGGCAGTATGGCTAGTATTTCCATTCGGGAATGGGAGATGTTGGGTACTATTGGTGAGTTTGACTTCCATCTTGGCGAGTCCATTGAGTCTGCATCCTTGTTTTTGGTAGTTGCACAACCTGCACTTATGAACTTTGTGATAGAAGCACAGAGAGGTGACCTTGAGGTAGAATCCCTCTTGGAGAAGATCTCCAGTGGGAAGGTAGAAAGAGGCTTGAACGTGTATTCTGACCCGAGTGTTAGATTGTGACCGTCTTTTTGTGCTAGTGTTTTTTTGAGAGGAAGTACTCTGAGAGTTTCACCATTCACGTCTTACGGTGTATCCGGGAGGCACAAAGTTGTATCATGACCTTAGTCTCCAGTTTTGGTGGAGAGGAATAAAGAAGGATGTGGCCGTGTTTGTATCGAGGTGCCTTACTTGTCGACAAGTGAAGGCCGAACACCAGAGGCCAGTGGGTTTGTTACAACCCTTGCTTATAGCTGAGTGAAAATGGGAGCATGTCATGATGAATTTCATTGTGGGTCTTCCGAGGACGCAACGGGGTAGTGATCCAATTTGGGTGATAATTGACTGGTTAACAAAGTCAGTGCACTTTATACCTATGCGCGTGAGTGACTCAGTAAATTATCTTGTTGACCTTTATATTAAGGACATAGTTATAGACACCCCATTTTTGACCGACCTCAAGACTTAGACGTCATCGCTTGCTCACTCGATGATTTTGATAGTATGCGTTCGTTTTGAGTACCTGAAGTCCTTGGCGGAATGCCTTGTCTTTGAGCCTTGAAACCTTGTCCTTTTTGTGCTTTGTTTTGGACCAAAATCTTGGTGTTTGAAGTTTGGAATTTTTGGTGACCTGTCAGCCACCACCATAGGCTGTCGGCCATGGCTCATGGTTGTCAGCCATTGGTGTGGCCGGTCGGCCACCAATGTCTTTTTCTACATATTTGTTGACAGCTGTGCCAGCTATTAGCACGTTGAGCTGCATCTCCCTACACGGTGGGATGTTTCCAAGCTCAAGGCATGTTTTTCTATACATAGGGGGGTTTCTCTCCCATTTTTGAGGGTTAGAATTTTTGGGGCAAAAATATCTCTCTCTCTCTTTCTCTCTCTCTCTCTCTCTCTCTCTCTCTCTTACAATTTTGTTCTTAGTTGCTTGTTTTCTCTACACTTTTGCATACACATCCTAAACCAAATCCTCTCACCTTTGAGTTGAGGTTCCTTGGGACTTGTTTTGACCTCTTGAAAGTGGTTTTAGCTTGGATTGTTGGCCAAATTGTGTCTTGGCTTCAAGAGGTATAGCACTCTCCTTTTATACTTGTTTTGCATACTTGCTTTGACATCTTTTTTTCAACTGTTTTTGTTCTAGTTTTGAACTATAAAAAGCTCTATTTTTGTGGCCTAAAAGTGGTGGTTTGAGGCCATTTTCAGTTGGGGGGTGGTTCACCCGTCTTGCTTCTTTGTTTGTCAAGATTTTGTACCTTTGTTCATCACTTTCAAATTAAATTTTTTGGGCCTTTTAACCACTGAATTTCAGAGGTTTTTCAGTGGCAAAAAACTGATTTTGAAGTCCAAATTTGAAGGGGTTAGCCTCCCCTCTTTATGTCTTGTTTGCATGCCTAGTTAGCTTCACGTGTTAGCATGTTTTTCTAGTTTAACTTAGCTCAAGTCCAACATGCTTTAGCCTCTGAAATAACCTGTTTTAGCTCTATTTTGGGCTAGTTAGTTCATTTGAGTTTTGTTTTGCATAGTTGTAGTGTAATTCCTTTCACTAGCTTGGTGTTTTAAGGCTTTAACCATCATTAGTTTGAGTTAATTGCAAGTTTTAGTGCTTTTTCCACTTCATTTCAACACTTACAATCTCTGCAATCCCCCTGAATTCTTCACTCTTTTGTTTTTCTTTGAAAGTGGTTTCAAACCACTTGTTTGCCTAAGTGTGAAATGGAGGTGCTACACCTAATGGTTTAATACCTTAGAAGGTTCATTACCAATAGTGTAATGCCTCTTTCATAACCAAAGCAACTTGTAGTTTGAGCCCTCTTTCCATTAGAAGACACTCACCAATGGACAAATTGATTAAAGAATGGATATGGTAATTAAAAATGTGTAAACAAAATTTGCAAGTAAAAGTGACAAGATAAGCATGTCTTTGAGTTGCATTGCATGTGTTCAAATCGGAAATTAATTTGAACACAAGGAAAATGGGACTTTTCATACTCAAAAGTGATGAAATGTGTCACTTTCCTTGGTCTCCATTGCCCTTGATCAAGCATGATAGGGTGATGGTCATTTTTGTTGCATTTTGCATTTATTGAACTTGCACAATTGATTTCACAAGCCATCATGCAATGAAATTGCTTGATTAATGGCTTATGAACCAAACTTTGTCCCTCTTTTGATTTCCCTATGAAAAGGAGAGGCAAAGTGTGCAAACAACCCTTGAGAAATACACTGTTTTGCCTTCTTTGCTCTCTAATTGCAACAAGGAAGTCATGTCAGCAGTGGCTGACCAGCCACCACCAGTAGCCGACCAACCACCAGTGGTAGCCAATGGGCCACCATTGGTAGCCGATCGGCCCTGTCGGCCACCAATGAAAAGTGAGTAGTGTGTTTGTAAGATGGAGCAGAGGTGTTCTAGAAATGGGCAGATTTTTTTGGTGTTCAATGTGTAAACAGAGGCATTCAGCAGCAAGGCAGTGGTTTTTCGGGTGAAAATCGAGCATGCATGAACCTCCCTCACTCCCAGGATTAACTAATTAGTTTAATTATCAACAAATCAAATATGTGTTGTAATTAATTAGTTGTAGCTAATTAAGTGTTGTAATTAATTAGTTAGTTTAACTAGTTATTCAATTTTGTTTTGTAAATAGTTAACTAGAATAGTTAATTAATTTGAGTTTTGTAATAGTTAGTTAGCTTAATTAGCGTAGCTAGTTGGTCAGCTTATTCATTCGGACCCTCCTTCACAAGGGCATAATGTTGTAATAAGTGTGCGTGTGTGTGTATGTCTTCCAACCCCACATCTTTCTCCCTTTTATTTAATCGCTTTTGATGGTTAGATTAGGGACATGTTTTATTTAGCATATCGCAAGCTTGCATCCATTCATCTTGTCTTGCATGCACTGAGGCTCGTCACATCATTCAAATTGCATTGTCATTTCAATACTTTATTTGAATATGTGTTTAACCACATGTTATCAAGTTAACTCATATGCCATATTAGTAGCCGAGCCTAGTAATTGCATGTTGCATATGTTGCATTAGTCATAATTGCATAATTAGGAATCATGCATTTTTCTAACTCATGTCTCTTAGCTCGGAGTACTAGGTGAGTTTTTAGTGCTTTAGCATACTTGCATGAATGTGAGTGATTGCCATATCTAGCATGCTTTCCATGAGGCTAACTGCTTAAGTGCTAAACTGCCTGAATGCCTGTGGATGAAGGCTTGTTATTTGAATTGGAACGATTCAACAAATGTACGTTTTAAGCCCACTTTGTTGAGTGGCAAATCAATTTTAAGCCCATTATGTTTGGTGGAAAATTCGCAAACTTTAAGCCCACTTAAGGTGGCAAATTCAAACCATTTTTGCAAAAACAAACATGAATTGAATTGTTCCAATTCTTGCAATTCTAGTCTATACTTGCTTGTGCGCATCACATAGTAAAGCTAGCTTAATAACCGGAATAAGATCACGTAATGTTTATAAAAAATCATATCCTGATTAGTAGAGGCCGATCTTTGATCGGGCGAGCGGGGGTGCTCAATTCATGACCTTCTCCTCTAGTACCTAAGTTCCTGAGCCGAGACAACTTTAGTGATGACAGACATGTGGCCTTTGGCACGAGTCAGGGTTTCCTAAATTTTCCCAAAACAAAAAATATTTAGGTAGTGACTCTGTATCTAGCAAAGCAGTCCAATTTTGGCATTATTTGATTTAAAATCAATTTTCCAAAAGGATTTGCCAAATTTGGACTTTTTGGTGACTATCAATTTCACATTGTACTTGTGAAATTAGATTCAGAAACCGCGAGTGTCCGAACTGTTGGGCTTTCTTTCAAACCTTCTAAAAGGGGGCGCGAAAAAGTCAAGCCACAATAGTGAGGTTACATAGGGTCCCTGTAAGAATTGTTTCTGATTGAGATCTGCAATTTATGGTTCGGTTGTGGCAGAGTCTACAAAATGTCTTGTGCACAAGATTGACTTTTAGTACTGCGTATCATCCTTAGAGTGACGGGTAGTCTGAGCATACTATTTAGATCCTTGAGGATATGCTTCGAGGTTATGTCATTAACTTTAAGGGGTCGTAGGAGAGGCACTTGCCCTTAGTGGAGTTTGCTTATAACAATATCTTCCAATCAAGTATTGGCATGGCACCATTTGAGGCCTTGTACAGACAACCTTGTAGATCCCTTGTGTGTTGGGCCGAGGTAGGTGATGCACCAATGTTGGGTCCAGAGTTAGTCCAGGAAACAATGGAAAAAATTGCACTTATCCAGGAAACAACCGTGAAATTAAAAAATGCGAATAAAAATAAATAAATAAATAAATAAATAATAATTATGGGCTAAACAAACCACTAAGATTATAACAACACACTATGAAATAAGAAGTAAGAAAATAAATATGAGATATAAAATATGAGAAAATGAAAGACTAAAAATTCACCTTCCAAAGAAAGATTGAACTTCTTGATTCCCAAACTCCCTCTTGATCACCCTCAAGTGTAGGAAGTGTGTTCTTAAATCCTCAATTCGAAATTATGGAGTTTATGGAGTTTATGGTGTGGAAAGTGGCTAACTCTTTAGTTTTTCACACTTTTAATCACTAAACACTCTTCCTTATGATCAAGGCAATTGATCTTTGGCTATATCAAAATTTTTGAAGTGGTTTTGGTGTATAGAAATGAGGAATTTCAGTAGCTATGGAAGGTATGGGATGTATATAGAAGATATGAATATTTTTTGCTCAAAAACTCAATTTTTCTCTCTTTTTTCACTCTTTTCTCACCCATTTTTTTTCAATTTCGTGGTCCTTTCTTCTCTTTTACAATATGATCATTCTATATAGGCAATGAGAGAGAGTAAAGGTCAAAAAGAAGGTGGGAGACAAGAATGTGATAGGAGGGCAAATTTTCAAGATGGTTGCATGGGATACTCCTTTATGAATGAAAACAAAACCTCTTTTTGACAATGAGGGATGATTAGTTATAATGGAGGATGAGTGGATGCACTTGAATGGCTCAGAAAATAGGTAAATGGGTTGTCCCAACCGAACCAAAACCAAGAAAAAATGGGCTATTGTTGTTTTGCGCCGAGTCAATAAAATCTGCTTTTAAGTCCAACTTCAAATGGGCATATCTCCCCCATATGGACTTGGTTTTAGGCGGTTCTTGGGTTCAAATTGAAGCCCCATAAGTCTACTTTCCAATGGTGGTGGCCTCACATTTAAATTCCAAGTGTACAAAGAGATATGCCTAATTTAGTAAAGGTTGTCTCGGGCTGGGTCAACAAAATTTGCTCTTAAGCCCAACTTCAAATGAGCATATCTCCCTTATTTGGACTTGGTCTGAGGTGGTTCTTGGGTCTAAATTGAAGCCCCAAAAGTCTACTTTCCAATGGTGGTGGCCTCACATTTAAATTCCAAGTGTACAAAGAAAAATGCCTAATTTAGTAAAGGCTGCTTATTTTCTTCTTAATGATTTGATACTCATCCTTTTCCTAAACTAGTTTTCTTTCATCCCCTCCTATTTCCTTCAAGTCAAAACCTATAAGAAGATGTTTTTTAAATATTTTTAAAAAAGTTTCACCTCTCTTCCATTTATTTCCACTTTCTCCTTACTCAGTTTACTAAAAAGTGCAATATTTTAATCGAAATGGGAGCTTCGGGACATTGTAGAAACATTTAAAAAAAAAAAAAAAAACATATTTTGAAAAGAGGGTTTTAAGTTCTAAAATAGTTTGGCCAAAAAATGGGTGAAGGTTGGGATTAAAACTTAAATTCCATCTTTCTTACTGAGAATTTTGTGAGAAACACATTCTAATTGTCATCATCGGGTAATCAAAAGAAAGCGCCCAAGTCTTAGGGCCGGTCAAAATGGGGTGTCTACACTACCATCAAATCGCCATGCATCCGGAGGACCAAGACAAAACTGCATTCCTCACCCCAAGAGGAACCTGTTGCTATAAGGTTATGCCTTTTGGGCTGAAGAATGCAGGGGCAACTTACCAAAGACAAGTCACTACCATGTTCAAGGAGCAACTCGGCCACACTATGGAAGTGTACATTGACGATATGGTAGTCAAGTCCAAAGAAGAGCAAACTTATCTAGCCGATCTAGAAGTGACATTCGGCATTTTACACAAATACAAAATGAAGCTGAACACTTCCAAATGTGCGTTTGGGATTGGCTCTGGCAAATTCTTGGGTTACATTGTTAACCATCAAGGAATCAAAGCCAACCTGAGGCAAATCACAACAATCTTGAAGCTTGGCTCCCTTCGTTCAATGAAAGAGGTTCAAAAGTTGATGGGGATGGCCGCCACACTCAACAGGTTCATCAGTTGTTCCACAGATTGCTGCTGACAATTCTTTCATACTCTATGGCAGGGCAAGGCTTTTGAATGGACCTCCCAATGCGAAGCCGCTTTCAACGGCCACAAGACCTACCTCCGATGAGTTCCATTCTTGACAACACCTTCAGTAGGTGACCCGCTCATTTTGTATCTAGCGGTTTTCGACCGGGCCGTCAGCGCCGTACTGTTAAAGAAAGAGCTGGAGGAGCAGTAGCCAGTGTATTATATGAGCAAGGCAATGGTTCACACCAAAACACGCTACCTTCTGTTGGAAAAACTCATTCTGGCCCTTGTCATGGTAGCAAGAAAGCTGATGAATTACTTTCAAGGGCTATTATCGGGGTACTAACGGACCACCCCCTCTGGTCGGTACTCCGTAGTGCAAAAGCATCAGGGCACGTTTCAAAGTGGGCTCTTGAACTCGGCCAGTATGATATTCAATTTTTGCCTAAAACCTCAATCAAAGGGCTGGTGCTTGCCGACTTTGTGGCCAAATTCACTGGGGGTCATGCCGACTTCAAGTCTGATGAAATTCTAGCTAAGCCGAATTGGAGAATTTATGTTGCGGACATTTGGTAGCTGTGCTATGATGGATCATCCAATCAACGAGGCAGTGGGGCCAAAGTAGTGATAATGGCTCCCGACGAGGCAATAATTGAGCAGGCTGTCAAACTCGGCTTCGAATCATCAAATAACGAGGTCGAATACAAGGCCCTGCTAACCGGTTTGCAGAATGCACATCTCCTAGGTGCTCTGCGTCTTCTTATATTTTGTGATTCAAAGTTGGTGATCAATCAACTAAAGGGGGATTACGCAGCAAAAAACGACCCTATGGCCGCTTACATGAAAACGGAAAATTCCGTACTAGCAAAATTTGACCATCATGAATTGAACCAAATAACCCGTGACCAGAACACATATGCAGATGCCTTGGCTTGCCTAGCCTCTGCCATTAACTCAGAGATTAAACGGACCATTGAAGTAGGTTTCATCCCAGAGCCGAGCATTGGCCCTTCTGAGGAAGTCCAGGTCAATGTCATAGAGTCAGGACCGAGTTAGATGGACTCCATTCTTGCATTCCTGTCTTCTGACCAGCTCCCAGCGGACAAGAAAGAAGTGCACAGGCTTCGAAACAAAGCCCTACGATATTACTTGGATCCGCAAGGAAAGCTTTATAAAAATCCCTTTATGGTCCATACTTGGAATGTGTTCATCCGGACAAAGTCGAAGCACTTCTGACCGAAATACATGAAGGCAGTTATGGTGCCCATTCTGGCGGGCGCTCTTCGGCTCATCGAGCTGTGACACAGGGGTATTACTGGCTGACAATGAGAGTCGATGCCGAATGTTACGTGAAAAAGTGTGAACAGTGCCAGAAGTTCTCTCCTTTGACCCACCTACCTGCTGAAGAGTTAAGCTCTATAACCAGTCCTTGGTCATTCGCCCAATGGGGACTTGACATCGTTGGACCATTGCCTCATGCCTCGGGTAACAAGCGATTTTTGATTGTCGCGATAGATTATTTCACAAAATGGGTAGAAGCGGAGGCACTAACGCATATCTGAGATACTGACATGAAGCGTTTTGTATGGAGAAATATCATAACACGATTCAGCATTCCAAGAACACTTATTTCAGCCAACGGCACCCAGTTTGATTGTGGTGTCTACAGAGAACTGTGCAGCAAGTATGGTATTCGACCCTATTATTCCTCCTCGGCTTATCCACAGAGTAATGGCCAAGCTGAAGCCTCCAACAAATCTATTTTAGACGGCATCAAGAAGAGGCTAGAGAAAGCTAAAGGAAGATGGGTCGAAGAGTTTCCAAGTGTATTATAGGCTCATCGCACTACTCCGAGGTGGTCCACTATGGAGACGTCGTTCGCTTTGTGCTTCGGAACGCAGGCAATCATCCCCTTGGAGATTGGCCTCCCAACCTTGAAATCAACAGTTTTTTATTTGGGCCGAAACGACATGATGTTGGCCTTGGATTTGTTTCTGATTAAAGAACGGAGAGACCATGCCCTTGCATCCATGGCACAGTACCAGCAGTAGCTTCCTAAGTCATATAATCAGTGTGTTTAACTGCACCGCTACACACCAGAAGAGTTGGTCCTGAAGAAAGTGCTTCCAGCTGCTTGTAGACGTCCCTGAACGTCCCGGGAGGGAAATCCCATTTTGTTCATTTGGGCTCACTACAGTTTAGGACTCAATGTCACGGTCCTGTATCTAATCTCGCAGAGTGCAATGCATGACCAATGAATCATCAAAGAGTCCAAATCCAGCAAATCATTTTTGAAAACAGATTTTTTTTGAAAGAAGTGCCAGACATGGACTACTTTGCCAGATACAAAGTCGCCACCTAAATATTTATTTTGGGGGAATTTAGGAAACCCTGACTCATTGCCTAAGGCCACGTGTCCGTCATCACCAAAGTTGCCTCGGCTCGGGAACGTGGGTACGATTGGGGAAGGTTACTTCGTGAGCACCCCCGCTCGCCCGATCAAAAATCCGCCTCTACTAACCATGATATCTAGTTTTGAAAACATTATGCGTTCTTATTCCGGTTACTAGCCTAGATTTACTATGTGATGCGCACAGCATAGAAGTATAGACTGGGTCACCTGAATTGGAACAAAACATCTCATGTTCGTTTTGAAAAACGGTTTGAAGGTGCTACTCGCAAGTAGGCTAAGACATGGATTTTGCCACTCTCAAGTGGGCTTAAAACTCTCAATTGATGAATTGTTCCAATTCAAATAACCCAACCTTCACCCACAGGCATTCAGGCAGTTATATCACATAAGCACATAGCCTCATGGTAAGCATGCTATCATGGCAGTCACTCACACACATGCAAGGATGATAAAGCATAAACACTTACCGAGTACTCCAAGCCAAAACAGAAGCTATGTTAGAAATTCATGTATGATCCTAACTATGCTGACACAGGCAGGAATACAACTACAATAGGCTCGGCTATTTTAAAGATGTCATATGATGATGCTACAGCTAACACGCATTCAACTTGAAATTGAAATACAATGCAGTTAGTATGATGTGCCGAGCCCGGTGCACGCAAGACGGATGAATGGATGCAAACATGCGAGCCTAAGTATGCTAATTGAAACATGCCCTAAACTAACTATCATAAGCTGGTAAATAAAAGGGAGAAAGACGGGGGGTTGGAAGACATACATCACACACACGCACACTTATTACAATTGTGCTCTCGCTCGGAGGGTCCGAATAAATAATACAGCCCGAATAAATAATACAATCCAAATGAATAATAGATATTACAAAACCCTAATTAATTAATAAATTAACTAGAAGCAAGTAAATTAGCATGCAAGCTAAATGGACCGCCTCAGCTCTGTTCCGAATGATGAAAGATGCATGCTCGAGTCGCTTCGTCGGGAAATCCCTCGCGATGCCCCGATTTGCCTCTGTTTGCAATTAATCCCAGAATGCCGTGCAAAGCTTTGGAAAGTTGCTGATTTCTGGTTTGCTACAACAGAGAGCAAGAAAGGGGCATGGCAAAGTATTTTCACATATGTATGCGCACCTTGATCCTTGTGCCACCAATCACGCATCTCGATGCATGATGGCTGAGGAATGGAATTGCACGACTCAATGTGAAATGAATGCACATGAAAACACAACAAGGCCTAGACTCCATCATGGGTAAGCCGGAGTGTCGGCGACCGGAAATTGAGACACGTTTCGTCACTTGGAGTACGAAACGTCCCTCGTTTCCCGTGCTTGGGCTAACTCCTATCCCAAAAACAATGCAATGAGATGGAATACACAATGTGACTAACATGCAACCTAGCATACGCAATGCTATGGATTAAGATGGTATACACAGTGCACGTGACATAACATGGCATACACAATGCTCTAACATGCAACCTAGCATATGCAATGCTATGAACTGAAATGGCATACATAATACACGATGGACTTACACCAACATGAGTGGACCTCAGCCACACTCACATCAGTGGCCATATGATGAAAATAAGACAACCGAAATATATGCAAACATGCACGAATGCAATGGACCGATCCTAAGGCACAACATGAAACTCTAACAAGGCATGGCAAGGAATGAAATATGGCATAGGATGGCGCATGATACAACTTTGAAATGGCATAAAATATGGCACACAATGCAAGCTAGGGGGCCCGGGTACCGAAACTAGTGAAGTGCGTTACACTAGAGGTACCCAAAGCAATGCACCAAAGGCAAAACCAACCCTAAACAGACCCTAGGCAGGTTTGAAACAGTGGGGAAATGGCCTAAAATGATGGCTCGGAATGCAACGAAATGGAGCTCATTCAATGGTCTGAAAACAAGGCATACAAGTCTGACTCTCAAACACATTTAAAGGGTACAAAACATGGCAATATGGGATTCAAACAAGCTCTAAAATATGATGTATAATGAGCCCAAAACATGAACACACCTTAGTATATGCATGGAATGAACCTCAAAACTCAAAGTTAAGCATGGGTATTGAACTACAAGCATGCAAAACCAACATCATTCAACCATGAGACCTAAAAACAGAGCTAGGGAAGTCCAAAATACACACAATATCAGTTTAAGACATGGCCAAAAAGTGCTAAAATCAAGGGTCAACAAAGCATGCAAAGAAAGCTAGTGAACCATGATTTACACTACACGTATATGAAACATATGAAGGCTCACCAAACCAGCCAAAAAAAAAGTATGCCATGCCAAGATATGCCCATATAACCACTAAAACTCAATCAATGCATGCAAGAATGATGGGCTCCTTTGAAATGCCAATAAGGGGTTGTTCTACACATGCATGATGGACACACACAATGGAAAAATCACCTCTGGAAAGAGGTTCTGAGGGTCCTAAAACCCACTAAAAAGAGCCTGAAATGGATCTAGGAAGCATGCAAATAAAGGCCCGTTTGAAAGGCCTTGAGGAGGATTGTTCTACACATGCATCAAAGACACAAAATATGGCCAAAAGGGCTCTGGACAGAGTCAAGGAAGACCTCAAAACTCACCAAATAGGGCCTGAAATATGGCTTCACAACATGCAAAATGGAGCTCCTTTGGAAGGCCAACAAAGCTAGTAAAGAGAACAAGGGGTGAGAGGGTCACCCCTCTCTGATTTTAGGGCTCAAAAACACATCTAAGCCACTAAAAATCCACTGGATTTCAATGGCTAAAAGGCCAAACTAAGGCCAATGCAAATGCTCAAATGCATGGCTCAAAACATGAGGAAATGAAGCATGAAAGGGGGTAGATGACTCCAAACAGAAAAGAGTCCTTAAACAAACATGTTTAGAAGATCAAAGAAAGACTTTTTCTAGTTTATGTCGAAACCCAAAAATGCTTGCAAATAGGGCTAAGTTATGAAGCAAAATAATGCACAAATGGGAGAAATGATGACTTACCCTTGTAACACAGCAATGCAGCAAGTTCTGGACCAAGAAGGTGAGCCTTCAACCTCTGAAAAATAGCTCCAAGGTGATTGAATGGATGGTGGAGGTGGTAGGCTATGAGGTGTAGTGCAAATGGCCAAGAACTATGGAGTTATGGAGCTTGGATGTAGAGATATAGAGGGAGAGTGTATCTATCTTGAGACCAAAATGTTCAACCCTTGCAAGTGAAGAGGAGGGTTGGTTTTATAGAGGAAGAGGGCCAAGGCGTCTTAGAGAAGCCTCAAGTAAAAGGCCAAGCTTCTAAAAGAAGCTAAGCAAAAGGGTCAAGCTTCTTGAGGAAGCTAGACCAAAAGGGTTAAGCTTCCTCAAGAAGCTTGACAAAAGAGTCAAGCTTCTCTTAGAAGCTAAGCCAAAGGGACAAAACCTCCTTAAGAAGACAAACAAGAGGGTGAAATCTCGGAGAGTGGATCAAATGCTACACAGCTGGCACAGCTGTATGCAACTCAGGAAGGCCAAAAAGCAGAAGGTAGGCCGACCAGTTCAAGTGGTCGGCCGACCACTTGCCCTGGTCAGCCGACCAGGGTTCAAAAGGGTCAAGGTGCAAAGCTGGCCGGCCATACCAGAAAGGTGGCCTCCCAGATGAGTAGAATACAGCTATGTGGTGGGAGACCAGAAAATGTGACCCAGGAGAGAGGAAAACCAGCTTTCTAGCAAGGTTCAAAAGGGTCAAGAAGAAATACTGGTCGGCCTACCCATATTGGTGGCCTCCCAGATGAGCACAACACAATGGTGGTATGGGAGACCTGAAATTGTGGCTCAAAGGTGAGGAAAACCAGCTTTCTGTCAAGAAAACCGGCTGGAGGAGAGTGAAAATGGTCTCCAAAAGAATTGCTGGTCTCCCACTATAGTACCACCTTCCAAACAATGAAAATAGGGTCCATACCAAAAATGAACCCTAGCCGATGCAAAACGAGGGTTCGAGGGCCAAAACACGCGGCTCGGGGCCCCGAAAACAGGCTGTGAAGCACCGA
The DNA here is from genome assembly GCA_025200525.1 of Camellia lanceoleosa. Taxonomy (NCBI): domain Eukaryota; kingdom Viridiplantae; phylum Streptophyta; class Magnoliopsida; order Ericales; family Theaceae; genus Camellia; species Camellia lanceoleosa. The sequence continues at coordinate 18,088,036 of CM045769.1, read as the reverse complement.
AGGTGGCGTACGACCACGAATGTGGTCTCTCGGGCCACAGTGTCCCTCTAAGGAGAGGAAACAAGGTGTGTGGCAAAAACTGGAGCAAACGGAGGTAGTTAAGCGGTCCCGAACCGAGGCGCAGGACCGACGGTTCCGAAAACCAGAAACTGGTCTCCAAACAGGAATAGTGGCCTACGACCACGAAACATAGCCTACGGCCACTGAGAGATGGTCTACGAGACCTCTCCCTCCCTTTGGGAAGAGAAAATAGAGAAAACAAGACCTGATTCGCAAACCAAGGCAAAGCACAAAAGAGCCCTGAAGTCTGGAGGCATGGCTCTCAGCCGAGACTCCATGACCTCAGAACGAGTACAATGTGCATCATCACCAAGCGCTCAATCGGCGACGTCTGAGTCTTAAGGTCGGTCAAAAATGAGGTGTCTACACTGCTGTAGACGCGCCCCGAGGGCTTCTGTGCTACAATTCGGACTCAAATGTCACGGTTCTGAATCTAGTCTCGCAAAGTGCAATGCAAGACCGATAAATCACCAAAGAGTCCAAATCCGGCAAATCGTTTTGGAAAACTAATTTTTAAGAAAGAAGTGCCAAACATGGACTGCTTTACGGAATCTGAGTCGCCACCTAAATATTTTATTTTGGGGAATTTAGAAACCCCGACTCGTCTTAGAAAACGTGTCCGTCATCACCAAAGTTGCCTCAGCTTGGGAACTTGGGTATGATTGGGGAAGGTCAGCTATGAGCACCGCCGCTCGCCCGATCAAAGATCGGCCTGTACTAAACATGATATTTTATTTTTGAAAACACATGTGTTCTTATTCCAATTAATTAGCTAGAATTATTATGTGATGCGCACAGCAAAACAAGTATAGACTAGATCGCCTAATTTGGAACAAAGCATCGCATATCCGTTTGTTTTGAAAATAGTTTGAAGTTTGCTACTCGTAAGTAGGCTAAAATGTGAATTTCAATGAATTGTTTCAATTCAAGTAATCCAACCTTCACCCACAGGCATTCAGGCAGTTAAACACTTAAGGAAATAGCCTCATGGCAAGCATGCTATCATGGCAATCAATGACACACATGTAGTATGCTAATGCATAAAAGCTTACCTAGTACTCCAAGCCAAAACAAAGAACTAGTTAGAAATCAATGCATGATCCTAGTTCATGTTAAGATGGCTAATGCAACGCATGCAAAATGCAACTAGAAATAGGCTCGGCTATTCTAAGATGACATATGAGATGCGATAATTGATACATGTATTCAACTTGGAATTGAAATACGATGCAGTTTGTATGATGCGCCGAGCCTGATGCATGCAAGATAGATGAATGTATGCAAACATGCGAAGCATAAGTAAGCTAGACAGATGAATGGATGCAAACATGCAAAGCATAAGTATGCTAATTGAAACATGACCTAAAACTAACCAACAAAAGCAGATAAGTAAAAGAGAGAAAGAAATAGAGGTTGGAAGACATGCACACACGCAACTTATTACAAAATTGGCCCTCTCGATGGAGGGTCCGAATGAATAATACATGCCAACTAACTAACTAACTAACTAACATGCTAATTAATTATTACACAACCAAATTGAATAACTAGCTACAACTAATTATTAAAAAAATTAATTAATTAACAAATTAACTAATTAAATTACAAATGAAAAGCAATAAATAAAGCTGCTGCAGCTCTGTTCACAGAAGAAGAGTATGCATGCTCGCATTCGGTTTCTCGCCTCGAAACACCTTCCGGTTGATCTCTTGAGGCTCTGTCTACAGGGTGTCCTTGAGAACTTGCTGCTGGAACTTACCAAAAATAGTCTGGGGAGTGTATCAATGGCCTGCCGACCATGGAGAGATGCTACCGACCACCTGCCGGCGAAAAATTCACACTACCGGCCAAGGACGAGGAGGTGCCGGCCATCTGTAGGGCACTGCCGACCACTGATGTGCTGGGACACCAAGCTGCAGCAGAGCATAAAATAGAGAAAATGGAGGGTCTCCCAAGGGTATGTACGCACTATGCCACCCCATATCACCTCGAAACATCATGGGACAGGCATAGTCGGATCCACGACCATCAATCACGCATCCCGATACATGATGGCCAAAGATCCAACTTGTGCAAATCAATGTGAAATGAATGCACAAATAAACACATAGAGCCTAAAACTCTATCATGGATCATCAAGACCGTCGGCAATCGACAATTGAGACACGTTTCATCACTTGAAGTATGAAACGTCCCTCGTTTCTCATGCTCAGATTAACACTTAATCCAAACAACAATGCAATACAAGCATGGCATGCACAATGCGACTCAAGCATGCAAACATGCAATATGACTTAAGTATGCAAAATGTAATGTAATAAACATGCAACAATATGTAATGGAACTAGCATGTGACAACATGCAAAGATGGAGCAAGCATACAACAATATGCATGATAAGCATGCAACAACATGCAAGGATGGAGCAAGCATACAACAATATACAAGACAAGCATCCAACAACATGCAAGGGATGGACTTAAACAAAAATGGGCAGACCTCAACTATGCCCAAATCAGTGGCCAAAAGGTGCTGAATTGATGGTACAAAATGCTAGACAAGCATGCATGCCAATGGGCCCAAGAATTAAGGCATAAAGATGCAACTCTTAAGCACACTTGAAGAGTGAAAAGCATGCAAGTATGACAATACTACATGCTCTGAAATGATGCTAGGAATGATGACAAATCACACACATAACACAAGCATGGCATGCATGAAGCTCAAAAGCTAAGAACTAGCAAAGGGACTTAAGCCATGGCCATACAAAGCAAGCCCCAAAGGGCTAAGGGAACCTAAAATAGTCCCAAGACAGGTCTGAACAAGACCAAAAACAAGGAGCATGCAAGGTTACAAAAGAGGCAATGCACTACACCTATTGAAACCAAACATGGTATGACTTGGATAGCATAAAACAAAGTTACATCATGGTATAACAAGACCAAAAATGCACTGATATGATGAGCCAAAGGCTTAGGCTTAATGGTATGCACAAAAGTTCATTCTTGAGGCATAAAAAGCCAAGCCTCCAAGGCATTAAAAGCATGTCAAATGCAAGTGTATGACTACATTTCATGGACTGAAATAACATTTAGAATGATGGCAAAGCATGCAAACATCACATGCATGGCATGGTAGGGGCCTCAAAACCCAAGGCTAGCCTAAGCATTTACACTATAGCTATACAAAGCATGAGTGATATGGCCATGGCAACCTAAAACAATCCTAGAACAGCCCAAAACAAGAATAAAATCATGCTAGAGCAAACCCAAAATATGCTAGGATGATGAGTCAAAACATCATGCACATAAAGCTAGTAAGCAAGATTTGTTCTACAAGTATATGGAGCATGCAAAGGATGGCCAAACCAGCTATGGACAGAGTCATGACATGGCAAAACATCACCAAAAACATGCTGAAATGGACTCAACATAAGCTAGGATAACATGCTAAAGCAAGAAGCATATAAAGCTAGTTTATGAGATTTACACTACAAGTGTATCATACATGCATGGAGTGACAAAACCAACCTAAAACAGATCTAAGGCATGGTAAAACATCACCAAAAACCTACTGAAATGGACTCAACACAAGCTAGGAAAATATGCTACTTTGATGAGCTACAAATGGGATTACACTACACATACAAGATGCATGCAAAAGGTGACCAAACCAGTCATGGACAGTGCCAAGGAAGGTCCTAAAAGTCACAAAAAAGGGCTTGAACCAAGCCTCAAAAGTACAGAGAAGCATGCTCCTTTGGAAGGCCAAAAATGCAAGCAAACAAAAACCAAAAGAGAGGGGGTCACCCCCTCTAATTTGAGACCTCAAAACCACATGCCTTCCATTGAAAATCCATTGGATTTCAGTGGTTAGAAGGACAAACCAAGGCTAGCTCGAAGGCCTCAAGGCATGGCTCAAAACAAGGCCAAACAAGGCCAACAAGAGGGTTGAACACCCTCAATAGCCAAAAGACCTTAAAAAACTACCAAAAGCACTTAAAAACAAGACTTTTTTCAGTTGAAAGCAAGGCCTAAAACAATATGCAAGGATGGCCAAAATGAGGTACAAAAAAGTGCTAAAAAAGGGGAAGAAGCTCACCCTTGAAGACCAACCTCGAAACCAACAACCTCAAGGGCCAAAAACCCACTTTCAGAGCTCAAGTAACCTTCCCAAGAACCTCAATCCAATGGTGGTGGTGTATCTCTATGTGTTGTAGTGTAAAAGTACAAGAAAAATGGACTAAACCACAACAATATAGAGAGAGTAAGAAATATAGAGAGAGAAAGCTATATCTCATCTAAAATGGATGAACCTCTGCTGGAGAGAGAGGCTCTCCCCTTATATAGAGGGAAAATAATCCAAAGCTTCTTCAAGAAGCTTGGCAAGAGCTTCATCCCTCCATACACGTGTATGGAGGGGAGATTAAAGGATTCTAGCTGGCTCAAAAGATCTGGAGTGAAACCTGCTGAGAAAGGGGTTCTGCCGGCCATCAGGGATGACTGGCAGTGGCTCATTGATGGTCGATAGGCTCAATCAATGGCCCGCAGCAACAAAGTGAAGGCCGGCAGGGCCAAAAGGTGGCCGGTAGTGCACCAAGAAACACATTCTGAAAGGACCAAGTCATGGTCCAAGAATGGGGCAGAGAGGATACAGGGTTTGGAAAGCTCAAACCTGTGACGTTCCGCCGTGAAAGTCGAATACCCGATGAGCAATCGAACTTGTGGCTGGATATACCTACAAGCACAACCGAGTTTGGAGGACGGTCAAAAATGGGGTGTCTACAGTTACCCCTCTTTGACAGAACTCGAAAGTCACAAAGTGACGGGAGTGAGTGTCAAAGCCCAGAGACGACCCATTTTTAACAAGGCCGAAGACTCAGGCAGACATTCAATATGAGCATGCAAAGATGCGTCGTAGGCTAGGGCAAAATGCAAATGACATGCAAGATGCAAGAGCATAACTTATGATTATGCGAAGAGAGCTGTAACGAAGCAATTATATACAATAAATACGACATTTTACACAAGTGAATAACAGTCCTACATATTTCAACAAAAAGAATGTAAGAAAATTAGGCAATTCTCACCACGTCTCACGCGAAGTGAATAAAATACCGTCCGATTTGTCTGGCCGTGCCAACTTCCAAATGAACCATACATACAATATCGTGCCTGTAAAAGAAAGAAACTCAACAGGTACAATATCGGGAGAATCATGCATAACAATGCAAGTGATGAAAAGTGCATGACAACGCCAGTAAAACATACGTGACAGCGCAAGTTAAATAAATAAAACCTGCGTGACAGCACAAGTTAAAGATACGACATGCGAGACAACGCAGGTTAAAGAAATGAGAAACAACGCAAATAAAACATGCGAGACAACATAGGTTAAACAAGTAAAACATGCGTGACAGTGCAAGTAGAAGAAATAAAATATGCGTAACAGCGCAGGCTAAAGAGATAAACATGTGTAACAGCGCAGGTTAAAAGAAGAAGAGCATGCGTAACAGCGTAAGTAAAAACATGCGTAACAGCGCAAGTAAAACAGATAAGTGTGTAACAGCGCACATAACCTACGTAACAGCGCAAGTTAAAGAAATAAAACAAGTAAACATGCGTAACAGCACAGGTAAAACAAGTAAACATGCGTAACAGCACAGGTTAAAGAAATAAAACAAGTAAACATGCGTAACAGCGCAAGTTAAAATAATAAGTGCGTAACAACGCACATAACCTGCATAACAGCGCAAGTTAGAAGATAAGTGAGTGCGTAACAGCGCACATAACCTGTGTAACAGTGCAAGTTAAGATAATGAGTGCATAACAGCGCACATAACCTGTGTAACAGCGCAAGTTAAGATAATGAGTGCATAACAGCGCACATAACCAGCATAACAGCGCAAGTTAAGATAATTAGTGTGTAACAGCGCACATAACCTGCGTAACAGCGCAAGTTAAGATAATGAGTGCGTAACAGTGCACATAACCTGCGTAACAGTGCAAGTTAAGGTAATAGGTAATGCGAGATGCAAAACAATGCAGATTTGATGAGATGCAAAACAATGCAAGTTTAATGAGATGCAAAACAATGCAGATTTGATGAGATGCAAGACAATGCAACTATAAACTAGATGCAAGACAATGCAAATTAAACTAGATGCAAGACAATGCAAATTAAATTAGATGCAAGACAATGCAAATATAAACTAGATGCAAGGCGATGCAAATTAAATTAGATGCAAGACGATGCAAATATAAACTAGATGCAAGGCGATGCAAATATAAACTAGATGCAAGACAATGCAAATATAAAGAATGGGTGTTTAATTTAATAAGCGAATGCTAGGTGACAACAACAACAAAAACAAACATGCTTAATGAAGACATCTTGAAAGGGGACTTCCGGTTTACTTCCCGAAAGGTTTGTGATGCGTCAAAAAGGATACACCTTGTGCGCGTTGATGGGCGACGACCACCGTATATTGAGGACATGATTCCCGGGTTTCCACGGAGGCATTTTGAATCAAATTTTGAGCATTCCTTGGGATTGTTGGAACCCAGGGACACATACCAGGATCAAATAGGCAGAGGAAGCTGGTGGAGGACTGCTGGCCATCAGGGAGAGCCGCCTACTGCTGCCGACCATTATTGGCAACTGCCGACCATCGATGAGGTTGTGCCGGACATCAATGTGCCCCTGCCGGCCATCGGTGGCAGATTCGAGCAAAATGGTCTTTTCGGCCATGGGTCTTTAAATAGGCCCAAAATTGCTCCAATTCCTCACAAACCCTTGCATATAAAACATTTTCCTTGCCCTCTAGGTGTGCCTTCTCTCTAGATTCGCACGTTCTACGCGTTTCCCAACACCCTAAACAATCTTGAATCGTTAAAATTCCTTGGTTTTCTTCGATTTGAACCGATCAGAAATTGAATCTGAGGTACCTTTCCCCCATTCGAGGATCATTTCCCCTAGATTTCTTTCGAGGTTAGTTCACTCTTTGCGAGTTTTCAACTTTATTTAAACTTTCTCTTTCTTAGGGTTTGGTTTGTTCAAAACTCCCCCATTTTGCTCACTTTTGCTCATTTTTGCTCGTTTTTGCATCTATCTCAGAGGGTTGACGATGTCCCACATGATGAGGGCTTTCCCACACTTCCCCCAGTAGAGTTGGCGGCAGACTTTAGAGCTGAGCAGGAGGTTGAGCCTCACCCTTTACCATTGAGTGTACGTCCCTTCGACCCCGCGAGGTATCACCCGGAGACTCACATTATTCCGGTGGCGGGAGGCATCCATACTTTCACCAATTTTGATGAGGGCGCACCAGACGACCTCTTACTGAGAGAGCCGATGTCTCACTTGTCAGCCATTGCTGTGGAGGTACCAACTCTGTTTTTCTGCAGTATTACTTTCAACTATTTGCATTTCTTACACTGTTTCAATCTGATCGCATCACATGCTTTGATCTGACTGTATTTCATACATTATTGCTCTGTATTTAACTATACTTCGCGCATCACTGCCCTGTATGTGCTGTACACGAGCGCACCTCAGGCGTTGCTATTCTGAATTCAACTGTATCTTCGATACACCACTGATTTGCGCACAACTGTATTTTCAATACATCACTGATTTGATCTGAACTGCATTTCAATACATCGCTGATCTATCTTGAGCTGTATTGTCAATACATCTTTGATCTGTTTTGAACTGTATTTTCAATACACCGTTGATCTATCTTGAACTGTATTTTCTGTTGCATGATGGATCCTGCTCCTTCCGAGGTTATGGTGCTACGATTGCTCGGGATTGGTATGATGTGCTTCCCTCAAGGGTCCGCCGGATCATCGACGGGACCGGCTTTGGCGTATTTTGCTACAGCTTGACGTGGGTTACAGCGAGTTGCCCTCTCCTAGGGGCTCTTGTGGAGAGGTGGTGGGACACCACTAACTCTTTCCACTTCTCCACTGCGGGAGAGATGACCATGACTCCTTTCGACTTTGCCATGATCACCGGCCTGAGCGTAGGAGGTGATTCGATTCCCCTTGATCCCGACATGAGGGAGTGGGTGGCAGCATGGGATGCGCTACTTGGAGCACGTCCACCTATTCTTCGAGCGGGTATGGTTAGATACACTTTGTTTGAGGAGCACTACAGAGGAGAGGCTCCCGATACTGATGAGGAGGCAGAGCAGTACGCCAGGGGCTTCCTCTTGTTCCTTTTCGGTACCACCTTGTTTTCAAACAGGTGGAATACCGTGGGTTTGTACTTCTTGGGCACTTTGGTGGTACTCCAGCGAGTCCGTTTCTACGATTGGGGCGCGGCCGGCCTCACCACTCTTTACGGATACATGAGCTCCACCTCTCGGATGTGTGGGAGGTTGATCGGTGGCTACTGGTGAGCTTGGGAGGTACACAACCTAGTTTCCTCTTTTCATTGCTTTACTCAGCATTTGTATGTTTGCTTTGTTCGACACTTGTACTTTCTGTATTTTCTATATCTGCTCTTGCACTGTATGCTTTCTGCTTTGCATTTTCTAAACACCATACATGCTGCACACTACATACCATACACTGCACACACAAGATCTAATTTCCGCTCTAGGCCTGCATCCGTTATGCACTGTACTACATTCTGCTTTCTGCATGTTCAACAATCTGTTCATACACTGTACTGATCACATCTTCCTAACAGCTGTGGGTATACGCATACTTCCCGACACTTGCTCCAGTGTCTGTGGAGGAGACCCCAGCGACAGTCCCATTTTCTGATGTATACAACGGCTAGCTCCGTCGTAGGACTCGAGAGAGCTTCATGTTCTTTTGGCAGTATTTCGACACAGTCATGGTGCACGAGGTAAGCCTGCAATAAGATTATTTCAATTAACTTGATGCGCACACCTTAGTTATTTGACAACTGATCATCTTGTTTATTCTCTTTTCTCAGATCACGTGGCAGCCATAGGATGCGATCCCGTCAAGACTCCGAGATTAGTACCACACTGTTCGGACTAAGTCTCAGTTCCACATTCTCTTCGAGGGCCCGATCTGTCACGCCTGGTTTTTGAGTGAGCGCTTCATGCGCCAGACCTTGGGATTGCCTGCTCTATTTGTACCGATGGCACATTCACCCTCAATAAGGGAGACACACATGTTGTCTGCCGACCAGGTGATTCAGTTCATGGTAGGGCTGGAGACGGATTTCTTTCACTCCGAGGGTGACTACGTAGCCTTTATTCAGATGCTTCTAATGCCACCTTTGACTGGTGTTGTCACGCCCCAAACCCGCCCCTAAAAGTTTGGGCATGACCCATTCGAAAACAGACACTAATCCTGATATACATATCATACGGGGCCTGAACGGAAGCATTCAATAATGAAAAAAATATATATAGAATAACATCCATTGAGCTATTCCTAACATGCCAGGATCTCAACATCACACTAAGTAAATATTATACAGATGGTTTATATACATATGCCTTGACTCAACCCCATAAATAGGCGTATAACAAAAATATTAATGAAGAAGGAATTATATACAATCAACCATAAATAGACGTCCAAAGCGTAAATCAACACTCAACAACACTGTACATAATACACGGCTTCAGGTGGTGCCTGGACGCATCAAAGTTGACAAGAGAAACACAAGCCTTAAAGGTTAGGACTGAACTCCCGGTTGGTTACCTACAAGAATAAACAGACAAAATACGGGATGAGCGAACTCAATGAATAATAGTACATAAATAATGTAATATTTAACCTGAATAATCAAACATATATCTGTAGATGCATGTGATTAACTACATTCCGTAATTATTCCCAAAAGCCATGGGTCCAACTTCAGAATGTAATGGCTTTAAGCCCGATATACTGAATCGCTTAAGCCTCTGATGCAGAACGACCATGGGTCCAGAAATATCAGAATGGCCATTGGCCCAGAAATAATGGAATTACAAAAATAACAGAAATAGCAGAAATAATAGAACTAATGAAATAATGTAAATAGTAGAAATAATGTAAATAAGAATCGACAAAAGTAATGTGAAATAATGAGAACTAACGAAATAACGAGCAGCGTGGCGTGGGTAAATGACGCAAGAGCGTAGGGTAACAGGACGCATAAAGCGTAGTAACAGGACGCATAAAGCGTAGTAACAGGAATAACAGATGTATTTGTTCCATACCAGAAAACATCATAACAGATTAATACAGATAAGCACATTCTTCCCATTATTCACATAAATAAACATAGATACTTAAGCTTAACAGAACGTTGCCGATAACATAATGGTAACATTAATTATCAATAGCAAACAAAACATATGGTACAATGTTTCCTCATGGTTCTTTGTACATAGACATACTTGTTTCGTAATTAACAGAACCTTAACATTACCCATAATCCGAAGGTAAATCAGACCAATTCATAAACCAACTTCACAGTGTTAATAGTTGTATGCAATTCTTATACAGAAGTATAGGTTATTCTTAGGATGGTACATTGACAATAATCATTAGCCATAACCCAAAATACAGAGTAGGTTCAGAATCATACCGGTGTGTGATCACTCTTTTAATGTTCACATCAATTCTCAATCAACACACATGTTAACATATTAGCTCACGGAGGATAGAATGTCAATAACAATAATGATTAACGGTAAATAACATATGTTTGAGGTACTATTACTCATAGTGTTTAGATGCTTGGTCCACCCCTATAGATAGCCCTACACAATTCACATAATTCAAATATAATCCATCATAGTACAACATCATTTAGTTCAACATTACTCAACACAACTCAACATAATCAACATAATCCGCCATAATCATCACCATCCAATATAATCCACACTATTTAACGTTAGTCAACTCAATGCCACCGAATATAATTCAACATATTTCAAATTAAGTTGCTAAGGCTCATTTCAACATTCCATAGCCAAGTTTACATTATCCACATCATCAACAAATCTTTCCCCCAATTTCCTTTCTCATTAACATATGATTTACAATGCTCATAACAAGCTCATTCGCAAATTTTATCATAATTTTCAAACATTTCCAAATTCAAATTAAACTTGAACACATACAATTCAATACCTCAATTTTATTATTCTACTTCAAATTTGGGCCAAATCTTTGGTTATCATCCTTCATTAACCTAGGATTTCAAGAAAAATATTGAAATGTCAAGAAAATTCAAACTTATTAACCCATCATTTTCTATTCCAATTTTCCCATTGATTATACACCTAGGATTCATAATCTATCATTTTAACCCATCAATTATATCACCAACATGATAAACCCGAAACCCCCAAATCTCAAGTTGGACATGTTATGCTCAAATTATAGATTATGTTTTTATATACACAAAATACCACAAATCCATCCATGAATGCAAATATTGAAAGAGAATAAGGACCCCTACCTCAAGAATCAAACAAAGGAGCAAGGATTGAGAAGAATCCTCCAAAATCTCGAAATTCCAATCGGTAGAACATAATAATCTTCATGCTTCTTCACTTTTTGATGGATGATCTTGATCAAAACTAAGAGAAATGGAAGGTTTTGGAGATTAAGAACCTAGGGTTTTCGGACCTAGGGGAGGGGGATGAAGAGGGGAAAAGGAAAATGTGAGAAATGATCCAAAAAATCTCGTTTTAAGCTGTTGTACCGTAATTCCCGCTCAAGCGGAGGAATCCCGCTCGAGCGTACCTGTTTTCAGCACAGATTTCGAAACTTTGAACAGGTATAACTCTCCCATCTGGACTCCGTTTTAGGTCGTTCTTGTGTCCAAATTGAAGCCCCGGAAATAAGCTTTCCAATGGTTCTAACCTCACATCCAAATTCAAAGTGTGGAAAAAGAAAAGGGCAAAAGAGTGGCGGCTGATCGTAGATGAATCATTCAAATTAAAGCTTTTGGTTCCATCCTACTTTACCTTCATTGTACCACCTCAACCCATACTCCAAAATAACATAAGAAATTTCTAAGTACACTAAGAAAATGCCAAGGACAATATTACTTTCCACGCTCGAGCGTCACCTCACCTGCTCGAGCGCTCACAGACCAATAAAGTAGTCCGCTCGAGCGTCAACTTCTCCGCTCGAGCGGAGATTCACAACTTGCAGAATCTCAAGCCGTCTGCGAAATTGCTGGGAACCCCAAAAGTCCGCTCGAGCATTAACTTTTCCGCTCGAGCGGAGGGAAAAGTTTTGGGTCGTCACAGGTGTCCGAGGAGGAAAGGAAGCGAGAGCTCCAACCGCGAGAGGGAGAGGCGGAGCGACCAGGTCTCGTAGGAGGAGAGGTCCTGAGGAGAGACGGGGGACTGCATGGCCCGTGTTGCCTACTACTATGACATGCCGAGGGCAGGCTAGAGAGACTTATCAGATTCTCTTCGCTCCTCCTCCAGCTGGGCATGACCTTGTCGGAGTTTACGGCTCAACCCCGATATGTGCTACACTTTTCATTTTGCACAGTCATTTCATTTCATATCCCGCAGAATACTAATGACTTCAACATTTTTGTAGGCTCCCATTGAGTACACTCGTCAGTCTCTGGAGATGACGGCTTCGGTGATGGGGATGCTGCAGACGAGCATGGACTTGCTTAGTATTTACAATATTCTGGTGAGTTCTTTCAAACTACACTTCATACCACACAATCTTTTCTCGACATGCCATCATTTGCGCAATTGCACACTACACTGATCTGATACATTGCTCCCATACACCGCTCACGGTACATATTTACTGCAAATCATTAACTGCTCACAGCACATTACTCTTGGCATCTGATATATCTTGATTACTAATGCATTTTGGTGGATTGCCCTTTTTCAGATTCCTTTCTTGACGCTCGACCCATCCGGTGCCTCAGTAGGGATAGGGGCCGGTCCTTCAGCACCTCTCCGAGCAGCAAGGGGAGAGGGACGAGGGACTAGTTCACGAGGGCCTGCCCTAGATGACGATGAGTCTGACGATGAGGCAATGAGTCCACGGTCAGAGTTGTCTCAGGATGGAGATGGAGCTGGAGATGGCTCGAGTTCAGGGTTAGGTGCTGACGGTGGCGATGTTCCAGAGTCCTGTTGGTTGAGGAAGAGGACGAGGAGGACTTCTCAGTTTTGAGGCGACTGGCGCCGATCCAGACATTTTGCTGATTCAGACGTTACTCTTCTTTTTGCTTTAGTTTTCTTTTTACTAGTAGTTTTGCACATTGTACTGCATCAGGCAGATTTACTTTTTAAAACTATGCTCTTTTGTAAAAAGAATCTATGATGGAATGAAAGCAGCATTTTGTTGAAAAAGTGTTTCATTTGTACATTCTATGCATCGCATCGCATCGCATCACTTTACACAACAATGTAAATGAGATGGAGATTTTGTTTTCAAAACCAAACACCCAAATTGCACTAATCAAGTAGTGAACTGACTAACAACAAAGTAACTCGATAAGCAAAATAGAGTCTTAACAAGTTTACAACTCGATAAGCAAATTACGACAATTCAATAAATGAAAGGAAGATGATTACAACCTGACCCAAAAAAAAAAAAAAAAAAACTAATATGTCTTAAACGAGACACAACAGAGTCCAACAGGACAAAACAAGACCTTAAAAGACCTAGGTAATAGGACTTCACTGTAGTAGACAACTGGGTCTTCACCAAGAAGGCCAATAAGCATGAGGGAGAGACTGCCGGCCACAAAGGAAGGCCTGCCGGCCATCAGTGTGCCACTGCCGGCCATTGATGAGCCATTGCTGGCCATCAATGGCAGACTCTCTGAAACGGTGACATCTGTCCTTCACTTACTGCCTTATCTTTTATATGAGTTCCAGCTTCAGGATTCTCTTCATTTCAGCTCAAATTTGCACCAAATAGAAGCATTCCTTGCTCAAAACCTCACAAATTGGATTGCCAACTTAGATGGCTTGGAAAAGCTTAATTTCTGGGGTTTTGGCATAAGTGCACTATTCACGTTGAGTTGCACCCTGCTGCGTTTTCCGTTTCTTCATGCCACGGCAAGGTTTTGGAATCCAGTGACACACGTCTTTAGCTTTGGCAGGCAAGAGATGTGTCCCATTTTTGAAGACTTTCAAGTTTTGATGGAATCTGAGCACGGTGAAGAAATCTTGCCACAATTCCACTTTGGGCACGTCTAAGCATTGGGGTGGATGTGTGGGCTCACTTTGCATGATGCTCGATCATTGATTCATGATAGAGAGTTAGACATTCCGAGCTTGGTTTGTCAGTTTTCTGATGCCGGTGACCGCGGCGACCATCATTGGCAGGGTTATCGGCGGCATACGCTTTGCTTGTGCATGATGTCCCATTTCTTGCTTGCCTCAGGCTCTGGTGGGTTTAGCACTCGTTTGATCGAAGTTGCCGAGGGCTTAAAGGAAGGCAAGAACTATATTGCCATGACTTTAGCTGAGACATTGATGGGCTTGGACGCTTTTCATCGCCAGGAGATGGCTAGATTGGTAGGGAGCCCACTATTGTTGCAAGTAATGTTTCCCACCCCCTCCTGCATATGTTTCTCACATCACTCGACCCTCAAACTCGGTTTTTCTCTCAAAACCCTTTTCTTACTTTTCTCTCAACGTACACCTCTCTATTCTTTAATCTCTCATTTTTCATCCCTCCCCAGGTGTGGTTGATGGATAAATTGAAGGTTGTGGATTCATGTCCACCATACTCAGTTCGCAGCTACTTCTTCCGACGACGTCTAGTCGATGCCCCGGATGAGGGATGGTTGTTCAACTGGATGTGCAGTTTATCCGCTACAGACATTGCTTGGCGCTACCCTTGGCTTAATCTATCGGCGATGAGTTATAGCATGACTCGTCAGCCTGGGATCCAGTTGATTGGTCTGACACACTGCGTGTTCTGCTTTCCATTCCGATTCCGGCGTCAATTTGGACATGATCAGACTTGCCCGAAGGAGGGGATAGAGTACCCTGCTACATTTCCGGTCCAAGGCATGCAGCTAGCTCGGTATGCCACAGCCTGGAGGACAAGAGAGCTTCTGGCTCCTGCTCCCGCTTTCAACTGCACCCTTTCTGATGAGTGCCTAGATTGGCTCAATGAAGAGGCATAGGTAAGGCCCACTTTGGTGTCAGAGGCTTCCACAAGCTCTGGGAGGAGACGCAGGAACACCTGATTATGCCCCGGATTTATTTTGTTTTATCAGTACTTTCAAGTTTTCTTTTGAATGTAATAAAAAGCAACTTCAATTTGTATTCAAGAGCAGGAGAACTCTGTACTGAAATAATGAAATTGAAGGTTGTGGGTACTGAAAATTTTCCGTTTGGTCCAAAAATGGTCTAAGTTGTAAAAAGATTAACTTGAGCAAAATCAACTTTTATCAAAACTTTTCAAAACCATTTTTGATATGGGTCAGAACTGGACATGCCCGAGATCTATCATTGAGATGTACAACCCCGGATCCTAGCAACTGGAAAGTTGCCCCTAGTCTGAATAGCACTACACTGGAGATCACAACCGAGCTCTTGAATGCTGAACAAAGATGACCAAACATGATCACATGGTCAAAGTTGATCGAGGAAGTGTTTATGGCTGGACTTCGGAATGAAGTTGCCTACGTATTCCAAAGATGGGAATCAAGCCTTACGTAGTTCGGCTTGGGTTCACTCAAGTATTAACTCTCTCCTTTTGCGCTCTAACTTTTGCCAAGGCCGCCCTTTGCGGGTTTTCAACCTTGCAAGCTCAGTTTTTATAATTTCAAATTTTTCATGCTCTAACTTTTGCCTAGGTCGCCCTTTCGGGTTTTTGGCCTAGTGAGCCACTCAGGGGAAGTATTTCTTCAACTTGTCCATGTTGATCGGTTGGGAGAATTCTAGGCCATCTAAGTCCATTAGAACAACAGCTCCACCTGACCAAATAGACTTGATGACGTAAGGGCTAGTCCAATTACGTCTGAACTTGCCCCTAGGGTCGTGGATGGGAGCTTGGTTGTCTTTGAGCACCAAATCTCCTTCTTTCAAATTCCTGGACTTAACTTTCTTGTTGAAAGCCCTGGCGATTCTACGTCGATAACCCTGAACATGGTACGGTGCTTTCAACCTTCTCTCATCAAACAGCATGAGTTCTTCAAATCTGCTCTGCTGCCAATCTGCCTCAGCTATCTGACACTTAGCCAATACTCGCAAAGATGGAACCTCAACTTCAATAGGTAGAACGACTTCCATTCCATAGACCAATGAATACGGAGTCGCCCCAGTAGAAGTACGAATTGAAGTCCAGTAGCCCCACAAAGCAAATGGCAGCTTATTTGGCCAATCCCGGTAGGTTTCCACCATCTTCTGCAAAATATGCTTGATGTTCTTATTGGCGGCCTCAACTGCTCCGTTGGTCTGCGGCCGGTATGTAGATGACTTGTGAAAAGCCACGTTGTACTTGTCCAACAAGTCGATCACCTCCTTCTTCAAATGGGAACCATTATCTAAAATAATCTCGTTCAGGACCCCGTAGCGACAGATGATGTTGTTCCTGATGAACTTTGACACATGTGAAGCTTTCAATACCGCATAAGATTGGGCCTCAACCCACTTTATAAAATAGTCTATCGCGACCAGAAACAACTCATGCCCATTAGACCCCTTCGGAGTGACAGCCCCGATCACATCAATCCCCCAGACTAAAAATGGCCATGGCGAAGTCATGTTGTACAGCTTAGACAGCGGAATGTTCACGCGGTTTGCATAGATCTGGCATTTGTGGCATCGCCGGACAAAACCAATACAATCCTCCTCCATGGTGGACCAGTAGTAACCTTGTCTAAGGATTTTCCGGGCTTGCATCACCCCATTCATGTGCGCTCCGCACTCTCCTCCATGGATGGCCTCCATTAGGCGCTTCGATTCTTCAGCATCAACACATGGCTTATGCATTCCCAGATGACCTCTCTTGTACAGTTTACCCCCGCAGATAATGAACTGAGCAGCCATTCTTCGTATTGCCCTCTTATCTTTGGCGTTTGCCCCTGGTGGATATGCTTCTTTCTCCAAGAAGTTCCAGACATCGTAATACCAGGGGTTCTCGTCTTGAACCTCATCTATGGCAGCAATCAGCTCGTAGGCCGGCACAAATTTCTGGTCAATGATGATCAAATACATCCAAACTCCAAAAGGGATGTCTATCATGCAAGATAGAGTTGCTAGTGAATCTGCGAACTTGTTGTTCTCTCTTAACAGATGAGTGAAGTTCAACTTCTCAAACTGAGGAATCAGCAAGTCCAAGGTCTGGTGGTAAATTCTCATCTTTTCTTCTTTGACTTTCCAATCTCCTTTAGCCTGAGATACAACAAGGTTCGAGTCCTCGATGACATCCAGCCATTTTGCCCTTACTTTTAGGGCAGCTTCTTAACCAACAATGCATGCCTCGTATTCTGCTTCATTGTTCGATACTTTGAAACGGAGTTTGAATGCTAGAGGGATGCGGGAATTGTCAGGCGCTATCAGCAACACCCCTATCCCATACCCGTATTGGTTTGATGCTCCGTCAAAGTACATCGTCCAAGTTTCGTCTTCGACATATAGAATGGCTTCGCTGGGAATAGGTACTCAACTGCTTCATCCCCTTCAACTAGGTGATCGGCGAGGAACTCTGCTACCACTCTCCCCTTTACTGACTTGTGCGTCACATACTACAAATCGAATTCGGAAAGCAGAAGCAACCAATGAGCTAGCCTACCTGTAAGTGCCGGTTTCTCGAAGAGATACTTGATGGGATCTAATCTTGAAACCAACATTACAAAGTGAGCTAATAGGTAGTGCCACAGTTTCCTGGTAGCCCATTCTAAGGCCAAACAAGCCTTCTCCAGCAGAGTGTAGTTGGTCTCGTAATCCAGCATTTTCTTGCTCAGATAGTAGATGGCTCTCTCCACTTTGTCCTTAGACTCTTGTGCAAGCATGCAGCCCATTGTAGTTTCAATCACTAAAAGATACAAGATCGACGGTTTCCCCAGCTCAGGTGGTGACAACACAGGCGGGTTCTGTAAGTATTGCTTAATCTGTTCAAAAGCAGCTTAGCATCGGCCGTCCCATTGGAACTTCGTTCCTTTCTTTAGGAGACCAACGAGTGGTTCACAAGTCAAGGTTAATTTTGAGATAAACCGTCTTATGAATTGCACTTTACCCAGAAAGCCTCGCACCTCCTTTTCAGTCCTTGGTGGTGGCATTTCTAAGATGGCCTTGATTTTGGAAGGGTCGACTTCGATGCCCCTTTGTGTGATCAAGAACCCCAGTGTTTTTCCTACCGTAACACCAAACGTACACTTCTGAGGATTTAGCTGCAATCGAAATTCTCTAATCCTTTGGAAGAACTTTTGCAAGGCGGTGTAGTGGCCCAGTCTTCTCCCGGTCTTTGGGTGCCATTACAATCTGATTGTAGCCTGAGAAGCCATCCATGAATGAGAGCAATGCATGCCCTGCTGTAAAATCCACTAACTCATCGATATGCAGCAGAGGAAAGTCGTTCTTTGGATTGGCTTTGTTCAGATCCCTGAAATCTACACATACCCGAATTCTGCCGTCCTTCTTCGGCACTGGAACTATGTTGGCCAACCAACTTGGGTATTCGGATACCAGCAGGAACCCTACATCAATTTGCTTGGTGACCTCTTCTTTGATCTTGATAGCCCAGTCAGGGCAAATTCTTCTGAGTTTCTGCTTGACAGGTCGGGCCTCTGGGTCAAGAGGGATCCGGTGCTGTACAATCTCAGGATCGATTCCAAGCATGTCTTCGTAGGACCACGCGAAAACATCTTTGAAATCTTTTAATAAAACGACTAAGCGCTCGCGCTCCTCCGAAGACAACGTGGACCCGATCTGAACCAGCTGCGGGTCCTTCTTAGTACCAACATTAATTTGGGTGATTTCATCAACCAACGGTTTTACAAACCTCTCCTACTCTTGTTCAAGCAAATATTTCAAAACCGGAGGAATTTCTTCCTCATCGTTTTCATCGAAATTTTGAAAGTCCTGATTAATACAATAAATCAAAGGCACAGAAAAGTACTCAGAAGCCACAGCTATTCCATTCTCATTAATCACTTCATCTAATCCATCTGATTCTTCTGTTACAACAGACTCAAAAGAGAAAGAAAAAGACGACCTAGACAGGACTGTGGCATCTGGGTTATCACCCCCAAGAATACCAGACTCAGACTCAGATGAGCTGGAACCTGATTCCAACTCTACGGACTCAGTGGAATTAGATTCCAGCTCACTACCTGACCCAGTGCTGCTCGATAAGAATCCCTCCTCGTACTGCCAGACGAGGGAAAGTACGACGGATGCATCCAAAATGTTTGAAGGTGGGCTTGCAGCCCTTTCATTCCTTATCATAGACACTAAGAGATCATCCCCCAAGCACTCATGTACGATCGGAGGATCTGAAAGTAGAAAAGCCAGTGCTACTCCCATTTCAATCTCAATGTTCTCAAAATCCACTTCCTTACACTATTTAATCTCAGCTGATGGGTATGTCTGCTCCGCGGCCTCATCATCCTCGAATAACTGCAAGTCGAAGAAGATCTCAAACCCTGGCAAGCGCCTCTTCTCTGTGTTCAGCCATGGCTCTGGGAAGCCACAGAATGGAAAGTGTTCCCCCTCCCGGATGAAGCGTCCATTTAGGGAACCCTGAATAGGCCGATGCATCAAATCAAAACACTTCCCGGTCTGCTTGGCTCTCGCTCTTCCAGCCATTTCTTTGCCTTTCCTTACCCAGTCTTCTTTGGTAGGCAGATA
Organism: Camellia lanceoleosa; assembly: GCA_025200525.1. Taxonomy (NCBI): domain Eukaryota; kingdom Viridiplantae; phylum Streptophyta; class Magnoliopsida; order Ericales; family Theaceae; genus Camellia; species Camellia lanceoleosa. Next base: position 18,068,194 of record CM045769.1, on the reverse strand, counting down.
GCCTAAACCAAAGGTAGGCGGGTTGTGCGGCACTTCGGCTGATACTTCAATGCCTTTCCGGCCACTTCTTCCTAGTCCCATCCCGGGGAGGTGCTGGAGTTTGCTCATGAGGTACATTGACTGTGCGCTGACATACAATCCCTCATCAAAAGCTAAGATGTTCTGAACGACCTGGGCCTCAGCTAGGGTAAATCTTGATAGAAACACATCTTCTGTGCCATGCTCGATTTCCAAAATCAGTGTAGACACCTCTAGTGGCGGATGAATTGACGAATTCCCAAAAACAATAGCTACCCCCTTCCCGTGGGGATATTTCAATATCTGATGCAGGGTGGAAGAGACCGCCTTCGCCTAGTGTAGCCATGGCAGCCCTAGGAGTGGATTGAAGGTTGGGGGAACATCCAAGACATGAAAGTCAACATCATGTTGTCCTGGACCAACCTTGGCCTGAATCTGCACAATCTCCTTCACCTCTCTGCTTGTATTGTCGTAGGCCCTTATCACTTAGGTAGTTGGCACAAAGTCTACAGGCTTCAACCCAATTGTATATGGCATCCTTGACGAGCACACGTTAATGGCGGATCCTGTGTCGACAAGAACCACCAGTATCCACTTGTCCCTACACTCCACAGAGATGTAGAGTGGTTTATTGTGATCCGAGCCCTCAGGCAGCAGCTCTTTGTCAGAAAAGGTCAACGTCGGGGAAGCTCCTCCCGGAAAGACCAGCCCTACCAGCTGCTCAGGCGTGGTGTCTATTGAGAGTTTGGCCTTGTCCATTGCCAAAAGGACAGCCTGTCTATGAACTCGTGAAGGCATAAGCAGTCCCCAGATGGAGATGTCTACCTGTATCTTCTTCAGCTGTTTCAACACAGCCTCTTCTTCGAGTAACTTTTCTTTTTGTTTCTCCACCTCCTTGTCCTTCCTGGACGCTTCTGGTTGATTTAAGTGCGGGGGCTTAAATTACTGCCCACTCCTAGTCATGTGGTCTACTTCGCCCACATACCGGGTATCATCTGGCTGGCTTTGTCCCCAGTCATCATCTGTGTGGGCAAGACGTAGGTCGTCATCTTCCCATCACATGCCATCGGTAACCAACAGGCACCTGTCCGGCTGCGTTACAACTATTCCTGTACCCACAGTACCTTTCGTTCCCGTGCTCACAACACGTTCTGTCCCCTTAGGGGCTTTGGCTTTCCTGACTCTTTCAGAATCCTCGGTCCTTTCTCACTCGAATTGTTTCAATGCGGCTTGCTGTTCAATGTCCTTTGTACTCGAAATGCTCTGGTCCTAAGCAAAATTATTATCACCAGTGCTCTCCGACAGTGCATTCTGATTCCTGGCCCTTTCGGCCATTGTTGATGTCTCTGTCCCTGGCGGACTCTGCTCTAACTGAGGTTGTTCCACAATATCTGGTTGGTCGTCAAGCCATCCAGTAATTTCTGCTGACCCATCAAACCAATTGACTATCACGTCCCCTGAATCCTGTTCTTCAAAGAACTGCAGATTTACAAGGTCTTCTTCCAGATCCGTTAGGTCATCTAGCCCTTGATCAGGTCCATCTTCTCATGCTATACAAATCTCTGCCCCTACTGGCAATTCCACATTCGGCCTAGCCTGGCCTACTGATGTAATGTAACCACGCGAGTTGTACTTGAAACTCGCAGACCCCTCAGGTTCTGACTGTTCATCCTCGTCTGTTCTCACAGTTGACGCAGTTCCATCTCCGATAGTTACCACCACCATTTCTGGTTGGGTTTGGGAGATGTCCAACACGCACAAGTCATTACTGTCAGGAATGAACACCTCCGACTTGGGTAGGTGAGAAGGGGTGATATACATGCTGGGGTCATATGACACAACCCCAGTTTGGATGAAATTGATGCGTTTGGGAGGTGGAGCTTGGTTATGTGGTGGGAGAGGGTTGGTTGTGACATTTGGTTTTTCCGGGGGCATGATCACCCTGTTGTCAATGAGATCCTGAATCTCATGACGTAATTGAAAGCACTAGTCGGTGTCATGACCATGCTGTTGGTGATAGGCGCAGTACTTGGCCGGGTTATGGGAAGCAGGGAGTCTGTCTGCTAGTGGCCGCAGCTCTAGGGGCTTTAAGTGCCCTTTTCTGATCAAAACCCCAAAGCTTTGGACGGGGGCATGTATAGTGGAGTGAGGGTTCTTTGGCTTCGGAGGGAATACTTGGTTGTTTGTGAGCTACTTCCGGACGCACCGGTGAATGGTGTAGTTGCAAGGGTTCTCGGGGTGGTGGTGGTGACCATTCCCACATCTGAAGATCTTCCAGTTGCGGCATTGCTTGTGCCTACATTTGAACTGTGGTTGAATGCCCTTTTAGGCTGCTCTCGGTCTTGGTCAATCAGACCCTGTTTCATAGCATCCTCGATCTGCACCCCTATCTCGTGTAGGTCTGCAAAGGTGGGAAAGGGGAGAACAATCATTTTCTGCATGAGCTTGGGTTGGAGGTTGCGCACAACCATCCGTATTTGGTCTTTGTCAACAAGCCTGACGGTCATCATCGAGGCCTTGGCCCTCCACCGGGTCACAAAATCAGAGAAACTCTCATTCGGCTCTTGCTTGGTTGTCTCAAGATCACGGGTCGTAATCTCGATCTGTGTATTGTATGAGTATTGAGCTATGAAGGCCTCGGCCATCTCCTCCCAACTCCTCTTGATGGAATCTTCCAATTTTGCATACCAAATGGCCGCTACACCTGACAAGATTCGGCCAAACAAGGAAAGCTTCTGTAATCTAGAGAAGCCCATCGGCCTTAGAATGTCTGAAAACAGCCGCAAATGCACCATAGGGTCCCCGGACCCGTTAAAGCGGTCAATATATGGCATCTTAAAACAGTGCGGCAGCGTCACGGCCGAGTCAGTGTACCCATCCTCAATGTCCAGGATGGAATGATCCCCTTGAGACTTCTTGAACAATTTCTCCAACTTGTTCACCTTTAGTGCTGTGGGGTCCGTCTCGAACTCAAAGGGAGAATCTGGCAGGTTGGTGGGTGTTTTGGACAACTGGGGTAAAACCGGGGGCAGAGCAGGCCCGATTGGAATGTCAGTATCATCCTGGACGTTAGTTGTCTCCCTGAGGCAGACACTCCAGTTTACTGCTATAACCTAGTGATTAACTCTGCCTGTTGGGCCACGACCTCGGCCTGTTGTTTGGCAGATTCTGCTTGATGGGCAGTGTCCTGCTGCATAGTTTTCATGCTTTCTTGGAGGTGATGCACCATCTCCTCTAAGCTTGCCATATGGTACGGATCTATCTGAATAACCGGTATATCTATCCCTACAATAGAAACTAAGACCTCAGTCTGACTATTCACTAATGGGGTGGACCACTGATCTGGCGACCGCTATACTGATACACTGCGTCTGGCTAACCTCCGCCTGGTAACCAGGGGTAAAGAAAGAAACACTGCTTGTCCGTCTGTCAGATCCCTGGATCGATTAAGTCTACGACCTCTAACCTAGAGTGCTCGGGGAATATCTACCTGGTCGGATGCAATTGTGCTAAACTACCTTGCAAAAAGATAAATAAAGCATAATAAGGAAACAATAAGCAGAAAAACGGGCAACATAACAGCTTAAATAAAGACAACACACAGTTGGCACACACAAGCTGAAAGAACTGTCCTCAACCACTGATCACTGTTCCCAAATCACTGCCCCAAAACTGAATCTGATATCCGCAGGCCTAATACCCAGACTTGCAAACTGATATGCGCATTCCCTGTAGAGGCACACTCTAAAAGCACATAATCAAGCAAATGAGAGCCAAAGCACCCCTATGTTGGGGTAGGGTTTCCCTGTCCCATCTTGTCAGGAGCTAGGGTTTCACTACGCACACAGTGGTTTCAAAACAACCTACAATCGGGTAAGCAACCTGTCCTAGTTTGGAATAGTCACTATGGATTCCGAATATGCACTAGGTAGAATGGCAAAAAAAGGTGCCCCGGTAAAAACCAGGGTTTGTATTCCCGTCGTGGCAGAGCCCATAACCGGTCAGCCTTATGGTACGCTTTTCCAAGCAAGCCTCCAGCAAACCGTTCAGGAATAGCATACGGCAAACACGGTGTCCTAGGCGCACCAATGCAAATGCAATGCAAAGACACACATAAGTGTAGTCAAAACAAGATATCATGAGTTCGAGTCAAGCTCTCTAAATCCCCAGTAGAGTCACCAGAAACTGTAGATGCACCTCGAGGGCTTCTGTGCTACAGTTCGGACTCAAATGTCACGGTTCTGAATCTAGTCTCGCAAAGTGCAATGCAAGATCGATAAATCACCAAAGAGTCCAAATCTGGCAAATCATTTTCGAAAACTGATTTTTTTTTAAAGAAGTGCCAAACATGGCTGATTTACCAGATACAGAGTCGTCACCTAAATATTTTATTTTGGGAGAATTTAGGAAACCCTGACTCGTGCCAAAGGCTACGTGTCCGTCATCACCAAAGTTGCCTCAGCTCGGGAACTTGGGTATGATTGGGGAAGGTCAGCTATGAGTGCCCCTACTCGCCCAATCAAAGATCGGCCTGTACTAAAAATGATATTTTATTTTTGAAAACACATGTGTTCTTATTCTAGTTAATTAGCTAGAATTACTATGTGATGCACACAGCAAAACAAGTATAGACTAGATCGCCTAATTTTGAACAAAGCATCGCATATCCATTTGTTTGGAAAATAGTTTGAAGTTTGCTACTCGTAAGTAGGCTAAAATGCGAATTTCAATGAATTGTTCCAATTCAAGTAATCCAACCTTCACCCACAGGCTTTCAGGCAGTTAAACACTTAAGCAAATAGCCTCATGGCAAGCATGCTATCATGGCAATCAATGACACACATATAGTATGCTAAAGCATAAAAGCTTACCTAGTACTCCGAGCCAAAACAAAGAACTAGTTAGAAATCAATGCATGATCCTAGTTCATGTTAAGATGGCTAATGCAACGCATGCAAAATGCAACTAGATATAGGCTCGGCTATTCTAAGATGACATATGAGATGCGATAATTGATACATGTATTCAACTTGGAATTGAAATACGATGCAGTTTGTATGATGCACCGAGCTCGGTGCATGCAAGATAGATGAATGTATGCAAACATGCGAAGCATAAGTATACTAGACAGATGAATGGATGCAAACATGCAAAGCATAAGTATGCTACTTGAAACATGACCTAAAACTAACCAACAAAACCAAGAAAGTAAAAGGGACAAAGAAATGGAGGTTGGAAGACATGCACACACGCACGCACGCACACTTATTACAAAATTGGCCCTCTCGATGGAGGGTCCGAATGAATAATACATGCCAACTAACTAACTAACTAACATGCTAATTAATTATTACACAACCGAATTGAATAACTAGCTACAACTAATTATTACAAAACTTAATTAATTAACAAATTAACTCATTAAATTACAAACGAAAATCAATAAATAAAGCTGCTCCAGCCCTGTTCACAGAAGGAGAGTATGCATGCTTGCATTCGGTTTCTCGCCTCGAAACACCTTCTGGTTGCTCTCTTGAGGCTCTATCTACAGGGTGTCCTTGAGAACTTGCTGCTGGAACTTACCAAAAATAGTCTGGGGAGTGCATCAGTGGCCTGCCGGCCATGGAAAGATGCTGCCGACCACCTGCCAGCCAAAAATTCACACTCCCGGCCAAGGACGAGGAGGTGTCGGCCATCTGTAGGGCACTGCCGGCCACTGATGTGCTGGGACACCAAGCTGTAGCAGAGCACAAAATAGAGAAAATGGAGGGTCTCCCAAGGGTATGTACGCACTATGCCACCCTATATCACCTCGAAACATCAAGGGACAGGCATAGTTGGATCCACGACTATCAATCACGCATCCTGATGCATGATGGCCAAAGATCCAACTTGTGCAAATCAATGTGAAATGAATGCACAAATAAACACATAAAGCGTAAAACTCTATCATGGATCATCAAGAGCATCGGCGACCGAGAATTGAGACACGTTTCATCACTTGAAGTATGAAACGTCCCTCGTTTCTCGTGCTCGGATTAACACTTAATCCAAACAACAATGCAATACAAGCATGGCATGCACAATGTGACTCAAGCATGAAAACATGCAATATGACTTAAGTATGCAAAATGCAATGTAATAAACATGCAACAATATGTAATGGAACTAGCATGCGACAACATGCAAAGATGGAGCAAGCATACAACAATATGCATGATAAGCATGCAACAACATACAAGGATGGAGCAAGCATACAACAATATGCAAGACAAGCATGCAACAACATGCGAGGGACGGACTTAAACCAAAATGGGCAGACCTCAACTATGCCCAAATCAGTGGCCAAAAGGTGCTGAATTGATGGTACAAAATGCTAGACAAGCATGCATGCCAATGGGCCCAAGAATTAAGGCATAAAGATGCAACTCTTAAGCATACTTGAGAAGTGAAAAGCATGCAAGTATGACAATACTACATGCTCTGAAATGAGGTTAGGAATGATGCCAAATCACATACATAACACAAGCATGGCATGCATGAAGCTCAAAAGCTAAGAACTAGCAAAGGGACATAAGCCATGGCCATACAAAGCAAGCCCCAAAAAGCTAAGGGAACCTAAAATATTTCCAAGACAGGTCCAAACAAGACCAAAAACAAGCTCGAAGCTAGCCAACACAAGCTAGAACACAAGGCCAAAAACAAGGAGCATGCAAGGCTACAAAAGAGGCAATGCACTACACCTATTGAAACCAAACATGGCATGACTTGGACAGCATAAAATAGAGTTACATCATGATATAACAAGACCAAAAATGCACTGATATGATGAGCCAAAGGCTTAGGCTTAATGGTATGCACAAAAGTTCATTCTTGATGCATAAAGAGCCAAGCCTCCAGCCCTAAAAGAGAGATTGAACAAATAGGGTAGTAAATGACTTCAAACAGAAAATTTCCCTTAAACAAAGTTGAAGAGGAGCTCAAAATATGACACTTTAAAGTTTATGGAAAATCTCGAATATGCTCACAAGTAGGTCTAAAGCATGCAAGGGTGTAGGAGGCCTCAAACAGAAAAGTGTCCTTATACAATATTCAAGAGGAGATAAAAATATGACACTTTTTAGTTTATGACAAAGTCCAGAAATGCTTGCAAGTAAGGCTAAGCAAAGGAGCAAAATAATGCAAGAAAAGGGGAAATAGAGACTTACCCTTGAAGAGCAGATTTCCAGCAACTTCTGGACCAAGAAAGGAGTTCTTCAACCTCTGAAAATGCCTCCAAGGTGCTGGAATGGATGGTGGAGGTGTTGTGCTAGGAGGTGTAGTGCAAAAGTGTAAGGAAAATGGACTAAAACAACAACAATATAGAGAGAGCAAGAAATATAGCGAGAGAGAGACAGCTATATCTCTTGTCAAAGTGCTGAACCTCTCCTGGGGAGAGAGGGCCTCTCCTTATATAGAGGAAAATCAATTCAAAGCTTCTTGAACAAGCTTCGCAAGAGCTTCATCCCTCCATACACGTGTATGGAGGGGAAATTAAAGGATTCTAGCCGGCTCAAAAGATCTGCGGTGAAACCTGCTGAGAGAGGGGTGCTGCTGGCCATCAGTGATGGTAGGCAGTGGCTCATTGATGGCTGGTAGGGGTCACTTTTGGCCGGCATTGGCCAATCATGGCCGGCACACTCCCATAGAGGTCGGCAACAAAAATCAATCCTAGTCCCTGTTTTGAAAAAAGCCTAAATCCTTCATCTTGATGCCTTTTCAGGTCATTCTTGAGCCTAAACTGTAGCCCCAGAAGTCTTCTTTCCAAATTTGGCAGCCTTACCTCAAAATTCTATGTGTGCTAAGAGATATCCCTCTTTTAGTGAAGACTGCTCAGTTTCTGTCCAACCGGATTGATGCCCAACTTCCAACAACCATATCTCTCCCATCCGGACTTGGCTCGAGGAGATTCTTGAATGAAAATTGAATCCCTGGAAGTAAGCTTTCCAACGGTGGTGGCCTCATAGCTGAAATCCAGGTATTCAAAAGGATAGGCCTGATTTGGCGAGGACTTCTTGTCTCTCTCTTAACGGTTCATGCCTAACTCCTTCCCCAACTGGGTTTCTTCTCTCCTCTTCTCTTTTCTTCAACTCCAAACCCATAAACAAGGTGCTTTGAAAGATTTTTCAAAAGATTTCATCTCTCCTTCATTCATTTCCACTTTGTCCTTGCTTGGTTTACCGAAAAGCGCAACACTTAACAAAATGCGAGCGTCGGAACATCGTAGAAACCTATTTTCAAAAATATTTTGAAAGAGAGGGTTTTGAAGTCTAAAAACCATTCAAAAATAGCTTTGGTCTAAAATGGGGTGTGAGGTTAGGATTTGACCCTCCTCTTGCTGAAGAAATCGAACCCTTGCACTGCACAACTTTCACCACCAAGTAAACCGTCAGTAGCGGCGTCCAAGTCTTAAGGGTGGTCAAAAATGGGGTGTCTACAATCGCCTATGAAATCGGCATGCGCCTTCGAGTTGCGCGATGAGAAATAGAGAAAAAGAATGAACGCATTCGAAGCTTAGAAGCTCGCACGGAAGCGGCTGAGCGAGAGCTAAGGAAGGTCAAGGCTGCTCAGACACAACCAGCCATACACGCTAACCCAATCGTGGAAGAAAGGGTAACCCAGCAGCTTATCAGTGCTGCACTTGCCGATCATGATACTGCGAGCATGTTTACGATAGAATCCACGAAGGGGAGGGCTTATGAAAAAGGCTTCCATGAAGGCCGGAAAGTGGGGATAGAGAAGACCTAGGAAAAGCTAGCCGAGGAAGTTTGCCGATGTGAAAATCGTGGATTTAAACACGGTTGGATCAAGGCATTTCAAGCCGCGGAAGCTCTCCGAGCATCGGGCATTAATTCGGCGTTGCCACTGTACCAATGTAATCATTTTCTCTTTTCCGCCTTCGAAGTCGAGCAGAGTGAGGATGAGGGAGACACCGGATAAAAATACTCATTTGTTATGCTCAAACGCAGATTGCGTTTAAAACTACGTAATCATTGGCTAATCAAATAAAATATTTTATTTTCAATGTTTGTGTTTCGTTGCAATTTTTGTTCGGCACACACGTGTTTCGTTGCAATTTTTGTTCGTTGCATGTTGTGTTTCATTGTATAAACTATGTATAAATGTTTGCAATTTCTAAATGATTGAATAGACATTGACCAGCCCGAGTTAATCAATCATTCCATTTCACATATTAATATGCTTTAATGTGTAAACAATTTTTGCTGACTTGACATAACAGAGCGTTCTTTATTAAAAATTTATTCGGCATACATGTGTTACGTACGACCCTGACTCCAAATCCAAATTCATGCGCCGATGGGGCTCCAAATTTGGGAACTTTATTTGTCCAATCATGAAATCCACAAAGGGCACTCCGAATCCGGAGGCTTTAACAGCCCAAAGACGTCATGCGTCGATGGGGCTTCGAATTCGGAGACTTTATTTGTCCAATCGTGAAATCCACAAAGGGTGCTTCGAATCCAAAGGCTTTAACGGCCCAAAGACATCATGCGCCGATGGGGCTCCGAATTCAGAGACTTTATTTGGCCAATCATGAAATCCACGAAGGGTGCTCCGAATCCGGAGGCTTTAACGGCCCAAAGAGGTCATGCGCCGATGGGGCTTTGAATTCGGAGACTTTATTTGGCCAATCGTGAAATCCATGAAGGGTGCTCCGAATCCGAAGGCTTCATCGGCCCAAAGACGTCATGCGCTGATGGGGCTCCGAATCCAGAGACTTTATTTGGCCAATCATGAAATTCACGAAGGGCACTCCGAATCTGGAGGCTTCATCAGCCCAAAGACGTCATGCACCGATGGGGCTCTGAATTTGGAGACTTTATTTGGCCAATCGTGATATCCACGAAGGGCACTCCGAATCCAAAGGCTTCATCGGCCCCAAGACGTGCGCCGATGGGGTTCTGAATCCAGAGACTTTATTTGGCCAATCGTGATATCCACGAAGGGCGCTCCGAATCCGGAGGCTTTAACCGAAACACCTTAGAACTGAATTTCGTAGTGAATAAACAAGGATCTTTGCATTACAAAAGTGGAGCATGTACATGTTGAACGATTTAGAACTAGTATCATTCCCCACAAGTCGGGTTTAATGATAGAATTTTCGTAAGTGCGTTAAATTCCAAGGCCGTGTCAAACTCCTTCCAGACATGTCCTTAAGCCGATACGCCCCTACCCCTGCGATTGAATCGACCTGATAAGGGTCGTCCCAGTTAGGGCCCAATTTTCCATCAGCCTGTTTCCTGGCCGCTGGAAGTACTTTCTTCAGGACCAACTCTCCTGGTGTATAGCGGAGCAGTTGAACACGTTGATTGTATGACTTGGCAAGTTGTTGCTGGTATCGTGCCATGCAGGCAAGGGCGCGGTCTCTTCGTTCTTCGATCAGAATCAAATCCAAAGCCAGCATTATGTCATTTCGGCCCATATCAAAAACTTGCGATTTCAGGGTTGGGTGGCCGATCTCCAGGGGTATGATCGCCTAGGTTCCAAAGCATAAAGCAAACGGCGTTTCTCCAGTGGATCGCCTCTGCATAGTTCGATGTGCCCACAATACACCCTATTTTTTTACCGTCCTCAAGACTTGGTTGTGCTTGTAGGTACATCCAGCCACAAGTTCGATTGCTTATCGAGTACTCGACTTTCGTGGCAGAGCGTCACAGGTTTGAGCTTCCCAAACCCTGTATCCTTTCTGCCCCATTCTTGGACCATGTGCTGGCCCTTCTAGCTTGATCTTCATAGTGCACTGCCGGCCTTGCTTTTTCCCCTGCCTACTACTGATGATGCCTGCCGGCCATCAGTGAGCCACTGCCGGCCACAAATGATGGCCGGCAGAACACTTGTCTCAGCAAGTTTCACTCTAGATCTTTTGAGCCAGCTGGTTTTCACTCATCTTCCCTCCATACACGTGTATGGAGGGATGAAGCTCTTGCCAAGCTTGTTTAACAAGCTTTGCATTGCCCTCTTCTATATAAGGAGGGGCTCTTCCTCTCTATCAGAGGTTCAGCAAATTTTGAAGAGTTGTAGCTCTCTCTCTCTCTATTTCTTATTCTCTCTCTATATTGTTGTTGGTTTTGTGCCTTAAAGTCCATTTTCCTCTCACTTTTGCACTACAACACCTAGAGATACATCACCACCTTTGAGCTGAGGTTCTTGGGAGTGTTATTTGAGCTCTGAAAGTTGGTTTTTGACCCCTGAGTTGTCTCGCATGTTTTCAATATACAGTGGTCATCGCCCATCAACGCGCACGAGGTGTATCCTTTTGACGCATCACAAATCTTCTGGGAGGTAAACCGGAAATTGTTTTCAAGATGTCTTTATCAGGCATGCTTTTGTTGTCACTTAGCATTTGCTTGTTGCATTAAATATCCATTCTATTTACTTACATTATTTTGCATATTTAACCTGCGTTGTCTCGCATGTTTTACTCGCATTATTTTGCATCTTTAACCTCCTTAACCTGCGTTGTCTCGCATGTTTTATTTGCGCTGTTACGCATTTCTTTAACCTGCATTGTCTCGCTTGTTTTATTTACGTTGTTACGCATTTCTTTAACTTGCGTTGTCTTGCATGTTTTATTTGCGCTGTTACGTATTTCTTTAACCTGTGTTGTCTCGCATGTTTTTATTTGCGCTGTTACGCATTTCTTTAACCTGCGTTGTCTCGCATGTTTTATTTGCGCTGTTACGCATTTCTTTAACCTGCATTGTTACGCATGTTTTATTCGCACTGTTATGCACTTTTTTAACTTGCATTGTTACGCATGTTTTACTTGAATTGTCTGGCACCCTTTTTCGCGTTGTTACGTGCACACTTGGGTTGCATTGTCTTGCATCCCTTCTCGCATTGTTATGTGCACCCTTAGGCTACATTGTCTTGCACCACTCCACTTACATTGTCACGCACTTTTTATTTGCATTGTTATGCATGTTTCTAACGATATTGTACCTGTTGAGTTTCTTTCTTTTGCAAGCACAATATTGTATGCACAGTTCATTTGAAGCTGGTGCAACCAGACGAACCAGACAGGTATTGTATATACTCCGTATGAGACGTAGCGAGAATTGTATAATTCTCTTACATCCTTTCTGCATGTAATGTAGTTAGATTTGTATTTGCCTGCTTAAAACTATTGCATTTATTGTATATAATTGCTTCATTACAGCTTTCTTTGCATAATCATAAGTTATGCTCTTTCATCGTGCATGTCATTTGCATTTTGCCCCAGCCTAGGGCCACATATCTGTATGATTATATTGAATGTTTTCCTGAGTCTTCGGCCTTGTCAAAAATAGGTCGTCTCTGGGCTTTGACATTCACTCCCGTCACTTTGTGACTTTCGAGTTCTGTCAAAGAGGGGCAACTGTAGACACCCCATTTTTGACTGTCCTCAAGACTTGGTTGTGCTTGCAGGTACATCCAGCCACAAGTTCGATTGCTCGTCGAGTACTCGACTTTCGTGGCGGAGCGTCATAGGTTTGAGCTTCCCAAACCCTATATCCTTTCTGCCCCATTCTTGGACCATGTGTTGGCCCTTCTAGCTTGATCTTCATAGTGCCTTCGGCCCTTTTTGCACACTGCTTTTCGTCACATCGATGATGCTCGGCCATCGGTGAGCCCTTCAAACCTGGCCCGATGGCCGGCAGAACACTTGTCTCAGCAAGTTTCACTCCAGATCTTTTGAGCCAGCTGGTTTTCACTCATATTCCCTCCATACACGTGTATGGAGGGATGAAGCTCTTGCCAAGCTTGTTTAACAAGCTTTGCATTGCCCTCTTCTATATAAGGAGGGGCTCTTCCTCTCTATCAGAGGTTCAGCAAATTTTGAAGAGTTGTATCTCTCTCTCTCTCTCTCTCTCTATTTCTTATTCTCTCTCTATATTGTTGTTGGTTTTGTGCCCTAAAGTCCATTTTCCTCTCACTTTTGCACTACAACACCTAGAGATACACCACCACCTTTGAGCTGAGGTTCTTGGAAGTGTTATTTGAGCTCTGAAAGTTGGTTTTTGACCCCTGAGGTTGCTGGTTTCGAAGCTGAGCTTCAAAGGTGAGTATTTTTCCCTTTTTAGCATTTGTTTGTATCTCATTTTGGCCATCCTTGCATATTATTTTAGGCCTTGCTTTTAACTGAAAAAAGTTCTGTATTTAAGTGCTTTTGGTGTTTTTTTAGGCCTCTTTGGTGTTTAGGGTGTTCTACCCTCTTGTATGCCTTGTTTGGCCTTGTTTTGTGCCATGCCTTAAGGCCTTTGAGTTAGTCCTTACCTGACCTTTTAACCACTGAAATCCTATGGATTTTTAGTGGTAAGCATGTGGTTTTGAGGCCTCAAATCAGAGGGGGGTGACCCTCCCTCTTTTTGTTTTGTTGCTTGAGTTTTTGGCCTACCAAAGGAGCATGTATCCCTATACTTTTGAGGCTTAGTTCAGGTACTTTTTTGTGACTTTTAGGACCTTCCTTAAGTCCTTCCATGGCTGGTTTGGTCACTTTATGTATGCTTCTTGTATGTGTAGTGTAATCTCATTTCTGGCTCATCAAAGTAGCATGTCTTTCTTGCATGTGTTGGCCCCATTTCAATGGGTTTTTTATCATCATTTGCCATGTCATAACTCTATCTAAAGCTGGTTTGGTTGTCTCTTGCGTGGCTCATGTACTTGTAGTGCAAATCTTGCTTACTAGCCTTGTGTGCATGATGTTTTGACTCATCATTCTAGCATATTTTGGCTATGCTCCAGCATGATTTTATTCATATTTTGGGCTGTACTAGGACTTTTTTGGGCTGCCATGGTCACATGACTCATGTTTAGTATAGCTATAGAGCAAATGCTTTGACTAGCCTTGAGTTTTAAGGGAGCTTGCATGCTTAAATTGTGATGTTTTCGTGCTTTGGCATCATTTGGAGTGTTATATCAGTGCATATTTCATGGTCATACACTTGCCTTTGTCATGCTTTCCATGCCTTGAAGAGTTGGTGTTCTATGCCTCATGAATGGATCATTGTGCATGCCTCTATGCTTAGGTCTTTGGGATGCCATCTCAGTAGATTTTTGGGCTTATTTTATCATACCATAACTCTATTTTTCATTGGTTAAGTCATGCCATGTTTGGTTGTAATAGGTGTAGTGCAATCCCCCTTGTTGGCCTTACTTGCACCATGCTCTATGCCTTCCATGCTGATTTGTTTTGGCCTTGGTCCTTGCATGTTTTAGATTCATTTTGGCATAATCTAGGACTGTTTTGGTTGTCCTTGGCCCTTTGGGGTTTGATTCATGTGGCCTTGGTACAAGCTTCTTGTTTAGTCTTAAGCTTTGAACATCCTAGCATGCTATGCTTGCATTGTTTAGTTGGTTTGGCATCAATTTACATAAGATTTCAGAGCTTACCTTATTGCCACATTATCATGATTGTCACTCCTTGCTCATGTTTGAGAGTTGTGTCCTTATGCCTTAATTCTTGGGCCAATGCATTGTGCATTCATACCTTGCTTTTGTGCCTTGGTTTCATTACTAATGGCCACTGATTTGGGCATGACTGAGGTCTACCCTTTTGGTTTAAGTCCATTTGGCATGTTCACTTGCATGTTGCTTGTATGCTTATTTTGCTTCGCATTGAGTGTGCATGTCCCAAACATTGCTAATTTATCCTTGTAGCATTACATTATGCATGCATGCATCAACATTGTTCGCATATCATTGGCTTTGTTAGGTTAATCATATCACATTGCATTGTGCATGCCATATAGTTCATAGCATTATGCATGCCATGTAGTTCATCACATTGTGTATGCCATGTTATACCATTGCATTTGCGTATGCCATGTTCATAGCATTGTGTATGCTAGTTGTTGTTCTTAGTATTGTGCATTGTGCATGCCATTAGCCTTGTTAGGTTATTCATGTTGCATTGCATGTTCGCTAGTTTAGGCTGCTTTGCATTTTGCATGCTTGTTACATTGCATTTGGCATGCTTAGGTTGCATTGCATGGCATCTCCATTTTGCATACATTGCATTGTGTTTGGCTTGGGTGTTAAGCCAAACACGAGAAACGAGGGACATTTCATACTTGAAGTGATGAAACGTCCCTCAATTCTCGGTCGTCGACGCTCTTGACAATGCATGATAGAGTTCTAGGCATTTATGTGTTTTTGTGCATTCATTTTACATTGATTTGCACAAGTTGGATCTTTGGCCATCATGCACTGAGATGCGTGATTGATGGTCTTGGATCCGATTATGCCTCTCTCTTGATGTTTCGAGGTGATATGGAGTGGCATAGTGCGTACATACCCTTGGGAGACCCTCTCTTTCCTCTATTTTGTGCTTTGCTGCAGCTTGGTGTCACAGCACACCAGTGGCCGGCAGCTTCTCATTGTTGGTCGGCACCCTCTCATCCTTGGCCGGCAGTGTACCATCTTTGGCCGGCATGGTGGTCGGCAGCAGCTCCTCATGGCCGGCAGGCCATTGGTGCATTTCTCAACTTGGTTTTGATAAGATCCAGCAGCTAATTCCCAAAGACACCCTATAGACAGAGCCTCTTGAGAGCAACTGGAAGGTGTTTCAAGGCGAGAAACCGAGCATGCTTCTTCACCTTCTTCAAGGCAGAGCTGAGGCGGCCTAGTCTGCATATTTTAATGCTTACTTGTTAGTTAACTTCAATTTGTAATTTAATTAGTTAATTTGTTAATTAATTAAGTTTTGTAATAATTAGTTGTAGCTAGTTATTCATTCGGTTATGTAATAATTAATTAGCTTGTTAGTTAGTTAATTAGTCGGTTTGTATTATTCATTCGGACCCTCCGTCGAGGGAGCGAATTTTGTAATAAGCGTGCGTGTGTGCGATGCATATCTTCCAACCCCCCCCCCCCATTTCTTTCTCCCTTTTACTTATCTGCTTTCAGTGGTTAGTTTTAAGGCATGTTTCAATTAGCATCCTTATGCTTGCATGCGTGCACCGGGCTCAACGCATCATACTAATTGCACTGTATTTCAATACATTACTTGAATATGTGTCCAACAGCATGTTATCGAGATGCATTTCGTATGCTATCTTAGAATAGCCGAGCCTATTTTAGATGCACTTTCGCATGTGTTGCATTAGCCATCTTAACATGAACTAGGATCATGCATTGATTTCTAACTAGTTCTCTATTTTGGCTCGAAGTACATTGTGAGTGTTTATGCTTTAGCATCTTGCATGAGTGTGAGTGTTGCCATGATAGCATGCTTGCCATGAGGCTATTTGCTTATGTGATATAACTGCCTGAATGCCTGTGGGTGAAGGTTGGATTGCTTGAATTGGAACAATTCATTGAAATCTCAATTTAGCCTACTTGTGAGTAGCAAACTTCAAACCATTTTCAAACAAACAAATGTGCAATGTTTCGTTCCAACTTAGGCGATCTAGTCTATACTTGTGTGTTGTGCGCATCACATAGTAATTCTAGGTTAATAACCGGAATAAGAACACATGTGTTTTCAAAAACAAGATATCATGTTAGTAAAGGCGGATCTTTGATCGGGCGAGCGGGGATGCTCATTGCATGACCTTCCCCTCTCGTACCCAAGTTCCCGAGCCGAGGCACCTTTGGTAATGACGAACACATGGCCTTAGGCACAAGTCAGGGTTTCCTAAACTCCCTCAAAACAAAATATTTAGGTGGCGACTCTGTATCTGGCAAAGCAGTCCATGTTTGGCACTTCTTTACAAAAATCAGTTTTCCAAAACGATTTGCCGGATTTAGACTTTTTGGTGATTTATCGGTCTTGCATTGCACCTTGTGAGATTAGATTCAGAATCGTGACATTAAGTTTGAACTGTAGTAGTAAGCCCTAATCTGGGCGCGTCTACAATGGCCTTCAATTCGCAGAACAAAACATAAATGCAAATAGATATTCCTATGGTAAATAGATAAATAATGCAACACACATGCAATTAATTCAAAATTTCTTCTTAATTACTTATTCGGCATCCTTAATCATGTTTTAACAGTTAATCATAGGTTAGGGTTGTTACAGTCTTCCCCCCTTAAAGATTTTGGTCCTCCAAACTCGATTTACCTTCGTTTTGGTAGAATATCGGATCTAAAGGGAACAGTTCAGCGTATCTCTTCATCATATCTTCTTCAATCTCCCAAGTTGCATAAGTCTCTCCGTGGTTTTTTCAATCAACCTTCACTAACGGAATTTCTTTATTTCTCAGTCTTTTGATTCGGCGATTCACAATTTGAATTGGCCTCTCTTCATATGTATAGTCCTCCTTCAAAAGCACGTATTGGCTTAATAATATGTAATGGATCTTCCAAATAATACCGAAGCATTGAGACATGAAAAACATGTAATGGATCTTTCAAATAATTCTGGTCCCAACAATAGTCTATCACCTACCTCAGCCCAGCAAATCAGAGATCGGCACTTCCTGCCATATAAAGCGTCATAAGGAGCCATTCCTAGACTTGAATGATAACTGTTATTATATACAAACTCAGCTAGAGGGAGGTAAGTTTCCCAATTCCCTGGGAAATCTAGGGCACACATATGTAACATATCCTCCAAAGTCTGATTGGTTTGTTCAGATTGGCCGCCTGTCTGTGGGTGGTAGGCACTACTCAGTCGTAGTTCAGCTCCCAAAGCCTATTGTAAACTCTGCCAGAATCTTGACGTGAACTTTGAATCTCTATCAGATACAATGATACTGGCACACCATGCAATCTCAAAATCTCATTCACATAAATGTTAGCTAATTTATCCGCATTATAGAAAGTTTTAACAGGCAGAAAATGGGCAGACTTAATTAAACGATCAACAATAACCCAAATAGAGTTCATACCTCGAAAGGAGCGAGGCAATCCAACAATGAAGTCTGTTATGCTCCCATTTCCATTCTGGTATTGGAAGCGGTTGAAGTAACCCAGCAAGTCGTTGATGTTCAACTTTTAACTTGTTGGCAATGCAAACATCTAGCCACATATTCAGCAATACTTTTCCTCATTCTAGGCCACCAAAAATTCTGTTTCAAATCATGGTATATCTTTGTATTCCCTAAATTCATAGAAAATTTCAAGTTGTGAGCTTCAGTCATAATACTTTTCCTCAATTCTGAACAATTCGGTACACAAAGTCTATCCTGAAATTTCAACACATCATTTGCAATCACAAAACCCAGCCTTGGTTTCGAGTCAATATCATTCACAATCTTCTTCAAAAGTTTATCCTTCAATTGCTTTTCTTTAATTTCTTCAAGTATGGAAGGTTGTGCAGGAATGGCGACTAAGACTCCACCTTGTTCACGCAACACAATTTCAATCTCATTCCTTTCCTAGTCACATAACAATTCTTTCTGACTAGTGAGTAAACATGACAAATTCCCAATTGATTTCTGGCTCAAAGCATCTGCCACTGTATTTGCCTTCCCCTGATGATACAGAATTTCCAAGTTATAATCTTTGATCAATTCAAGCCATCGTCTCTATCTCATATTTAATTCCTTCTGAGTAAAGAAATATTTCAAGTTTTTATGATCAGTATACACTTCACAAGTTACTCCATACGAACAATGGCGCTAGATTTTCAGTGCAAAAACCACAACTGCAAGTTCAAGGTCATGGGTCGGATAATTCTTCTCATGTGGTTGGAGTTGCCAAGAAGCATACGCAATTAACTTCCCATTTTGTATTAACACACTCCAAGCTTTTATATGAGGCATCACTGTAAATCTGAAATCCATCAATACCATTAGGCAAAGTCAGAATTGGTGCAGTTACCAACCTAGTCTTCAGTTCTTGAAAGGCTGACTCCCGCTGATCGTTCCAATCAAATGGCATATTTTTCTGTGTCAACTGTGTTAATGGCATAGTAAGTTTTGAAAAGTCTTTCACAAACCTGCGATAGTAATCTGGAAGTACCAAAAAGCTTCTGATTTCTAACACATTGGTTAGTCTAGGCCAGTCTACAATAGCTTCAATTTTCTGTGGGTCCACTAATATACCATCCTTGTTGATCACATGTCCCAAAAATGTCACACAATCCAGCCAGAATTCACACTTAGATAGTTTTGCATACAACTTCCTTTCTCTCAAGATCTGTAAGGCAGTTCTCAAATGATTCTCATGTTCTTCCCTGCTTTTGAAGTAAATCAGAATATCATCAATAAACACAACTATAAATTCATCCAGAAATTGTTTGAAAATCCTATTCATTAGGTCCATAAAAGCTACAAGTGCATTAGTTACCTCCAAATGGCATCACTAAAAATTCATAGTGCCCCGTATAGTTCTGAATGCAGTTTTCTCTACATCTTCTTCCTTAACCTTTAACTGGTGATACTCGAATCTAAGGTCTATCTTAGAGAACACTTGTGCTCCCTGGAGTTGGTCAAATAGATCATCTATTCAGGGCAGTGGGTATTTGTTCTTGATAGTCACTTTGTTCAATTCCCGATAGTCTATACACAGTCTCAACAATCCATCTTTCTTTTTGACAAATAAAACTGGAGCACCCCAAGGTTCAGTGCTTGGGCGATCCATCATTCAGAAGTAGATTCTGCTGAACTTGCAGCGGGGCGATTGGCATTCTCAGTCCCAAGCAGACAATCTTTCATCATGTGGCCAACTTTGCTACATCGATAACAGGCACCGGATACGTGGTAACACACATCTCTATGCTTCCTTCCATAATCAAGACAAATTGGAATAGACCCACTACTTTGACTTAAGCTACTTGTAGACCCTGTGTTTTGCTTTTTGTTCCCAAAGGAGTTGCCCTTTTGAATTCTGTACCCAAACCTCTTACCTCTCCATTCTAGTTGTTAGGGCCATAACTTGTTTCATTGCTGCCAAATTGGCATCTACCATCAATGCTCTGTCAAGTACATCCACAAAAGTAGGCACTTCAGAACACCCACTTGATCAAATACATCCAGATCTAGGCCTCCTTCAAATTTTTGAGCCTTTTTGTAATTGGTATCAACCATATGAGGAGAAAATATGGCTAACTCGGTGAACTTAGCCTCATACTCAACTACAGATATCTTGCCTTGCTTGAGGTCTTGGAATTCTGACACTTTATGGTCTCTGAAACACTGGGGAAAATACTTCTCATAAAATATCACTTTAAACTGGCTCCATGTCATAGTCCCACTATTATCTCGAATAAGCATCCACCATCATCTAGCCTCTTCTTTCAGAGTGTAGGTGGCCAAAATAACATTTTGAGTTTCCGAGCATGGAAACACTTCAAATATCTTTTCAGTCTTTAGCAGCCACGTTTTGGCTTTCAACGGCTCAATACCTCCCAGAAAGATTGGCGGCTTCATCTTGTTGAACTTCTGTGTCAGTGAAATAATGTTAATTTTTTCCGGCTCAACTGGCACCGGAGGTGGTAGAGGGAGCATAGGTTGTTGTCTTTGTTACTGTCTCATAGTTTCAATTAGGGCTTCAAGCATTTGTTCCATTCGGATCATGCAGGCCTCTGAAGATTCAATTGTACCGTCAATTCTTGTATTTTCCATTTTCTATAGGTAAACAGAGAACTTATAAACATAGGCAAATAATTCTTTTCACAATGTTCAGAGTATTCAGTTCCAGTTCATTCTTGTCAAGTTCATATGTTCATGTTCAGATTCAGTTTTTACATTTACAAAGATTAACTCACACTCTCACATGCAGATGAAATGTCCCTAATTCTTTTCTAGAACATCTTATAGCTCATATGGACTCGTGTATGCGGTATAACTCGTGCTCTGATACCACTCTGTCATGACCCAAACCCATCCCTATAGGTTTAGCATCGTAACTGGCTAGTAATCCTGGGATTACCAAAGGCCTCTGAACAAATTAATAAAATTCAGGGGCTAGTAGAAGCAAATATATAAATATACATAGTCCATTGAGCTGTGTAAACATACATGAAACAGGAAATTTAAAACTTACATACATAAAAGTGACGTCATATATATATTAGTCGTACGTCACCAAAACCCACATATACAGGACTTACAAAACATGAGAAAATACAAAAGTCTCAAAAACTTGTTTCACATAAACTTGATCAGATCTCAAAAGGGAACCCCCTCGAAGAGGCACATTGGCTAGCTAACCCAAAAACTCTCCAAGCAGCAGCTTAGGCCTGGTCACGCATCTGCTCACCTATATACATAAATAATACAATGAGCTGGAGCCCAATGACTAATAATAGAGTGAAGATTTTAATGAATAATGTCCAGAACATATTTCGAATCTCTTATCAAATCAGAAACATAAGCATGTTCGTATCAAAAACAGAGTCATATTCATATTCGTATTCAAATCATGTGTGATACATCCATTAGCATTAACATATCTCTTGGGTCAAGCATATCAAGTTCCATAATGGAAGCTCCGATACCAGGTAACATATCTCATACGTAGGCCACGGTATTGTGTCCCCCAGGCAAAGGCCTGAGCCAGGGTATTTTTTCCCTCGGGTGAGGGTCTCATGACCATAAGCCACAATATTATTTCCCCTAGGCGAGGACCTCTACTAAGGACACCACATAAACATTTCACAGAATTGGATCATCATTCATGTAATCACAATATAACCTTTTGTATCATTCAGAAACAATTCATATCATTTCATAATGTTTAGAAATTATTTCATATCGAACATAGCTTTACTAAGTTATTACTTACAGATAATTTCACAAATAGCTTCGATAGCAAACCAATGGATCAACAGCTCACGGCGCGTGACCTATACAAACATAACAGATACACATATTAAAACACACGCTCGGATAGTACTTAACTTATTTCATTTCATTCTTACTGTGTTTCTAGGTCTTATCCTCATTATTATGTCTTAATTAGGACTTAAGAATGCCTAAGATGCAATGAGGATGCTAAAATGTACTTTAAAACACTTAGTCAAATTTCTAAAAATGGGGTATTCGCTCAAGCGCAACTTCCTTTACTCGAGCGGAGGTTCAAAAATAAAGGTGGTCGCTTGAGCACAACTTCGATCGCTCGAGCGGTCTATAAACTCTGCAAAAGTATTGGTTACATGATTTTTCTGCTCGACGATCGCTTAAGCGTGAGACTAAGGTCTTCGCCGGAGTGCAACTCTGGTCGCTCGAGCGGTCTGCAAAATTCGTAAACTTCTGGGAGCATGCATTTTAAGCTCAGGCCAACTTTTTTTCGCTCGAGCGAAAGTGCAAAATAAAGAGTGGTTGCTCGAGCTCAGGTTCTATTGTTCGAGCGATGAGACAGAATTCTGGAATTTCGAGATCTACTCCCAAGCTCAAAACTCGAATTCAAAGCCTTAAAACACAACCTTTGGGCCCCAAAACTTGAGAAAACATGTCTAAACTTGTAAAACATCAAGAATTAAGGATCATTTTACAAAATCAAGGCCTAAAAGTAAGTGAATTATTCAAAAACAAACTTGAATTATATGTATACATATCATACATATGTTGTTATGAACTCAAATGTTCCAAAACATGTACAAATGGTGTGTTAAAGTGAAAAATCACAATGAGCTCCCATAATAGAACAAAAATAAGTCCTTACATGTAAGAATTTGTAGAAATCAAAACTCAAAATCCATGAATTATGCATGCATGTATAGTGTGACTTAAATTCTTTATTTCCTAGCTCAAATCTCATACTCAAACACTTAAACCTCTTGAATCTATGCATTAGTTGGCTTAATTACATAACCAAAGGATTGAATTCTTACCTTAAGTGTTCAATTGAGCTCTAGGTGGCTAATTGTTTGAGTTTCCAAGCTAATTCTTCCAAATTCTCTCCAATTCTTTCACCTTCCTAGCAATTCCCCTTAATTGAGCTCAATTCTACTCTTTTTCTCTCTCTTACGTTTGTCGCTCAAGGATGATAAAATGGGAGTGTGAGTGAGGTTCTAAAATCAACTTAAGCCTTATATATGCTTGATTAGTGGTGATTAATTAAACTAGGCTTAAGTTAACTGATTTACATTATTGAATTCTAATTAATTTGTTCCTAGTCGAATTTCAATTAAACCTACCACAAGATTTGAAAAATTCTAAATAACACAAAAACCAAGTTAATTTCATGATCGGATGCCGATAAGGCCTTCAATTCGCAGAACGAAATAGAAATACAAGCAGATATTCCTACAACAAATAGATAAATAATGCAACACACATGTAATTAATTCAGAATTTCTTATTAATTACTTATTAGGCATCCTTAATCATGGTTTAACAGTTAATCATAGGTCGAGATTGTTACATCAATCTACTGACTTATTGTAACAACCCCGATCCATGATTAACATATAATCCATGATTAAGAATGCTTAATAAGTATCTAAGATGAAATCACGTGATTAATTATGTGTTATGTGTGTGAATTGCATTGTATCTGTCCATGGTAGAAATATATGTTTGTCTTTTTGTTTTGTTCTGCGAATTGAAGGCCCCATAGACATCTGATCACGAAATTGACTTGAATTATGTGTTACTTGGAATTTTTAGAACATTATGGTAGGTTTAATTGAAATTCGATTCGAAACGAAATAATTGGAATAATTAAAGCTCAATTAAGCATAATTAATGAATTCCTTAATCCAAGCCTATATGAGGCACTAATGGACCCTTGTATATACTTTACACTCTTATTTCTTCCTTCTTAAGGCATCAAACATGAGTGTGTGTGTGTGTGTGTGTGTGTGTGTGTGTGTGAGAGAGAGAGAGAGAGAGAGAGAGAGAGAGAGAGAGATCATGTTGAGTTGGAAATCTAAGGCAAGGAAGAAAAATTATAGAGAAATCAAGGTGTTGAACTAAGTGACTCAACCATTTGGACATCTAGGACACAATTAAACTTCTAAGGTAAGAATTTATATCTCCTAGTTTGTAATTTAGCTGGTTGCCACATGAAATCAAGTGTGATAGGTGAATTAACATGAGAATTAATCTTAAATAGATGAATTCCATACATGCATGCATATATCATAGCATTTTGAGTTTGAACTTCACATAAGTCTCACATGCATGTGTTTATCTTGACCTTGTTTTGAGAATTCCTCACATTTCTTACCATTTGACCTTAATTGATCATGTTTTGGAAAGCTTAAGTTCATGACAATGTATGTCATGTTCACATCATATTCGTAAGCTTCAAGTTGAATTTTGAGCAATCGGCAAGCTTTTAGGCCTTGATTTGGTGAAACAGTTTTGAATTCATGATGTTTGACAAGTTTAGACATGTTTTCTCAAGCTTTTGGCCCAAAAGAACATGATTTGTGCCTTTAAATTTGAGTTTTGGTGCTTGGGAGTGAATCTAGAAATTCCAGAATTCTGCTTCTTCGCTCGAGCAACAGAACCTACGCTTGAGCGACCACTCACATTTTGGACGTCCACTCAAGCGACCACAAGTTGGCTTGAGCGTAAAATGTATGCTCCCAGAAGTTCGTACATTTTGCAAACCGCTCAAGTGACAATAGTTGCGCTCAAGCAAAGACCTCTGTCTCACGCTCAAGCGATCGTCGAGCGAAAAAATCAAGTAACCAACACTTTCACAAAGTTTACAGACCGCTCGAGCAAAGGAAATTACGCTCGAGCGACCACTCACATGATTAGACGTCCCCTCGAGCGAAGGAAGTTGCACTCGAGCGAGACCCCTATTTCCAGCATATTTGACTAAGTGTTTTCACGTGTATTTTTGCATCCTCATTGTATCCTAAGCATTCTTAAGCCAAGATTAAGACATAATAATGAGGATAAGACTTAGAAACACACTTAGAACGAAACGTAACGAGTTAAGTATATGCCAAGCGTGTGTTTCAATGTGTATCTGCTATGTGTTTGTGTAGGTCACGCACCATAGACTATCTAAATCGCTCGCTTTCTCTATTTTGCTATCGGAGCCATCTGTGAGTAATAACTCTGTAAAGTTATGTTTGACTTTAATTATTTTTTGATGATATGAAATGATCAGTTTTTTGAAATGCTATGTTTTGTATGAATGAATGATTGTCCAAGTTTCTTAAATGTATATGTGACATCCTTAGTATCATATGATATGCGTCCCTTTATGGGTCATCGGAATGCCTTTATGGCCGTCTCTTTCTAGGTCATTGGAATTCCTTTATGGCCGTCCCTTTATGGGTCATCGAAAATGCCTCTATGCACATGAGTCATCAGAATGCCTTCACGGCCATCCTTTCATGGGTTATCAGATTTGTTAACGCTAATAGATGTACCACGTACTAGCATGTGAAATGTATGAACTTTGAATACGATTATGAATATGTATGCGAATCTGTTTCTGTTTGGACATCATTCAGTAAAACATTTACTCTGTTATTATTCACTGGGATTCTGCTCACTATTTATATTATGTATGTAGGTAAACAGGCGCGTGACCAGGCATAAGCTGCTGCCTAGAGTCTCTGTTTTGTCAGCCAATTGTTGTGCCTCCAGAGGAGGTTCCCTTGTATGATTAGTCATGTTTATGTAGCACTCTATGAACAAGTTTCTTTCGACTATTGTATCTGTATTTCGGGCTAAGTCCCCCTTTTGGCAATATCTGTAATATATGTGACGTAAGACCACTTCTTTTTGACGTCACAAATTTGTATATAAAGTTTTGAGATTATCTGTCTCATGTATGTCTGCACAACTCTACGGACTATGTATGTTTCTATATTTGCTTCCACAGCCCCTTATTATACGATAATTTGTTCAGAGACCTTTGGTAATCCAAGGATTACTGGCCAGTTACGATGCTAAACCCATAGGGGCGGGTCGTGACACTTATCAAGTCGATGATGCATTCACTATTAGGGGTGTGCGCGGTGTGGTGCGGGCGATTTGAGAGTAAAATTACAAACCAAATGGCGGGTTAGCGGATTAGTGGATTGACAAATTGCAGTTTGGGTGGCGAATTGGTGGATTGAAGAATATTCTAACTAATTATCATACATTTGTATAATATTTTTTAGATATATAACATAAAGTAATTTTACATAATATGTTTCATATATATAACCACTAATTTGTAATAAATTTCATATCTTAAATCTCTCTCACACTCATTTTTCCATTGATATTTCATTGGAAGCTAAAAAATATATATATGTATTAACTATAGCGAAGCAGAGCGGTTTGTTTGACAGATTATAAATTTTAAAGTTTAAATCGCAATCGTAGTTAGAGCACTGTGGATTGATGCAAATCAGTTCGATTTTAGCAGATTGGGCGGTATTTTGTCCAGCCCTAGTCACAATGGTCATTGTTAACAACTAGGCACTGAGACGACTCATAGGCGGCAACGTGACGTCGCTCTGCTACATCAAGAACTGGACCATCATGGTCAATCAGGTCATCGCTCCCAGTAGGGAAGGCCAGACCCTTATCTTTGGTTTTCTCTGTTCCCGAAGTCTTCTCTCCAATCTCAAGTTGTGAGGTTCCTTTAACACCTATTGTCGGAGTTCGTCACGAAATAATTAGAGATTGATTCCTATAGACGGCGCCAAATGTGCGAACTGGTTTTTACAATAGAGAGTGAAAGAGCTTCGTAGAAGAGCCCTGGTGCACTGATGGGTGAAAGCCTATACAAGGAACAAATGGTTAGGCTGCCCAATTGGGGTTTGGTCGAAAACCCCTCCAACAATTGAGTTAGTACCGGAGTCTAGTGGAGAGAGGATAGAGAAGACGTGTGTATATAGAGTGAAGAGAGATTGATCCTCAGTAAAGGAGAGTGAGGTTACCTTTTATAGAGAAGACTTCACTTGCTTACCAAGTTCCTCTATTTGCCATGTAGTGCTCAATCATTATGCTAGGTCACTTCTCATTGGAGGAGAGCAGAGACTCTGTTGAGCGGTTCCGTTATTTACAGGCACCAACTCAGCTTGACTCACTTCAGAGTGAGTAAGAGTCATGGAATCCAAATCACAGACTTACCCATTTTGGAGTAGGGATGGCCTAGCCCACATTGGAGTGGGGAAAGGACCAAGGTTCAACTTCTAGCTTGGCCTACAATGGAGTGGGAAAAAGATCTTGGGCTAGGCCCATAGCCTTGCCTACTTCGGAGTGAGGAAATGAGGCAGGGCCAACCCATAGTTCGGCCTATTTCAGAGTATGGGAAGGAGCCCACTCAAAGTGGGGACCTTCCTCTTGCTAGGCTAGGTCTTATACAAATGGGCTTGATTAATTGTGCCCCCTTCAGGAAGTAACATCAAAGTTAGCTATTGCTAACAATGAATGTGGTAAGTCATCCATCCAAACTTACCGGAAATGTTAATGCCTAGCCATTGGAGCAAGCTCATGGGCCAAGCCATTGCCTTGTTGTAACAACCCCAATCCGTAATTAGCTACTAATCTGTAATTAAAGATGCTAATGAGGGGATTAAAATAAATTATGTGTTTATCATGTATTTTGTATGTTATTTGGCTTTCTATCTGTTACTTATAGTATTATCTGTCAGAAATTCTGTTTTGATCTGAAGATTGGAAGCCTTATTGATATCTGAAACTGAAATTGGTTACACTAATATGTTATTCGGAATTTTTGGAATGTTATGGAAAGTTTTGTTAAAAATTGATTCAGTTCAGTAAAAATCGCATATGATTAAATTGAGCCTCGATGGGAACTATTTTGGATTAATTGAATTTTGTGCTTATCTGGATAAATCAAGGTTACTAGTGCATGATGTGCTAAGGCATTGGTGATGTTGAGTGTAGGGGATCACAACCCTTGTGTGTGTTGGAGCCTTGCATACATAACCACATGGGCACTTTTGATGAGAAGTGAGGTGTGTATACGTGTATATTCAGCTTGAGTGAGGGAATGTTTGTATTATACATTTTGCTTATTTGATTCTTTATGCTAAAAGAGTTCAAGCTAGAGAGGGAAAGAGTTTGGCTTTAGAGAGAGAGAGAGAGAGAGAGAGAGAGCTCAAAAGTTTGAAGAAGAGAAAGGAAAGTAGGAAGATTCATCTCACATTTCTGAAATCAAAGCTCTAGGTAAGAGTCTTAAGCATATTTTCTGTAGCTAACTTCCATGCATCATGATTTCAACATATCTTTGAACCAATTTCATGAAATTAGTAAGAGAAGTGGGTCCATGAGCTTGTAGATGACTTGCATGTGCATTCTTGGAGATTAACCTTTGGTTCCATCATTTTTGAGTTAGAGTTTTGAAGCCATTGCAAGCATGTGAGTTCATATCTTGCATAATGTTTTGGAAATTCATGGATTCATAACAACCATTTGCATGTTTTGAAGAAATCAAGAAAATAGTTTGAAAATCTTTCATGCAAGAGCTTTTGAGTTCAAATTTGGTAAATTCACGAGTTTTGAGCAAAAGAGTTTGTAAACAATCATGTGTTCATGTTTTAGAAAAGTTTTCAAGCTTTAAAGACAAGCCATGCTGTAGACCGCCCGGAACTCTGCTCCATGCCCGGGGGCGCGAATCGTTTGTTCAGAAGCTGCTACAGTTCGGACTCATGTCACGGTTCTGAATCTAATCTCACAAAGTGCAATGTGAGACCAATAAATCACTAAAGAGTCCAAATCTGGCAAATCGTTTTGGAAAACTAATTTTTATCAAGAAGTGCCAAACATGGACCGCTTTGCCAGATATAGAGTCGCCACATAAATATTTTATTTTGAGAAATTTAGGAAACCCTGACTCATGCCTAAGGCCACGTGTCCATCATCACCAAAGTTGCCTCGGCTCGGGAACTTGGGTACGAGAGGGGAAGGTCATGCAATGAGCACCCCCGCTCGCCCAATCAAAGATTGGCCTTTACTAACATGATATGTTGTTTTTGAAAACACATGTATTCTTATTCCGGTTATTAACCTAGAATTACTATGTAATGCGCACAGCATACAAGTTTAGACTCAATCACGCGGATTGGAACAAAACAACTCATGTTTGTTTTTCGAAAATGATTTGAAGTTGCTACTCGCAAGTAGGCTAAGTCGCGGATTTGCCACCCTCAAGTGGGCTTAGAAAAAAACATGATTTTGCCACTTCAAGTGGGCTTAAAACTCACAATCATCGCGTTGTTCCAATCCAGGCAATCAAACCTCCACCCACAGGCATTCAAGCAGTTGATCACTTAAGCAGTTAGCCTCATGGCAAGCATGCTAAATATGGCAGTCACTTACACACATGCAAGGATACTAAAGCGTACACACTCACAGTGTACTCCGAGCCAAAAAAGAAGCTAGTTAGTAATCAATGCATGACCCTAGCTATGTCAAGAATGCCTAATGCAACACATGCAAAATGCAACTAAGATAGGCTCAGCTATTCTAAGATGTCATGTGAATACAACTAGATAACATGTATTCAAATTGGTATTGAAATACAATGCAGTTTGTATGATGCGCCGAGCCCCGTGCATGCAAGATAGATGAATAGATGCAAACATGCAAGCATAAGTATGCTAATTGAAACATGCCCTATAACTAACCATCGAAAGTTGGTAAATAAAAGGAAAAAAGAAATGGGGTTGGAAGACATGCATCACACACACGCACACTTATTACAAAATTCGCCCTCTCGACGGAGGGTCCGAATAAATCAACTAACTAGCTACGCTAAGCTAAGCTAATTAAGTACAAACCAAATTAAAACTAACTATACCTAGCTAATTATAATATTACAAAGATGGAATTAATTAGCAAATACATTAACTAATTAATTTACAAATCAACTAACTACACAAAGCAGTTAAAACAGCCTCGAGGAGAAGGGTGTATGTATGCTCAGTCGACTTCGCTCAGAAATCCAATACCGTGCCTCATGTTGCCTCTGTTTGCACACTTCTGTATCTCTGAAAATTGTGCCAACTTCCATAGTGCTTCTGACCCACCTTAGGAACAATCTGAGGGGTGGTCGGCCAAGAGGAATGACCATCGGCCAAGTATAATGATCATCAGCCAATTTTGATAGCCGATTGGCAGACTTGATAGCCGATCGGCCACTTCTTCCTACAAACTTCTCTTTTTGCTGCAACAGAGCACTAACAGAGGCATGACAGTTTATTTACAAGAAAATGTGTATGCGACCACACTCCTTATCATGTTTAAGGCTCAAAGGAGTGTAGTGCTCGGCTCTCGAGCCATCAATCACGCATCTCAATGCATGATAGCCAAAGAGGCCGAGTTGCACAAATCAATGTCAAATGAATGTACAAAAACACATAAATGCCTTAACCTCTATCATGCATGATCAAGAGGGTCGGCGACCGAGAATTGAGGCACGTTTCATCACTTCAAGTATGAAACGTCCCTCATTTCCCATGTTTGGACTAACACCCAATCCAAACACATGCAATGCAACTCAAGCATGCTAAACACAATGTAATGCATGCAAGCAACATTCTATGCAATATGAGCAACCTATCAATGCTAATGGCATGCACACAATGCAATAACAAGCATGCAAACAACATGCTATCCTACAATGCTAATGACATGCATACACAATGCAAGGTAACATAAGCATTTCAACATAAAGCAAACAACAATGCAAGCATAATGAAATGCAACATAAGTATGCATCAA
Source organism: Camellia lanceoleosa (assembly GCA_025200525.1). Lineage (NCBI taxonomy): Eukaryota > Viridiplantae > Streptophyta > Magnoliopsida > Ericales > Theaceae > Camellia > Camellia lanceoleosa. The sequence continues at coordinate 18,037,586 of CM045769.1, read as the reverse complement.
CAATGCAAACAACAAGCATGCAAAGCACAATGCAACTCAAGCATGCAAACATGATACAATGTAACAACATTTGAACAACATGCTCAATAGACTTAAATTGAAAATAGACAGACCTCAATCATGCCCAAATCAGTGGCCATAACACCAAAACTACGGCACCAAAAGGCAAGACATGCATACACATGCATTGGCCTACCAACTAGGCAAAAGAGTACAACTCTCAAGAGTGCTCAAGGAGTGAAAAATGTGGAAGTGTAACAACACTATATGCACTGAAATAAGGTATGAAATGATGCCAAATCATCCAAACAACACAAGCATGGCATGCTAGGGTCCTTAAAGCATAAATCTACCAAAGAGGACTACACAAGAGGCATGCAATACATGGCACAAATGAATGAACTAAGTATGGACAGAGCTCAAATAGGTCAAAACAAGGACCAAAACATGCTAAGATAGGAGCTCAAAGGTCTAAGCATGCATGCATACATATTGGTCCATAAGCTAGGCAACAATGCTCAACCCTTAGAGTCACTCAAAGGGTGAAAGAAATGAGGACATGGTAATGCTATATGCTCTAAGATATCATGATAAATGATGCCAAATCATCCTAACAACAAAAGCATGGCATGTTAGAAGGCTCAAAGCTTGAAACTAGCATAGGCACTTGCACTATAGCTATGCAATACATGAAGCATATGGCTAAGGCAATCCAAAATAGTCCTACAGCATGTCAAAATGATGCTAAAACATACATGGAACAAAGCCAAAACAAGCTAGCATGAAGGCATGAAGCATGGAGTACGCAAGGCCAAAAGGGAGGATTGCACTACACCTACCAAAACCAAGCATGAGATGGATTCGCCAACAAAAATCAGAGTTATATCATAGAAAAATAACCCCAAAAACACACTAAAATAATAGCTCGCAAGCTTAGGCATGAAGGCATACACAATGGCTCATGTTTAAGGCATAAAGAACCAACCTTCCAAAGCTTTGAAAGAGTGAAAGATGTGAGTGCATGAACACACTACATGCACTAAAATCACATAACATATGATGCCAAATCATGAAAATAGTCCAAGAAATGCATGCTAATGACTTGGAAACTCAAAGCTAATGAGCTAGATTGAACCATGGCTACACAAAGCAATGCATGCATGACTAAAACAACATGAGACAGAGCTAAAGCATGATAAAACATGAACAAAAGCTTCTTATAGTTTAGCCAAAAGCATGCTAGAATGATGGTCTAAAGCATAATGCATGTTAGGCCAATAAATGGAATTGCACTACAAGTGTAAGGAGCATGCAAGAGGCTATCAAACTAACCCAAAACAAAGTCATGGCATGCTAAATAATGACCAAAAACATGCTGAAATGGAACCAATACATGCTAGACAAACATGCTACTTTGATGAGCCATCTATACAAGCATGCAAGACACAAGGAGAGGGGATGACCCTCTCCTATTTGGGACCTCAAAACACAAGTTTTACCACAGATAATCCACTGGATTTCAGTGGTAAAAAGGCCAAGAGAAAGTGATCTCAAAGGCCTAAAGTGATGGTGCAAAACAAAGCCAAACAAGGCATGCAAGGGAGTAGATCACCTCCAACACCAAAGAAGCCTTAAGCAAACATCTTAAGAACTAAAAATCAGAACTTTTTATAGTAGAAAGTTAGGCCTAAAACAACATGCAAATAGGGCCAAAAGCTTAATCGAAGACAAGGGTTTAAGAGGTTAGAAGTTCACCCTTGTAGAACAACTTTAGAGCAACAACTCCGGCAACCTTTTTTGATCAAAACTAGTCCAAAAACACCAAAACCAACTTCAAAGTGCCTCAGCAACAAGAGTGTGGCGTTTCACTAGGTGTTTGTGTGCAAAAGTGTGAAGAAAAGGCACTTTTGAGCACAAACAAGCACAAATATAGAAAGAGAATAAGAAATATAGAGAGAGATATTGTTTTGTATATCAACTTTTTAGAACCTCTGCAAAGGGAGAAGGGTCTCCCTTCTTATAGAAAATCAAATCCTAAGCTTGTTGGACGAGCTAAGGGTTTGATTCAATCCCTCCATACACGTATATGGAGGATGAAATCTGTGCTCACCAACTGGCACAAAAATATCTGCAAAAGCAAATAAAAAGGCCTCGGCCAAAAGATATGGCCGATCATCCAAAAAGAGTGCCGATCGGCCAAAATGAGTGCCGATCGACCATCACTAATAGCCGATGACAAGAAAACATGGCCGATAAGCACAAGGCTTGGCCGATGGGTTGTAGGGTTGGCCAACAAGCCACCATCTTCCCTCAGAAACAAAACCACAAGTCCTTGGTCCATAACCAAGCACAAAACAGACAAGTTGAGAGGTTCTAAGGTAAGGCGCGCAGCTGAGACCTTCAGGAACTCAAAATGAACACGAGCATGAATGATCATTGAGTGTTCAAATGATGACGTCCAAGTCTTGAGGACGATCAAAAATGGGGTGTCTACACATGCATGAGTGTAGCCATTGAAATTGCATTTGGAAGCTCAAAACTCTGTTTTTGAAAGCCCAAAATTTCACAGTCCGCTCGAGCGAGGAAACCTGCGCTCGAGCAGAGAATGCGAGCTCTCAGCATTTTTGCAGTCATGAGCGCTCTGCTCGAGCGACCAAAGTCGCGCTCGAGCGAACCCTTTGTATTTTGTTGAACCGCTCAAGCATGGGAGTTGTGGCTCGAGCATAGATTGAGACCAACCAGTACTTTTGCAGGCAGAGCAGTCCGCTCGAGCGACCAAAGGTGATTCATGTATTTTGTGGAGATTCATGTATTTTATTTTCTAGTACTTTTGTGGGGATTCATGTATTTTATTTTCTAGTTAAGTCCTTCTTAACTTCTTTTTTTTTTTTGTTTAAAAAAATTCGTGAGGCCAAAGGGTTGGTTGTATGGATGCAAGTAGCAATAGTAGGGGTAATTTGTACTTTCCGAATCTCTATCGATGCATGTCATCTTCCTGTACCTTTAATTTTATGCTGTTAATGAAATTTTTCTTTGCTGATCAAAAAAAAAGTAAGGTTGGTGACAACCATAGACAAGTTTTGTATTAGAACATCCCCTGAAAGATTATTGTGGCTCAAATCAAGAGCTTGGATTTGAGAACAATGAAAAATATCAGATGGGAAGTTGGTTACCGGCAGAGACAATATTCTTCTTCTTCTTCTTCTTCTTCTTCTTCTTCTTCTTCGTCGTCATCATGGGTTTTGAAAAGGATGAGACTTTGCTTCTTCTTAGTGGGTTTTGTTAGAGTTTTTGGAAGGGAGGTTTTTTTGGGGGTGTGAGAATGTAGGGGGTGTGCATTCAATGGGTAGAATGTTTAAGGATAATTTTGGTATTATTTGGGGGGAGAAAAGAAATTTTAAGGATTTCAAAATTTATAAGTGGGGTTTAAAGAAATGAGGGATCCAAAATAATTTATGAGATGCTAATAGCATCACTCATACCAAATAAGATAGAGTACGCAAAGCATCATAGTTAGACCTCCACATTCCAACTAATATCCAAACTCAAGCAAAATGTTGGCAAGAAGTAAAGGAATGGTTTAGCGCCAGCTAAAAAAAATTAGTTTTTGATTTAAAAAGTAAAAAAGTTTCACTTAAAATATTTAGACGTGAAAATAGGTGGTATTTGATAAAGTTGAAAACTGAAAATTGAAGACGAAAAAATAAATATTGAAAACTAAATATTAAATTTGTTAAGTCAAAAAGTTATTTGATAAAAATTTAAGTGCTAAATTAAAACTAAATGGTTTCATATGTATATAAGATCAAATTTAAAATTTATTTTTTTAAAATTATATATTTTAATTTTTATATTGTGATGGTGGCGGCGGTGGTATAGTGGTGGCGACAATGTTATAGTGGTGGTGGTAGTAGCGATGATAATAATAGTAAAACTGAATATTGAATTTGTTAAGCCGAAAAGTTATTTGATAAAAATTTAAATACTGAATTAAAAATAAATGGTTTCATATGTATATAAGATCAAATTTAAAATTTATTTTTTTTTAAATTGTATATTTTAATTTTTATATTGTTTGGTGGTGACGGTGGTAGTGGCGGTGGTGGCATGGTGGTGGTGGTGGTAGCGTTGATAGTGATAGTAAAATGATCGTGATGTTTATGACAATAATGACAATGATGATGAAATTAATAGTGATAGTGGTGGTGGTGGTGGTGGTGGTAGCGGCAGCGGCGGCATGATGATGATGGTGGTGATAGTGGTGGCGGTGACATGGTGGTGATGGTGGTGGTAGCATAGTAGTGATGGTGTTGTTGGTGGTGGCGGGGACGGTAGTGGTGGCGGTGGTGGTAGTGGTGGCGATGGCATGGTGGTGGTGGTGGCATGATGATAACGGTGATGGTGGTGGTAGCAGTGATGGTAGTGGTGAGAAGTTTATAATAGTGTATTTTGATACTTATGTTTAGTATTTATAAATTTAATCAGAATTAAGTAAATTTCATATGATTTATTATTTTATTTTTTTTAAGTTTTAGCGTACATTTTAAGAGATACGTAAATTTTTAAGTGATATCAATTGTAATTATCAAACAAATTTAATTAATTATCACTTAATCAATTCAATTTTAAGTGCTGAATCATGTTATCAAACACACTACAACCTATTTAGTTTTTTTTTTTTTTAAATTTTCAACTTTTTTTTAACTAAAATATAATAAGTTGAAAAAAAATTTAGTGTGTTTAGAATTTTTTTTAACTTTTTATGAAAAACTTGCAAAAAAAATTTTAAGAAAATGAAATCTTTAATTTTTATTTTTTATTTTTTATAGTTCTTTGACTTTTTCATTTTTATTTCTTTATTATTATTGGGAGTGCCCAAACTTACTCTAAAAAATCTAAAAGGTCACAACAAAATTAATCCCAAATCAGCTCTCCGCTAGAATCCGCAACACACCATAAAAAATAAAAGATAAAAACAAAACAAAACAAAAACAAAAACAAAAAAATCAAAAACAAAAACAAAACAAAAACAAAAACAAAAAAAACAAAGACAAAGATGTGTCTCTTCAATCCACAGCCATTGCATAAGGATAAACAGAATGAAGCTCATCAGACAAAACAATCATGAAAATAAAGAAATTTCCATACTAATTTAAATCTCAAACCAAGAGCATGTAATTCATACATATCTACTGTATTAACAACACAAGTATCTATAATATTATATTATCTAAAGAAAACAGTTGAGGAACTATTACATTAATCTACTATTTTTCTAGTTGGACAATATTCAATCATCTGTTCTGATGTACACAAAAATTGTTCCACATGTTCTGGATAAGATAGTCTAGATAGCATGGGCACTGTTCCCTCAGGTTGACATGAATTACGGATTACTTTGGCATACCCATTTATGCCCCCAACTAGTACCCCAAGAATTTTGTATCCACCAGAAGTTCTTCCCTGTGTCTTTATCAATACCATACCCGATAAGCAATATGGCATGAAGCCCTGGCCTTGCACATTTAGTGTAAATCTTCTCGGGTGCTGCTTCATATATACCCTATAATACAAATAATAAAAAATCATAAAATATATATATAGTCAATAAAAGAACGCATAATCATTTAGTTTTCTTGTACAAACTTCTCTGTAGTTTTCAAACTCTTCAGTAATGTAAATTCCTGCACCGATAGGTTGTTTCTTGAGTACTTGAATTATCCCATCTTCATCTTCTTTGTCTAAATTCTTAAAGTTTTCAATTCTCAAACAGGGCTGTTTATAACCAAAATAAATAAATAATAAGTTCAGCAAAAAAATTATAAAAAAATTCATAAAACAAAAATAAAATTATTTAGGGATTTACCGTATCCTTTTTTTTGTTCAGACATGGTTGTTTTTCAACTTTGAATGGACAATCAATCTCTCGTCTTATGCCGTATTGTTGGCATATCAGAATCCTTCATTGATCGAACAGAGATAACACTTTTTGCTTTCTTTCTTGATGCAGTTTATTAATTCCTGTGGAGCTAACTGATATAGCTCCTTTCGTTGATTGTTGATGTTATACAATGACTCAATAGCTGCGCAAGCAACTATAGCCCAACAACAATCTAGCAAATAAATAAATAAATAAAAATAAAAACAAAAAAAAATTGAAAAACAAAATTGTACTATAAATTTATTAGGGGGGAAAAAATTGAGATTTAATTGTCTTACTACAATTTCCTTGATTTCTAACTTCATTTAAGAAGCCTTCTTCTTTCCAACTAAATATCGCATTATTAGAAGATATAACCTATACATAAAAATAAAAAACAAATTAAATAATTATAGCATGTACCTGCCATAATCAAGTTGTGTACAAATTTAACTAATAAGTACTTTACACAAGATTCAAACCTAAAAGCACTCATTACCACTATGTTTATACCAAATCTTTACAAATCATCCTTCTATAGTAACTTTATCCAAACTAGGATTAAATCATAGTTTTTTTTTTGGGGGGGGAGGGGGGGGGGGGGGGGGGGGTTCCATAAAGGAAAAAAAATTATAGAAAAAGTGAAAGAACAAAAAGTTTACAAGAAGAACCAAGCCAAGGGAACAAGTTGCATCATAGCTTAGCAAATGCATTCCAATGAGATTGACACCCCAAAACAAGTGAAATCATATGCAATTTTGAAGCCAAATACAAAAGAAGTAGAGCAAGTAAGAAGCTAACTAAGAAAAAGTCAATCCCCAAGGCTAATTTAATATCAAAAAACACTAAACAAAGAGAATCTACCCATAGATAAATAGCATATAATGTATCAATCATGGAAATCGCTTCGATACGCACCCTTAAAAGATGTGTACTATATGCACTTTATTACATATTTTTTTTGACAAATGTTATTTAATTTTGTTATAGAATTACGACAATTTGTAATTCAGAAATAAATTTACTCATTTTGTGGTAATGTAATGCATTTTTGTGGCAATTTTATACATTTTCATCTAAAAATTTTGAACCAAAAATTGTGTGATTTTACCACAAATGCATTACACTTTCACAAAAGTGCATAATTTTATTTTTGAATTACAAATTGTCGTATCTCTATTAAAAAATTACATAGCATTTGTCACAAAAATATATAACATCTACCAAGAAAATGTGTGTAATATATGTGAATATGATATACATTCCCATCAATCATGTAATTTGTGTTCCATGCAATAAAACATTTTTAAAAATCAAATAGAAAGAAATATTCAAGACATTTATGTTTATAATACTAACAGTAAACATGTGCAATGCACTACAATCAAAAATTAAAAATTAAAATATACATACATATATATATATAGAATTGTAATACATTGTTTTTTTTTTAACATATATGTTTACCTTCAAAATTTTAATGGTTATTTACATCCAAAATTTTAAGACATAACTTTCTAAAAACCATGTTTAGCAATCACATTTTAACATGATTCTCTAATTAAGTTAAATAATGTCCTACTTATTAAGGCCCCGTTTGGGGACTTACTTTTTTAGCCAATTAGTCAAAAAGTTACTAAATTAGTCAAAAAGCCAATCACTCATACCAAAAAGTCAAAGATTCTATTTTCTCTCTACTTTTTGCACATCTTTTCGTAATTAGCCAAAAAGTCATCCCAAACATACAAGTTTTTTTTACCTACTTTTTTAGCCAAATAGCCAAAAAGTTACTAAATTAGCCTGTTCCCAAACGAGGCCTAAATAACTTTTATAAATAATGCAATTGCATCAATTTTTGCTGATGCTTCTTTTTTGCTAATATGCATGTTTGGAGCATTAATTCACTACAAGAAAAAACACTTTTAGTGACCACCTATTTTTTTTGGTCACAAATAGTCACCTTTCTGCAACTAAAATCTAACTTTTGGCGACCACAATTTTTTGATCACGGAAAATCACCTTTTGGCGACCAAAAAAAAAGTTAGTTGCGGAAAGTATACCTATTGGCGACCAAAGGTTTTTTTGGTCGCGGAAGATCACCTTTTTGCGACCAAAAAAAATGTTGGTCGCAGAAAGTATACCCTTTAGCAAGCAAAGGCTTTTTTAGTCGCAAAAAGTATACCCTTTAGCAACCAAAGGCTTTTTTGGTCGTAGAAAGTATACCCTTTAGCAACCAAAAAAAAAGTTGGTCGCAAAAAGTATACCTATTGGCGACCAAAGGCTTTTTTGGTCTCGGAAGATTACCCTTCGGCGACCAAAAAAAAAGTTGGTCGCAGAAAGTTATGGAGGGATAAATTTTAAAAAAAACGGATACTACTGTAATTAGATGCTATTTTTCTGTTTAGGCATTAAAACTTTTATAAAATAGTATATAACTCAATTTTTATGGGTTATATACTTTCTCTAACAAATATGAACAAGAAGCATGTTATTAGCAAAGTGGATTGGGTGCATCGTGACTTTTTAGTTGGGAGTTCAAGTCCCAAACAGCACAAGAGAATTATTCTTTTGGGCTCAAGGCGCTGGCTTTTAGCGACTTATCTTTGGTCGCAAATGGTCACTTTTAGCGACCAAAGACTTTTTTAGTCACAGAAAACTATCTGTCACGAGACTTTAGCGACTAACATATTTTGGTCGCGAAAAGATTTTAACGACCAAATATGGTACTTTCAACGACCAAAATGTTAGTCGATGAAAGTGTTTTTTTGTTGTAGTGATTATATAGGCATGGATGAAGTTAATAGGGACCCCCCCCCCCCCCCCCCCCCTCTCCAAAGTTTTCAAAATATTATTCAATTACCTCTTTAATTTATAACTATTCCTATAATATAAGTATAATGGCCTCCTAAACTTTCAAAAATATGTATTCCCACAACATATATGGAATGACTCAAACTATTTTACAAATTATCTGCTAGTATCAATGTTATTGATTTTTTAACGGATAAATTTTTTGCTACACTTCTGCTTCCTCTAAGTAACTTTTTTTTTTTTCTGCCGCTATATGTGGGTAGCATTTTACCTATCAATGATGCTTATTCATGTAATCATTCTTTTTCTATTAACTTTTTTTTCTTTTGCTATTGAAAAAATCTCAACGAAGACTAGCAAAACTACAAAGATTGACTTTAGAGTTTGGGAACTAACCTGTGATGTCTGTGATAGTACCTTCATGCCTTCATCCTTCGAAGTTTTGTCCTTCACTTCCATCTTGCAAATTTAAGACAACATAATTCTATCATTTAAATCTGGACTAAAAAAAAGTAAACTTGGAATTTCTTCTCCTATCATAAGGATTATAGATACAAACAGTAATAGAGAAAGAAGTTAAATATTGCATGTAAAGCTTGAAATGTTTGTTTGAAGGCAAAGTAAAACACTAATGTAGCACAATGAGGAGACAAAGTGATCGGTATAAAGAAATATACAAAGTAAAAAAATCAATAAATAAAAACATTACTGAAACATAGAAAAAATATATGTTTCAACTATCTTAAAATATAAAGCTATTCAAAAAATAAAAAATAAAAAGAAGCCCAAAGCTAGTAATAGGCTAATTTTTTTTTTTTTTATTAAAAATAAACTTCAAACATGAAAAACTTAAAATTTTCATTATTATATATGTAAAAGAATATAATTATATCTATACACGTTTTAGCACAAACATATTCTTTAGGTTCAATTAGTATAATGATTATGGGATTTCAAGACAGCATAATATCAAAAACAATAAAAACCTTCAAATACACACAAACACATAAAAAAAATAAAAACATAACCAAAAAAAAGAAAAAGGAAAAAGAAAAGAAAAGAGAAAGAGAAAAAAGAAAAAAGAAAAAAAATATTGAAAGAAACTCCGTTCAAATTATTTTAATGTGAACCATATTTTGCACTCTTTTCTTTAGATGAATTAGTAATTTTATTAATCACTGAAAGAAGAAGGTCAAGCATAACTTGTCAAAAAATAATAGAAGTTTTAAAACAACAAAAACAGAGAAAAAAGAGTATCTTAGGAAAACTCAAATATTGAAATGTTTAATAGGACCATATTTTTTCTCTTTTTCATTTTGACCAGTCAATAATTTTTTTACTAATCATACAAAGAATGCAGAAGGCCAAAGTTAAAACATAAAAAAGGAAGTTAAAAAAAAAAAAAAAAAAAAAAAAAAAAAAAAAAAAAAAAACAGAGTTATTCTCATACAAAATATATATGAATCATATATTGAGAATGATGTAGGGCAACTTAAAAAATTTGGCCCAAGGCTACTGACATATGTTGAGCATAGGATATAAATAGGTTTTGGTTTTTTAGATAAGTGAATACTTAAATCAAGATACATCAGCTTGTACCTCATTAAGATTAAGAGGTTAAGAATTTATATCTTAGCACATGAAAGACTCTACTTTTTCTGTCCTATGTTTAGAGAAAATAAATAAATAAAAATAAAAATAAATAAATAAACAAATTGGTGTCTTCTACAAAAGGTGTTACCTATTTCCAATGAGAAATTGGCTATGCATAAATATTTCATGCCTTTCATTTTGCACTACTAGAATAACTTACCCACTTTTGTGCATCAAATTCATATATATCATGGAAAATAAAGTAGAAACCGAGGCGTTCTTCATATGGGACACCAGTGCTAAATTTGAATCTTAAATTTATATAGAAGAAAATATATTAAACATAAATTACTAATACATTTTTTTTGCATGGATAGTTAAATAAAAAATGTTTTTCTTTTGGGTGATAAATTTCAACTAATTTTTCTTGGTATTTTCTTAATCAAAAAATAATAATAATAATTTTCGCATCTTTCCCATTATTTTCTTTCCCTAAATTTCCCCTTTCAACTTTCTCCCACTATATAAATCAAGATGTAAATAAAGGACAGACAGGAAAATTCTTGAGATTTCAAATCCCCCCATCCCCCTCCCATCAACTTTCTCCCACTATATAAATCAAGATGTAAATAAAGGACAGACAGGAAAATTCTTGAGATTTCAAATCCCCCCATCCCCCTCCCATCTAATAGTTAGCAATCCTAGAATTTAAATAGACAAAAATGAGATAACCTTATAGTCAAGGTAACAAATAGTTTTCAAACACTGAACGTAATCTATGTTTCATCAATAAGTCTATTAACACAAATTAAACAAACACCACACATAAAAGACATGAATAGATAAAAAATTTCAAGATTTATTGGTGGGATTCTATTCTTAAAAATCCTATACTTCTATTTATTTCTGTATCCGTCTTGTGTTTAACATTGTTGCTATTTTGTAAGCAAGATCAATAATTAATGGAACAAGAACAAACAATGAAGATTTGTCACTAAATGAAATCCAAACTAAGCTTCGACTAAACTTTTCAAGATTGCTTGCCTGCACAAGATTGATTTCAAAAAATCAACAAAGAAAATCACCAAGCAATCCAATTTCAAACACCTACTAAGTACCTAATCCCTAATCCATTCCCTCTTCCTTTGTCTTCCCCTGGTTCTTCAGCCCTACTTTCTCCCTTTTTTACTTTTTTCTTGCTCCCCTCCTCAAGTTTCTTCCCTTTTCAGTTTTCAAAAGTTGATTCTAATTATCGAGATGCAAGTTGAGGCTGTACAATGGGAATCTTTCCATGCAAGAAAATGTTATTACTAATTAGGTCTTGTGGTTTTGTCTCTTTTTCATTTGACAATGATTGACTTAGTTGAGGCTCATCTCTAAGGGTGACTATGTTACTGTTTTTGTTGGCTTTTAGTGCAAAAAAGTAACAGGGAGGGAGAACATCTCTTCCTCAACTTTCTTTTTTGGATTAGCAAAAAAAAAAACCTTTATTAAAATAGGGAGAAAAAGTACAAGAAAACATACAAACCAAGATAAGGGAAAATATTGTGCAACCCAAAGCAAAGTAAACAAGGCAATAACAAGTGAGAAAAAAACAGAATCTGATCAGGGGGATGAGAATTTTAGAGGTTCCAACTCAAAACCACCACCCATCAACCAAGAGGCAACTCTGTATCAACATTGTTCCTCAACTTTCTTAATGATGGAATGGAACCAAATTCACATTGCTTTTGGGCAAAGATTTTGCAATTTCTCTCAATCCATGTATGATAATTTGATGTTTCTCCCTTTTTCTGCCCTTTTTAAGTTGTGGAAAATGTTTGCTAGGTTTATTGCTTTAGTGAGTTAAATTTTGTTTGTAGTGATGAATCTCTTTGTATACAAATAGAAACATTACACAGAATAACCATCCAACCCAACTTCCCAAACGGCCTAATCATTTCAAAACCTAAATAACCATCCAACTGTCATATTATTTCAAATGTGTCAAGGCATTAGTATTTTTTTTTTTCTCTATAAAATATCATTTTCCTTATTATTTTTATGTTAAGAACAAATTAGATTCTCTTAAAGTGATTTTTTTAATAGCTAAGATTTAATTTTATAGAAGTTGAGATTTGGCAACAATAATACTCAATTGAGGATGCAATGGTATTAATAATTACTTTTAAAAAAAAAAAATCTCTACTATACAAAAATCATTTCAAAATTACTCTAGGACAAATTACTGTAGAGGATCTAGACTTGTTGAAAATAATAAAAATAAAGCAACAATAACAACCGATCAAAATTTGAAAAAATCTAAGGTTGTGTTTGATTTATAAATTTTAAAAAAAAAATTAGAAAATGAAAGAGTAAATATGTGTAAGATCTATGTGAAATATAGTTATAATTTATTCATATTTTTCACTTACTTTTTCCTTTTCTCTTTTCAAAACTTTACCCAAATCTATAAACCAAATACAACCTAAGAATAGAAACACCAAATCATTTGGATAATCTATGAACTAGGATGGATATCGGCTCGTTGGCTCTCTCAACTTGCCTCCCTGACCCAATCCTATTTTTTTAGAGTTTGAAAAGGTTATTTTAGCTAGTAAGACTGGGTTGGGCCAATATTTTTACACCAAAATATTAATGGACTGAATTTGGGATTTATACTTTCAACCCGGCTCGGCTCTATATTAATTAATTATTTATTTATTTATAATGCATTAAAATATATATTTTTGTTGGAATCTAAACTTTATCTTTGTTAATTTTATTAAAATTCACATTTGTGATAATGTGTGATTAAATTTATTTATGAAATCCTTGCATTTATACATAAAATCTTTAATTTATAATAATATCAATATATTTATTTCAAAAATATAATATATAATTGAATTTAATTATAAAATTTTTAATTTTTTTTTTTAATATATAGTTCAATTGGTGAGTTTGAGATTTATAATTAATTTTTAGATTAAGTTAATGGCCCGATGTTGGGATCAGGCTGAATTTGAGTAAACACAAAATTTCATATTATATTTTGCGGACTCGGCTTAAACCTAGCCAGACCCAAACCCAGACCTAGGCCAAGAATAGAAACATCAAATCATTTGGACAACCTATGAACCAAACACAAACCCGTCTGCGTAAACACAAATCCAAACACAACCTAAGAATAGAAACACTGCAACCTATGAACCAAACACAAAACCACCTGCGTAAACGCACACCCAAACACAAACTAAGCATAGAAACACAACCTATGAACCAAACGCAAGCCCAAACCCACCACTAAATTCTCTTCTTCACCATACCACCATCACCAAATTGTTACTGTTCATATATTTTACACTGATTATTATTTAACAACACATTTACATGAGATCTCCATTTAAAAAAAAAAAAAAAAAAAAAAAAACCCACATATCCATCAAAATAGTAGAGGAAAGACGGAGAAGGAAACACTACAATATGTATGTACACTAGAAGCAAAACCCTTGTAAAATATAAGTGAAATATACTTATGTTTTAATTATTTTTACACACATTTTTCTTTTCTCTTTTCAAAATTTCAACCAAATTTATGAACCAAATCATTTGGACAACCTATGAACCAAACACAAACCCGTCTGCATAAACACAAACCCAAACACAACCTAAGAATAGAAACACAGCCTATGAACCAAACACAAACCCACCACTAAACCCTCTTTTTCACCATACCACCATCACTTGTTCACATATTTTACAGTCATTATTATTTTTTTTTTTTTTTTTGATCGGCAAAGAAAAATTTCATTTAACAGCATGAAATTAAAAGTACAGGTAGATGAAATGCATCGAGAGAGATTCGGAAAGTATAAAAATACCCCTACTACTGCTACTCGCATCCATACAACCAACCCCTTGGCCTCTCGTTTTTTTTTTTTTTTTACAGTCATTATTATTTAACAACACATTTACATTGAGATCTGCCAAATGATATTCATTTAAACAAAAAAAATCCAAAAAAAAATTTAAAAATTTAAAAAAAAAAAACACAGATCAATCAAAATAGTAGAGGGAAGAGAGAGAAGGAAACACTACAATACGTATGTACACTAGAAGCAAAACCCTTGCAAATATGTGTTGCATTGTGTTTGTGTAGAGAGAAAATACCTGTAGGCTGTAAGAGTTCTTGGAAAGTGACTAATGAGTGTTTTCTCTCTTCAGATTAAGAAAGAGTAAAATGGAGTAGAGAGAGTGGGAAGGGTGAGAGAAAACGGAGACCGAAGATATGTGTGGTGTTTTCTTTCTAGACAGAGAGAAAATGGAGAGAGAGAGAGAGAGAGAGAGAGAGACTACGGGACACACATGGAGAGAGAGAGAGAGAGAGTACCAGTAGGCTGCGCCTCTTGCACAAAAGGGGAACAGTACAGAGGACAGGTGTAATAGTACGGGTGGGTGACACTCTCCATAAGGAGAGGAGGAGCAAAATGGAGAGAGAGAAAGAGAGTGTGTGTGGGAGGGGATTATAGGGGATAGAGGATAGTCTTAGAGAGAGAAAGAAAGAAACTCTTAATTAGAATTAGAGAAAAGGAAGGATAACATAACCCAAAAACTCCTACTCTAACCACACTGCTGGCACTGAAACAGCAAAAAGAAATCTTCATGCTCAATTTCATTGCACATGTTTATATCTATATCTATATCTATGCCATGAAAAAAAAGCATTTAAAGAAGCACCACCATGGGGTCAGGAGGGCATTCATATGCAATATAACTGTCAAAAACTCAAATGGCCTCTCATTAAAAAGACACAGGAGGATAATCACATAAAACTCATATGGCATTTTTCGACATCACCAATCTATTTTCACCCCTATAAGAGTTCAAGTTTTGATCGCAAATTGTCAAAAACAGTGCTCCGCACTGTCGTAGGATTCATTGCCGTTGCCAGGCAAGACTATCGGCAGTGACGTTCCAATCAAACGGTGTCGTTGCATGGAAAGATATTGTGCTTGGGCCCGAAGATTCCTCTCGGTTCTTGATTGGGCCTTTTAATTAATTCTGAATGGTCCAGCCCACATCAGATCCGACTCATTCGCGGGTCAACTCAGTCAATGTTCTATATAACCCAGTTTTGTTTGTTCCGTATGTGCTCTACTTGTGTTGTGGGAGGGAAAAATTAATTTAACCCATTTGACTAAAAATATTTATAAAATTATGGAGGTGCCAAATTATGGAGGTGCCAACTCATTTGGTAATTTCCTCCCTACCCCAACCTCCCACTATATAATAATTTCCCCAAATTATAATTTGATCCAAGAATTTGGCCGGTTTGAAAAGTGATTTTTTTTAGTAATTTTTTAACTAAAATATGAATTAAAATAAATAATATGTTTGTTTAAAAAAAAATTGACTTTTACCCAAAAAAAAAGTGTAAAAAGTTTTGTTGAAATGAATGAATCTTTCATTTTTTTATGAATTTAATTTTTTTTAACTATTTAACCTTTTTAATAATTTTTTAATTTTTTTACTAAAATAATTTTTTCCTAATAATATATGTGGTATCCCAACATATGTTTTATTGCCTAACAGTTGTATTCACTACTTCTATGTTTGTTTGTGTAGACACTCTATTTTTGACCGTCCATAAGACTTCGACGCGACTGATGATTTACATGGTGGAGAAAGTTGTGCAGGGGAAAGGTGCAATTTCTTCGGCAAAGAGAGAGGAACAAATCCCAACTACACGCCCCATTTTGGACCAAAGCTATTTTGAATGGTTTTTAGAACTTAAAACCCTCTCTTTCAAAACATTTTGAAAATAAAGTTTTTACGATGTTCCGAGACTCGTATTTTGTCAAATGTTCCGCTTTTCGGTAAACCGAGCAAGGACAAAGTGGAAATGAATGAAAGAGAGATGAAATCTTTGAAAAATCTTTCAAAACACCTTACTTAGGGGTTTGGATTTGAAGAAAAGAGGAGAAGGGAGAAGAAAAGAGGAGAAGGGGGAAGAAATCCAATTGGAGGTAAAACGGGCATGAACCATTAAGAGAGAGAGTCGAGCAGCCCTCGCCGAATCGGGCCTATTCATTTGGATACTTGGAATCAAGCTATAAGGCCACCACCGTTAAAAAGCTTATTCCCGGGGCTTCATTTTGCACTCAAGAATCTTCTAAATCCAATTCCGGATAAGGGAGATATCGTTGATTGAAGTAGGGTATCACTCCGGTTGGGACCGAATCTGCGCGGCTTCACGGAAACGGGCATAACTTTTTCCACAGGAAGAATTTTGTTGCAAGGTTTGCGCCATTGGAAAGCTAACTTCCGGGGCTTCAATTTGGACACTTGAATGGCCACCATTGGACTTCCCAATCACCCACCGGCCACTTTTCTTCCCGGCAGCCTATTTTTCTTGCCCTGAAAGTAGCTGGCCGGCCACCCTCTTTGTGAAAATGACCTTTTTGCCCCTTTAAACTAGCCGGCCATGCCCCCCTCCCCAAGGGTGTCCTAGATGTGAATTTTGTTTTCCACTACACCCATGTCTGAGGGTTTGGCCATTTTGGGGGGAAACTTGACTAGTTTTCCCCCCCTTTTTTCCCTCCATTTTTCCACCAATTTTGCCTACATATACACCACCTCAGGTCTTTTTTTAGGGTTAGAAAAAATTGTTGGAGAGTCTTGTATACACATCTCTCTCTCTCTCTACTTCCAAACTCAAAAACAACCAAGTTCCAACCTATTTCTTCATCACCACCAAGCACCACCACCACCACTCCATTTCCAAAACCTTGGGAGGCTTTCCAGCAGCTAGGAGGCAGCAAATTTGGTCCAAGAAGCAGCCAAGGTTTTAGTCTTCAAGGGTAAGTCCACTTCCCCTCTTTTCTAGCACTATTTTGCAACAATTTCTTAGCCTATTTTCTTGCTGTTTTGGGCTCCGACCCTAACTGAAAGGGGCATCTTTTTGAGCCATTCTTAATGTTTGTTTAAGGGCTCAACCCTGTTTGAGCCCCCCATTGTGCACTTGCTTCAATACCCTCTTGTATGCCATTATCTTGCATGATTTTTCTAGCTTGTGTGATCTGTTTTTGAGCATGATATAAACTGTAAGTTGGCTTATTTTGAGCCCTTCTACAACATTGTAGAAGGACTCAACACTGTTGGGGGCCTCCATGTGGCACTTACCATTATACCCCTCTTTGGCCCCTATTTTTGCATGCTTTGTTAGCTCATTTTAGCTTCTGTTTTCGGCCATGATCAGAACTTAAAATGGCCATATTTTGACCCCCTTGTTATATTCCATTAAGGATCTTTGGCTGTTTGGTGAATGTTTTGCATACTTCATGTTATAGTCCTTTGGTGGCCTTAATCTTGCATTGCATTTTGAGCATGTTTGCATACTGATTTGGAGGCTGTCATAAACTGTAAATGTTCATATTTTTAGTCCCTCTTCAGTGTTGTAGAAGGGTCTTTTTATTTTTGGGCTTTTCATCTACCACTTGCTTCATCGCCTCCCTTGCGGAGCCATTTTCGTATGTCATTTTAGCCCTATCTATGCTTGTTGTTGGACCATGCTTTGTACTGTAGAAATGCTTGTCTCGGGGCTGCCTTGATTCTGTATTTTTATGTCATGTTCAAATTATGCATGCTTTGTATAGCTGTAAGCCACTTTATGTAACTAGTTTTGCATTTCGGGAGAGATTCCATGCATCGGGTGTCATTACGCCTCGTTTCGGGGCTGTCTTTCCCTTCATTTTGCTACTGATTTTTGCATGTTTTCATGTCATATTCCATGTCTTTGCCATGTCTCATTAGAGTGGCATTTCGGTGCCTGAGGGTACGTCCTCGGTTTGCATGCACGCATGCACGCATTCCGAGGTGTCTTGTTTTCATCATTATGGCCTCCTATGTGAGTGTGGCTGAGGCTCTCTCATGTTGGTGTAAGCCCATATTGCATTGCGTATGCCATTTCATCCATAGCATTGTGTATGCTCAGTTGTGTATTACCTCGTATAGCGTGTATGCCATTCCATGACATTGTGTATGTTAGGATTGTATCTTAGTCGCATTTCATGCATGTCATGCATATCGCATTGTGTTCGGGATAGGAGTTAGCCCGGGCACGGGAAACGAGGTACGTTCCGCACTCCGAGTGACGAAACGTGTCTCAATTCCCGAGTCACCGACACTCCGGATTATCCATGATGGAGTTAGGTTTTATTATAGTATTTGTATGCATTCATTCTATATTGAGTTGTGCAATTCGGCTCCTCGGCTATCATGCATCGAGATGCGTGATTGGTGGCACGAGGATCGAGGCATGCATATATCTGTGAAAATACATTGCTATGCCCCTTTCCTGCTCTCTATTGCAGCATATCAAGAATCAGCAGTCTTCCGAGGCTTGGCGCGCTTTTCAAGAAACATTGCAAAACAAAGGCTAATCGGGACATCGCCATGGATTTCCGCGCAAAGCAGCCCAAACATGCATCATTCCATCATCCGGAGCAGAATCAAGGCAGTCCCTGGCTTGCATGCTAATTTTTATTTTTCTTAGTTAATTTGTTAATTAATTAGGGATTTGTATATTATTTGGACTATATATTTTGGACTGTATTATTCTTTCATTTTGGGACTGTATTATTTATTTGGACCCTCTGCGCGAGGGCATAATTGTAATAAGTGTGGGTAAGTGTGATGTATGTCTTCCAACCCCACGTCTTTCTTCCATTTTATTTACCTGCTTATGATGGTTAGATTAGGGCATGTTTCAATTAGCATACAGTATGACAACATGTTTGCATCATTCATCTGTTTTGCACGCACCGGGCTCGGCGCATCATACTATCTGCATTTGTATTTCAATTCCAAATTGAATACATGTTAGCTGTAGCATTCCATATGCCATGTTTAGGATAGCCGAGCCTGCTATAGTTTGCATCTTCGCATGTGTTGCATTAGGCATTTCTGTATATTTAGGATCATGCGTGATTTCTAATGAGCTTCTGTTTTGGCTTGGAGTACTCGGTGAGTTTTATGCTTTAGCATCCTTGCATGCGTGTGAGTGACTGCCATGAATAGCATGCTTACCATGAGGCTACGTGCTTATGTGATATAACTGCCTTGAATGCCTGTGGGTGGAGGTTGAGTTATTTGAATTGGGACAATGCATTGACTGTGAGTTTTAAGCCCACTAGATAGTGGCAAAACCATCTTTTTCTAAGCCCACCTGAGGGTGGCAAAATCTGCATTTTAAGCCTACCTGCGGGTAGCAAACCATCTTTCAAAAACAAACATGAAATGTTTTGTTCCAATTCAGGCGACTCAGTCTATACTTGTATGCTGTGCGCATCACATAGTAACCTAGGCTAATAACCGGAATAAGAACGCACAATGTTTTCAAAATCAGATATCATGGTTAGTAGTAGAGGTCTTCTTTAAGGGCGAGTGGGGTGCTCACGGCGACCTTTCCCCAATCGTACCCAAGTTCCCGAGCCGAGGCAACTTTGGTGATGACGGACACGTGGCCTTTGGCACCGAGTCAGGGTTTCCTAAATTTCCCATTAAAAAACATTTAGGTGACGACTCAGATTCCGCAAAGCGATCCATGTTTGGCACTTCTTTTCAAAAAAATCTGTTTTCAAAATCGATTTGCCGGATTTGGACTCTTTGGTTCAAGATTAAGAACCGTGACATTTGAGTCCTTGAACTGTAGTGATCCCAATATGAACGGAACGGGACTTAACCCTCCCGGAGCGTTCGGGGACATCTACAGTTTGTTTTTTTTCTTTTCTAAAGACAATAAGGTAAATAACTTCGTAAGTCAAATGAGAATACACTAAAACATGACCACAACATTTTTGTATTTGACCAATGTTGGGATTACAAAATTTTCTACTGAAATTTTTACCAAACAACTAAAGAATTTCTTCTTTGCAAGTCAAATGAGAATTCACTAATAACATGATCATAGCATTTTTGTCTTCCAATTTTAAGGTAAAACTTTAATAATAGAACTTTCTTATATACGTGAATCTCACCTTTTTTTGCATTCCACTCCACTCATATAAAAAAAAATTATGTCTGGTTTTATAATTAATATTTGTACATCCAAAAAAATTGTTATAAATATATTAATTCAATTAGAACATTTAGATTTAAGGATTTATGTAAAATTCCATGTGTCAGTGCAAGTGGTGCAAAATGATAACTTTTGTGCTCAAGAAAAATAAGTAGCAAATTAAGCTCTACTAAAACCAAGTTTTTTATTTTTTTTTCTTTTTGGGGTAGAGGGTAATGAAGGGACTTGACCAATTTTTGAATGTCAAATAATTAAAGTAATATTTGGATCATGGGTCAAAATAGGGAATTGAAATGAGAAAGGAACCAAAAAATGAGTGGAATTTCTCTTTTTATTTTCAAATTTCTATTAAAATTTATAATTCAAACACAAACTAACTTATCATTTGAGAATAAAATTATAATTTTTACCATCTGCATCTATTAATTGTTTCTTCCTACACAAAACTTTTCATAGTTCTCCTTTCTTTCTTTTTTTTTTTTCTTTTTCTTTTTATTCCTTCATGATGGTTGAACATTTAGGCTTTTTTCCAAGTAAAATTCACTTTAAATTGATTAAAGTAGACCATATCAAATGTAAACAAACTATATCAATTGTGAAATGAGATTAAATCTTCTTGTTACAAATGGGATTTGAGATGGATGAAGAGAGAAGAAATTGAATATACGTAATGTGTCAAAGCAATAATGTTGCTTGTGCTCAATTTGTTAGGAAATGAGTTTGACCAATTTTTTTTGTTTTTCTGTTAGGTGCATTTGGAAACTGATTGATAGTGTTAAAAAAATCAAATCATCATTGCAAAAGTATAAAGGAAAAAAAAAATTCAACCCATATAAAAAGTTAAAAGTTAGTGTTTAGAGAAAGAGGAGTAGAATGGGGGAGAGCGAGTGAGTGGGAAAGGTGCGAGAAAAGACAAATGAAGAGCAAAGAAATCTTTGGCGTTTTCTTTAGAGAGAGAGAGAGAGAGTATGTGTAGACACTCCATTTTTGACCGTCCTCAAGACTTGGACGTCACCGCTTGAACACTCGGTGATTATCCATGTTTGTGTTTGTTTGGAGTTCCCAGAGTTCTAGGCTACGCGCCTTGCCTCAGGACCTCCGAACTTGACCGTTTTGTGTTTGGTTTTACACCAAACACTTGTGCTTTGCCTTGAAGGGGCAGGGAATGCTTTGTGAGGCATCCCCACACACCACCGGCAGTGGCTAGAGGCCACCGGCTGGTTGGTGTTGCCATCGGCACTATATTGTGCCGGTCAGCACTCTTTTGTGCCGGTCGACAGTCAATTTTGTCAAAATGACAATTTTGCCCTGCCGACTACTGTGCAGTTGCTTTATGAGATATTTTGAGGCAGCTGTCTTGCATTGGTTTCCCCTTCATACACGTGTATGGAGGGATGAGCCTTTGATTGACTTAGCTTGTAAACCTTGTTGTCTATAAGAGAAGGCTTCCTCCTCTTGGCTCAAGGTTGGAAGAGTTAGACATTTTTAGGGAGAAAATACAGGGGAGAAGCTCTGGTTTTAGGTTAGAAATCCTATATCTATCCTATCTCTCTTTTCCTTGCTCATTTTGTACACTAGGTGTTTTAGTTCATACTATTGCACACAAGCACCTAGTGTTTCACCTTCCTCTTGGAGCTGAAGTTCTAAGAGCCTATTCTTGGTGTTCTTGATTGGTTTGAAGCTTAAGGAGGCATCAAGGTCACCATTGTTGAAGAAAAGCTTCAAGGGTAAGAAACTAGTCATTTTTACCCCTTTCTTGCACCTTGTTTTTACCTAGTTTAGGACTGTTTTTGTGCTTGGTGATCAACACATAAAAGTTCTGTTTTTTAGTCCTCTTGATAGTTTATTAAGGGTACTTCGTGCTTTGGGGAAGTTTGGCCCCTCTTAAGCCTTGAAAGGCCTCATTTTGTGCTATTTTGTGGGAGCTCCGGGATTTTGGTGTTTGGGTCTCTTCACCACTAAAATCTTGAGGGATTTCAGTGGTGTAGATGATGCCTTAAAGTCCCAAGAAGGAGGGGGGCACCCCCTCTCCTTGTTGTCCTTGAAAAGGGCAAGATTTGGCCTCTTAAGGGAGCTTAGTTTCGAATGTTTGAAGAGCATGTCTTGGCTGCATTTTATGTTTATTATGCCCTAATATGACATTGCTAAGTGTTGGTTTTAGTACTCCTTGCATGTTTTGCATGGTTGCTTTGTAATGCCTCTTTGGTCCCTTAGCATGCCTAGGTTGTTAGCCCTAGTTTGAGCATGCTTTAGGCTTAGATCCATGAAGCTTGTATGATTATTTTGCCATGCTTTAGGTCTGTCCATGCTCATTTTGGTCGACCATGGCTTGTATCTTGGGTCCTCTTTATGTTTGACTTGTTGGCCTTAAGGGTACAAGTGTGTAGCATGCCTTGCTTGCTTTACTTTCAATGGTTTGGAACCATTTAACATGTCATTTCAGTCCATTTAGCATGCTTGTTTGATTGCCTTGCATGCCTCTTTGATGCTTCGGAAGCTTGTGCCTTATGCCTCATGTCTTAGCATTTGTGCATGCCTTCCTAGTTGAGCCATTTAGATGCCATCCAAGTGGTCCTTTGGGCTTAGTTTTACATGCTAAAAATCTGTTTTGGGTTGTTCAACGCATGTCATATTTGTTTTGCATAAGGGTAGTTCAATGCCTTATTGGCTTGCTTTGAAGTGTTGAACCTATGTGCGCATGTTTTGCTTGTCTTATTTAAACATGATTTGGCATCATTTTATAGCATGATTTCAGAGCCTAAATTGCATGCTAATGGTCCATATTTGTGCCTCTTAAATGTGTTTAAGAGTTGCTTTATTATGCTTAAGTGTTGGTGCTTTAACATGTGTATGTGTGCATATGTGTTTAGCCCTCATGTCTTAGCATTTGGCTACTGATTTTAGGCCTACTTGGAGTTGCCTAGGTCATGGGTAAGACCATTATTTACTTGCTTGTATGCTACCTCATGTTTGCTTGTATGCTTGCATTATTTGTCTATATGCTCATGTTGCATCCCTAGTTGACATGCTTAGGATTGCACACATAGGCATGCATGCCTTGTTCTTTGACTTGGTGATGGGAATTGGGCCTCACTTTGTTTGATTGGTTTGCATGCATTTGAAATTAAAGTTGCATACTTGGTTCTTTGGGTCATCATGCATGGAAATGCGTGATTGGTGGTCCGAGAATCGAGGCACATCTTCCTTTGAGTCATTAGTATGATAAGGAATGTGTTTAGTGCATATATGCCTTGAATTGCATTGCCATGCCAGTATTTGCCCTCTCGTCTTTGTGAGTTGCGTGTTCTGCAGCATTCAATCGGCCGGGAAGTGTTTAGTGCCGACCGGCAGTCAATTTGCAGCCAATGGATCAATTCAGTGCCGATGAGCTCAATCCACTGCCGGTGGAAGTTTTGTGCAGCTGGTAGTGATCTTCAGTACCTAAGGAAGTATTCCTAGGACTGTGGCAGCTTTCAGAGATGCAAGGCAGGGAAAACAGAGGCAATCTAAGCATGGCAATGCGATTCCGCGCAAGTCCCGAGCGTGCGCTGCATCCGGCCCTCTTCCCGAGGCGATTTATTGTTTTAATCGAATTAGTTAATTCATTTAATTATTTTAATGGGCTTGTAATATTTAATTAGCTTGCGTCGTTAATTATTTGTATATTCTTTTGGTCCTTCCGAGGGAGGGCGAATCTGTAATAAGTGTGGGTGAGTGGTGTGTATGTCTTCCAACTCCCATTTCTTTCTCCCTTTTATTTACCCGCTTATGATGGTAGATTAGGGCACGTTTATTTCAGCATGCCTTATGCAATGCATGCGTGCATCCATGCATTTGTTGACATGCATCAGGCTCGGTACATCATACAAACTGCATTGTATTTCAATTCCAAATTGAATACGTGTTATCTGTCGCATTCCACATGCCATGATTAGGATAATCGAGCCTGTCTAGATTGCAGTCTGTATGCGTTGCATTAGTCATTCTAACATGACCTAGGGACATGCACGTCTGTTAACTACTTTCTTGTTTTGGCACGGAGTACGATGTAAGTATTTTACGCTTTAGCATACCACATGCGTGTGAATGTTGCCATGACAGTGTGCTTACCATGCGGCTAAGTGCTTATATGAGATAAATTGTTTGAATGCCTGTGGGTGAAGGTTGGATTGTTTGAGTTGGAAAAACTCGTTGAAATCCGTGTTTTAGCCTACTTGCGAGTAGCAAATTCCAAAGCATTTTCAAAACGAATGGATATGCAATGTTTATTTCTAAATTAGGCAATCTAGTCTATACTTGTTTGCTGCGCGCATAACATAGTAATTCTAGGCTAATAATTGGAAAAAGAGCATGTAATGTTTTCAAAATCGGATATCACGGTTAGTAGAGGCCGGTCTTCGGACCGGGCGAAAGGGGGTGCTCATAGCTGACCTTCCCCGATCGTACCCAAGCTCCCGAGCCAAGACCACTTTGGTGATGATGGACATGTATTTCTAAGATCGAGTCAGGGTTTCCTAAATTTCCCATTTTAAAATATTTAGGTGGCAACTCTGTAATCTGGCAAAGTAGTCCATGTTTGGTACTACTTTTCAAAAAATCTGTTTTTCTTCAAAACGATTTGCCGGATTTGGACTCTTTGGTTCAAGATTAAGAACCGACACAAATCGAGTCCGAACTGTAGTGACCCCAATACGAACGGAACGGGACCTAACCCTCCCGGGGCGTTCGGGGGATGTCTACAGTATGATTTGTAGAAAGATAAACAAAAGACTAGTACAAAAACTAGGTTGCGCCTCTTCCTTGCGCAAAGGGGGACAGAGGACAGGTGTGGGAAGAAACAACAAAATAGAGAGAGAGAGAGAGAGAGAGAGAGAGAGTGTGTGTGTGTGTGTGTGTGTGTGGGAAGGGATTATAGAGGATAGGGGATAGTTTTAGAGAGAGAAACAAAGAAAGAAACTGTGAATTAGAAAAAAGGAAGGATGACAGAACCCCAAAACCCCTACTCCAATCACACTGCTTGGACTGAAATAGAAAACAAAAACCCTCATGGTCAATTTCACTGCACATGTATATCTATATATATGTATGTATCTATATCTATATCTATATCTACATGTATGACATGAAAAATACTGTAATAAATTTAAAAAAGCACCAATTAATGTATTTACGTGGCAATATGAAATGTGTGCAAAACGGTCTTGGTCAACATTTTTCGACATCGCCAATGTATTTTCATGCTAATCATTGCCAGGTGCATGTTTTGATTGCAACGAGTGGAAAAACAGTTTTCCCCAGCGTCGCCGGAGAAGACTATCTACAGTGCCTTCTATTCTAGTCAAAACGATGTCGTTGCAATCAAAGAGATCTGGCTGCGGCTCGGTGCTTGATTGGTCTATTCCACATTAGATCCTCCGACTCATTCGCGGGTCAACTCAGTCAATAACCCAGTTTTGTTTTGTTCCGTATGTGCTCTACTTGTAGGGGATGACAATGGGGGTTAATGTGGTGGATATTAATTTTCAATCTCCATTGTTCTATAATTATTTTTTTCCATTCCCCATTTCCCATTCTCCATGAGTAATACCCTCCCCATCTCCTAATGGGTTTGGATATACCCGAACCCAACTTGACCCCCCCTCTTTTTTCTTTTCTTTTTTTTTAGATTTATAACCAAAACTAAATATACATTCAAATTTTTTTTTTTTAAGGTTTACAACTTTTTTTTTTTTTTGGGTAAGATTCACAACCAAAACTAAATATACATTCAATTTTTCATTTTTTTTTTCTTTTTTTAAGATTCACAACCAAAGCTAAATATACATTCAATCTTATTTTATTTGGCTCAACAACAAAATCAAATACACATTAATTAACATTGTCACATTATTCTTGTCAAATTTTATTTATATCTAGAGTTTTTTAAATTTATTTCAAAAAATTCAATCTTAACCAAAGCTAAATATACATTCAATTTTTATTTATTTTATTTTATTTTATTTTATTTTATTTTAAGATTCACAACCAAAGCTAAATATACATTCAATCTTATTTTATTTTATTTGGCTCAACAACAAAATCAAATACACATTAATTAACATTGTCACATTATCATTGTTAAATTTTATGTATATCTAAATTTTTTAAAATTTATTTAGAAAAATTCTATTCCTACAAAAAAAAAAAAAATTCATCTTCTTTTTTAATTTTTTTTTTTAATTTTATGTATCTCCTTCTCCTCTCTATTAATTGATCTTCGATAATCTGAAGGTGAGTTATTGCTCTCGTCTCCATCTTCTTCTTCTTCTTCTTTTTAAAAAAAAAAAATTTATTTGTATTTATAGAATAAATTTTCTTGTTTCAATATCTCCTGCAATTTTTTTATTGGATTTCTTTCTGATTTGATGGTAACCTTAGATTGAATTTTCTAATTTTCATCTTAACTAGTGATCACCTTAATTGAAATTTTGTACAATTTTGTCTTCAATTTCTATGTTTTGGTTATGATTAATTGCGTGTTTTTGATCGACAGTTACAATCTTGTCACCACTAGATTGTCGTCATCGTAAATCACCGTTGTTGTAGTGACAGGATGAGAGAGTGTGACAATTAGAACTCTAATTGTCAATAGAGTAGGGATGGCAATAGATAACCTATCATGTAGGTATCCATGGAGACCCAAACCAAGTACTTGGGTTTCCCCTTTTTTCTTGTTCGTCGGGTAGGGTAAGAAATGTTCTTTAAATCTCAACCGGGGATGGGTACCTACTAATTTTTCCTTTTTTTTTTTTTTTGGGGGTACATCAGAAAATAATTTCTCCATATGTTTTCACTACTCTGTTGACAATTAGAGTTCTAATTCTCACTCTCTCTCATCCTCTCACTACAGCAATGGCGATTTGCGATGACAACAATCTAGCAGTGAGAAGATTGTGACTATCGATCAAAAATACGCAATTAATCATAACCAAAATATGAAAATTGAAGAGAAGCTCTGTCATCTCTCTAGAAAACTTTTGTTTTCTAGGGTTCAATACCTCATTGATTGCCGATGCTCGGAGTTAATGCTTGCCCTCGTAATTTTATTGAGAGTGTTAATGTTTCTATTAGTTCTTTAGATTCACTTGCTATGAAAGAGAGTTCTCTTTGTTTGGGTGGTTCTGAGTCAGAGATACGAAAAGACAAAACTGTGTCTCTCACCATGGATGCATCTTCAGCGAAAAGGAGTTCGCATCCTCACAGTGTGAATGTTGATTCTGGAGTTGATTTAGGAGCAACGGTGGAACGTGATTCGGTGGAGCAGATCGCTGTGGTAAAGTCGTCTCGAGAACGAATTGACGGGGTAGATCGCATTGTTGAAGTTCAGATCGAAGATGTTGTTAATACTCAGGGAAATACGGATTGATTGAGAAAGTTTAAAGCCCCATTAATCCCTTCAGAGGAACTCGCAGGTACAGAGGTTGACCCATTGACCCCGATCGGGCAGATTTCAAACCATAGATGGTCTGAAAGTGAGGATTTTGAAGGTAATCGCTCACAATTCCTTCCTGATATTCTTGATGTAGCTAGAAACAGAGGAGAAGGGATACATCAGACTACTGTTGGTGAATCTGATAGGGGTAATGATCCTGTTAATCATAATCAGTCTGATGGTCGAGGTAGGGGTGGTGGTAACTACCGTGGGGCTAGAGGGGCAGAGGGGGTACTGGCGGAAGGAGACCCATGGAAGCAGGGGGCTCTAATCAGCCCCATCCGAGGACATGGGCCAATGTAGCTTCTGCATCTACTCGTTCCAACATCAAGCTAAGGTATATTCCCCCAACCTTTGTTGATGATAGTGTTGTGGTCAATATGCCTAGAAGATCTGATCTATTAGAAAAATGGGATTCCTGCCTAGTTGGTTATTTTATTGACAAGGGTGTTGGATATAACTACCTTAGAAATAGTGTATTTGGGCTGTGGAAAAATAAAGGTCTTAAGGAAGTATTAACAAATGGGGATGGATTTATGTTCTTTATCTTTGAGTCCCCTGAGTGTTGTAGGGAGGTGCTTGAAGAGGGGTCGTGGTACATTGGAGGCTATCTTCTAATCCTTAAACAATGGAAAAGGATGATGAAGTTAGCCAAAGAAAAAGCCACCAAGATCCCAATTTGGGTTAAGCTTTTTAATATCCCCTTGGAATATTGGGATCCTGATGGTCTCAGTAGGGTTGCTAGTGCCATTGGTACTCCTCTTTGTATGGATCAGCTTATGGCAAGAGGGACGAGGGTGGCTTTTGCGAGGATTTGTATTGAGATAGAGGCAACTTCTAAAATGCCTACCTATTTTCAGATTCGTTGTGATGATGAAGCAGTGTTAATCCGTGCTGAATATCAAGGCTTGCCATCTATTTGCCAACACTGTCAGATCTTTGGCCATGATACTCAGAAATGTGTGTCTAAACAGGTAGCTCATTTAATTTCTCTTCAAAAGAACACTGAGGAAACTCCTGAGGTGCGAGAGGAGGGTTGGACTACAGTTAATTCCAAAGGTAAGAGGAAGGTAGGGGATCCGGATCCAGCTGAAAATGTGAAAGCTCCATCCTCACCCCTAGTTCCTGCTATATCTTCACCAATAGTTCCCCAAGTGGAGAGCTCTACTCCAGCTGTGGCAACTAGCTCATCAGAAGAAGAAATAGGGTTGGGGGGAAATGAAGTACCTATGTTCCCTGAGACTCTTCTGGAGATTACCAAGTTGGTGCTACCGCAAGCTGCAGATCTTGTTGATACAATGGTTGCTGAAACTGTCCAAGCAAAAGAGACCACCCCAGGTGCGGCTTCTGTCCACAAGTCAACTCAAGCTCAAGGAGGTAAAAACTCTGGCAAAGGTAATAGTAGCCAGAGGAAAAAGAAGAAATAACTGCTATTTCAGTTGGTTTTGGGATATTGTTTTGTTTTGTTTCCAATGACTGTAAAAATTGCTTCTTGGAATGTTAGAGGGTTGAATGACCCTTCTAAACATAAAGATCTCAAAAAGTTGGTGTTTAACGAAGATATCCATGTCATTGGTGTTTTGGAGACCAAAATTAGACAAACTAATGAAAATAGTATTTTTGGAAAATGTTTTGGCAATTGGTCTTTTTTGTCTAACTCCCAACCAACTGAAACTGGTAGGGTTTGGGTGTGCTAGAATAGTGAGATTTGTGATCTTAAAATGTGTTCTATGTCCAATCAGCACATCTTTTGTGAAATTTTTGTTTTGGCTACTAAAACTAGCTTCTTTGTCACTTTTGTGTATGCTGATGTAGACACCCCATTTTTGACCGACCTTAAGACTCAGACGTCACCGTTTGAGCACTCAGTGATGTTGCATGTTGTGCTCGTTCAGAAGTCTCAGAGTCGCGGCTGTGCGCCCTGCCTCCGGACTTCCGAACCCTCTTCTGTGCCTTGTCTCGGTTTGCGAACCAGACTCGGTTTTCTCTGTTTTCTTTCCTGAGGGGAGGGAATGGTCCCGTAGACTATCACCCAGTGGCCGTGAGCTACTTTTCGTGGCCGTAGGCCATTTTGCCCATTTCGGAGCCCGGTTCCCGGTTTTCGGAGCCGTCAGGCCGTAGCCTCGGTCCGGGACCCCTCAACCATCTTCGATTTCTCCGATTTTTGGCGGGGACCTCTGTTTTATCATTCCGAGGAACACTGGGGCCTTTGATGCCCACTCCGTGGCCGTACGCCACTTTCGGTGCTTACAGCCGGTTTTCGGGACCCCAAACCGCGCGGTTTAGGCCCCGAGCATTCATTTCGCATCGGTTTTCGTTCATTTTTGGCGGGGACCTCTGTTTTATCATTCCGAGGAACACTGGGGCCTCTGATGCGCACTTCGTGGCCGAACACCACTTTCGGTGCTTACAGCCGGTTTTCAAGACCCCGAATCGCGCGGTTTGGGCCCCGAGCATTCATTTTGCATCGGTTTTCTCTGATTTTTGGCAGGAACCTCTGTTTTGTCATTCCGAGGGACACTGGGGTCGCAGATGCCCACTTCGCTGTTGAACACCCAAGACACTGCGGCCCATTTTCGATCCCGACTGTCTTGCTTTTGACTCGAGCGTTCATTTCTCATTAGTTTTTGTTCAAATGTGGCAGTACTGCTTTCAACACCAGAAGATCACCGGGGTGGAGGCCAGCAATTATCCCAGATAACCGGGCTTCTTCCTACGCCTGCTTTTGCTCACTTCCGGGCCAATGTTGAATACCCTGGGGATATTTTCTTCCGACCAAAGCTACATATCTGTGATCAGGGGACATGGGAGGACCCTAAAAGCTACTGTTCGTCCAGCAATTATGCATTTCATTTTGGAGCCTCTCCTTCAAGCTCTATGTTGTGGCTCCTGCTTCAGTGTTGCCAATTTCCGACCTTGGAACCTTGTTCCACACATCTGGGAGGACCCTAAAAGTTGGTGGTCGGCCAGCAATTGTGCATTTCATTTTGGAGCCTCTCCTTCAAGCTCTATGTTGTGGCTCCTGCTTCAGTGTTGCCAATTTCCGACCTTGGGGCCTTGTTCTACACACATGGGAGGACACCATTGCATGGTGGTCGGCCAGAGTTTTTGCACTTCAATTTTTGACCATGGCCGGCCGGCCAGGGTGAGTGGCTGGCCAACCAGGTGGGGTGGCCGGCCGGCCACCTCCCAGAAAATCACATGGCCGGCCATTTTCATGGTTTTTACACTGCCCAAATGCTTGCTTTTGAAATATCTCCCCCATCCGGGGGATATTTTGAGAGGGAAAGCTTGGGTGCTTTTCCCTCCCCTTTTACACTCTTTTTGGCCTACTTAAAGGGCTGGACAGCCTCTTTGCTAGGGTTACAAAATTTGTCTACGAGGGCCCCTCTCCAAAAACTCTCATTTCCATAGCCAAAATTCAAAAAAACCTTCAAGCTTCCTAGCTCAATCCTTCACCAACCCTAAGCTCTACCATCAACAACTCCATTTCAGCAGCAAGGAAGTGATTTTCAGAGGCCAAGAGTCAACAAATTGAAGCCAAGAAGCAACCAAAGTTAGGTCTTCAAAGGTAAACTTCTAATTCCTTTTTTTGAGTATAATTTTGAGTTTTTTTTTTAGCCTTATTTCCTTTCTGTTTTGGGCTTTGACCCCTACTGGTTTTGTGCTTATTTTGAGCCCCTCTACAACTTTGTAGAAGGGCTCAACCTCATTTGGTGTCTCCATGATATAGTTCCTTCAATACCACTCTTTAGGCCATTAATTTGCATGCTTTATTTTCCTTATGAATAATCTGATTTCGAGACTGATGTAAACTGTTAGTGGGCTTATATTGAGCCCCTCTTCAACTTTGAAGAAGGGCTCCATCATGTTTGGTGACTCTATCATGCACTTCCTTTGAAATTCTTCCATTTTACCGTAAAATTGCATGATTATTTTGGCCTATTTTCAATCTGAGTTGGAGCATGAAACATACTGGTATTGTGCTTATTTTGAGCCCCTCTTCAACATTGAAGAAGGGCTCAACCTAGTTTTCTTGCTTTACATATCACTTGCTTTGAATTCTTGTTCCACTCCCATTTTGCATGCTTTTTTAAGCTCACCATGCTTCGGATTTCAGCCTTCATCAGGCCTAGAGAATGCCTTATTTTGGTCCATTCTTCATCCTTTATTAAGGGTCTTAGTCCATTTGATGATTGGTTTTGGTACTTCCTTTGTATTCCTCTATTTTTCCGTAAAATTGCATGCTTTGTTAGGCTTGCTTAGCCTCTGTTTTGAGCCTTCATCAGGCTTAGAAAATGTCTTTTTTTGATCTATTCTTCAAGTTTTATTAAGGGTCTTAAGTTGTTTGGTCATTGCTTATGATACCTCTCTTTATAGCCCTCGTTTGGCCCAATTTTGCATGCTATATTTCATATATCTACACACTGAATTGGAGGCTGTCATCTATTGTAAATATGCATATTTTGGGCTCCTCTTCAGTATTTTAGAAGGAAATTTTTCAGTTTGGGTTTTTCATATACTACTTGCTTTGTAATTCCCCTCTTTTCCCGTATTTTTGCATGCCATTGTTGTCATATCTATGCTCATAATTTGGCCATGTTTTGTATTGTACAAATGCTATTTTTTGGGTTTCCTTGCTACTGTTTTTGCTTTCATGTGCCAATTTTGCATGTTTAGCATAGCCGTAGGCCATTTCGGGCACTTAGAATTACATTTCGGGATGATTTCATGCATTGATTCTCATTTCGTCCCATTTCGGGGCTGTTTTCCCCTTTATTTAGCTGCTGAAATTTGTTTTGCATGCTTGCATATCGTTTTCCATGTCATTTCATGCCTTCCATCATCGTCTCGGTTTGCGTGCCTGTGGGCGCGCATTTCGAGGCACTCCGGTTTTATCCGATTTCCATTCCATCATTGCCTCGGTTTGCGTGCCTGTGGGCGCGCATTTTGAGGCACTTCGGTTGTATCCGATTTTCTCATTCCATCATCGTCTCGGTTTGCGTGCCTGTGGGCGCGCATTTCGAGGCACTTCGGTTGTATCTGATTTTCTCATTCCATCATCGTCTCGGTTTGCGTGCCTGTGGGCGCGCATTTCGAGGCACTCCGGTTGTATCCGATTTCCATTTCATCATCGCCTCGGTTTGCGTGCCTGTGGGCGCGCATTTCGAGACACTTCGGTTTTATCCGACTTGCATTTCACATCATCGCCTCGGTTTGCGTGCCTGCGTGCACGCTTTTTGAGGCATCTTATTTTCATCTCATTTTCCCAGTATTGTGCATACTAGGTTGTATCTTAGATTGCATTCATGCATTACCTCAGTTTGCGTGCCCGTGCGCACGCATTTCGAGGTTACTCATTTTCATGGCATTGTGCATGCTATATCACATGTTAGCTGCATTTCATCCATACCATGCATATTGCATCGTGTTCGGGATAGGCGTTAGCCCGAACACGGGAAACGAGGTACATTCCGTACTCCGAGTGACGGAGTGTGTCTCAATTCCCAAATCACCGACACTTCGGATTACCCATGATGGAGTTAGGTTTTGTTGTAGCATTCATCTGCATTCATCCTATATTGAGTTGTGCAGTCTGATTCCTCGGCCATCATGCATCGGTATGCTTGATTGGTGGCACGAGGATCGAGGTATGCATATATTTGTGAAATACATCGCTATGCCCTTTTCTTGCTCTCTGTTGCAACAAAATTAAGGATCAGCAGATTTTCGGAGTTTGGCACGCGTTTCGAGAAATACTGCAAACAGAGGCTAATTGGGGCATCCCAGTGGATTTCCGCCCGAGGCAGCCTAACAAGCACTATTCATCATAGCAAGGCAGCCCCTTGGCCTGCGCGCCAGTTTACAGCTTTCTTAGTTTAATTTGTTAATTAAATAGAAAATTGTATATTTATTTCGGACTGTATATTTCGGACTGTAATATTCTTTTATTCGGGTCTGTATTATTTATTCGGACCCTCTGCGCGAGGGCAATGCTGTAATAAGGGTGTGTGAGTGTGATGTATGTCTTCCAACCCCCATTTCTTTCTCCCTTTTATTTATCCGCTTTGATGGCTAGATATAGGGCATATTTCAATTAGCATACAGTATGACAGCATGTTTGCATTCATTCATTTGTTTTGCACGCACCGGGCTCGGCACATCATACAAACTGCATCTGTATTTCAATTCCAAATTGAATACATGTTAGCTGTAGCATCATCATATGCCATGTTTAGAATAGCCGAGCCTGCTATAATTGCATTTTTGCATGTGTTGCATTAGGCATTACAGTATACTTAGGATCATGCATGATTTCTAATCAGTTTTCTGTTTTGGCTTGGAGTACTTGGTGAGTTGTTATGCTTTAGCATACTTGCATGCGTGTGAGTGTTGCCATGATTGCATGCTTACCATGAGGCTAAATGCTTATGTGATATAACTGCCTTGAATGCCTGTGGGTGAAGGTTGAGTTATTTGAATTGGGACAATGCATTGACTGTTTGTTTTAAGCCCACTAGATAGTGGCAACATCACTGTTTTCTAAGCCCACCCGAGGGTGGCAAATCCGCATTTTAGCCTACCTGCGGGTAGCACCATCACACCATTTTCAAACAAACAAACATGAAATGTTTTGTTCCAATTCAGACGGCCCAGTCTATACTTGTTTGCTGCGAGCATCACATAGTAACCTAGGCTAATAATCGGAATAAGAACTCACAATATTTTCAAAAATAGATATCATGGTTAGTAGAGGCCGGTCTTTGACCGGGCGAGAGGGGGTGCTCACGATGTGACCTTCCCTAATCGTACCCAAGTTCCCGAGCCAACTTTGGTGATGACGGACACGTGGCCTTTCGGCACTGAGTTAGGGTTTCCTAAATTTCCCATTTTAAAATATTTAGGTGGCGACTCTGTTATCTGGCAAAGCAGTCCATGTTTGGCACTTCTTTCAAAAAAATCTGTTTTCCTTCAAAACGATTTGCCGGATTTGGACTCTTTGGTTCAAGATTTGGAACCGCAACAAAATCGAGTCCGAACTGTAGCGAGGTCCCTCGCGGGCGTTGTTACAGCTGATAATAAACATCTTGTGCGGAAAACTTTTTTTGAAAACATGTGTCACATCTCCCGTATTAAGTCCAATTCCCCTTGCTTATTCCTGGGGGATTTTAATGCTATTAGATACCGTCAGGAAAAAGTGAAGGGTTCTTCTGTTTGGTCCAATGAAAATGAGGAATTCAATTCCTACATTATATCTTCTGAGCTGACTGATCTTTCTTATGGTGGTTGTCAATTCACTTGGGCTAATAAGAGAAGTGCTGGGGACTACATTGCTACTAAAATTGATAGGGTTCTTGTTAATGAGGCTTGGCTTGATAATTTTCTTAGATCTAGTGCCTCTTTTCTTCCATCTGGGATTTTTGATCATTCTCCTGCTGTGGTTAATATCAGTGACTCCAAAAATTCTTTTAAAAAACCGTTTAAGTATTTTGACTTCTGGTCTAAGCATCCTGAGTTCTTACATTGTGTGTCTGCTACTTGGGACCAATTTATTAGAGGTGTCCCTATGTTTAGGGTTTGTCAGAAGTTGAAACAGCTTAAACCTGCCCTCAAATTGTTGAACAAGAGGGATTTTAGTGATATTTCTGTTAGGGTTCAAGTTTTTAAGGCTAATTTGGAATCTGTCTAGATTAAGCTTGACAAAGATCCTTTAAATTTAAACCTTCAAGTGCAAGAAAGGGAGGAGCATAGGAATTATTTGGGCCTTAGCAAGGTGGAGGAGAGCCTTGCTCTTTAAAAATCTAGGATTCAATGGCTTCAGCTGAGTGACAGGAATAGTAGTTTTTTCTTTAGATCTGTGAGGAACAATATTAACAGAGGCAAAATTTTGAGTGTCGAGATGGGGGATGGTGCTCGGACTGCGGACATCAATGATATTCATAATACATTTGTTCAATACTACACTGCTCTTTTTGGCACCCCCAGTGTGGACCAGTACAATGGGCGTGATAAGATTAGGTCTTTGGTGAATACCAAGGTGTCATTCACTCAGTCTGCTTTGCTTGCTAAACCTGTCTCTGACTCTGAGATTAAGGATGTCTTTTGGTCCCTTAAGGCCAACAAGGCCCCGGGACCTGATGGTTATTCTACGGGTTTCTTTAAGAGTTCTTGGGATATTGTGGGTAATGAGGTCACCCTTGCCATAAAATCTTTCTTTGATTCTGGCAAGCTCCTTTCTGAAGTCAACAACACGATTATTGCTCTTATTCCTAAAATCCCTAACCCCATAAAGGTTGGGGATTATAGGCCCATCTCTTGTTGCAACACTATCTACAAGTGTATTGCTAAGATCATTGCTAATAGAATCAAACTTGTCCTTCCGGATCTTGTTGACCCAGTGCAGTTAGCTTTTGTTCAGGGGAGAAGGATTTCTGATAACATTTTCTTGTCTCAGGAGATTATGAGAGGTTATCATAGGAACTTCAAAATTCCTAAGTGTGCTATGAAAGTGGATATTATGAAAGCCTATGATAATGTGAGATGGGAGTTTATTCTTGATGTCCTTTACGCTATGGATTTCCCTCCCATTATGATTGCTTGGATTAAGGCTTGCATGGCAAGTCCCTCTTTCTTGATCTGCATTAATGGGAGCCTTCATGGGTATTTTAAAGGGGCTAGAGGGCTCAGACAAGGTGATCCGATGTCCCCTTATCTATTCGTTCTAGCTATGGAAATTCTTGCTAGAATTCTTGCTGAAAAAGCCAGTGATCCTCTATTCAAGTTCCATTGGAGGTGTGATAAAACCAAGATTGTTAATCTCTGCTTTGCTGATGACCTTATGATTTTTAGTAGAGGTGATCCTGCTACTGTTAACCTCATTATGCAAGGCTTAGAGGAGTTCAGAGTGTTGTCTGGTCTCACCCCTAGTCCTAGTAAGAGCAATATCTACTTCTCGGGGTGTAGTCGAGAGCTAAAAGATGATATTCTTCGTATTGCTAAGTTTTCTGAGGGCACCCTTCCGGTGAAATACTTGGGTGTTCCTTTGATCACTTGTAAGCTTAAGGCCACTGATTGTCAAATTCTGATTGAGAGGATCACTAAGAGGATTAAGAGTTGGACTAATAAATTTCTTTCGTATAAGGGCAGAGCTCAACTTATCCAATCCATCTTGTTTTCTATGCAAGTTTATTGGTCTTCTCTCTTTATCCTCCCTAAAAAGGTTATTTGAGAAATTGATAGTCTCTTGAGATCCTTTCTCTGGTCCGGTGTAGAGTTGAAGAAGCATAGTGCTAAGTTAGCTTGGAACTATGTGTGTAAGCCTAAAGGTGAAGGAGGCTTAGGGTTCAAAGATATAGGAATTTGGAATAGGGCTGCTGTTGCTAAGCATATTTGGTTCTTGTTTTCGGGGGAGAGGGGGAAGGTCTATGTGGTGCCAATGGGTTAAGTCCTACTTACTCAAAGGCAAGAGTTTTTGGTATGTCAAAATGCCTAGTGACCCTTCTTAGGTCTGGAGGAAGATTTTGTCTCTTAGGAAAGACATCTCCCCCTTTATTAAGTTCAAGATTGGTAAGATAATTGGCACCCTCTTGGTTCGTTGTGAGATAGGTTTGGGCATACGTTTTTGTATGGTACAGACCTTCCCATTGATTCTAAACTCAGTGCTATCATCTCTAATAATGGTTGGAAGTGGCCCAGAGAGAATTCTTGGGAAATCATGGAGTGGATCTCCTCTACTTCTCCTACTTTATTGCCTTGTAGGGATGCCCAAGATAGGCCTGTCTGGGACTTGACTGCTGATGGTAACTTTTCTATACATTCCATGTGGAACTGTTGGAGGGATAAGGGCACTAAGGTTCCCTGGGCTAATCTTGTCTGGGGGTCTCCTTCCATTTCTAGGGTTAGTTTTGTGGTTTGGTTGGCTATTCATGAGAGATTAAATACGTGGGATAGATTGTAGTTGTTTGGCATTGTTCCTAATCCTGTCTGCCCTCTTTGTCAAGTTCCTAAGGAGAATCACTTTCACTTATTTTTTAGGTGTGTGTACTCTTCTAGGATTTGGGGTGCCATTCAGGTCAAATGTAATTCTAGTTGGCCCCCTTTATCTTGGCAAGAGACTGTGACTTTTGCTACTAAGTCTATCAAAGGTAAGACATTGCAGTCTGCTATCATGAAACTCTCTTTTCTCTGCACTGTATATCACATTTGGCTTGAGAGAAATAGGAGGGTCTTTAGTAAGGAGTGCAAATCTGTGGTTACTGTTACTAATTTGATTGTCCAAATGGTTAGAGATAGGATGCTTTCTATGGAAAATTTAATCAACTCTGCAGGTGATCTTTGGTACTTGGCGCAATGGAACCTTCCTTCTACAATATTGAAGTTGCCTCAGGCTAACAATGCTGAGGGCAGTTTGAGTGTGGAAAGTGTATCTATATTGAGGGTTGAGTGAAGGTAAGCATATATTGTGGGATTTCTTATGTGGTTTCTCTTTTGCAGGTTGTTGTTATGGTTGTTTGCCTCCAAAAATTGCTGGATTTCCTCTCCTCAGCATTTTCGGACATTGTATTGAGTGGGCCGAGTGTGGAGAGTTTATATATTTTCTTCCTAAAATGTGGGTTGAGAGATGTGAGACCGTATACTTGGTTATCTCTAATTGCTATTATATATTATATTTTTATATGCAGGTTAAGGAAGCTTTTACATACAGATCAGTGGACATCCTTAGTGAGTTTGTGAGTTGTGGGCCTAATGATGTGAGTTGTTATATAGAGTGGAGTGCTATTATTAGATGTGGGTTGAGTGATGGGAGGTCTCACATATTTAGTATGCTTTTCCTTTTGCTCTATGACCACATATGTAATATTGGTACTTACTTTTTATTTCTCGCTGAACAAGTTCATATACTTCTCTATTGGTGGTGTGGAGATGGCTGCATTTTACGCCCTTCCTATCATCTGCATTCGGTTTTGGGCTGCTTTTCAGCAATGGCAGCACTTGGCGCCGTGATTAGTGGGTCTATAAGTTGTTTTAATATATGGTTGTATATAGTTTTTTTTTGGTTGTTGGTTACCAAGTTTGTTTGTATAGTTTTTCTCCTTTTGGATTGTGTTTGGGTCTCTTTCTTGAATGTAATTTGGACTAAGTACTGGGTTGGTTTTGTGTACGCTCATGCCGGCTATTGGGGATTCCAAATCTGTGCTTTCTTGGAGTTAATATAATTTTTGTGCATGTCCCATACCCGTTCGAGATATGCATTTTGAACAGATTATCAGTTATGTTCGGTCATCTGTTGGACGGGCCTTTGGTCTAATGCTTTTGGGCTGTGTTTTGCTTGTGTTGGTTTCTTCTTGTGCTCGTTGTAATTAGTGGTAGGGCCTGGGGTATGCCCCTTGTATTCTTGTAAATTTTCCTGTTTTATTTTATCTCTTATTCACCCATAAAAAAAGAAAATTGAAGGAAAAAATGTATAAAATTTTAATTAAGGTGATCACTAGTTAAGATGAAAATTGAGAAATTCAATCTAAGGCTACCATCAAATAAGAGAGAAATCCAATAAAACAATTGCAGGAGATATTAAAATAAGAAAATTCATTCTATAAATGCAAATAAAAATTAAGAAGAAGAAGAAGAAGATGGAAACGAGAGCAATAACTCACCTTCAGATTATCAAAGATCAATTAACAGAGAGGAGAATGAGATACATAAAATTAAAAACAAATTAAAGATAAAGATGAAATTTTTTTGCAGGAATAGAATTTTTCTAAATAAATTTAAAAAATTCTAGATATGCATAAAATTTGACAAGAATAATGTGACAATGTTAATTAATATGTATTTAATTTTATTGTTGAGCCAAATAAAATAAAATAAGATTGAATGTATATTTAGCTTTGGTTGTGAATCTTAAAAAAAAAAAAAAAAAGAAATGGTTGTGAACCTTAAAATAAATAAATAAAATTGGTTGTGAACCTGAAATAAATAAATAAATAAATAAAAGAAAAAAGATTGAATGTATATTTAGCTTTAGTTGTGAATCTTAAAAAAAAAAAGAAAAAAAAGAAAAAAAAAAAAAGACATATGGAGAAATTAGTGGGTATCTATCCCCGACCCATCCTTGTGGATATTTAAAGAATATCACTTACCCTACTCAATGGATAAGAAAAAAAGAGAAAAACCCATGTATTATAAGAGCCTGTTTGAAGAAATAAAATGTGAAAGAACCTGTTTGAAGAAAGTGTTATAAGACCCATATTAAATTACATCAGGGCATAAATAAGGAATTGTTTGTTGATCTCTTAGCCACAAACATTTTAGATATTAAACCATCTTTCTCTTAGCAAATTTGAACCATTCATTTTAATTTATCCAAAATCTAATTATATCTTTTTAACAAATCTGAACCACTCATTTTAAGATATATATGCCTTACCACACCCAATCCATCCTCCATCTTCTTCTTTTAGTCCCCCACGAATTTTGTTGTTTGTTACTTTTAAAAAATAAAAAATGTT
This sequence comes from Camellia lanceoleosa, assembly GCA_025200525.1. Taxonomy (NCBI): domain Eukaryota; kingdom Viridiplantae; phylum Streptophyta; class Magnoliopsida; order Ericales; family Theaceae; genus Camellia; species Camellia lanceoleosa. The sequence goes on along the minus strand of CM045769.1, from coordinate 17,997,222 downwards.
TTTTCAATTAAATTTTTACTAATTTCACAACACCATCACAACTATTCTCACCTTCACTATCACACTACCATCACCATAGCCACTATCATCATCACTGCCGCCATCATCCCACCACTATGTCACAATCTCTACTTTCACCTTCGTTCCATCACCACCACCACCAAATATAAAAATATATATTTTTAATTTTTTTTATAAAAAATATTTTTCATTAAAAAATATTTTCTATCTAAATAAATGAAGCATAACATTGGGAAACAAGCTGATTTCAGTTAAATCTGTTCATAACTAAGAAAAATTCTTTTATTTAAAAAAATATATATTTAGTAAGACTTTGTATCCCCTTTTTGTTTTTCCAGCAAATAAATCTTTGTACCCATTATTTCTAACCAATCACGACTAATGCTTGTTTCGATTATCTACAATTTCCTTATTTTCAAATACATTCATATATAAATATATATATATGTTGTATAAATTGTGTGATACCATAAAATAAATAGATTCATACTCGTTAATTGAAATTTCAAAACAAGCAAACCATTCTGAAAATTACAATACATAACAAAATAAAATAACATAGAAAAGTAAACCGAAACCTGCACTAGACAGTTCTTTAATTTTTTTAAATAAATTTAAAAAATTCTAGATATGCATAAAATTTGACAAGAATAATGTGACAATGTTAATTAATGTGTATTTGATTTTATTGTTGAGCCAAATAAAATAAAATAAGATTGAATGTATATTTAGCTTTGGTTGTAAATCTTTAAAAAAATAAAAATAAAAATAAAAATAAAAAAATTGGTTGTGAACCTTAAAAAAAAATTAAAAAAAGATTGAATGTCTATTTAGCTTTGGTTGTGAATCTTAAAAATTAAAAAAAAAAAATGATTGTGAACCTTAAAAATAATAATAATAAAAAAAAAGATTGGATGTATATTTAGTTTTGATTGTGGATCTTTTAAAAGAAAAAAAAAGCTTGGTTGTGAGCTTGAATAAATAAATAAATAAATAAAAGAAAAAATATTAATATCACTTATCCTACCCAATGAATAAGAAAAAAAAAAAAAAAAAAAACCCGTGTATTTGGATTGGGTCTCCATGGATATCCACATGGTAGATTATCCATTGTCATCCCTAAGAACTATGAAAAATTTTATGTAGGAAGAAACACGTTAATAGATACAGATGGTAAAACTTATAATTTTATTTTCAAATGATAAGTTACTTTGTGTTTGAATTATAATTTTAGTAGATCTTTCAAAAGAGTAGGAGAAATTTTACTCATTTTTTTTTTTTTTTTTGTTTCTTTCTCATTTCAATTTCCTATTTTGATCCATGATCCAAATATTACTTTAATTATTTGACATTCAAAAATTGGTCAAGTCCCTTCATTACCCTCTACCCGAAAATAAAAAATAAAAAAATTTGTTTTAGTAGAACTTAATTTGCTGCTTATTTTTCTTGAGCACAAAAGTTATCATTTTTGCATCACTTGCACTGACACCTGGAATTTTTCATAATTCTTAAATCTAAATGTTCTAACTGAATTGAAATATTTATAACAAATTTTATTATTATTTTTTTAATATGAGTGGAGTGGAGCACATAAAAAGGTGAGATTCACGTATATAAGAAAGTTCTATTATTAAAGTTTCACCTTAAAATTAAAAGACAAAAATGCTCTGACCATATTGTTAGTGAATTCTCATTTGACTTATAAAGAAGAAGTAATTTAGTTGTTTGGTAAAAATTTCAATAGAAAATTTTGTAATCCCAACATTGGTCAAATACAAAAATGCTGCTGGTCCCGTTGTAGTGCATTCTCATTTGACTTACGAAGTTATTTACCTTATTGTCTTTGGAAAAAAAAAAATACACACACAAAAAAAACATAAAAGTAGTGAATACAACGGTTAGGCAATAAAAATATGTTGGGATACCACGTATATTATTAGGAAAAAATTATTTTAGTAAGGTTAAAAAGTTAAAAAAAAATTAAATTCATAAAAAAAAAAAAATGAAAGATTCATTCCTGTCCACAAAACTTTTTACACTTATTTTTGGGTAAAAGTCAATTTTTTTAATCAAAAATATTATTTTTTTAATTCATATTTTAATCCAAAAAATTACTAAAAAAATCACTTTTCAAACCGGCCAAATTCTCGGATCAAATTATAATTTAGGGAAATTATTATACAGTGGGAGGTTGGGGTAGGGGGGGGGGGGGGGGGGGGGAAATCACCAAATGAGTTGGCACCTCCATAATTTTATAAATATTTTTATTCAAATAGGTTAAATTATATTTTTCCCTCCCACAACCACAACACAAGTAGAGCACATACGGAACAAAACAAAACAAAACTGGGTTATTGACTGAGTTGACCCGCGAATGAGTCGGATCTGATGTGGGCAGGACCATTCAGAATTTATTAGAAGGCCCAATCAAGAACCGGGCGGAATCTTCGGCCCCAAGCACGATATCTTTCTATGCAACGACACCGTTTGATTGGAACGTCACTGCCGATAGTCTTCCCCGGGAACGGCAACGGCAATGAATCCTACGACAATGAATCCTACGACAAAACTTGAACTCGTATTGGGGTGAAAATACATTGGTGATGTTGAAAAATCCTACTGAGTTTTATTATGTGATTATCCTCCTCCTGAGTCTTTTTAATGAGAGGCCATTTGAGTTTTTCACAGTTATATTGCATATGAATGCCCTCCTGACCCCATGGTGGTGCTTCTTTAAATGTTTTTTTTTCATGGCATATATATAGATATAGATATAGATATATACATGTGCAATGAAATTGAGCATGAAGATTTTTTTTTGCTGTTTCAGTGCCAGCAGTGTGGTTAGAGTAGGAGTTTTTGGGTTCTGTTACCCTTCCTTTTCTCTAATTCTAATTAAGAGTTTCTTTCGTCCTCTCTTTAAAACTATCATCTATCCCCTATAATCCCCTCCCACCCACACTCTCTCTCTCTCTCCATTTTGCTCCTTCTCTCCTTATGGAGAGTGTCACCCACCCGTACTATTACACCTGTCCTCTGCTCCCCCTTTGTGCAAGAGGCGCAGCCTAGTTTTTGCAGAGGTGTACTGGTACTCTCTCTCTCTCTCCATGTGTGTCCCGCAGTCTCTCTCTCCCTTTTCTCTCTCTCTCTAGAAAGAAAACACCATACATTTCTTTGGTCTCCGTTTTCTCTCATCCTTCCCACTCTCTCTACTCCATTCTACTCTTTCTCTATCTGAAGAGAGAAAACACTCATTAGTCACTTTCCAAGAATTCTTACAGCCTACAGGTATTTTCTCTCTACACAAACACAATGTAACACATATTTGCAAGGGTTTTGCTTCTAGTGTACATACATATTGTAGTGTTTCCTTCTCTCTCTTCCCTCTACTATTTTGATTGATCTGTGGTTTTTTTTTTTTTTTTTAATTTAAAAATTTTTTTTTGGATTTTTTTTTTTGTTTAAATGAATATCATTTGGCAGATCTCAATGTAAATGTGTTGTTAAATAATAATGACTGTAAAATATGTGAACAAGTGATGGTGGTATGGTGAAAAAGAGGGTTTAGTGGTGGGTTTAGGCAGGTGGGTTTGTGTTTGGTTCATAGGCTGTGTTTCTATTCTTAGGTTGTGTTTGGGTTTGTGTTTATGCAGACGGGTTCATAGATATAGATATAGATATATACATGGACAATGAAATTGAGCATGAAGATTTTTTTTGCTGTTTCAGTGCCAGCAGTGTGGTTAGAGTAGGAGGTTTTGGGTTCTGTTATGCTTCCTTTTCTCTAATTAAGAGTTTATTTCTTTCTCTCTCTCTAAAACTATCCCCTATCCCCTATAATCCCTTCCCACACACACTCTTTTTCTCTCTCTCATTTTGCTCCTCCTCTCCTTATGGAGAGTGTCACCCGTACTGTACACCTGTCCTCAGCCTAGTTTTTGCAGACGTGTACTACTACTTTCTTTGTCTTTCTAAAAATGATTCTCTCTCTCTCTCTCTCTCTCTCTCTCTCTCCTTTTTCTCTCTCTCTAGAAAGAAAACACCACACATTTCTTCGTTCTCCGTTTTCTCTCACCCTTCCCACTCTTTCTACTCCATTCTACTCTTTCTCTATCTGAAGGGAGAAAACATTCATTAGTCCCTTTCCAAGAACTCTTACAGCTTACAGGTATTTTCTCTCTACACAAACACAATGTAACACATATTTGCACGGGTTTTGCTTCTAGTGTACATACATATTGTAGTGTTTCCTTCTCTGTTTTTATTTTATTTTTTTAATTTTTTAATTTTTTGGGGATTATTTATTTATTTATTTAAATGGTTATGGTGAAGAAGAGGGTTTAGAGGTGGGTTTAGACAGATGGGTTTGTGTTTACGCGAATGGGTTTGTGTTTGGTTCTGGTTCATAGGTTGTTCAAATGATTCGGTGTTTTCTTTGCAAGGGTTTTGCTTCTAGTGTACAAACATATTGCAGTGTTTCCTTCTCTGTTTTTATTTTTTTTAAATTTTTTTTGGGATTTTTTTTTTTATTTTATTTTTGGTTTTGTTTTGTTTAAATGGTTATGGTGAAGAAGAGGGTTTAGTGGTGGGTTTAGACAGATGGGTTTGTATTTGGTCCATAGTTCGTGTTTGGGTTTGTGTTTACGCGAATGGGTTTGTGTTTGGTTCTGGTTCATAGGTTGTTCAAATGATTCCTGTTTTCTATTCTTTTTGTGTTTGGGTTTGTGTTTACGAAGATGGGTTGTCCAAATGATTTGGTGTTCCTATTCTTGGAGGACTTTTTGGGTCATGGGTTTACACAGATGGGTTTGTGTTTGGTTCATAGGCTGTCCAAATGATTTGTTATTTCTATTCTTAGACTGTGTTTAGGTAATAAATTTGGATAAAATTTTAAAAAATAAAAAAGAAAAAAAAAGTAGATAAAAGATGAATAAAATATAATATTTTACCTACATCTTACACATATTTTCTTTTTCCAAATGGATAAACCAAACACAACCTCACGATTTTTCCAATTTTGATTGGTTGTTATTGTTGCTTTATTTTTATTATTTTTAACAAGTCCAAATACTCTAAAGTGATTTTTTGTAAAGTAATTGTTGCCAAATCTCAACTTCTATAAAATTAAATCTTAGTCATTCAAAAAATCAATTTAAAATTACTTTAGGAAAAATTACTCTAGAGGATCTAGATTTGTTTTTAACATAAAGATAATAAGAAAAATGACATTTTATGGAGAAAAAAATACTGATGCCATGACACATTTGAAATAATATTATAGTTGGATGATTATTTTGGTTTTGAAATAATAAGATACGAGTGTGTTATGTCATTCTGTTTAATGTTTTTGTTTATATAAAAAAGAGGTTCATCAATATGAACAAAATTAACTCACTAAATCCATAGACTTAACAAATACTTCCCACAACTTAGAAAAAGGCAAAAAAGGGAGAAATATTAAATTGTCATGCATGGATTGAGAGAAGTTGCAAAATCTTCGCCCAAATGAAATGTGAATTTAGTTCCATTCCATCATTAAGAAAGTTGAGGAACAGTGTTGATACAGAGTTGCCTCTTGGTTGATGGGTGGTGGTTTTGAGTTGGAACCTCTCCAATTATCATCCCCCTGATCATGTTCTATTTTTTTTTTCTTCTCCCTTGTTATAGTCTTGTTTGCTTTGCTTTGGGTTGCCCAATATTTTCCCTTTATCTTGGTTTGTTGTGTTTTCTTATACTTTTTCTCCCCATTTTAATAAAGCTTTTTGCTAATAAAAAAAATGAAAGTTGAGGAAGAGATGTTAGAGCCCTCTCCCACTTACTTTTTTGCATTAAAAGCCAACAAAAAAGTAACAGTCACCTTAGAGATGAGCCTCAACTCAAGTCAACCATTGTCAAATAAAAAGAGACAAAATCACTAGATCTAATTAGTAATAACATTTTCCTGCATGCAAATAATGAATGTGCTGAGTTATACCAATGTAGAGCCTTCCCATTGTAGAGCCTCAACTTGTATCTCGATAATTAGAATCAACAACATGACTATAAAGGAGGAATTTCGAAAAACTAAAAGGGGAAGAAACTGGAGAAGGAAAGCAAGAAAACAGTATAAAAAGAAAAAAAGAAGAGAAATTAGGGGTGAAAACAAAGGAAGAGAGAATGGATTAGGGATCAGGATTAGGTAGTTAGTAGGTTTGATTTTTTAAAATAAATCTTGTACAAGTTGACACTCTTGAAAAGTTTAGTCGAAGCTTAATTCACAGGGATGGACCTATTAATAGACTATTAGGGGCCTTGGCCCCCCTTTCCAAAGTGAGAAATGCTGCTTGGATGGTTCTATTGCTACCAAAAACTTTTCACTTATTACATATTGGTTATCATTCAATGTATAAAAATTTTAAAAAAATCATTTTTTTTTAATAAATAAAACAAGCTTTTATGTGATGTACAAAAGAATGGGAACACTAAATAGACCTCTAACCTTTGTTTGTTCGTTTATTTATTTGTTTTTTCTTAAAGTTAAATTTAACAATAGTATTACATTAATCGTATTTTTTAATCACATTTTATTCACCATGATGAGAACTCACAAATATTCGACCCAAGAACTTCACTCGTAAAGTGGTGTCTTTTATAAGACGGGACTTTCTTATACTGATTAGATATTAATGAGATTCATGCAAAATTCATTGAAGATTTTGTTTCACTTTAATAGATAATTGAGTTGATAAGTACCCAAAAAAAAAAAAAAATTTATGATTTCTCTTTTATTTATATGTTAAAGTTGAATGGATATGACTTTTCTTCTCTTCATGTTAAAACTAAATAAATACTAGGTTTTTTTTTTAATTTTTTTTATTAGTTTAGTATTAAATGCTAGTTTTTATTTTTTATTTTTTTTTATTTTAAAACTGAAATATGACAGTTTATAACAATTGATAAATAAAAAAATTATACATACCTTGGCCCCTCTGAATAAAATTCTGGTTCCGTCCCTGTTAGTTTGGTTTTCATTTAGTGACAAATCTTCACTGTTGTTCATGTTCCATTAATTTTTTTATCTTGCTTACAAAATATCAACAATGCTAGGACATAGAAATCAAACACAAGTTGGATACGCAAGTCGGATACAAAAATAAATAGAAGGATAGGATTTTTAGGAACGGAGTCCCACTAATAAATCTTGAAATTTTTTGTCTATTCATGTCCTTTATGTGTCGTGTTTTTTGTTTAATTTATGTTAATAGACTTATTGATGAAACATCGATTACATTTAGGATTTGAAAACTATTTGTTAGCTTGATTATAAGGTTTACTCATTTTCATTTATTTAAACTCGATTTTAGGATTTGAAATCTCAAGAATTTTCTTCTCTATCCTTTATTTAGACCTTGATTTATATAATGAGAGAAAGTTGGAAGGGGAAATTTAGGAAAAGAGAATAATGGGGAAGATGCGAAAATTGTTATTATTTTTTGATTAAGAAAATACCAAGAAAAATGAGTTGAAATTTATCACCAAAAAAAAAAAAAACCATTTTTTATTCAACTATCCATAAAAAAATGTATTAGTAATTTATATGTAATATATTTTCTTCTATATAAATCTAAGATTCAAATTTAGCACTAGTGTCCCATATGAAGAATGCCTCTGTTTCTAATTTCTTTGTCATGATATATATGAATTAGATGCACAAAAAGTAGGTGGGTTATTTTAAAAGTGCAAAATGAAAGGCATGAAATATTTATGCATAGCCAATTTCTCATTGGAAATAGGCTACACCTTTTGTAGAAACCACCTTCTTTTGTTTTTTTTTTTTATAAACATAGGACAGAAAAAGAAGAGTCTTTCATGTGCTAAGACATAAATCTTGACCTCTTAATCTTAATGAGGTGCAAACTAATGTATCTTGATTTGAGTATTCACTTATCTAAAACACCAAATTTTTTCTATATCCTATACTCAACATATGTCAGTAGCCTTAGGCCAAATTGTTTAAGTTGCCCTGCATATATGATTCATAAATATTTTGTATGAGAAAAACTTTGTTTGTTTGTTTGTATTTTTTTTTTCTTTTTAAAGTTTTTATTGATGTCGATATTTTGAAACTTCTTTTTTTTTTTTATGTTTTAACTTTGGCCTTCTGCATTCTTTGGATGATTAGTAAAAAATTATTGATTGGTCCAAATGAAGAAAAGTAAAAATATGATCCTATTAAACAATTCAATATTAGAGTTTTCCTAAGGTACTTATTTTTCTCTGTTTTTGTTGTTTTGAAACTTCTACTTTTTTTGATAGGTTATGCTTGACCTCCTTTTTTCGATGGTGATAAAATTACTAATTCATCTAAAGAAAAGAGTGCAAAATATAGTCCACATTAAAACAATTTGGATGGGGGGGGGGGGGGGGGTTGGGTGTGGGTTGTGTGTGTATTTGAAGGTTTTTTTGTTTTTGATATTATGCTTTGTGTCTTAAAATCCCATAACACGATCATTATACTAATTGAACCTAAAGAAAAGAGAGAAGATATGTTTGTGTTGAAACATATATAGGTATAATTATATTCTTTTACATGTACAATAATGAAAATTTTTGAATTTTCATGCTTGAAGTTTACTTTTAATAAAAAAAAAAAAGAAGTTAGCCTATAACTAGCTTTGTGCTTCTTTTTATTTTTTAAATAGCTTTATCCTTTTATGTGAGTTAAAACATATATTTCGTTATGTTTCAATAATGTTTTTTTTTTTTTTTTTTTTTACTTCACGTTTTATACCGCTCACTTTGTCTCCTCATTATGCTACATTAGTGTTTTACTTGGTCTTGAAACAACATTTCAAACTTTACATGTGTTTATCTTCTTTTTGTATTATTGTTTGTAAAATCCCTATGATAGGAAAAGAAATTCCAAGTTGACTTTTTTATGTCAAGATTTAAATGATATAATTATGTTGTCTTAAATTTGCAAGATGGAAGCAGAGAACAAGACTTGTAAGGATAAAGGCAAGCTGATATCACAGGCATCACAGGTTAGGTCCCAAACTCAATCTTTGTTGTTTTGATAGTCATCTATGAGATTTTTTTTTTTTTTAATTAGAAAAAGTAAAACATTTTATTAGAACAACAAGAATGATTACATGAATAAGCATATCATTGATGGGTAACATGCACCCACACATAGCGGCGAAGTCAAAAAAAAAAAAAATACTTAGAGGGAGCCAGGAGTAAGTGTAACCAAAATATTATCAGTTACAAAATCAATATTATCCATTTTTTTTGCAATCATGTGGACATTATGGATTTCAAGGAATGATGTGATTTTCAAAGGACGTGTTTTTAGAAGGTTGGAGATTATCGAAAAAATCATGATCACAACGGCGTTTTGGGTGAAAGCAAAGACTGAGGAGGAGGGCCTTTTTTCAGTAGAGGAGTTCATGTATAACTGTTAATTGATCCTCTGTATCCTTGCTCCTTTTTTTTTTTCTTTTTTTTTCAATAAAACTTTTCTTTGCTAAGCAAAAGTAAATAAATAAAAATCAACAAAATTTATACTATTATATAATATGTAAAATTGTTTCAGTCATTCTATATCTACTGTAGGAATATGTAGGAGCAATAAACCATTAAATTTTTGAAAGTTTTAAGAGGCCATTTTACATATATTATAGAAATAGTAATAAAAGTAGGACATTTCCTCGATCACCCCCCAATCTGGATGAACTTGCTGAACACATTAAAATCAGAGTCGCGCTTTGGGTAAGGTCTACATTTCCTGAAGTGTCTCACTCCGTTGATGACTTCCTGTTCTGCTTTAGGCAGGTGAGAACTTGTATAGGGAATGGTGGCTAACTTGGTGCTGGGTGGGTTTGGTTTTGATTGTTCATTGGTGTTGTGTTGTCTTTAGGTGTAGCTGCCTTTGGTAGGTAGTGCTGGGCTGGTTCTCTGTTTTGTTTTTCCTGTCTTCCTTGCGGCTTGCTATTGTTGGTTTCTCACCAACGTTCGGGGTGGTGCTACCAATGATTGCGCTTGCTCCTCGTTACCAACCTAGTTGGAATTGGGTCTGCTTGCTTTGATGTTCTATGCACTTCCCTCATCCCTTTATTGATGTTTGATTTAGTATGTATGTACTTTGCTTTCATCAATAGTAGTTTTTTTTTCCTTCCTTTTTTTTGTTGTTTCGAAAAAAACAAAAAACAAGTAGGACATTTTTCAATTTCATTCAAAAATTATGTTAAAATGTCATTGCGAAACATAGTTTCTAGAAAGTGATTAGTCTTAAAATTTTGGAGGATTGAGAAAGAAAAAGTAACATGGAAAGTTCTACCGTTGGCAATTTTCTGGGAAGAAAGCCAGGAATGAGGGAGTATTCAATAATGGTCAACCTGATTGGGTTAAGGTACAGGAAAAGATTATTTATAATGTGGCTGTTTGGGTAAGATCCAATAAGCACTGGAAGGATTACTCAAGTGATTTTTTATTTAAGTTTCAGAGTATTAGAGATTGTATTTGAGAGAGGTTGTCTATCATTGTAGTGCCTTTGAGGTGAGAGTTCTTCTGTGAAGAAGGGGTCCAAGTGTTTCCAGCGGTATATTAGAGTTTCTCTGTTCAGATCTGGGCTGTCAGCTGGCATAGTGCAAATGTGGAAGGAGAGTTGGGAAAGCTAATGGGACAACTCTTGCCTGTTGCTGCTGTTGTTTGCTTAGCTGCTACTGGTTTTGTTCTATACTTTGAAGGCTCTTTCTTGGTGTATAAGAGGCAGGTGAAATAGAAATGCTTTGGGGATAACATTTAGTTGCTGCTACTGTTGTTCACATTGCTGCTTTGCTGTTTTAATTGCTAGTAGCTCTGTGCATTTGGTATGATCACTTCCAAATGGGGTGGTTTTATTTTGGAGGCTGCTACTAGTGCTATCTGTTGTGATGCTATGCTATTGTGTTTGTTTGTCTTGTTTTTGTTCTATCTGCTGGTGTTTGGTTTCTGTTGGATTATTAGCTCAATGTTTATTCCCAATATGATTTGGGTTTGGTATTCTATTTACTAATTGGAATAAGATTTGTGGATAGTCAAACATTGACTTGGTTTTGATTCTTATATTGGTTTGGATTTATGCGATAGGTATTTGGCTTAGTTTGAACTTCCTAAAGTTTTGAATTTAGTGTTTCGTAGTTGGTTTTGGATTGGATTGAAAAGAAACTTATTTTATTTTAGGAAGTATTCTTTGGCTATAAATAAGTGAAGGCTCTCATTAATTCAGTTGAACTTTTAGTTTCATTGGCAGAATTTTTCAATTCCTTTGGTCAACCTATTAGAAGTTCTTTGGGGTCTCTTTTTGGAGAGAGGCCATTGGCCTCTATGGAGGTATTGTTTGAGATCTATGGTTATGTTTAACTAAATACATTGGTGTCTCTTGGTTGAAACTTTAGTTTTGCAAGACTTTTGTAGAGAGGATTTGGGTTTGGCGAGAGAACTTGTATTTTGGGCTTGGTGAACTTAGTTATTTATGAGAGATTGTTTTGTCACCATTGTAACTCTTTGGAGCATTGTTCTCTTTGATTAGTGGAATCCTTCTCTTTGTGATTATCCGTGGATGTAGGCTTAGGTCGAACCACATAAATCTTGATATCTTGTGAGTTTGTGATTGTTTCCCTCTCTTAGATTTGTATGGTTCTTTTGCTCCACATTCAAATCCGTCAACTATCTTAGTGACTGAGTTTTTCTAGGGCTCTTTGCACAACAATTTCTCACCAACTCGGTGGTGTGCTAAGCATGTCTAGGTGCCACATGTCAATTGCTTCTTTTTTTTTTTGTGTGGAAGAGTTATGACTTCAATGTGTTGATTGAAACAGAGACATTCGATTTGACCTTTTCTTAGGGTTGAATTTAGTACTAATCTTAAACTCAGTTTCAAGGTTGAATTCGGTCTTACTTTTTGAGTTGATCTCATACCTAGTTTCATATTCAACCATAGGCTCAATTTCTTCCTTGATCTTAGTCTTGATTTCATTTTTTGATCTCTTAGTTGAATTCAGGTCTGAGCTCAGGCTCAAATTTAGAGTTGATTTGTTCTCCTGCTTGATCTTAGCTCCGATTTCAAGATCAATTTCAGAGTTGAGTTTAGACCTAACCTTGGGGTAGAGAAACTATCTCCCTTGGTCATCTTTGTGCCCCTCTCCTCTCCCGAGTTCGGGCTTGTTGAATGATGAAGCCTGAAAAAACCCTTGAGGAACATGATGTCCACCCATTGGCGGTTTAGATCTTATTTGAGAACTTGGCTAGTTGGCTAAGAAAAGCTTAAAAGCCAAAAAATTATTTAAAAAATGTCAAAAAGTCAAAAATATTAAAAAGGTCTACTCATTCATGTTTTTTCATTCAATTTCCCAAACACAATAATTTATTATTTTGTACAAAAAGTCATTAAAAATTTCAAACCCAACGAAGCTGAGGATTGCATTGTGAGAAAACCCTTACTGTACCAAACTGTGGAATAGTTGGAGACGAAGGATTGATTTTAGACTAGATTTAAGGGCTTATTTCAAGGTAAAAAACCCCGCTTGTGTTGAGGTGAAGTCTCCTCATAGGATTGAATACGTTAGGCTTGAAACTCTATATAGCATTCTTTCATTGAGATACTTCATATCACAAAGGAATTATTTGAGTTCCACATCTAACCAATCAACTTCATTATCAAGCACTTGAATTGCATTAATCAGACAGGTTTTTTCTTGCCACCATTCGAAATCCATTGTGAAAGATGATGGAGATGAATGCATATGTTGGCACTTCTTTCTATCAAGGTGATGAATTTCATCTTCAAGCAAGTAGATCTTGCCATAGTGCCAATATATATTTCTGCATTACATTGCTGAATTAAAGCATCCAAGTCAAAATAAGGAATTGACATGATAAATAACTCGACATAACGGACAAAAGCACATCACTTGAGAGTCCCACTAGGCGGGCCAAATTATGTCCCTTTGAAAAGGAAAACACCAATTTGGCCTAATATGTTGACGATGATGATTGGTTGCGCGGGCGTGCAAGGATCAAGTGTGATCCAAATGTGGTTGAGGGCAATGTGCTCAAATTTGACTTCTAATTAAGTGGACTGTGTATGGTTGATCGGACATCCATTGATTTTTTATTTTATTTTATTTTTTTTGACCTCAACGAAGTGGACTTCACAATTTGCTCTAGTGATAGAGATGGATGCACAAATTAAACTTTATTATCGATGAACAGTAAGAGTTGACGGATTTGGATAGTGTGAAAAGCTACGACCAAAATAAGGAAACCAAGGCATTTTAAGCTACCAAAACTAGTAAATGTAAAGATAGAGGCAATGTTTTGATTGGACCGGATTGGCCAATTGAACCGTCGACTGGTCTATGGTCCGGATATACTCTCTAACCTGATCACTCTTGAAAACTGGTCATTTTAAGCAAAATCGGTGGAAATTGCTAAATTGGTCGACCTGGTCCGATTTGCTATATTTGGTCCAATATTAAAAAAGTTGATACTGAAGGGACTTGAACCCAGCACCTCAAGCTCCAAAGAGCATGAGTTTTCACTCTGCCACTATGGTTCCTTATTAATATGTAAGAAATATATAATATTAATTGTATTCAAACTAATTTTTCTCAAACATATGTATAATTAATATTTTTTCAAATAATATTAATATAAAAATATCTATAAACATTTATGTTTGGTGAATATATATATTAAATTATAAAAATATTTTAAATGAATGTATTTTATTATTTTTAAATCATAAAAATATTAATAAAATAATTATGACATTATAGTTTGATTCCGGTTCAATCCGACGATTGAACCAGTGACCCGTCCATCCGATTTCTTTTCTTGTTCGCTCACTTGTCTGGTTTTTAAAATATTAGATAGAGGCACCTGACCATGGATAAACAAGAACTAAAAGATAAAGACGCTCAAATGAAATAAGTGAAGTAAACTTTACTATTGTTGAAATAGTAAAGATTGCAGATTTGAAAGATGTTGGAAACTACACAGCTATAGCTAAACTTATGTTGCGTTTAGTTAGGGAATTTGGGAAGAGATTTAGAAGTGAAAAGAGAAAAAATATGTGAAATTAGGTGAAATGTAGGTATATTTTATTCATATTTTACTTATTTTTTCTATTTTTATTTTTAAATCTTTTTTAAATTCTCCAACCAAATACAGTACCAAGGAACTAAGCCGTTAAAGCTAAGCTAGGATAATGACACTGAGCCAAAATGAAATAACGTGAAAATTCTAAAGCAACCAAACATAAGCTTGCTTGGTTCCATTTTTCTAAAAACACTTTTCAAAAAATTCTACTTTCTTATTTTTCGTATTTTTTTATTTTTACTGAATTTTTTAATATTTTAAGCAAATTTTTTACTTTTTAGACACACCTAACATAAATACACCTAAAAAGTGAAAAAATTCTTTTAAAAATTCACTAAATATCACCAAAAAAAAAAAGAAAAAAAAATACAAGAATTCAGTACATTTTTTATATTTTTATGTATTTATTAATTTTTTTAAATATTTTTTTACAATTTTTTTACTTTTTTGATACATCTAAGTAAAATGTATCTAAAAAAGTAAAAAAATATTTAAAATTTTAAAAATATTTATTAAAAATAAAAAAAAATACGAAAATTAAAGCACTCACAATTTTTAAAAAACTTAATTCAGAAACTCAAACCAAACAGATTGTGATGATGGACTCCTTGCCATGCCCTCATTTCTGGTATTTATAGTGGCTTGTGTTGACATTTAGGGCAAGTTTAGGATCTTTCAAAAAAGATAAAAAAGACAAAAAGTTACTCAAAAAGTTAAAAAATTAACACTATTCACCAAAAGTCAACAATTACGGATGCATAACTCCCAATTCGAATTTTTCCCTACAAATTAATTTTTACAATTTTTTATTACACATTTTTCCATAAAAAGTCAAAAAGTTAACCTAAACATTCATATTTTCAACCTCAATTTTTTAATCTAAAAAGACAAAAAGTACACTTATTTAGGACACCCCAAACAACCTCTTAATTTTCTCCTAACTGGTTTGTTGTGTCCTTATGACAATCTGCCACGTGTCCTATGTTCTTCCACTTAATAACTACCCACTTGCTGCATATATGGTCGAGACTTTTTTAAGTTTCTGTATTAAATCCTTTAACTCCCTCCACGATGCCATGAACCCCATGGCTTGAGCCTTACACCTTCTATCTCTGCTGGAACATAATGCCACATGGTAGCATCCTATTGGCGGAAAATTATTCAATACTCCTGCAGTATCATGTGTCTATATTCTAAACCAATCACCAATTAGTTAGCCTCATGTTGTTCTCTCATCCCCAACATAAATCGTGGGCCCTTGTATCTCTTCATCAATCAAAATCTTATGGAGAACCATGTGTCCATATTTCGGGAATACTGAATAATCACCCCCTATTGGCCGTGCCAATTTGGAGACAAACACATGCAACAAAAATTAAAAAAAAAAAAAAATTACATTTGAGCAATTCTATTAGCAAACTCTAGTAAATTTGTCTTACATTTTGCCATTTTTGTTTTTTTATTTAAGATTTCTCCCCAAAGCACATTATTACTTTTTATTTTTCCTTAGATTTATCTCAACAGTGATGCAAGCAATTTGGTAATTTGGTCCAAGTTAAACCATAAACCTGACCAACCCAAACATTCGCTATCGTTTGGCATGATACTTTTTTGAGATTAGGAGGTAATTTAACTACAAAAAGATAAAATAGATTAAAAAGTTAATAAAATAAAATATCACATAATTATTTTATTTTTTCTCTCACAAAAGTCAAAAAAATCAAAAAAACCCAACCCAAACGAACTTTTTAACCTTAGGCTAAAATTGTTAAAAAGCTAAAAAATTAAAAAATCAACCTACTTCCCAAATGAATATGCTTTGATTATTGAGCAAGTTGGTTTGGTTCTTTCAAAAATTAAAAAATTTGTACGAGTACGAAATAATCATTATCGTATAATCCTATTGATTAAGTTAACATTCCTTCAAATGTCATCGTCTTGTCATCTGAAAACACAAACGTGAGCTAACTTGCGGGTGTGTGCCGAAAACGCCCAAGTCAGCAAATAGACAATAGACAAAAAATTCTTGTGTACTTGAGAGTAAGAATTGCAATACTTGAGATTGTGGGTTGCCACGAGATTCCGCGTGACACAATCATAGTAGGACTCTGACTCTTCTTAGCAGAGTCATCCTAGGAATCGCATTCCTAAAGAATAATGCTTATCCTTTAACACTCTTCTCATTGCAAGCCAAGTGAGATAGCCAAAACTTTGCTCAGCGGTCAACGCTTGACCGAGCTACTTGGTCCAGTCTTCCTCCAGCTGAGCAATGCAAATCCTGACCGCTCATGGTGCACTGTCGAGCTATGGTTATCTCGGCCTTATTCCTTCAACTTGCCCACCATGTCAGTCAACCATGGACTGCGCGAAAGCAGCTTGGTCCGGGCCCCATAAGCCTGTATCTGGGTGGCCCATAACTCGTTCAGCCCAAGATCGTGATGTCTATATTCTTATCTCGGTCCATAACGCAACCCAAACTTCCAAGATAATTTGACCAAGTTCGGTCCAATTTGTTGACACAAATTACCCTCTCAGAATCAATTTAAGTTGATTTGTCTTTATTATTTATGTCACCCAATCTAACTCAAGAAATGCTGTTTACATGTATATATATATTTAAGTTTCACTAGGTTGTTTAGATGTAAAGTTTAAAATTTCTGTTTGAGTAATTAACACTAACATTAATAATGAAAACATTTATTTTCCAATATGCTTAAGAATTGTTTTTATTTACTTCGTTCATACCTAAATAACTTATATTTTGATATAAGTTTGAAATAGCTCAAGTTACAAAATAATAAAAATTAATGTCACATGTATCTATCATAACCATTAAAAATTTGAAATTAAACATATATGTTAAACATAATAATGTATGCAAATTACATAATTGATAGAGTATATAATATTAATCTATGCTCTAGGCCTAGTTTGGATAAAGTTACTATAGAATGATGAATTATAGAAATTTGACATAAATATATTGGTAATGAATTCTATTAAGTTTGAATCTTGTGTAAAGTACTTTCATGTTAAAGTTGCATTCCAATTGATTGTGTCAAATATTTAATTTATTTTTTTATTTTTATGTAGCCATATATTAATTGGAAGGAACAAGGTTTAGTCAACGAAGTTCGAGATCAAGGTAGATGTGGTGAGTTTATTAAATCTCGGTACTTTTTCTATTAATCTTATGCTATAATTTTTCTTTTACATATATATATTTATTTATTTTGCTAGATTGTTGCTGGGCAATAGTTGCTTGTGCCGCTGTTGAGGCATTATATAACATTAAGTATCAATGTAAGGAGTTATTCCAATTAGCCCCCCAGGAGCTTATTAACTGTGTGAAGAAAGAAGCCAAAGCGTGTTATAGATCTTCAATCAATGAAGGCTTTAGGTATGCCAGACAATATGGCATACAACAAGAGTTGAATTGCCCCTTCAAAGCACAAAAGCAACATTGTCTCAGTAAAGAGAAACACATGGTAAGTATATAAATTTTTTATTTTTTTGTTTTATGAAAAAGAATTACGTTTTTGCTTAATTGATTTGATTATTTAATTATTATTATTTTGTCATAAAAAGCCTGCTTTGAGGATTAACAACTTCAAGAACATAGACAAAGAAGATGAGGCTCGGATAATTGAAGTCTTAAAGCAGCAACCTATTGGTGCAGGAATTGTGGTCACTGGAAAGTTGAAAAACTACAAAGAGGTACAACAAAGCTAAATGATTATGTATTATATAATTTAATTACTGTAGATCTACATGGAAGCTTTTTGAATATTTCAGTATATTTAATTTGTATTTGATTGCATCAAGACCTTAATTTGTATAATCCTATCTCCTAAGCCAAAAAGGAAATACACAATTACATAATCATAAACATTCATAATATAACGTAATTACAATCATTCCTAAAACAAACCTAACATATATACAATAAGAAGAATGCCAAATATAGAATATATACATTATATTTGCACATCCCCATTCAAACTCAAGGTGCTGAGAGTTTGTCAAAAAGAAACTAAACCGAGCACTGATGTGAATCTTGGTAAAGAAGTTAACAAGTTGTACAGTCGAAGGGACCAAAGAAGCGAGATAGAGCCAAATTGCAAATGTTGTCGGATGAAGTGACAATCAATCTTAATGTGCTTCGTTTGTTTATAAAAATAGTGTTATGGGCAATCTGAATAGTGTTGGGAAAAAAAAATGAGTTTTTGGTGACTTTAATTAAATATTAAAGTGGGTCCCAACCATCTCTCGAGTTGGGTCTAAGTGGGTCTAGATACTTTGCTATGAGATCTGTACACCACAATTAGAATGGCCAAAAACCATTAAGATATGAATGAGAAATTGCCTCATGAAGTTAGCTTCATGAAAGAGGTAATGGGGTTTGTAACTCCTGCATTAATGGGATTTGTAACTCCTGCATTAATGGAGTTTGTAACTCCTGCCTTTATTGCAGAGGTTAATGGTGCATTTTGACCAGCACCATAAAGGCTAGAGGCTCTTCCTCTCTCCCCTATACATGTATAAATTGAGACCCTCCTGTCAAGTCTCAAACACAGAAATTTTTTCTTCCATTTCACAAGTCAGTTTGCCTGAAAGTGTCTACAGTGTGAGAGTGCTGCCACTGTTTTGTTCGCTAAGCTAGACAGAGAGTGCTTCTGCCGTAGCTGGTTTTGACCGTCGTATCCTGAGAGACAGACGCCGGGTTTCCTCAAGCACTCGACCCGTGAGGCGGCGAAATCTGTTTTAAGAAATCGCCTGCTTCCGGTTTCGTCTCTTTACCCTTTGATTATTTTGTGTGTTTCTGTTGAACTTTAGTTGTAATTATCAGCATGTGTTCTTAGTATATATATAATTTGATTTTTTCATAAATCTATTTATTTAATTTCACAAGGTGAACAACAAATAGCACTTCGGTTGTCATAGTTGCGAGAGGTCGAAGAGGACTGGGGGATGCCAAAATCAGATAATAGACAACAAAGCCAGAAAATTTTAACAGTAGCATGAGCCATAACACAATACTTAGTTTTGACAGTAGAATGAGTAACAATAGTTTGTTTATTACTTTTTCAAGAAATCAAAAAATCACCAAGAAACATATAGAAACCAAAAGTGAACTTACGATCATTAACATTACCAGCCCAATCAGCATCGACATAGACCACTAAGTTCAAAGAAGAAGTAGAAAACAAAACAAGCCCTGAAAGATAATACTGTGAAAATAGCAAATCATCTGAAGCAAAGTAGCCCAATGTGCAGAGTGAAAAGCAGAAACGAGCTGACTAACCCGATAAACAACATAGGTAAGATCATGGCAAGTAATCGTTACATAGACTAAGCAACCCACAAACTCTAGATATAAAGTAGGATCATCCAGAGAGACATCGTCAGTAGTATTGAGCTTCACATTAAGCTCAATGGAGTTATCAAATATCTTAGTGTCAATAAGATCAGCACGTTGAATAATTTCATTGGCATACTTGGCCTGAGACAAAAAGTAGCCATTGGGAGAAGAAGCTACCTCAATACTAAGAAAATACTGCAATGGGACCAGATCCTTTATTTCGAAGGTGCGGAAGAGATGCTGCTTGATCTTAGAGATAACAAAAGAGTCAGTAACGATCATATCATCCATATACAGTAATAAGGCAACAAAACCAGCAAATGTATGGATGAGAAACAAATCAGAGCCTTGGACATAAGGATAAAACCCAAGCTCAATAACAGCTGTCTGAAAATGATCATACCAAGCACGAGAAGATTGGTTCAAACCATGCTAAAGATGACAAACCTGTCTAGAAGAATGGTAAAGGTCAGGGGGAGGATGTATGTAAACCTCCTCAGTGAGATGACCATTAAGAAAATCATTCTTAACATCCATCTGACAAAGAGGCTAATGCCGAACAACAATGACAAAGATCAAAGTATGAACAGTAGTCATCTTAGCAACAGGGGCAAATGTCTCATCATAATCAATACCATACTTTTGTGAGAAACCTTTGGCAACAAAGTGAGCTTTGTAGCACTTGAGAGAACCATCATAATGAGTCTTGACTTTATAGACTCATTTGTAATCAACTAGATTCTTGCTAGCAGGTAAAGGAACCAGTTCCCAGGTAATAGTCTTCTAATACAGACAATTCATCCTCTATAACTCAAATCCAGTTAGGATCCTGACACAGGATCCTGATAAACTTCCTTGTAAGACCGGGGTTCTAAAAAAGAGTGAATAGTAGATAAAAAGGTGCAGTATGAAGAAGAAAAAACATGTTTTTAACAAAACTAAGTTTTACTACTAGTTTACGATTGCAAAGGAAATACTTATGGTTGGCACGATTAGAGTCGTCAGAACTAAGAGGATCAACAGTAGGGGAAAAGACAACTAGTAGAGGGGACCTTGCGACGAGAATAGACTAACAATGGAGGAGAAGAAATAAGACGGGAGGGAGAGGAGGATGGGAATGGAGAATAGACTCATAGGGGACAGTGGAGAGTGACTCAACAAGAGGGTTGGTAGGAGAAGAAAAGGGAACAACCTCATGGAGAATAGCAAAGATGTACTCATCAGGAGGGATCTTAGGAGGAAATGAATTAATATGATTAAAATCCTCCTTGGAAATTGGGGCAGTGATTGTAAGAAACTGAAAGTAAAGCAGGCATTCCAGAAAGGTAATATGGTGGGAGACATAAAGGTGACGGGAAATAGGGTTGTAACTAGGGTTGTGCAAAATACCTTTCAATCCGCTAATACCGCACCAATCCGTATCAATTCACACCACTCTAACCACTAATCGTGATTTATACTTTAATATGTATAATCCACCTTCCAAACCGCTCCGCTCTGCTATAGTTAATACATATATATTTTGTAACCTCCAGTGAAATATCAAAGTAAAAATGAGTGTGAGAGAGATTTAAGATATCAAATTTATTACAAATTAGTAGTTATATATATGAAACATATTATGTAAAATTACTTTGTGTTATATATATATAAATATTGTACAAATTAGTGTTATATATTATGCAAATGTATGATAATTAATTAGAATATTCCTCAATCCATCAATCCGGCAAAAACCACTCAAACCGTAACTTGTCAATCCGCCATTCGGTTTGTAATTTTACTCTCAAACCACCCGAACCGCACCGTGCACACCCCTAGTCATAACAATGATAGCCTTTCTGAGAAAGGTTGTAGCCTAAAAAGACACATAGGACAAACTAAGCACTAAATTTGGTCCTATTTTTTCAAGAAAGAATGACAAAATAAGCAGACCTATGAAGTAATTGAGAAGTTGAGAAAACAAAGCCTTATAAGGAGACCGACCAGAGAGAATGAGAATAGGCATACGATTGAGAAAAAAAACAGTAGTAAGAGTGGCCTTACCCCAAAATGGAGCTAGAATAGAGGCAGAAAGAAGAAAAAACTGAGCTATCTCAAGGAGATGATAGTGTTTATACTCAGCTCGACTATTTTGGATGAGTGTATCAGAACAACAAATTTGATGAATGGTATCCAAATTTTCCAAATATTGTTTCTTAAAATATTCCCCACCTAAGTCAAACCATAATATTTTAATAGTAGACCCAAATTGTGCAGTGATCATAGACTGAAACGTATGGTATATCTATTAGAAGTCAGATTTATGTATCATAAAATAAACTCAAGTATAGTAGGTGCAATCATCAACAAAAAACATATAGCATACAGAACCCCCTTTAGTGAGAACATGAGAAGGTCACCAGACATCAATATATATAAGAGAAAATGGAGTGATGTCATTTTGGCAAGTTTACACCCTCGGCACTCAGTAATTTGACTAGGATAAACTTTACCTAACAATCCTGACTAAGCTAGAGACCATAAGAGGTTAATAGATAAATGATATAATCTAAAATGTCATAAATAAAACTAACTCGACTGTGAATTTGACTGAAAAGATGAAAGAGCAATTGGAGATGTGGACAGAGAAAGATGTAAGTTTTTCACCACATGGAGGTCTCCAACTCTATAGCCGGTTCCAGTCTGCTTCTTGGACAGTCAATCTTGCACATAACAGACAAGAAAAAAAGATAAAATCAAAATTGGAAATATCAAGCTAACTGATAGATAGTAAGTTGACAGATAACTGAGGAACATAAATGACAGACAATAGAGAAATGGCAGACATGTTAGACAGGAGGACAGACCCAACAGATAAAATAGACATACCAAACCCATTAACAGCATTAACAGTAATAGGAAAGGAAAGGGGTACAGTTCTGAAGTAAAGAGAAATGAAGAGTCATATGATGAGAGATACCAAAGTCAAAAAGCTAGTCAGAAGAAGAGATTCATGAAGAGGATCCAAATAAACCTGAATGAAGAGAGGTAAGAGTGGAGGCAAACAATGATGGTTGAGAGGTAGACAGTATATGTTGGAACTAAGCAATCTAACTACTTAAGGAAGCGAAATCCTATCTAGAGTCGAAGCAGATGCAGTATAAGTGACGGGAGGCCAGAAGGTACTTTGAGTAGGAGCGCTAATTGAGACTAAGATTGTCAAGAAGACGAACAACCCTTCTTGGGACATTTGTACTTCCAATGACCCTTTTGATAGTAGAAAACAAACTCATCTAAAGCCAAGGGCCCTTTCTTGGGCTTCGTAGTAGCTTGAAGTTGATGAGGATGTGGGGTTAATAGCAGTAGAGGTTGAGTAGGAGCTAGAAAGAACTATGTAGATAGAGTCTGATTGACCATCTTAAGACAGGTTTCCTTAGACAGGAGCTCACGAAGAATAACATCCACAAAGGGAAAAAGAGACTAGTGAAGGATGCCACAACGGATAGCCTCATACTGAGGGGAGAAAGTCATTAAGAACTATATTAAACGACTATACTCCCAAAACTCAACATAAGCATCTAGTACCTTGAGGTCAGATGGTTTCATGAGAGCCAACTAATCCAAAAGACCTATCATTTCAATGTAGAAGTCCTGAATAGATTGATCTCGTTGACGAGCACTCTAAATAGCTGTTTCCAACTCATATCGCTTGGCAAAGTTGGACTGTTGATACATACCCAGTAAATAATATCACACCTCTTTGGCTGTACTGTATTTGGGAAACATCATTCCAATATGGTCATCCATAGAATTACGAAACTAAGTCAGAACTTGGGCATTATCACAATCCCAAGTATCATAGGAAGTTAGATATCCTTTCTTTTTCGGGTTCTATGGACGAGGAACAGAACTAGAAATATAGCCCCATTTTTTTCTAACCAAAAAGAAAATTCTTCATAGCATTGGCCTAATAAGCATAATTGGCACCGATAAGTTTGCATTTGATGGCTTGGTTTTTTGTGTCTGACATTGTAATAAAACAAAGTTTATAGAGTAAATGGATCAAAAGTATAATAAATGAAAGAGCTGAAGGGCCAAATTGTAATAAATTAAATAGAATAATACCAGATGGTCAAATAACAGTGAGAGGGAAAGAACTAGACCACCAAACAATTAGAAGTCGTAAAGTTACTAGAGTGAAAATGAGCCACGAGGAGTCGAAGCACTAAGACGAAGGGACCAAATGGATTGCTAACCAAGGAGAGAGGTATGAGTTAGCGACGACAAGCCAAAGAGAGCATAGCGAGCATAAATCAAAGTCGACTTTGACTTTTAGATTCATGGTTGAAGTTGTGAAGCAAACCAGATCGCAAGTTGAAGAGCGACTTCAAAGAACCAGAAATATCAAAGACTTCGAGAGATCGATCCAGATGAGTCAATTGAACTAAGAGGTGGGACGAACCAGACGATTGAAGCAGATGACAAACCAAACGGCTGAAGCAGACGATGAACCAGAAGAGATTTGACGAACGAGGCTAGGGTTTCGAACTTGGCTGTGATACCATGTAAGCTTTTTGAATATTATAGTATATTCAATTGTATTCGATGACATCAAGACCTTAGTTTATATAGCCCTAACTCCTAAACCAAAAAAGAAATACAAGATTATATAATCACAAACATTCCTAATATAACGTAATCACAATCATTCCCAAAACAAGTCTAATATATATACAATCAGAAGAATGCCAAATATAGAATGTATACAATATATTCTCATAGTACAAAAAGGATTTATTTCGATTTAAAAAGCTGGAGAAAAGGATTTGGAAGGTTATTCCTTTTGTGCTTTCAATGGAGCTCAAACAAAAATTGATAATTTATGTTAGCTGATTAAAGTAAGGATAGCATCATGGATGGAGGTTGCATTAGCAAAGGAGTCAGTCTCAGTCAATAATTTGATTTTCAATTTGCAACAGTGTAGGCATGGTGATGGCGCTTGAGCTTTTGCTCTATTTTTCTTTGTTTTTATTTTTCTAGTTTGTTTCCAACTCTAGTTTTTCTAGTTTGTTGTGTGATTGAGAATGATTGACATGCATAGGGTTTTATTGTTTTTTTTGAACGACAAAAGAATGATCTCTATTGATGAAACATACTATGTATGACAAAATACATCAATAAAGAGGAGCTTGAAGCTACACAAGCTCCAAGCTCCAGTTGGCAAGGAGCCAACAAGAACAGAAAAAAAAAAAAACAGGAGAACAAAACCAAAGACAAAGCTGCCAAAAACAAAGCTGCCAAGACAGTTGCCTCTTGCTTTGAACCTGCGCTGTTTACTAAGGCACTCTACAAATACTCTTCAAATGATGCTCCAGATTCAGAACAGAGCAAAACTTCAATGCAGCCCACTGGTATGAGCCAGATTACCCACAAAACAACAAACACAGCAGCAAATGGCAGCTGGTATGAGCCATACACAGCAGCAAACAGCAGAACCACCTAGATTACCCAGATTACACTGACAGCACCAGATTACCCACCATTCTCCATCAATGATCCGAACACAGCAGCAAATGGTTGAATCACCCACAAATTTACACTGACAGTAGAGAACCAAAAACACAGCAGAGTCACCCACAGAAACACAGCAGAATCACAGCAGAATCACCCAGAATTACACTATCAGATAGCATCTCAAGAGCGTATGCAGTGCCTAACCCCGGAAGCATTAAAGAGAAAATCATTGATGGAGAATGGAAAGTGTTTGGAAGAGGACTTTAACCAAGTTGCTAACCTGATGATGATGAGTTCCTGCAGCAGAAGGGTGTTAAGATGGGAGGCTTGAAAAAGACACTCATTTCTAATCTTCCAAATGGACCAGAGGGTGACCAAAGGAATGGCACGCCAGATTTTCCTCTCCATTTTCTTGCATTTGAATCCTGCCCACCACTGCAGCAGATTTTCAACAGAGGCAGGGACCACCCATAGAATACCCCACCTGTAATAACCCGGTCAAACTTTCCACACCAAAGGGCAAGTGAATCGTAACATCTTTGGGCGGTTTCCTGCGAGGATTCTGAAGAGACATGAGGTGGAAGCCGACCTATCCAATACTCCAATCCGTTGCAAGAAGACAGAAGTTTTAACCTTGTGTTTCCAAGCCAGCCAACCGAAGAATTGTATTTTGGGAGGCAGATAGTTGAGCCAAACTGAGTCACTACCATGAACAGTGTTACCCAAGGCGAAATTAGAGTGACTATATAGAGAGGAAACGAAAGACCGGCAAGGGTGTAAGGCTGCCCACACAGCTCTGTCAGCAACTCCAAGATCCAAGGAAGGGGGAGCAGCTATGGTGGTGATAAGCCTGTGGAGTTCATCCTTTTCCCATACGAAGAGTGCTCTCCTGAAGGTAAACAGCCAAATGGAAGATGAGTGTGACACAAAGTCCTTAAGAAGACCCTCCTTACTATTGGACAGTTGAAATAGCCTGGGGAATACATCTTTGAGGCAAAGACCCCCACACCATTGATCATACCAAAACATAATACGACAACCATTCCCTACTTTTAGATGAAGCTTACTAATATAGAACAATAGGAGGGACTCATGCTTATCTGCTGCTGCCACTATGCCACCCCAGATATGAGAGTGATGAATGTTGGAGCAAAGATTTGGAAGCCAAGACCCACCTAAAAACTTATATTTGCTACATAGGACCCTCTTCCAAAGTGAATCATGTTCAGAGGCAAATCTCCACCACCATTTGAGAAGTAAGCATACATTCATATCCCTTAATCTTTTGATGCCCAATCCTCCTTGCTTTAGGCTCTTAGTTACCTCCGACCACTTAACAAGATGAATTCTCCTCTTTAGATCTGGGCCTCCCCAAAGAAAAGAAGCTTGAATTTTATCTAACTCCTTAGCTACGCCTTCAGAGAGCTTAAACAAAGATAAGTAAAATACAGGCAAGCTTGACAACACTGCTTTCACCAGAGTCAACCTCCCGGCATGGGAGAGAAATCTCCTTTTCCACCCGGCAAGCTTCATTTTGAATTTATCGACAATTGGCTTCCACATCCTCTTTCTTTTGGGATTAGCTCCCAGCGGCAATCCAAGATACTTGAGTGGTAAGCTTTGAGTCTTGCAATTCAACAGAGAGGCAAACTCCTCTAGAGCATTGCCAGGAATACCAACCCCACAAATCACACTCTTATGATAGTTGATTTTGAGACCTGATACTACCTCAAAGCACCTAAGGATTCTTTTCAAAGTGAGGATTTCCGATATTTCCGCTTCACAAAACAGAAGAGAATCATCTGCAAATTGGAGATGCGACAGCTGAACTTGATTATTTCCAATGGCGACCCCTTTGAGCAAATTCAACTCTCGAGCTCGGAGGAGGAGGATGTTAAGAGCTTCAACAACTAAATTAAAGAGAAAAGGGGATAGAGGATCTCCTTGTCTGAGGCCTTTTTGAGGATTAAATTCCTGAGTTGGAGAGCCATTTACAAGGATTGAAACTCTAGAAGTAGAAACACATTCCTTGATCCATGAATTCCATTTGGGACCAAACCCAAAGTTTGATAGCATTGAGAAAAGAAAATCCCAATTGACAGAGTCAAAGGCCTTTTCGAAATCCAGCTTAAACATCAGCCCACATTTCTTGGATTTGAGCCAGCTATCTACAACTTCATTAGCAACCAAGACTCCATCCAAAATATTTCTGCCTCCCAGAAAAGCTGATTGTGAGTCACCAATGATCCCAGGCATAACTTTTTTAAGTCTGGATGCAAGAACTTTAGAGAGAATTTTGTACACCGAACCAACTAGACTAATAGGCCTAAACTCATTTAAGGTGACAGCTTTCTCTTTCTTTGGAATCAGTGTGATGAATGTACTGTTAAAGCAATATGGTAATCTACCACTGGTGTGGAACTCCGTCATAAAGTTAAGCACTTCACCCTTAAGTATCTTCCAAAATTTTTGAAAGAACAGCAGGTTAAAACCATCCGGCCCAGGAGCTTTGTTTCCATTACAATCAGCTATAGCTGCCCAGACTTCTTCTTCCGAGAACTCTGCCTCAAGCAAAGGGAAGTGGTCACTGAGCCGTACACTCTTGAAATCTCCAACAAGAACTGGCCTATGCTTCCAAGCTTCGGAGAAATGTTTGGAGAAATATGAGCAGACTTCGTTTTTAACTAGTTCTGGTGCCTCGATGACTACATCTCCCACTGTGATGGAATTGAGAGAGTTACGATTTTTCCTACAAGTAGCCATGACATGGAAAAATCTTGTATTTTTATCTCCTTTCATATTCCAATCCTGCCTAGATTTCTGTAACCATTCCCATTCTTGCTTCTTGCTTAATTCCCACATCTCATTCTTTTTCTCTCTTTGCTGCTTCAGGTCATCCTCAGCCAAAGGCATAGTCTCAGCTTTCAAGTCCAATTGATGGAGTTCATTTTCAAGAAGATGCAGCTTGGAGGAGATATCACCATACACCTCTTTACTCCATTTTTTTAGAGCCAACTTGAGGGCATACAACTTACGCTGAAGAATCAATCCAGCAGGACCTGAGAACTGTGAGTGACTCCAAGTGTGTTCCACAAAGGATGCAAAATTCATGTGCAACATCCATGCATTGAAAAACTTAAATGGTTTAGGCCCCCAATCTCTAGTATCCTCCATAAGACGAGACCCTAGCCAGACCCCATTGGCTAAATTTATACTTTTCTAGCCATTCAGGATTGAGCAGAAACCTATCAATTCGGCTCCATTTGTGGCCAGCAGATGCATTACACCAAGTGTATTTTCTACCTAGCAAAGGGAGGTCCACAACCTCACATTTATCAATAAAATTATTGAAGTCGCTCATACCCCTGTCTCTGAGCGAGACACCTACCCTTTCCCCTAAATTTCTAATCTCATTGAAGTCACCACCGATACACCATGGCATGGAGAAATGAGCTTTCAAACTGAGCAAAGATTCCCAAAATTTCCTTCTCCTAATGATATCAGTAGGGGCATGGATATTGACAAAAGCACAATTAAAGGAGTTGAGAAGCTTACCAGATAGGAGAATGAAGTTCCTGCTGCAACAGCAATCAGAGAGTTCAAATATGTCCGGGTCCCACATGCAAAGCAGACCACCAGCATAGCCCTCAGCGTCCACATGCATAAACTCAAGCCTATCTCTTGGCCATACACTTTTCACCATCGGATTGGTTAGGCTTGATTTTTTTGTTTCTTGGATCAAAGCCATGTCAATCTTCTTATCAAATAACAGCTTTTTGATTTTGCTCCTCTTTTCATGTCTGCCTAGCCCTCTGATATTCCAGCTTAATGTCTTCATATGAGAATAAATTGCCTCTGATATCACCTAGTGATTGTGGATTATTCCACTTTGCCCTTTCCTCTTGCCAGTTGCTCTTTGTCCCTTTCCTCCATTTGAACTATTTCTCTAATCACCTCGGATTCATGACCCTTGAATTCCAAACCCAGTCTTTGTCCCATTTGCAAAGTGGATTGAGCCTCTTGAACAAGACCACGGTTAGAAGATGGTTGCAGAATCGGACTATGAGTTGAAGGATGTAAAACTGTGGCTGTGGATCCAGATTTGAAGCTTTTGACAAAACCCTTATTTGAAGTTGCACCCGACTGCACAATTCTCCTAGCAAAACCAGAGAATTTCCCAGCTAGTAAACAGTGCTTAAGCCCTTCTCTTTTACTCCATCGCCTCTTTCCTTTCTTCAAGCGTTGGGTATTAGAGCTAGAAATTGTTGGACTGGATATAGCACCAAACTTTGCCTGTGGGGCATCCCCAGAAGTTGCACAAATAGGCCCAACTGATGGAGCCTTGAGACCAGAACAAGAAGGCCCAAAAATCTGTGGTCCAAGAGCATTTTGGCCCAACGCAATCTCGAGATGAATGCCCGGCCTATCTATGTAAGATTGGCTAAGACTTTTCAAAAGGCCTTGGGAAAGAATAGGCCCATGCACAGTCCCTCCTACGAGTTGTTGCGTGTTAGACACATAAGTAGCTTCAATGCCGTTCTGAAGTGCATGATTACACTGCCCCTGATACTGACTTTCCATAGGTAATGATGATTCCTCCACAGCTACGCATGTTTCATTTGAAAAATTCACTCCATCCATGGTCTCCTCCACTACTGACACACGGCTTAGACTACCCCCAACATCTGCCTTGTCATCTTCCACGTCAGAGGATAATGCCACAGCGACGGCCTTGTCAGCATCATCCCGAAGATCAGCAGGGAGAGGAAGGCCCCCATTGATGAGAGAGCAAGGTACTACGGTTGTGCCATTAGATTGCAAATCAGCTGAACTACTATCCTCCTCTACTGAAGTCGGCTCCTCCAAGACTCGGATAGGGTAGATTTTACCTTTACATTCCAAGTTTAGACTGGTATTGATAGGATTCATGACATTCGTAACTATCTTAACCCGGCCGCAACGGAATGATGTGGGGGTGCAAACATCTCCATTGAGAAGAACTACCTCACCCTAAAGTTGCCCAATCTTACGAAAAGTATGTGAGTTCCATAGGTTAAGAGGGACTCCATAGCAAGCGACCCAAATACTCCTTTCCTGTTGTAGGTACATTCCGGTTCGCCACTCTGTGATGTACTCACACCAGTCAGTAAACCAAGATTTGAGCAGAAAATTTTTGCTCCCCATTTCTTCCTTGGAATTGAAGGAAATGATAACATCACGCCCTCCTCCGTCCCTAACTAGAATATCCTTCATCCCTTTGTGCGTGAGTTCCTTTCTTACCTGCATAGCAGAGTATGGTGTTTTGAGCCTCATAATCATGCTTTCATAGAGCCAGCCATTCCCGATTTCTTCGACTTTAATAGTTGTCACAGAGTGGTGGCTGGGTTCAGCTCCCTTAATGACCTCTGCAAATGTTCTTCCGTCAATGCGTTGTTGCCAGATCTGATTTGGTGCTACAGAACAGCCCTTCAAAGGTTCAAGTGATCTTGGTGATTGTGGGTTCTTTCGTAGACTGTCTACTCTGCCTTTGTGATATTCCGCCACTTTCACTGATAAAGATTTGTCATCGACCCACAACCCATTGGCCTTCTTCTCTGCTACATCAGCTGCGATAGGACAATCGTAGCGAACGAATCCAAATCTGGTGTTAGTTACTTTCCTTCTCTTTTGTGGAATGTAAACGTCCTTCACCACGCCGAACTTGTTGAATAGCTCATGAAGCTTTCTGGGTGCCATTGATTCAGGCAAGTTGTCCACAAATAGAGTATACATAAAGGATCTGTGATCGGTGAACCGCGAGTTGGAGCGCCACTGCCTAGCTCTTTGTTTGATCACTGGTATCCAGCCTCCCCTGGTTCCGTTCTCTCTAACCATTCTTACCAGCCTACTAGGAGGTATCCAGCCTCCCCTGGTTCCGTTCTCTCAACTTTGTTCTCATAGTTTCATTGGAGAGCTTGAATGTGGTACATGTAGACTAATTAAGTTGGCATAACAATGTTTAATTTAGGAGTGTCATTTTTTATTTGATTACTACTGTATAGTATCTCAAATTTTATATTCTAATTTTGTTATGTTTAATTTGTTAAATTGTTAAAAAGAGTTGTATTTTTTACATTTCATTATTGTTAAAAAGTTAATATTGCTAATTGGTGTAAGTTGTAACTTTTATAGCTATAAATATTAGAGCACTATTATATATCAGCAAAACATTATACTGGAACTATTCAATTCTTATGTGATTTTTTATTTAGCCTGTTAAATTATATGGATCTTACATATATACATGACTTTTCTTGTATCAATATATTTAAGAAGTGAAATAAATTGGTGAAAAAATATAGTGGTGAATAGCATTTCTTTAAACTTTATATTAAAATATTATCCTTAAATTAGATTATTTAATTTGCAATACTAAAATATATAATTATTAAATAGTTAATTACCTAAAAGTCTTATTTACAAATATTATAGTAACTCAGGTCCTATCCAAGTTTTTTTGAACCAGTAAGTCCTATTTAGTAAAACTGAAAATATTATTAGTTTTTTTTTTCAATTTTTAAAACTAAAAACATTATCAATTTTGTATAGTAATGTTCTAGACAATTATTTCCCTAACTAATGAAAATTAATAACAGAGCATGAGATTAGACATTTTTGGCCTTCTATTTATTGATTTGATTCAACTATTTAATAAAACCGAGAACATTATTAGTTTCTTTTTTTTTTAGTTTTAAAACTGAGAACATGATTAGTTTTTTTCATTTTTAAAGTTATTTATTTATTTATCTATAGTTTTGCATATCAATGTTCCATCATCATGCTCCTTTATAGACATAAATTTTTTAGTTTTGCACAAAAATTAATTTAGTTTTTTCAATTTTTTCAAAAAAAAAAGTATGTTTGGTTTGAGTTTTTTGGATTAAGTTTTTTGAAAATTGAGTTTTTTTTGTTTTTCGTGTTTTTTTTTTTGTTTTTAATGAATATTTTTAAAATTTTAAGCATTTTTTTTTTACTTTTTAGATGTATCTAAAAAGTAAAAAAATTGTGAAAAAATATTTTAAAAAATTAATAAATACATAAAAATACAAAAAATATACTGAATTCTCATTTTTTTTTTTTTGTATTTTTGGTATTTAGTGAATTTTTAAAAGGTTTTTTTCATAAATTTTTTACTTTTTAGATATATTTATGTTAGGTATGTCTAAAAATAAAAATAAAAAATTTGCTTAAAATATTAAAAAAATTCAGTAAAAACAAGAAAATACGGAAAACAAGAAAGTAGAATTTTCTGAAAACTGTTTTCAGAAAAATGAAACCAAACAAAAAAATTTTTTTTTGCACATAATTTTTTTTTTAATTTTTTCAATTTGAAAGTTGATATTTTAAAGTTTTAAAAATCAAAATAAATGTCAAATCATTATGTTCCTTTATAGATAATCGTAAATGATGAACCATCATTGTTTGAAGGATAATTCCGACTATTAAAAACATAATGAGACTTGAAAGTAGGGGTGAGCAGCGGATACACCGATCCGCCAAAACCGACCAAACCGAACCGATCCGTCGCATTTTGGACGGATGCGTGATGATGAGCGGACGGTTGCGGATTGATTTTCTCCAATCCGCCAATTTGGCGGACGGATGGCGGATTTGAGGTCTCTTTGGCCGCAACCGAACCGCCAAACCGCGAGCACCCTTAATAATTTTATAAGACTTTGTGTTTTCAATTTGTTTAAATATTTTGTTTGTGTTTTCAATTGAAAAATAGCTTAAATATTCTGTTGAAAAAAAATTTTCAACTTAAATATATTTTTTGAATTGAAAAAAATAAACGTATTATTTATTTATATTTTTTGATGTTTACATCTAACTCTAAAAAGTTATAAATAAAAAATATGATATATGCTGGTTGGTTTTTATTTTAAAAAACATATATAAATGTAACAATACAGAGATATACAATCTCTACTACTGCTCTGTTCATGGTTTTGGTGGTTTGAATTATTTTTATATTTTAAGAACCACATATTGTAATACTTTATGTGAATAAGGCATACTGTGATTGTAATATGTAAATGAGGCATGCAGTGATTTTGATATTCTAAAGTTTCAAACTTTCTTTCTTTGGATGAGGCATGCAGTAATTGTAATACTTTTTTAAGTCATTGACTGTAATACTTTTTTTTTTTTTTTTTTTTTTTAGAAGTGCACAAGTTGAACTATATTGAAAATTTATAAAATTTCAAACCGCCAAACCGATTCGCATCCATCCGCCAAACCGCTAATCCGCTCAATCCGCATCCGCCGGATTGGTGGACGGATGCGGATTGATTTTTTTCAATCCGCCAATCTGGCGGACGGATGGCGGATTGGAAGTTCCGTGGCCGCAACCAACCCGCGCCCACCCCTACTTGAAAGTCTAAAAAATCTTAGTTGAAACTTAATGAAGTATGAAGTATAAGTTCATAAATTAAAATTTGTGTGTAAATGTCCCATTATTAAGTTATTAAATTTTTTTATACATTTATTCTTTAATTTGTATTACGGTTATGCAGAGTTTGTTCCCACTCTCGGTAAGTTTCGTGCTTTGTTTATGGTTAATAAAATTTTTTTCTTTGGCTGATAAAAAAAAATGGCTATTATTATTTGTTTTGTAGGGCATATATGAAGCACCTGATACTAGAGGTGCAAAGCCAAAACTTCATGCCATATTTCTGGTTGGATGTGGGACAGATAAGGATACAAACAAGAACTACTGGTTAATTCAAAATTCTTGGGGGACGGGTTGGGGCATGAATGGGTATGCTAAAGTTATACGTAGTTCAAGTCTTCCTGATGGAAGAGCCCCCATTCTATCTAGACTGTCCTATCCGGAAAATGTGGAATATTTTTTGTGTATCGAAGAACAGATGATTGAATATTGTTCAATTAGGAAATAGAAGATTATGTAGTAGTTCCTTAAATGTCATTTTTAGATTGCATAACAGTATAGATATTTGTGTGATATAGACAGCATATGTGTATGGACTCTGCAGTTTTACTAGTTTGAGATTTGAATGAGTATGCAAGGTTTATTATTATTATGTTTTTTTTATGGATATATATTGTCTGTAAAGTTTTATTTATTTATTTATTTATTTTTTTATAGATGTATAGTCTGTAATGAAAGTTTAAGTTGGCAATGTAGTTTACAATTAAGTATTTCAAAATACCAAAAATTAGTTTTAATAAAAATATAGTTGGTTGTTTCTAGCTGTTGATTAATTAATTCAAATAACAATTCATTAGCTCCAACAATACCGTTGAAATTAATGCCATCGTAAAATAAAATAAAATAAAAAAGAAAAAGGCATTGAAATGTCATCAAAATTATGAAATCGACGATAAATTTATTATTACTATATTTTACCTGTTTTTGTTATATTATTATTATTTTTTTTTTTTTTCAAACGATAAGAGAGTAATTGTAAGTATGAAAATATTTAAATCATTAAATAAATTACTAACTCACAATAACTAAAAAATCAACAAAACTTAACACAATCAATACACTAGTCCACCAAACTCAAGCCTAACAACCAAATAAATTATCACCACAATCTCATAATAGAGAAAAGAATTTCGTTGTAGGGTAATCATCCTGACACCCATATATGTTACTCGTAGCCAATCACAAGTTAACAACACATCTTCTCAGCAAAAAGTTGCCACATAAGACAAATATGAATAAAACATTAAAGTGGCGGCATAAAACTCTATTAACTCTTTCTCTCTCTTCACTTCTTTTATCTCTCTCCATGAATCATGACCATGTTTTGTCTCACTCTATTTTTAGGAATTTTATTTTTTTATTCTTTTTACTCTTTTTTTTTTGGATGAATAATTCTTTTTGCTCTGACTCTCCCTCTACCAATATATATATATATATATATATTCAATATTTCACCTATATAAAGATGAAGTCTCATAATTTTTTGTTGGTAGAACAATCCCATAAATTGAATTTTTTTTTAGAATGTCAAATAATCTTAAGCATATTTTTAAAAATCAAAACATATTATTTTGTTTAGTTTGGCCAACCAGTAACTTAAAATAAACATAATTAAGATAATTAGAATTCTTCAAATAATCTAAACATATTAGATTTATTTAGTTTGATTTTCAAAATTTATAATTTTAATATAGTTTTAATCTTTTTTAGAACTGAAATAAAATTTGAAAATTTAATGTATGTACTTTTTTTAAACTAGCATTGTATGAAATTCTCTAAACAATATTTTTATTATTATCATTTTTTATTTCAAAAAAAAGGAAATAAAATGAATAGTATATAATTGTCTTTTGTATTATGTCAAGTGTTTCAAAAGTGTTCAAAGAAAATAATTACTAAAATTTGTTACATAGAAGGTAAAGCAACAAAAACACTCAAGAAAGAAAAGACATTGAAAACACAGATTTCATTAAAATTCAAATTAAGCCATGTACAAAGCCTAATTAACCTTACAAGATCGTCATCGAATGAGCAATACAGAAGCATAAATTAAAACACAAACCAAAATTTCTGTAGACAAACCAAAAGTTCATAAATGTCACAAACATCAAGCTTAAAAGAAACCAAATCTATATTGTTCTTCACAAAACAAAACACAAAGAATTTGTTCCAGTTGCATGCTTAAAGAGAGAAACCACAGTTTTCTTCAACATCTTCACTCAAGTTACACATATTTGGAGAACTATGATTTCCTGTAGCACTAGCACCGTTTAGTGACCCTTGCAAGAATGTAAATAATACAATTAGATTAGTTATTATATTTGAAAATCAAATATATTGTAATGAGCTAAATATTAAAATATAATACGTGGCTCAAATGTGACATAGAGAAGCTAGATTGTAGCATAGTAGTAAAAGGCATATTCAAGTATCCAGGCATCTACATTTGCATTAAAGAAGTAATATACTTTAAATAATATAAACTAATTAAACAAAATGAAATTAAGTTGTTTTTTTAACATGATGTACCTCTTAGACAATTGGAACATTTGTTATTGGCACAGAAAACCTTGAAGGTTCTACAACATATGGCTGCATTGCGGTATCTAATAATAAATAAATAAACATGTGTGACTATCATTGATTGTACAAAAAAAATTAAATTTTATATCTCCAAAAACATAATTTTATTTTCCTATCTGTGGACGCACCCTCGGGCCCCCGTGCTCTTTCACAGTTCGGACTCGTTTTGTGTCACGGTTCTTAATCTAATCTCACAATGTGCAATGTGAGATTGATAAATCACCAACGAGTCCAAATCCGGCAAATCGTTTTGGAAAACAGATTTTGTAAAGAAGTGCCAAACATGGACTGTTTTACCAGATACAGAATCGCCATCTAAATATTTTGTTTTAGGGGAATTTAGGAAACCTTGACTCGTTTGCCTAAGGTCACGTGTCCGTCATCACCAAAGTTGCCTCGGCTCGGGAACTTGGGTACGATTGGGGAAGGTCAGCTATGAGCACCCCGCTCGCCCGATCAAAGATCGGTCTCTACTAACCATGATATCTAGATTTGAAAATATTATGCATTCTTATGCCGGTTAATTAGCTAATCTTACTATGTAATGCGCACAACACAAAAGTATAGACTAGATCGCCTAATTTGAAACAAAGCATTACATATCCGCTCATTTGAAAGACAGTTTGAAATTTGCTACTCGTAAGTAGGCTAAAACACAGATTTCAACGAGTTGTTCCAACTCAAGCAATCTAACTTTCACCCACAGGTATTCAGGCAGTAAATCAACTAAGCAGTTAGCCTCATGGCAAGCATGCTTTCATGTTAACATTTACACTCATGCGAGATGCTAAAGCATAGACACTCACCTCGTACTCCAAGCCAAAACAGGAAACATGTTAGTAATCAAATGTATGATCCAAGTCCATGTTAAGATGGCTAATGCATCGCAGGCAAAATGCAGCTAGAATGGGCTCGGCTAATCTATGGATGGCATGTGAAATGCAGCAGGTAACATATATTCAAGTTAGATTTGAAATACTATGCAATTAGTATGATGCGCCGAGCCCGGTGCATGCAATACAAACGAATGGATGCACGCATGCATAGCATAAGGTATGCTAATCAAAACATGTCCTAATACTAACCATCAAAAGCAGGTAAGTAAAAAGGAGAAAGAATTGGGGGTTGGAAGACATGTATCACACACACGCAAGCTTATTACATAATTCGCCTTCTCGCGGAGGGACCAAAAGAATAATACAAATTTAATTAACTAACAAGCTAATTAAATAGTTACAGACCACTTAACTAGTTAAGCAAATTAACTAAGCTAATAAAGCGGTAAAACAGCCTCGGGAAGAGGGTCCAATGCATGCATGCTCGGCTCCGCTCGGAAATCCACCACCATGCACAAGCTGTCTCTGTTTGCACTACTCTGCATCTCTGAAGACTACACAAGTCCCAATGATGCTTTTGAAATACTCCCTAAGGGTTGTGGAAGACCACCGGCCATGAGGAAACACCACCGGCCATGAGAAATTGGTCATCGACCATCTATGATGCTCTCGGCCATCCATTGTTGGTCGATCGGCACTGAGAATGGTCGGTTGACCATATCTTCATGCAGAACCCTGTTTTGACAGCAGCAGAGGGCAAACAAGACATGGCAATGCATTTCAAAGAAAATGTTTGCACAACCACCCTCCCTATCATGTTTAAGACTCAGGGAAGTATGGTACTTGACCCTCGGGCCACCAATCACGCATTTCGATTCATGATGGCCCGAGAAGTCAAGTTGTGCATCTTGATATCAAATGAGATGCACACCAAACAAACAAAAGGCCTCCAACCTCTATCATAATCAATTCAAGAGGCAAGAGATGCATGCTAAATGCAACCTAAGCATGCGAGCTAAGTATGCAATATGAGCGTGAAAACAAACATGTAAGCATGTGAGCATGCAACAATATTCAAACATGTAACAACATGTTGAGTGACCAAAAGAGAGAATGCATGCCAAATGCATTACAACCTAATCATGCAACAACATGTCATGGATTGAGTACACAATGAGGCACAATTGAACTAGCATGCTACATGTAATTCACCAAATATGCAACAAGTGTGTGACAACATACAAGGCAAGCATGCAACAACATGTGGGAATGGACTTACACCAATTTGGGCGGCTTCCAAATAGGCCCAAAACAGTGGCCAATATGCTAAGCACGTGAAGGCAAATGTACATACAAACATGCGTGCAAACATGGTCAAAAACTTAAGCACAAAAGAGGGACTTTTAAGCACACTTAAAAAGGGACAAACATGGACAAATGGCATACATTGTAAGCTCTGAAATCATGTTAGAAAAGGTGCCAAACCAATTAAACAAATCAAGCAAAGCATGCAACCAAGCCCAAAACTCAAGGCTAGCCAAGGGGCTCAAACCATGACCATGCCAAACAAGCCTCAAAGGGCCAAAGGGACTCAAAACAGTCCCAAGGCAGACCAAAACAAGGCCAAAGACACACCTAGATGGCATCTAAATGTCCTACACATGATGGCATACACAAGGGTCCAAAAATGGAGCATAAGACATCAACCTTTTAAAGCACTAAAGGAGCATCAAATGCAAGCATACAAGCATGCCATATGGACTGAAATGACATAACTAATGGTGCCAAACCACTGAAATGATGCAAATAGAG
This sequence comes from Camellia lanceoleosa, assembly GCA_025200525.1. NCBI lineage: Eukaryota > Viridiplantae > Streptophyta > Magnoliopsida > Ericales > Theaceae > Camellia > Camellia lanceoleosa. The sequence goes on along the minus strand of CM045769.1, from coordinate 17,958,500 downwards.
CATGCTAGAGGATCCAACACTCAAAGCTTACAAGGGAGATTGCATGGTAGCTATACAAAGCAAGTCATGGGTGACCCAAATAACCAAAATCAGACCTTAAGCACACCAAAACATGCATAAAAGCTTCACAAAGCTAAGCCAAAATCATGCTAGAAAGTCATGGTACATCATGATGCATGTTAAGGCAATTTCATGGCATTACAAGACAAGTATGCAAAGCATGCATGGTGTGTCTAAACCAACTTAAAACAGTGCTATAACATGGCAAAATAACCACAAATACCAACTAAGACATGGCCAACATGAACTTAATCAAGGTGCTCACTCATGAGGCTAAAATGACAAGTTTTGAAGACAACAAGGAGAGGGGATGTCTCTCTCCTTCTTAGGACCTCACAACACCATCCCCACCACTGAAATCCCTATGAATTTCAATGGTGAGGAGGCCAATACAAGGTGGTCCTGGAGCTCACCAAAAATAACACAAAAAGGAGGCCAAACAAGGCCTAAGAGGGGGTAAACAACCCCAAACCTCAAAACAACCTTAAACAAAGTTCAAAAGCAAGTAAAATCAAAGCTTTTTTCAGTTATACACTAAGCTTAAAAACAGATGCAAGATAGGTCAAAAGCTAGTGCAAGAATGGGGAATATAAAGCAGTAGTGCACACCCTTGAAGAACACTTCAAGAACCAAAACTCCAGCCCCCTTTTCTGATTAAAACCAACTCAAAAGCTCCAAGAACAACCTCTCAACACCTCAATAACCAAGGTATGGTGTAACACTAGGTGTCTTAGTGCAAAACTAAGAACAAAACTCACTTTTGGACACTCTAACACACAAATGTAGAGAGAGAGGGAGATATAGAGAGAGAGTGATATATATATATATCATATATATCTCTGATTTGCTGAACCCCTTCAAAGGAGAAGAGAGGCCTTCTTTTATAGAACAAGACAAAGGCCTAAGCTTCTTAGAGAAGCTAAACAAAAAAGGGGTCAAAGGGGTCAGGCTTCTTGAGGAAGCTAAGACAAAGGGTTCAAGCTTCTTGAGGAAGTTAAGACAAACGTCCAAGCTTCCTCAAGAAGTTAGAGCAAAGGGTGCAAGCTTCTTCAAGAAGCTTAGAACAAAAGGGTGCAAAGGGTGCAAATCCTCCATACACGTGTATGGATGGGGGGCATTGCAAATGCCAGCTATCACAGCTGGCATAAAATATCAGCCAAAAGCAGATGAACAGTGGTCGGCCAGCCAAAAATGACAAATTGACCAAAACTATGGTCGACCGACCAGAAAGAGTGCCGACCGGCCATCACCAATGGCTGATAGCAACAAAACAGGGCTGGTGGCCTCAAGCCATGGCAGGTGAGGTGTGGGGATGGCTAACAAGCCTTCCTCTACCCTCAAAAGCAAAACAACAAGTATTTGGTGCAAAACCAAGCACATAACAGTCAAGTTGAGAGTTCCGAAGGCAAGGCACGTGGCCGAGACCTCCGAGAACTCAAAACGAACACAAACATGGATGATCACCGAGCGTTCAAACGGTGACGTCCAAGTCTTGAGGACGGTCAAAAATGGGGTGTCTACACTATCACAGTAGTGTGTAGTGCTTGAGATTTACTTGTACCCACCTTTTCAACTTTTCTTTTTTTTTTTCCTCTCCAAAACCCCCTTCATTCTACCATATGTCTGTCCTTTCTTTCTTAGCCGAGGAGGATCCTTGATCGAAATATCAGAAATTGCTAAAGTTGCATGTCCATCATCTTCACATGTATCTCCACCACTTATAGATGCATTATGTTTTTTAATTTGCTCAAAGGTACTATCTGTGATCCTATCTACAATCTCACTCGTGGCATCGGAATTAGAACATAAATTCATGAGAGCAAACGCTTTGCGCATTAACCTATTAAGGCGTAATGTTTTAGCTGAATTACCACTATTATCTTCTACTAATTTAGAATGCCTCTCCCTTACACAACCCTGTTTTGCATCTTTTGTCCATCTCTCCAAAATATAGTTTTCAGGAATTTTCTTCACATTATTCAAATTGAACAGTCTTAAAGCATGACGAAATAACAATCCCAATGACTCAAACCGTTTATAACTACATGAGATTGAACAATCAGATGAGTTGAAGTTCACATAGTACTCTCGAGTACCATCCTCCATTCGCATCTTATACATTTCCAATGTCTCATTAGAAATACATTCAACAACCATTAACGATGTTGTTTGCAAAAACTCATCTCGAACCATTGCAAATATTTTGTGTGTATATACTTTACATGCATGTTTCAAAATTCCACTACCACGAGATGCAATACGAGGTTTTCCATTAGCATAATTAAAATCATCAATCAACTCTACTTTACGCATCTTCTCGGCATTTTGTTCATAGTGAATGTCTTACTTGCCATATGTTGAAAAATATTATTTGTGCTCTCACTTCTTTGACTAGAATTTATGTTGCATGAAAATACATCACGACTAAAGGCGGGAGCCTATTTTTCCCGAATGCTATATAGTTTTAAGAGCCATGATTGATTGGGACAATTCCATGTATCAATCATTTTCTTCCATATATCCTCAAATTCACTTTCATTATCACATTTGTACAACAAATAGTTAAGCATGTCTTTAAAACCAAAATTATGATAAAGACTAGAAATATTCACTGCCACATTTTTTGAGATGTGCCATTGACACAAACAATGTTGTGTTTTAGGCAAGACCCTTGCAATGGCATTTGCCATTGCATGATCTTGATTAGTGAAAATAGTTTTTGGTGCCTTATAATCCATAGACTCAAGAAAAGTATCAAACAACCAAACAAATGATGCAATTGTTTCATCACACAAAAATGCACAACCAAATAGTACATTTTTCCAATGATGATTTACCCCTACAAATGGAGCACAAATCATGTTATATTTGTTTCTCCGGTAGGTGGTATCAAAAATTGCAATATCTCCAAAACACTCATAGTCCAATTTGGAAATTCGATCTCTCCAAAAAAAATTACTCATTCGATTTTTGTCATCAACTTGCACTGTATAAAAGAACATCGGATTCTCCGTTTGCTTATGCTTAAAATGATTTATTACACTCTGACCATCACTAGCTTCAATTCTTTTTGATTGCTCAACTTGAATATAGTTATGACAATCACGCTTAGTGAATCCAATACTTTGATAACCACCTGCTTCATTTAATAAATATCCATATGTTTTGGACACCCTTATACCAGCATTAACCATGGATTTAATAACACCTTTACTAGTGTCATGTATTTTACGTGCAGATCTTATCAAGTGTCTTTGACTTGATTCAATTAAGGGGTGATTGTGCTCTATGATTAACTGACTGATTTCATAAATGCCATTTTCCACCTTAAAAATAGCCTGAGCCTGACAACCACATCTAGTGTCTAGCCAATCATACTTCTTCTCTTGGCTAGGGTCACTAATTTCTCTAAACCCTTCTCTTGAACAAACAAAGCTACGACAAATCAGTTGAGTCGTCCCTCTTTTGTAAGTTTTTTCATCTCTTTGAATACTAAAGCCTTTGTGATATGCATATTCATTGTACATGTCATAAGCTTCCTCTTCACTATTTGCAATCATTCCAATTTTTAACTCAACAATCTTGGGCACTTAAAAAATTATCTGGAGCATTTGTATCTACAAATGAATTACAAATAATAATAATAATAATAATAATAATAATAATAATAATAATAATAATAATAAAATAAATTAAGATATGTATATCAAATTTATACATAAAATATTTAAAGCAAAAAAAAATTGATATATATATCAAATTTATATACAGATTTATATCAAATTTATCATGCAAATCTCTGCTAAGAACTCATATTTTATATTTAAAAATTTGTGATATATTCATATCAAATATATATAATATTAAAATATGTATATAAAATATTCAATTTATATCAAATATATATATATATATAATTAAAATATGTAATATTAAAATATGTATATATTTATTTATTTAAAGCAATAAATTGATTATATATATTACATATATTCTCTCTATCTTCAATATTTAAAACAGAAAGTTGACATATATATATATATATATATTTTTTGACATATATATATATATAATATAAAAGTACCTCTTTCTTCAACTTCTTGGTTTGAAACCATTGTGGCTTCTACACTTTGATTTGGTTCAGGTGCCATGAGACTTGTGATGATAGTTTTAACCTAGAATTGAAAAAATAAAATAAAAAAAAATCAATAGATTCGGTTAGAAGAAAAAAGAGGGAAAAGTTAGAAGGTCTTAACTTTAATCCCAATAAAAAAACTTACCAGGTTGAAATTGATTCACCAGTCTCACCTTTAGCAAGAAAGAGGAGATGAAAGTCTGGAAGAAGATAACAATAGAGGACAAAAAATGAAGGCAAATTCTCTCTCCAAAGTGGGTCAACAATTCGTATGAGAAAGTGGTGGAGTGGAGTGGGATGGGTCTTGAAAATATGAGAGAGAAGAGAGTTGGAAGACCCATGTGAGGAGAGAGAAAGAGACTGCAAACTCTAGAGACAGAACTTAAACACCGTTAGTTTTGATTAGTGATTTTTCGATGTAGCAAATCTCTAACACCATGTAATTAAGGGTGTGTTATTAAATTGTGATTGGCTACAGGTACCATGTATGGGTGCCAGTATGGTACCCTATCTGCAATAAAAAATTTCTCCATAATAGGGGAGAAATAATTAATCACCACAAATAATATCAAATTCCTATCTATAAGAATTGAACCTAAAACCTCACATCACAAAGGGTATTACACAACCAATAGGCCAAATCTCTTAGTTAAATTAGACTTTGGTCATATCAAAAGAACTTTTTACTACAGTTTCTAAGTTATTTGTCGGTGTCCAATTATCAAAATCCGTCACAGTTAATAAGATTTTAAAAAGGGTAAATTATAAATACACCTCTTGAGGTTTACTTAAAATACGAATTGCTCATTGTGGTTTAGAAAATTACAAATACCTCCCTGTCAAAATTTTTTATTTAACAAAATTAATTGAAAAAGTGATATTTCTAATTGTTTAACTATACAATAATAAAATTATTTAAATTATTAATTGAAATAAAATTTTAACATTATTAAAAACTGTTAATTAACTTGATGATTTATTAATAAAAGTACCTATTTGTTATGAAATTAGAAACCTTAGGGGGCATAATATAATTTCTAGAACCACAAGGAGTAATTTGTAATTTAAGTAAACTCAGGGGGTGTGTTTGTAATTTACCCTTTTAAAAATTAAATTTCTCACTTTGGTGCTTAAAAAATAAATTTTCCCACTTTGATCCTTAAAAAGGATAAGTTTTTCCACTTTAGTCCATAAATCTAAACTCAATCGAATTTCAAAAGCCATCCTTATCACCAGATGTGTTTAATCTTAAAAATAAACTTTATATCAAATGCACAAAAATGAACAATTAATTTACAATAAATATGTGTGATTTGAAAAATAAAAAAGTTGTAAGTTGAATAGTAAAGGAAATCAAGTGGTGAGGGTTTAGAAGGAGAAAGGCGATTGTTGGGTCGGTGGACCCTGATAAGTACTGTTCACTCAACCCTATTTTTTGGGTACTTTTGTAATTCCCATGTGCTTCCGTGTAACCCTAATTCTATATTATAAATAGATGAAGGGGCGCTTCTTTTAGGTTAAAAGAGAGTTGTATTTTTCTGATCATAGTGAAAACTGCAGTAGCCGTGGACGTAGCCCCATTATGGGGTGAACCACGTAAATCCTTATGTTCTTGTGTGTGTGTGATTTGTTTGATTCGGTTTTTCTCTTTGTTTGTTATTTCATGCCTCACCGATCTTGGTTAGAAAGAATTAATTCCTAACAACTGGTATTACAGCATTGGTTTGAGTGGAAGTTATGGCTACAAATGAAAAGGTTAGAATCAATAAATTCAATGGCACATATTTTGGCTTTTGGAAGATGCAGATTGAAGATTATTTGTATCATAAAAAACTGTATGAGCCCCTATCAAGGACGAAACTAGAAAAAAGGAAGGATGATGAGTGGACTCTTCTTGATCACCAAGCACTAGGTGTTATTCGGCTAACGTTGTGTCGTAACGTTGCATTTAACATAGCGAAGGAGAAGACTACAGCGGGTCTCATGGCGGCACTCTCAAACATGTACGAAAAACCCTCTGCCTCAAATAAAGTTTATTTGATGCGTAGATTGTTTAATCTGAGGATGACAGAAGGAACTTTAGAGGCTGAGCATCTAAACAAATTCAATATTGTGGTAACACAATTGAGTTCTATATCTATTGAATTTGATGATGTGGTTAGGGCTTTGATTCTTCTATCTAGTTTGCCAGAAAGTTGGAATGGTACTATAACGGCAGTAAGTAATTCTTCGGGAAAAGAAAAGTTGAATTACAATGATATTCGAGATCTGATTCTGAGTGAAGAAATTCGAAGGAGGGAATTAGAGGAAACATCAAGTTCTACCCTGAATATAGAAGCAAGAGGAAGATCAGTAGGAAAAAACCCAAGCCGTAACATATCAAAATCCAAACATAGAAGCAAGTTAAGAACTAGAGAGGGACAGAGTTATTGGAACTGTGGAAAGAAGGGACATCTAAAAGGGAATTGCCGACATTGAATAAGAACAAAGGTGATCAAAATCGGAAGTCTGCTAATGCTACAACGGAGGAGATTTATGATGCTTTGATTTTGAGTATTGACAGCCCTCTTGAATCTTGGATTTTAGATTTTGGGGCATCATTCCATTCTACTTCACAAAGGGAAATCATGGGCAATTACATTAGTAGTGATTTCAGGAAGGTTTATCTGGCCGATGATGAACCTTTGAAGATTGGGGGTAAATGGGATGTAACAATTAAGTTGCCAAATGGATTTGTTTGGAAGATACAGAATGTCAGATATGTGCCTGGTTTGAAAAGAAACTTGATTTCTGTTAGACAACTTGACGATAAAGGTCATGTTGTAACCTTCGTGGGTGGTTTATGGAAAATCACCAAAGGAGCCATGGTTGTTGCTCGTGGTAAAAAAGAAGGCACTCTTTACATGACTACGAACAATAGGGATGCAGTAGCAGTTGTTGGTGAGAAGGAAGACTCAAATCTGTGGCACCAAAGGCTTGGGCATATGAGTCAAAAAGGGATGAAGGTACTTGCATCTAAGGGGAAACTGTCAGATTTGAAATCGGTGGACATTGACTTTTGTGAGGATTACATATTCGGCAAATGAAAGCGGGTCAATTTTTCAAAGGATGGCAGGAAACTTGTGATACCCCTGTTCTGTAGTGTGCTAACTGGTCCTTAATACGAATGTGATTTTGTGTTTTGATATGATTTTGTCAGCCATTATGTGAAAATATGTGGTTTTGAATTCCTATTTGTTCACCGTAGGAATATCTGTTTGATTATCTGCTTTGGAAATTAAATTGAAGGCCTTATCGGCCACAAAACCCAAAATTGATTGCGCCATTGTGATTAGCGTAATTTTTAGAGCATACAGTGAAATTTAATTGAAAAATTGATTCGGACCAAATTAAGTTGATTTAATTGAGAAATTAGTGCCCAATTACTTTATTACTATTATATTTGAATTAGTGGGGTTGTTGTATTTGGGCATTACACCCTCTATTCTCTATTCCTTACTTCATTTGGCTGATTTTGAGACTCAAAATAGGGATAGGGTCGGCCTTAGAGAGAGAAAGGGAGAGAATTGTGTAATTTTTGGCTCAAGCTTGGGAATTTGAAGATTTAACTCTATAAATTTGAAGAATTGAGCCTCTAGGTAAGCCTTGATTTTTGAATTCATGAGTTTAATGTGTAATCTTGTGTGTTCAAGGTTTGTTTGTGATCAAGAGCATGATTTGAGTTGGTTTTGTTGAAATTGAGGCTTGATATGTGCATGCATGTAAAGAATACCTATGGAATCACAAAATCTAGCATGTAAATTGTAAATTATTTGAAAGATTGAAAGTTTAATCCTACATGCAAGCATGTTTTTGTTGAGTTTCATGGGAATAAGCACTAATTGCATCATTTGAAGAGGAAATAAAAGTCAAAATGGGCATGCATGTTGATTATTTAAAATGGGAACCTTGAATGCATAAGTTTGAGTTAATTTGGGGCATGCATGTGATTAATTTGTGAAATTGAGCCCCATGATGATGTGTTTTGGTGTTTATGCCATGTTAATACAAGAATATGTGAAATTGGAGCCATAGTATGCAAGAAACATTGGTTGAATGTCGAATTTAGACTCAAGAACACAATCTGAGAAACCCAGAATTTTGATTTCCGCTCGAGCGGGGTAATGGCCGCTCGAGCGGAAAAAACGTGCTCCCAGTACTTTTTGCAGACTTGGTGTCCGCTCGAGCGGGGGAGGCCACGCTCGAGCGGGAGAGCTATTTAGACAGGCCTTCCGCTTGAGCGTCCTATTACACGCTCGAGTGTATTTTTCATACAACCAAGATTTTTTAGTTTTATGGTCCGCTCGGCGGGAAGTCCACGCCGGCGGAGACCTCTGTCAAAATCAAAATGCATTCTATATTACATTTTTCGTTCCCTTTCACTTCTAAACACTCTTAGGCATACATTGAGCATTGTAATTGAATTAAATAGATAAGAATGAAGCCTAAAGAGGAATATGTGAATTAAAGAACGGATTGAATTATTTGTGACCCATATGTGCTATGTGATGTGCAGGGTCAAGCTCCAAGGCAAATTCACAAGCCGATCACTGTGAGTAATATCTGAAATGTATTATTGTCCGATTGCTTACTTCTATGTAAGTTTTGTAAAATTCATTAATCTGAATGGTGGACAAAGTTTGATACGAAAGGCCTACAAGCCAGTTTGATACGAAAGGCCTATGAGCCAGTTTGATATGAAAGGCTTATGAGCCAGTTTGATACGAAAGGCCTATTAGCTAGTTGATACGAAAGGCCTATGAGCCAGTTTGATACGAAAGGCCTATGAGCCAGTTTGATAAGAAAAGCCTATAAGCCAGTTTGATACGAAAGGCCTATTAGCCAGTTTGATACGAAAGGCTTATGAGCCAGTTTGATACGAAAGACCTATGAGCCAGTTTGATAAGAAAGGCCTATGAGCCAGTTTGATACGAAAGGCCTATTAGCCAGTTTGATACGAAAGGCCTATGAGCCAATTTGATATGAAAGGCCTATGAGCCAGTTTGATATAAATATGGGCCGAAGGCTGTTTGACACAAATGAATGGACCGAAGGTCGTTTTGACATAAATGAGTGGACCAAAGGTCGTTTTGACACAAATGAATGGACCGAAGGTCGTTTTGACATGAATGAATGGGCCAGAGGCCGTTCTGTCATGAATGAAAGATAAATGGGCCAAAGGTCAGTATGTTTGGAACCAAACCACTTGAATTAAATCGTATATATGTTAAATAGAGATATGAATTGGGCCCAAGGCCGTTTGGAGCATGTTGTTCTACATATTGTTTGTACAACTTCCGTATTTGATATTATTCACTGGGCTATCGCTCACGCTCATTCATGTGTTTGTAGGTGAGCCAAGAGAAGTCCAAACCCAGCCCCAGTGAAGTCTGTGAGGAACAACAAAGGTTTTTGGAGAGTCAACCCTTGTGTCTCACGCACGAAACCCGTCTTCGCCCTTCCGTTATATATTTATATTTTGTCATGTTGGCGAAGTTTTTGATTATGTCTGTGTATAGTTTCATGGGTTGACTTAGTTGGATGATCCTAGCTGTACTGAACCTTCTGGTACTATGTTTCGTTTGTGAGTTATTAACGTACATATGTATGGTTTGTTTTGATGTGCATATAAGCACGGCTCTATGGACAAAGTTTTAAATTTTTGCTTCCGTTTGGCCTCTTTACTCTGATGAGTTATGTCTGTTTTGGTTTGAGGCCGTAGATAATCTCAAGATTACTGGCCGGTTATGTCGTTAACCCATAGGGGCGGGTTCGGGTCATGACAGAGTGGTATCAGAGCACGAGTTAATAACTCACACACTTGTCCAAAAGAGTAATAAGTGTCTAGAAAAGATCTAGGATGCATTCATGTAATAAATATGAATCTGAAGGCATCAAAAATATGCTTTAGTGTTTTGATATGAACAGTTATGTGCTATAAATCCGTGAATTGCTTGCATCGTAAACCATTTGAATATGTATGCTTCCCGGTATATGCATACTTGTGAATCTTTTTTATAAAGTATAATGCAAGTTTAATCAGATGGTGAGTAATAACTCTGTAAGGTTATGTTTAGCTTTAAACATTTTCTGATGATATGAATGAATGATTGCCCAAAATCCTCTTTGAACATAATTGTGGTATCCTTAGCAGAGGCCCTCGCCCAGGGGATATAATACTGTGGCTTATGGTCATGAGGCCCTCGCCCGGGGGAAACAATACCGTGGCCTATGTATGTGATATGTTACCTGGTATTGGAGGTTCCATTATGGAACTTGATATGCTTGACCAACATGATATGTTACGCTAAAGGAAATACCACACATGATTTGAATTTGAGATATAAATTATTACGCTAATGTGTACAACAGTTTGTTCTGTTATAATGCACATACATGAAAAATTGTCTATGTGCATTCGATTCTGCAAATGGGTGTTTATATGAATATGATTTGGGTTTATAATTATTTAGTAAGTGTTCAGCATGCGATATCTGATAAGTATGCAATCATCTATCACGCATGCGATTAATTGTGTCTTGACGATACATTAAATGAGAATATAACAATGTGCGAACGTACCCACGTGTATCTGCGTTTATTTTCGTGTTGGGCATCCCAATATGTGGCAAGGTTTAATAAGAGTTTGTGTAGAGTATGGATAAATTAAGGGCATATAGGTTGGGAGGCTCTTCCACAGCCCAACTTGATAGTCTGGAAAGAGTAATACAAGAAATGGCAAAAGTCTTACGACACCAACGTCAGTTGTCGCTATGGCAAAAACCTTTGCCACCACTAGTGTAAGAAACACCAAGGAGTTTGTTATCAGATTTTTGGGGCTCGTTATAGGGATGGTAAAATGGACCATATGGTGAGGAACTGCCCCCGGACTGAACAAAATGTGAATGAATTTTCTGCCTCAGCTAGATTCGTACAAATGGTAGGAATTGCTAATCAGGATAGAGTAATCACACTCATCTCAGAAAGCACTCAAAATACTGCGACCGTTATCCCAGGTATCTGTACTGTTATAAACGATTGCTTATGTGTTGTTTGATTCTGAATTAGTACATGTGTACATCTTTGCTTGGGATATTATTTGATTCGGATTGGCATATTCTTTCATATTTGCTGCCTGTATATTTGAATTGGTCAGACCCACAAGATTGAGACTGTGTTTATTGAACATATATGCTCCATTTGAGAAATTTGTGAAATACGTATTGGGATATTGCTTAACTCTGCACATGCACATGTACATCTAAACCTATGCTCAGGGTGATCCGTTATATTACTGTCTTTAATGACTGAGCCACTAGAATTATGACTCTATAATGGTGAGACCATGCATTTGAATTGGTAGAAAATTGACTGGATTATGTAACTATACTGGGCTCGACTCATAAACCTACACTTTGTGACTAATTTGGAACCTTTGAGTAACAGACCCTATCTTATGTACAATCGAGGAACTCTGTTTAATGTGTGCACCGTGTGCCTGTATATAAGACTTGTTTAGGAATTGCCGTATTGATTATGGTACATACCTCCTGATCTGAATAACTGCATGCTTATGTAACTACCCCCGAATTTATGTGGTCAATGCCATATTGTACATGACTGGAAATACTTTGATATGAACAGTTGTAATGAATGACTCTGATTTGACTTTGAGAACTGATAAACTTAGGATAGTTGTGAAACTATCAACCATGTGCCTAAACAAACGAAGTGAGCCTTACAGAACCGAATGTACCCCATTTGAGAAAACTTTTATCTGATTCGGTCCGATAGAACCTTTGGTTGATTTGGCCTGATAGAACCCTTATTAGATATAATTCGATAGGACCTTCGTTTGGTTTAATCTAACAAGACCCTTGCTTGGATTAATCGATAAGACCCCTTATCTAATTTGATTTTGTTAAAAGGGATTAAGAATTGTTCATGAATAATAGCCAGATTATTCTCGGCAGAAAAACTGATATACCCAAAACTTGAATCCGTTTGGAATACTTGACTTATTTGAAAGACCTTTTGTGAGCTATCAACATGTTGATCTAACCATGAACACCATTGAGAACCGACCTCCAACTATTAAGACATATGTGTTATAAAGGAATAGAATTGTACAAATCCCGTGATTGGGTGGTGTGTTGTCATATTCTTGCTTGTTTGACGCTATGGAAACCGATGACAACAGATTGACTTGATTGTAAACCGTACTGAACATTTATCCCCGATTAATCAGAATTTGTTTCATGTGTTGCTTCAGTGTTATCGGATTTCGGGAAATCAGGTTATAGTGAGTGGTATTATGTTTGTTTTGATGACATTCTTGGGACGTCCTTTCGTGCTAGGGGACACTAAGCCTATGTAGCACTTTTGTTGAGATACCTTTTTTGCCACCGACGGTCTTGTACGGGTGGGTTTGTCTAATCGATCTTGGGTCGGCCATCGACGGTCGTGAACGGGTGTGCTTTGATTCCGAGACGATTATTCCTTTGTTTTGTCTGGAATGTCATCCTTTGGTATTATGTGGATGTTATTAATGTCCAAGAAGCTTTGAAAAACCCTGGTTATCCAAAAGTGTGTGAATTCAGTATGCCTTGTGTAAATAACTGCTTAGTGCCATTATATTCTGCAATTGGGATTCTGAGGATGTGTAAATTGTGTTCAACATATGATCGACTGTTTTTGATGATATCTTTGACGCCATGGGGATTAATATATGAATTGGCTTATGCTTTTGACGACTATCAGATAATGTGGGGAGACTCGATGGAACAGAGAATTGAATACTAAACTGAATTAGAAACTGTAAACTGTAAACTATTGAATGAATTGAGAACACGTGTATTATGTTAGGAATGGACTGCGTCAGCGTCAGTGTTATTGCACTTTACAACCAGTACTATGGGGATATGTGAACTATGTACATTGTATGGTCGATTGTTTCGTTGTTATCTTGTTGACTCGGGAATCAGTGTCTGGATCCACTTTAAATTCTTGAAAACGTTTGATTGACCTCGATTAACTGTGATGAACTACTGAACTAAATAACGAGTCGGATTGTGAGTTGCGGAATTATTGAAAAATGAATTGACCTTTTGTGACAAGGAAATGGACCAAACTCCTATGGTAAGGTTAGTTGGCATTTGAAATAAAAATGTTGGCGACCTATTGTGAAGAAAGAAATTGTTGAATTTGTGCCTAAATGTTTTCGGTGCCAACAAGTCAAAGTTTAATAACGGATATTGGCAGAACTACTGCAATCTCTCTCTATTTCGGAATGGAAATAGGGATATGTGACTACGAATTTCATTGTGGGGCTACCTTGAGCACTCAAGGTGTAAATCCCGTTTGGGTTGTTGTATGAGGAATTACTTAATTTGCTTGTTTCCTCCCTGTGACATTTTCGTATGATGCTTGTAGACTAGCCACTGTTTACATCAATAAGGTTGCTTGTTTGTATGGGGTCCCAATGTCTATTGTTTAGACAGAAATCCGGAAATGTGTTTGAATTCTGACAAGCCTTCAAGAGGCAATGGGAACTGAATTGTGATTCAGCGCTACTTTCCATCCGTAAATTGATGTATAATCAGAAAGAACTTTTTAGATTTTGGGAGAAATGCGCCAAATGTATGCTTTAGATTTTCAAGGAATTGGAAAAAATCTATCCATCGTTGACAGACTTTGCTTACAATAACAGCTCACACTCTAGTTTCAGTTTGGCACCATACAAGCCTTGTATGAAGGAAAGGCGGGTCTCTGACTTTGAGAACAGAATGTTGCTTGATTGAGACTAAGTGAATGGCTATCGAAAAGGATTGGAACCGTTGAATGAAAAGTGTTCCAAGTTGTGTTCGACTAAAGGAAAATTAAGTTTCGAGGACCAAACTTCCTAAAGGGGGGAAGACTGTGATACCCCTGTTCTATAGTGTGCTAATTGGTCCTTAATACGAATGTGATTATGTGTTTTGATATGATTTTGTGAGCCATTATGTGAAAATATGTGGTTTTGAATTCCTATTGGTTCACCGTAGGAATATCTGTTTGATTATTTGCTTTGGAAATTAAATTGAAAGCCTTATAGGCCACAAAACCCGAAATTGATTGCGCCATTGTGATTATCGTAATTTTTAGAGCCTACGGTGAAATTTAATTGAAAAATTGATTCGGACCAGATTAAGTTGATTTAATTGAGAAATTAGTGCCCAATTACTTTATTACTATTAATTTGAATTAGTGGGGTTGTTGCATTTGGGCATTACACGCTCTATTCTCTCTTCCTTACTTCATTTGGCTGATTTTGAGACTCAAAATAGGGAGAGGGTCGGCCTTAGAGAGAGAAAGGGAGAGAATTGTGTAATTTTTGGCTCAAGCTTGGGAATTTGAAGATTTAACTCTAGATTTGGCCATAAATTTGAAGAATTGAGCCTCTAGGTAAGCCTTGATTTTTGAATTCATGAGTTTAATGTGTAATCTTGTGTGTTCAAGGTTTGTTTGTGATCAAGAGCATGATTTGAGTTGGTTTTGTTGAAATTGAGGCTTGATATGTGCATGCATGTAAAGAATACCTATGGAATCACAAAATCTAGCATGTAAATTGTAAATTATGAAAGATTGAAAGTTTAATCCCACATGCAAGCAAGTTTTTGTTGAGTTTCATGGGAATGAGCACTAATTGCATCATTTGAAGAGGAAATGAAAGTCAAAATGGGCATGCATGTTGATTATTTAAAATGGGAACCTTGAATGCATAAGTTTGAGTTAATTTGGGGCATGCATGTGATTAATGTGTGAAATTGAGCCCCATGATGATGTGTTTTGGTGTTTATACCATGTTAATACAAGAATATGTGAAATTGGAGCCATAGTATGCAAGAAACATTGGTTGAATGTCGAATTTGGACTCAAGAACACAATCTGAGAAACCCAGAATTTAGATTTCCGCTCGAGCGGGGTAATGGCCGCTCGAGCGGAAAAAACGTGCTCCCAGTACTTTTTGCAGACTTGGTGTCCGCTTGAGCAGGGGAGGCCACGCTCGAGCGGGGGAGCTATTTAGACAGGCCTTCTGCTCGAGCGTCCTATTACACGCTCGAGCGTATTTTTCATACAACCAATACTTTTGCAGGCCTTAAGGGTCCGCTCGAGCGGGGAAGTCCACGCTCGAGCGGAGACCCTGTTTTCTGAAAATCTGAAAATGCATTCTATGTTCTGTTTTTCCGTTCCCTTTCACTTCTAAACTCTCTTAGGCATACATTGAGCATTGTAATTGAATTAAATAGATAAGAATGAAGCCTAAAGAGGAATATGTGAATTAAAGAACGGATTGAATTATTTGTGACCCATATGTGCTATGTGATGTGCAGGGTCAAGCTCCAGGGCAAATTCACAAGCCGATCACTGTGAGTAATATCTGAAATGTATTATTGTCCAATTGCTTACTTCTATGTAAGTTTTGTAAAGTTCATTAATCTGAATGGTGGACAAAGTTTGATACAACAGGCCTACGAGCCAGTTTGATACGAAAGGCCTATGAGCCAGTTTGATACGAAAGGCCTATGAGCCAGTTTGATATGAAAGGCTTGTGAGCCAGTTTGATACGAAAGGCCTATTAGCCAGTTGATACGAAAGGCCTATGAGTCAGTTTGATATGAAAGGCCTATGAGCCAGTTTGATAAGAAAGGCCTATGAGCCAATTTGATACGAAAGGCCTATTAGCCAGTTTGATACGAAAGGCCTATGAGCCAGTTTGATACGAAAGACCTATGAGCCAGTTTGATACGAAAGGCCTACGAGCCAGTTTGATATGAAAAGCCTATGAGCCACTTTGATACGAAAGGCCTATGATGAAAGGCCTATGAGCCAGTTTGATAGAAATATGGGCCGAAGGCCGTTTGACACAAATGAATGGACCGAAGGTCGTTTTGACATAAATGAGTGGACCAAAGGTCGTTTTGACACAAATGAATGGACCGAAGGTCTTTTTGGCATAAATGAACGGACCAAAGGTCGTTTTGACATGAATGAATGGGCTAGAGGCCGTTCTATCATGAATGAAAGATAAATGGGCCAAAGGCCAGTATGTTTGGAACCACAACCACTTGAATTAAATCGTATATATGTTAAATAGAGATATGAATTGGGCCCAAGGCCGTTTGGAGCATGTTGTTCTACATATTGTTTGTACAACTTCCATATTTGATATTATTCACTAGGCTATCGCTCATGCTCATTCATGTGTTCCAAACCCAGCCCCAGTGAAGTCTGTGAGGAACAACAAAGGTTTTTGGAGAGTCAACCCTTGTGTCTCACGCACAAGACCCGTCTTCGCCCTTCCGTTATATATTTATATTTTGTCATGTTGGCGAAGTTTTTGATTATGTCTGTGTATAGTTTCATGGGTTGACTTAGTTAGATGATCCTGTCTGTACAGAACCTTCTGGTACTATGTTTCGTTTGTGAGTTATTAACGTACATATGTATGGTTTGTTTTGATGTGCATATAAGCACGACTCTATGGACAAAGTTTTAAATTTTTGCTTCCGTTTGGCCCCTTTACTCTGATGAGTTATGTCTGTTTTGGTTTGAGGCCGTAGGTAATCTCAAGATTATTGGCCGGTTATGTCCTTAACCCATAGGGGTAGGTTCGAGTCATGACAAAACTGAAGTCAGAAAAGTTGGAGATGGTTCATACAGATGTGTGGGGACCTACAACAGTTTCATCTCTTGGAGGATTATCATACTATGTTACCTTTATCGACGACTCAACGAGAAAGGTATGGGTTTATTTTCTGAAACATAAATATGAAGTTTATACTACTTTTAAGAAGTGAAAAGCCTTGGTGGAGACTGAAACATGTCTAAAAATTAAGTGCTTGAGATCAGATAATGGAGGGGAATATGAGAACAATGAGTTCAAGAAATATTGTACAGAAAGTGGAATTGGAATGGAGAAGACTGTTCGAAAAACACCTCAACAAAATGGCGTTATATAACGCATGAATAGAACTCTAAATGAACGTGCTAGAAGTATGAGGATACAGGACGGATTACCAAAGATGTTTTGGGCAGATGCAGTTAACACTGCAGCATATCTGATTAACCATGGTCCATCTGTTCCATTGGATGAAGAGTTACCAAAAGAAGCTTGGAGCGGTAAAAAGGTAAATCTTTTTTCTTTTTTTTTTTTGAAGGTATTTGGATGTGTTTCATATGTGCATATAGATTCTGCTGATAGAAGTAAACTTGATTAGAAATCTGTTAAATGTACTTTTCTTGGGTATGGCTTTGATCAATTTGGTTATCGATTTTAAGATGATAAAAATCGAAAAATAATCAGAAGTAGAGATGTCATATTTAATGAGAAAATAATGTATAAAGATAGGGATAAGTCTGCATGTGAATCTGAATCTGAATCTATTACTTGTCATGAGCATGTTGAGTTAGAGGAGATTAGTGAGAGTGATTTGAATAGTAGGATTCAGAATAATCTTGAAAAACTTATTCCACAAACTGAGCCACATACTCCTACTCCTAAGTTGAGATGGTCAAAAAGAGAGTCTAAACCTACACAGCGTTGGTCTCTATCTTTACATTATTTGTTGTTGTCTGATGGGGGTAAACCTGAAAGTTATGATGAGGCTTTGCAGGTTGATGATTCAATTAAGTGGGAGTCAGCTATGCAGGATGAAATGGATTCACTCATGGCAAACCAAACATGGGAGTTGACTAAATTACCAGTGGGTAAGAAAGCTTTGCATAACAAGTGGGTTTACAGGGTCAAACAGGAACATGATGGGAGTAAACGCTACAATTCCAGATTGGTTGCAAAGGGATTTCAGCAAAAAGAAGGGGTTGACTACACTGAAATTTTCTTTCCAGTTGTGAAGTTGACCACTATTAGATTGGTGCTGGGAATTGTAGCTGCTGAAGATTTGCATCTTGAGCAGATGGATGTGAAGACGACTTTTCTCCATAGTGATTTGGAGGAGGAAATTTACATGAAGAAACCACAAGTTTTCTTGGCATGTGGCAAAGAGGAGTTTGTATGCAAACTTCGAAAAAACTTGTATGGTTTGAAACAGGCCCCCAAGTAGTGGTACAAGAAGTTTGATGGGTTTATGTGTAGTAGCAGTTTTACAAGATGTCAAGCAGATCATTGTTGTTATTTCAAGAGGTTTGACAAAAGTTACATTATTTTTCTCTTATATGTTGATGATATGCTTATCGCAGGATCTAGCATTGAAAAGATAAAAAGATTAAAGAAACTTTTGTCCAACCAATTTGAGATGAAGGATCTTGGAGTTGCAAACAAAATTCTTGGTATGAGGATTGACAGGGACAAAGCAAATGGTACTTTGAAGTTGTCATAGGTTGAGTATGTCAAGAAAGTTCTCAAGAGGTTTAGCATGGACGGTGCAAAACCAGTGAGCACTCCATTGGCTAGCCACTTCAGACTTACCAAAGAGCAATTTCCAAAGACCGAAGAAGAGTAGGCTTACATGGAACGTGTTCCATATGCTTCAGCTATCGGTAGCATAATGTATGCTATGGTTTGTACTAGACCAGACATTGCACATGCAGTGGGAGTGGTTAGTAGGTACATGAGTAATCCAAGCAAACAGCATTGGGAGGCAGTGAAGTAGATCCTTAGATACTTGAGTGGTACTACAGACATGACACTTTGTTTCAGACGAACCGGCATCGGGTTACATGATTATGTTGATGCAAACTTGGCTAGTGATATGGACAATAGAAAGAGAACTACTGGTTATGTTTACACATTGGGTGGTACAGCAGTGAGTTGGATTTCACAGTTACAGAAGATTGTGGCCCTTTCTACAACAGAGGCTAAGTATGTTGCTATTACTGAAGTTGGGAAGCAGATGACTTGGTTACAGAATTTCCTAGCAGAGTTGGGTAAGACGCAAGAGATTAGTATTTTGCATAGTGACAGTCAGAGTGCTATTCATCTTGCAAAGAATCCAGCTTTTCATTCTAGGACGAAACACATTCAGTTGTGATACTATTTCATTCGTTCACTTGTAGATGATGGAGTCTTGTCTCTTGAGAAAATCCAAGGTAGTAAGAATCTAGCAGATATGTTGACCAAGACAGTCACCATTGACAACTTCAGTTGGCCTTCAAGATTGATGACAGAAGATCGAGTTGTTGCGGCATTCCTTTATGTGATGAACATGATGGAGAGCTTGCGTTATCAGGTTCCAAGTGGGAGATTGTTAGGTCGGTGGACCTTGATAAGTATTGTTCACTCAACCCTATTTTTTGGGTGCTTTTGTAATTCCCATGTGCTTCCGTGTAACCCTAATTCTATACTTATAAATACATGAAGGGGCGTTTTTTTAGGTTAAAAGAGAGTTGTATTTTTCTGATTATAATGAAAACTGCAGTAGCCGTGGACATAGCCCTATTCTGGGGTGAACCATGTAAATCCTTGTGTTCTTGTGTGTGTGTGATTTGTTCGATTCGTTTTTTTTCTTTGTTTGTTATTTCGTGTCTCACTGATCTTGGTTAGGAAGGATTAATTCCTAACAGGGATTAGTTGTGGTGGTGTGATGAAGAAAGAGCGGTGCTTGACTGTGGCAAGGGTTGAAACATGCATAAAAGAGGGAAGGAAATAGATAAATGAAGGTTCAAGTATTGTGAAATAGCATTTGATTTAACAAACTGTGATTGCAAATAATGCTCTACAATAACTATATTTATATACCATATTTGGTATACTATGTGATGTGTCATTACAATATTAACAAATACTAGTGGTGAGACCTATTCAATAAATGCAATTATGAAAAATGATATGGCAAACCTAATATGGTGTATATGTCATCGTAGCATTACTCTTGTGATTGAAAGAAACTTTTTTTTTTTTTTTAAATTAAACCATTTTTGGGGTTAGAAATGAAAAAGTATTTTTCTTCGAGGAATATAGAAAAAGGCTCATATTTTAGGGTTAAAAGTGTAATTTTGTTTATTTCCATTGTGAAAGTATAAGAGTGCTGCTAAATGTCCCCCGCACATCCAAATTGAGCATTATTTTTACTTCTATGAGCACCCTTCCTTATCCCAAATCTGCCCTCACTTTTGTGGGAACCTTCACCTTTATAACCCTCATTCTTTAGCAGCACTCACTCCCATCTCCAGTTACCATCTTCCGGTCATTTGATGATCCATTTGCCCACTACAACCCCTCATCAGCGACCACTTGGCCTTAGTCCACATCTTTATTGATGACCCTCTTCCGTAGTTGCCCTCCTATACTGGTACCTTTCTATCCTAGCCCCCTTGATGACCCTTTACCACAACTTCCTCTACTGGTAACCCCATCTTCTTCCGATGCCACCCCTATCTACCTTAGCCCATCTACAATATCACTCCAACCCTTCATTCTCTTTTGTATACGTAACCTACTTAGCTCTTCCTCTTACAGCGCATTCGTCTCTATACAACATCGCTTCTACAAAACCCTAGTTGTTTTTTATGTAAACCCTAAAATTATGTGTGCATGAGAGAATAAGAAAATGAATGGGAGAGATTGTATGAAGAAAAAGAAGAAGAATAAGAAAATGAGAGAGAGAGAGAGAGAGGGAGAGAGAGAGAGAGAGAAAGACGATTGTGGTAATTGTTAGTATGAGGGGTTGCAAGTTGCAACAATGAAGAATTGCTAGAGAGATTAGAGAGGGGCAAGGTGGCTGGGAAGGGGTTGAGTGGTGGCGATCGGAGTTGCGGTTGTACGAGAGAGGGAGGTCGAAGTTCTTGGTGGTGGCAAACGGTAGTGAAGATATAAGGTTAAGGTTAGTTTGGGAGGTAACAAATGATGACAAAAAATGAATTTTATTGTAGGGTAAAATTGTAATAGAATTTTATTTTATTTTTGAACGGTAGAGGTTCAAAGAAATTATGTAGGAGCATTTAATATAGGTGAGTCTATTTACACCCCAAAAGATTGGTTGGACACTCCAACTTAATGAAACTTTTTATTACCACATGTCCATATTTAAAATGACCAAAAACTATTTAATATTGAAAAAAGTGCAAAGCATAGTGTTTTGGACATCCCATCCCATAATCTCAATCTTCCTTTCTCTCTTTTCTCACCTCCTGACTTTGTATTTTCAAACTCAACTCTATTTCTCTTAAATTCATCATTTTCCCTTGTATTTCATATTGAAGTCAACAATGGATAATGAATAAGACATTTTCAAGTTATTTTGATAGAGAATATAGGTTTTATGTTCATCTTCATCATTTTTGGTCGGTGGATTTTTAGAATTTGTTCAAAAATTCAATACTGAACAAATTACATTTATTCAAAAACTTGTTTCTAAATTTGTTTTCTTATACTTGGCTTTGTGTTTCTAAATTATTTGACATTGTTTAGTATTTAATATCTAAAAAAAATTGTCTACATTCCACTCTGTGCTTCCAAATATTTAATTTTCTAATTTCTTCATATTTCAATTTTGAACAAAAAGAACTATCTTGTATTATATCTCCAAGAAAATTACATATGTTTGGAAACTTTTTCCCAAATAAATTTAATTTTGTTTGGATTGAGAATCTGGAAAGAAAAAAAAAATTAAACTATTCGGCTTCGTGTTTCCCTACCTTTAAATTTTCCAACACTTGCTATGCTTTAGGGTGATATTTGACATTGATTGTGGACTTCGACAGGGTGGGCAACGATGGGTGGACTCCGACGAGAGAGGTTGATTTGTTATGTTAATCTAAGTGAGTAGTTGAGATGGAGAGAATTGAGTATCTTTCTAAGCTTTTTTAGGATATAATAGGTATTAGTTTGAGTGTTCAAAAATAGTAAAATAAATTTTAAATTTTAAAAGAAAGTGTTCAAAATATTAGGGTACAACTAATTTTTTTGGGTGTAAATATAACTAGCCATTTAACAACATCCATATATAATTGTGGTTAGAATTTGGACCAATGTGAAATAAATTTAGAATAAATTGCAAATACGCCTCCTAAGTTTTACTCAAAATACGGATTGCTTCTATGGTTTTGGAAATTACAAATACGTTATTATCAGAATTTTTTATTTAACAAAATTAACAAATAAAAATAAAATTTCTAATTGCTCTCATATACTACAATAAAATTATCTGAATTTTAATTGCAATACATTTTTACATCATTAAAATCAGCTAATGGACTTGATGATTTATTAATAAAATAGGTCATTTATTATGTAATTAGAAACATAAAGGAGTAGGATATAATTTTTAGAACCACAAGGGACAATTCACATTTTAAAAAAATTTCAAGAGATATATTTGTAATTTAGTCATCAATTTAATAGTTTTAAGATTGAGTACTGCTATTGTAACGCCCCGAAATTTTTCAACATGAACTACCCACACTAATGAACATTCACTAATCAATGACAATAATCCCTCCAACATCACATATATAATAAAAAGGTTAAATACAAAAGGTTTGCTTGCAATTCACATTCACAACATAGCAAATACACAAATCTATAACATGTGAAACATCTAATCTCAAAAACAATTAAAATGCCCTTAAGGGCTTACATCTTCCAAGGCAATAGCCCGGTTACACAAAATGGTCTCTCGGACCCATACACATTAGCCCTTGGCTTTACAAAAAGATCACAACAAAATAAGAGCTATGTACTCTTTACAATTATCCGCGCCCTCAACTTGGCGGGATCACCATGCCTTTGCCTGCATCAAAATCCCATAAGGGTGAGCATAAAGCCCAGTAGAGAATTCTAACAAAGTATATACAGTTATGCAATTCTCAATAAAAATGCAAATGTCAATGCCATGTCATGCCATGCTCTTTTAAGGAAATATCATTTCATGTTCTTTGAAGATTTGAATTTTTCAAATAAAATCTTGCAATCTCAACACATGTCAAACTTCCAATTTTAGTCAACAGAGGGGCGGTACGACACTAGTAATCCCTAGGCTGGTGTCTACAAGTAGACTCTGCGAGTACTACCAAACTGTTATTTTTATCGACATTAACCGGAAGGCTCGACACCTATCCGCGCGGTTTTCTGGTCTTTCACCATGGACACTCAGGCCAACTTATCAAACTCATCTACACCCCTTATCCGGACTTACCACCATATTTACCCCATAACACATTTTCACAGTTCTCATTACAACATAATCTTTTTCAAAGTAAACGTTTTCCAATTCATTTCAATATGTGTAACAATGATAATAAATCAAATGAGAACATAATTCAATACATAATATCTCATAACATTTCTCCATTTTCAATGTCTCCATAATAATGTCAACAATCACATTTTTCCATTACCTCTTTTCATTACTCTTTCCTAAGATAACCACATGTTATCTACACTTAGCCACAATTTCACCTTTCACAATTCTTAGCAATATGGTCCCATCAATACAACATGTAATGTTTTTCAAACGTTAATTTTCACAATCCATAATGCACAACAATTATAATCTTCCACTTAAATATTTCCATACATTCAACAATAGTTTAAAAATAAGTCCTCCATTCTCTTATATCATGAAAATTATCATTTCTTTATGTCACAATGTGAAATCCACACTCATTTACTTGTTTAACGCAAGAAAAGAGAATTTCATAGTTTTCCTCATGTTTTCAAAAAAAAAACCCCCAAATTTCTAGATTTTTACAAAAACCTAACATTGTTCATCTCTTTTATAAAATCTCACCACACACTTCAATCTCGGCTCAAGTTGTCTAAAATTTCAAGAAAATCTCTAAATGTACACAAGGTGGAGTTTGTTTTACAAAAACAATCAACCCTTTGAGCCACCAAACCCATTTTCGAAATTTCTCAAGGAGAGTTACAAGATCAACTAAAAACTTCATAAATATATATATATATATATATAACTCAAAGGAGAACCTTCTAGGATTTATAAAAGAGTTGGGATACAACCCACATTTAAAAATCTCTACATTTTCAAAACACAAGATTGAAATCAACAAGGAACTATATGAAAATTCTTAAAACCAACATAAAGGTAGCAAAACTTGTATATATAACTCAAGAATGTCCCTACCTCGAGCTTGGAAGAGAAGATGAGCAAAAAGGTTGAAACTCCAAAGTTGTCGAAACCAACTTCTACTTGGATCAAAACGAAGCTCTAGACGAGATCTACAATCCTTCTCAAAGGAGTAAGGCAAGAAGATGCTTTTAAGAGAGTAGATCTAAAGACTTTTGAGCAAAAAGTGGTTTTGGAGAGAGAGAGAGAGAGAGACCCACGGTTTAGAGGGAGAAAAGAGAGAAAGAAAATAAAGAAAAGAGTCAAGTGAGGGCCTATTTATAGCACTAGGTAAAATTAGAAATAAGCCCCAAAGTCAACCCAAAATATCAAGTCAAAACCCCCAAAAAGTAGGGCCAAAAGTCTGACTAAAATCTGAAAAGAAATCTCTGTGGGTCGACCTGCAATGATGGTGTCGACACCAAAGAGGAAAATCTGGGAAACTAAGCTTGACTGCACTGCTGGTGTCGACCCTACCCCAGACTGGTGTCTACCCTATGTTCCAACAACCAACACACAGACAGAAGAGGGTCGACCCTCTCCCAGTCTGGTGTCTACCCTATTTTCCAGCAACTCCTCCAGAACTTCACCAACAGGTAAGGGTCGACCCTAGGAAGGCTGGTGTCGACCCTAGAAGGGAATTTCTAAGTCTCCAAGGAACTTTTGACAAGAATAAGCATGAACAACCAAACCCAACAAGTTTAATTCGGATTATACTCCTCCAAAACCAACCCATAACAACACCAAAGGTTCCCAAAACATAATAATGATTCAAATACACTTCCTAAAAGTTTTTAAAAAGGGTGCAAGTGCTACAACCTCCCCACCTTAGGAAATTTCATCCCCGAAATTTAAACAAACCATTAAATCAAAGTGTTCTAGCAACAACAATCATTTTAACAATATATCCAAGTCACCACATCAAAATTCAACTAATCATAGGTTATCTTCTTCCTCACCATTCCATCAAAACACAAACGTTCAAGCTAGAGATGAAATGAAACCTCTAGAACAATAATTTCTCTTTCCATAACGTCGTACTCAAAATGACAATACATACAACGACATGTGATCACAATTTAACATTCTCCCCTTCATCACTGGGGGACATTACAAATTCTAAAACAAAACAACTAGACATGCTCAAATAAATCCGGATACTTGGAGCGGACCTCCGCTTCCCGTTCCCAAGTCGCTTCCTTAATCCCATGGTGTCTCCACAACACCTTTACTAACGGTATGGTCTTACCCCACAACACTTGTTCTCAGGTATCTAAGATTTGAATTGGTCGCTTTTCGCAGGAGACATCCTCATCTTCCTCCAAATCAACCCAATCTAACACATGAGAAGGGTCGAGCTCGTACTTCCTAAGCATTGACACATGGAACACATTATGAACTCCCGAAAATTATGGTGGTAAAGCTAA
Organism: Camellia lanceoleosa; assembly: GCA_025200525.1. Taxonomy (NCBI): domain Eukaryota; kingdom Viridiplantae; phylum Streptophyta; class Magnoliopsida; order Ericales; family Theaceae; genus Camellia; species Camellia lanceoleosa. The sequence goes on along the minus strand of CM045769.1, from coordinate 17,932,776 downwards.
CCGATATGCTACTTCCCCAATCCTCTCTAATATCTCGAAAGGCCCAACGAACCTCGGAGACAACCTACCACTCTTACTGAACCTCATCAAAGTTCGCCTAGGTGAGATCTTAAGGAACACGTGATCACTTACTTCAAAAGATAAAGGTCGTCTACTCTTATCGGCATAACATTTCTGTCGACTTTGGGTCATAGCTAACCTCTTTCTGATGAGAGCAACTTTCCCGGTTGTCTCCCTCACGATTTTCGGGCCCAACAAAGGTGCATTGCCTACCTTAGCCCAACAAACTGGTGTCCTACAAGGTCGGCCATACAAGGCCTTAAACGGTGCTAAGGAAAACCTCCCAACTAACCAAGGAAACACAAAACCAACTTCCAATCACAACCAAAATTGGAATACCACCCCGACTCTAGGAATGCCAAGGATACCGAATTAGTCAATAGCACAAGGAAAGGGTCACAGACTTCCCCTCGATTCACACCACTAACTGGGTCTATGAGACTAGAACAACAAACAACCGCGGCAACCCCATGCACGCCCTGGGTATCCACTACCACTAACCCAAACACTCTCCACGCTTCGCACTCCAACAAGACGGGGACTAGATTTTCACCACAAGATCCTTTGTTACCTCGTTAAAGGAAAAAGGTTACAACAAAACTCGGCTTAAGACAAGACTCCAGCCTAACAAGTTCTTACAACACCCAACCATTCAACGCCCAACCATTCACATAACAGAATATACAAAATTCAAGATTTAGCAATACAATTAAAGCAGTTATAGCATCCAAATCATAAGGGTATGATAATTAACAATTCATTCTCGAAAGAAAATTTCATCTTTTTCTCAATTCTTGGTAAAAATCGTTTCTTTTACATATAAAACATTTTCTCAAGGGTGTTCCAAAACTCACACCGATCATTAGCCAAAATACATTTTTTGCCTTACAAGTAAAACCCAAGTTTCATTTATTTTCCAGTACCATTCTTACATAACAACCGGTGAACCTCTATCGTCACCCAATAACGTCCATCACCCACACGGCGATGCCACAACCAACATAACATATCATTTTCACAATGTTCATTAACATTTCCACACAATTATCAACACAGATTATCACAATCACACCATTTCGTTCAGCCAATATCATTATGTTTACTATGTAATTTATCATCCACACAAGATAGCGAAAGGACACATAAACTAGTTTCAACAAAATTGCTTACATCATCTTGAATGAAAACTCTTTTTCCTCGTTTATATGTTTTTATCAAAATTCGTTTAAATTCATACCGTTTTCCAACCAAATTTCATGTCATAAATACAGAGTAAAACTCATTATTTTGTAAACATTTTCCCAAAACAAGTCTTAAAATCTCACCCTAAGGGTTTTAGTTAAAATAGAATCGTCATGAAAGTTTTCAAAAGTTGGAAACCACCCCTCATTTTATTTTCTCAATATGTAACCGATGAATCCCGACCATCACCCAATCACATTCATCACACTTACAACGATTTCTACAATGCAAAAATTACATTTCCATGACAACAAAAGTCAGTAAATAAGCACGGTGCCAAAAGAACTATACAACACGCATAACTTTCCAAACTTCGAAGGTTTCATACCAACACAACACTAACCAAGAAGACCATTGATACAAGCGGACTTACAAACGTTCCCAACCAAGGGGCTAACACTTTACCCCGACTCTTGGGTTTCAAAACTCGCATCGGGAAGTGCACACCGACTACTACCTGCACAAGCAAGGCTCAAACACAACCCATGGTACAACACCGCCTTCTAGCTCATTCTGTGCTAAATTTTCCAAAGGTTCAACCTTACACTCCCCATCTAAACCATTCTAAAGTGACGATGTATCACTCACCTTGATGCCAATCAACTTAGCTAATCACCCGAGACTTTTCCACTCCCACTCTATTCACCTAGAGACAGGTTTTCAAACACCGTTCCACATACTTTCAAGGTCTTTTCGGCCTCCCTAAAATAGACTACTCCACTATTGTTCCCATAGAAATTTTATTCGTACACCAGGATGGCAAACACACTCTTACATTCAACACGAGACCGAATAGATCAAAGGCGATCACACGATCCTGGGCACCCAAGACAAATCTCTCCAATGGTACGCTCATCACTTAAGAACACAAACCGTTCGCCACACTAATAATACTTCAAGCATCTACTTATGAAATTCTTTTCTCACTCAACTCTCTACCCGCAATCTAATAACGTCCCATACTCATAACTGACCAAGGCATAATAATGACCCCACTTACGGTTGACAAGACCACAACCAACTCACTAATCAACAACTCGACGCACTAAGCGACACACACTAGTACTCTTCTCACTATACCAAGATATGGATCTCACACTTCCTTAGACATTCCCACATCACTTCCACCAATCTTCACTAGACTCTAAGGTCTCACGTTTCCTCAAACTTACCAAAATAAAGAGCTTAAACTTTTAGCCCTCATTCCAACACTATGCTAGTCACAAAGATTTTCCGCGAATCTCTCATTTTCCACAAACAAATTCCAAACTAATTAAGAATTTAAAGGTCATCGCATGAACAATACAAAGTTTAACATTCATTATACAGCCACACTAGGATTATCAATATCCTTAACAACCTTTCAGTACACATACAGAAAAGAGTATTCAAGGCTCATTGCATGCCCAACACATAAGGGTCTACAAACAACAATGCATATACACATACAACACATAACCATAGTACCCTAGCACCCTACAGCACACCGACCAATAATAAAAGCTTCACAGCTAACAACATCGATCTTTAAAACAAAAGTCCCCCCTTACAGGGCGGTACTACTGTGCTGGTTGAAAAGCCGACCCTCGCGAAGCTCTCGAAACCTGGCCTCTCCGGGCCTGATACCGATAACGTCCCCAACTAGACTGGTGGGACAAAGTTTGACTAGATTCTAAAACACCGAAAAGATCTACACGTAAAGGGAAAAAGCGTCCAGCATGGCCCCTCTGACCACAATTAAAACAAACAACGGCCTCCCAACTCTAAACCCGATTTGGAGCCTGAACCTCACTGGATCCCCTAACGGACAAACTCGAAACCCCTAATGAAACCGAATCTAGGAGTGAGCATGCACTCGCCTCCACTTCTTGCTAAGTCCAGTGTACATATGAACTGTAGGAGTTACCAAAGTGGCCTCCTCCGTGACTCGACCAACACTGCTAACCACTGCCTCTACATGGGTCGCCGCCTCAACTAGATCAAAATAATTCTTCCACTTAGATCTAACCACCTTCCCCCGAATATCATCACGCAACCGCCTCTCAACCTCATAACAACGACGCTCCTCTATTACCACAAATTCTGGAGCAAATCTCGACAAACTAGTGAACCTCATCTCAAACGAAGCCAAAGGAGTAACATCCTGATGCAACTCAACAAACTGTTTGCCTAACCTTTCCTGAGCAGAAGGAGGGAAATACTTGGCCAAGAAGGCCTCGGTAAACACAACCCACGTGGCACCTACGGTACACTCCACATACTTCCACCAATAACTCGCATTTCCCTTACAATAGGAAGGTTGCCAAATAAACCTTCAACCCCTCGTCCTCGACTCTGAGCATGTCAAGAGTCTTGGTAATCTGTTCCAACCAACTCTCCGCCTCCAGCGGTCTTGCCTCTCCCAAAAACTTCGGTGGATTGGAGCGAAGAAACTCCTTAGTAAGCTTGAGGGTACGCCCGTTGTCCCCCTCATTGCGAGCTAGAGCATCTTGCACCGCTCTCACAACCTCGCGTGCAACTTCCTCGCCGACAGCCGATGCTGTAACGACAAGTGCTAGGGGAACCGCCATGCCCCTATCGACACTCATATTACCCATTCATCCTCTATTTCCTCATGTAGACATCCTACAAAATCAACTAAGTGCAAGACGCAACAGCCTCCCCGAGGCACACACTCTCACCACCACGACTTTGAACTCTTCCCGACATCCTAACTAAGGAACAAGATAGATAAATTGGTAGATAATTTCCAAATGTACTTGCAACTTGCCTCATACGTAAAACTAATACAATTATATATATCTATTCTAGCATATAAGCAATCCAATTCATTCCACATAAGCACGTAGCCACATAAGCACATACGAATTATCCTTTAGTGATGAGATTTGTCCCATGAGAAACCAAGAATTCTTAATAGAATGAGTATTGATCAGGTACCCTTCTAATAAGACCTCAAGGAGACTAATAGGCGCAAATAACATCCCAAAAGTTTAATCACATACCCACATAGTCACATAAGCATGCTATCACATAATCACATAAACAAAACATTTCCTAATCATGCGAAGTGAACCCATTGTGGTATAGCAACCACTTCCCGCGAGGCCCAAGTATTCAAACTCGGTAGCTCTGATACCAAGTTGTAACGCCCCGAAATTTTTTAACAAAAACTACCCACACTAATGAACATTCACTAATCAATGACAATAATCCCTCCAACATCACATATATAATAAAAAAGGTTAAATACAAAAGGTTTGCTTGCAATTCACATTCACAACATAGCAAATACACAAATCTATAACATGTGAAACATCTAATCTCAAAAACAATTAAAATGCCCTTAAGGGCTTACATCTTCCAAGGCAATAGCCCGGTTACACAAAATGGTCTCTCGAACCCATACATATTAGCCCTTGGCTTTACAAAAAGATCACAACAAAATAAGAGCTATGTACTCTTTACAATTATCCGCGCCCTCAACTTGGCGGGATCACCATGCCTTTGCCTGCACCAAAATCCCATAAGGGTAAGCATAAAGCCCAGTAGAGAATTCTAACAAAGTATATACAGTTATGCAATTCTCAATAAAAATGCAAATGTCAATGCCATGTCATGCCATGCTCTTTTAAGGAAATATCATTTCATGTTCTTTGAAGATTTGAATTTTTCAAATAAAATCTTGCAATCTCAACACATGTCAAACTTCCAATTTTAATCAACAGAGAGGCGGTAAATATGACACTGGTAATCGCTAGGCTGGTGTCTACAAGTAGACTCTGCGAGTACTACCAAACTGTCATTTTTATCGAGATTAACCGGAAGGCTCGACATTTATCCGCGCGGTTTTTTGGTCTTTCACCATGAACACTCAGGCCAACTTATCAAACTCATCTACACCCCCTATCCGGACTTACCACCGTATTTACCCCATAACACATTTTCACAGTTCTCATTACAACATAATCTTTTTCAAAGTAAACGTTTTCCAATTCATTTCAATATGTGTAACAATGATAATAAATCAAATGAGAACATGATGCAATACATAATATCTCATAACATTTCTCCATTTTCACTGTCTCCACAATAATGTCAACAATCACATTTTTCCATTACCTCTTTTCATTACTCTTTCCCAAGATAACCACATGTTATCTACACTTAGCCACAATTTCACCTTTCACAATTCTTAGCAATATGGTCCCATCAATACAACATGTAATGTTTTTCAAACGTTAATTTTCACAATCCATAATGCACAACAATTATAATCTTCCACTTAAATATTTCCATACATTCAACAATAGTTTAAAAATAAGTCCTCCATTCTCTTATATCATGAAAATTATCATTTCTTTATGTCACAATGTGAAATCCACACTCATTTACTTGTTTAACGCAAGAAAAGAGAATTTCATAGTTTTCCTCATGTTTTCAAAAAAAAAAAAAAAAACCCAAATTTCTAGATTTTTACAAAAACCTAACATTGTTCATCTCTTTTATAAATCTCATCACACACTTCAATCTCGGCTCAAGTTGTCTAAAATTTCAAGAAAATCTCTAAATGTACACAAGGTGGAGTTTGTTTTACAAAAACAATCAACCCTTTGAGCCACCAAACCCATTTTCGAAATTTCTCAAGGAGAGTTACAAGATCAACTAAAAACTTCATAAATATATATATATATATATATATAACTCAAAGGAGAACCTTCTAGGATTTATAAAAGAGTTGGGATACAACCCACATTTAAAACATCTCTACATTTTCAAAACACAAGATTGAAATCAACAAGGAACTATATGAAAATTCTTAAAACCAACATAAAGGTAGCAAAACTTGTATATATAACTCAAGAATGTCCCTACCTCGAGCTTGGAAGAGAAGATGAGCAAAAAGGTTGAAACCCCAAAGTTGTCGAAACCAACTTCTACTTGGATCAAAACGAAGCTCTAGACGAGATCTACAATCCTTCTCAAAGGAGTAAGGCAAGAAGATGCTTTTAAGAGAGTAGATCTAAAGACTTTTGAGCAAAAAGTGGTTTTGGAGAGAGAGAGAGAGAGAGAGAGAGAGACCCACGGTTTAGAGGGAGAAAAGAGAGAAAGAAAATAAAGAAAAGAGTCAAGTGAGGGCCTATTTATAGCACTAGGTAAAATTAGAAATAAGCCCCAAAGTCAACCCAAAATATCAAGTCAAAACCCCCAAAAAGTAGGGCCAAAAGTCTGACTAAAATCTGAAAAGAAATCTACAGGGGTCGACCCCTGCAACAGTGGTGTCGACACCAAAGAGGAAAATCTGGGAAACTAAGCTTGACTGCACTGCTGGTGTCGACCCTACCCCAGACTGGTGTCTACCCTATGTTCCAGCAACCAACACACAGACAGAAGAGGGTCGACTCTCTCCCAGTCTGGTGTGTACCCTATTTTCCAGCAACTCCTCCAGAACTTCACCAACAGGTAAGGGTCGACCCTAGGAAGGTTGGTGTCGACCCTAGAATGGAATTTCTAAGTCTCCAAGGAACTTTTGACAAGAATAAGCACGAACAACCAAACCCAACAAGTTTAATTCGGATTATACTCCTCCAAAACCAACCCATAACAATACCAAAGGTTCTCAAAACATAATAATGATTCAAATACGCATCCTAAAAGTTTTTAAAAAGGGTGCAAGTGCTATAGCTATTGGCACACCAATTAATTGTTTGTACCCCCATTTCTTTCATTTTTTCATTATAACAATAACATCAAATGAAATTACTAAAAAGAACATAAATTATTTTGGACCACCCCACCTCACAATTAAACTCACTCACTCAACAAATCATAAGGTTTATGAGAGTACCCACCTCCATCACCATCCACACACTTCAAAACCTACACACTCTCAAAACCTTCAAAACCCTCTAACAGCAACGATGTCAACTATTCGACAGTACACACTTCTTCAACAATAGCATTGAGTGAATTTTTTTTCTAGCAATCCCAATATCATAAGACAAATAGATCATCACAATATAAGCTCAGTGAAGATTCACAACTTAGATGATGTTCATAATTCGAAGAAGGTTGACCTTGTAATGATAAGTTTTTTCACAAATACAAAAATACAATCAAAAAATAAAACAATAATGAAAACAGTTTGAATATATATATATATATATATATGTGTGTGTGTGTGTGTGTGTGTATTTTGGTACTAAACTCTTGAATATATGCCAAAAAATGGTAATAAAGGGCTGAATTAAAGGTTTAGTTCAACAGCGTCTAACCGGACATTATTCATATGTTCAGCACTTTGGATCCAAACTTTTTGATTCATATGTTTATCACTTTGGATCCGAATTTTTTTATTCATATGCTTGGCACTTTTGATGCAACCTTAATGCATACTTATGTTTTGGTTATACAATGAACTTTTGTTTTATTTGTTAATCGAACTAGTAGGTACATACTTATCTTTATTTGTTAAACTTTGATGGGTCAAACTTGCTCACAAACACAAGATTTTACGTTTTTATAATATTTGGTAACACAGTGCACAAATTGTTTGGTAACACAAGTTTGAACATGGATAATTTGTTTGGCAACATAGGTCTGAACATGGTAGTAGAGAGATCAATGACAGAGAAATGTTGGTGGTGAGAGATCGACTATGAGAAAGATCGATAGTAGAGAGAGGTCAGCGATGAGAGATCAGTTGTGAAAGAGGTTGACTATGAGAGATCGTCTGTGACAAGGATCAACGGTGGAGCTCTGTTGACAATGAGAGAAAGCTTGAGTTCAATGGTGAGAGTTCAACAGTTAAAGGTTTTGGGAGATGAAAGGTTTTTAGGAAGTGTGCTATGGAGTGTACATTTTGGTGGGTGTGATGTTTTTAGAAGGATACTTTTGGTATTATTCAGGAGTTCTTAGAAATTTTTAGAGTTTTGAATTTTGTAGGTGTGGATTCAGAGAAATGGGGGGTCTAAAGTATTAATTGAGGTGCTAATAGCAACACTCTTTAAGATTAAAATGATTTTTTGTGATTAAATTACACCTATACCCCTTGAGGACTATTTTTGCTACAACTTTCTCTCTGAGGTATTAGAAATTACATTATTGTTACTGAGATTTATATTCAGATTTCAAATTGACCCCTTCTTGAGTCAACCGTTAGATCAATTAATAGTTTTTGAGAAATTCTATTTCCACACATTTACTTATATCAGTGCACACACTTAATGAAACATTATTTTAATGACAATTATACTGTAAAGTAAAATGACTATAATGGACATCAAAACACACTTTTGATATTATATTCAATTTTTTTGTTTATATACATCTTTTTTTAAAAAAAAAATTCTTAGTGCAAATCTTTTAAGTTAAAAAAAAAAAAAAAAAACCAAACCCTAATTTATCCATTGTTTCTCACTTCTTCCATTGTTTCTCACTTGCTTGGAAAACAATACTCTCAAAACTCACTTGCTATCGCTGCTATATATTAGCTCTTTCTATATTTTTTCTTCAATCCATTTCATTGAACCCATCTTTCTTGATTTTACTTTCTCTACAAAATTTGATTGAACACTTTGATGTTCAGTAGCAAAACCCCCATTTGACTCCGTATAAAGATTGATCACTTCGTTCCAATTGATAAACCCACAAATTTTCAACCAAACCCAAAGAACTACAAAGTTATGTGGAGGAACCTTGCGAAACTAGTCTCTTCCAAAACCTCGGCAAGTTGTCTCTACTAAAACCATGTAACAAATTCGACACTACAGAACCGAAGAATTGTACAAAATTTAGAACTTAACTTTTGAATTAAACAATGAAATTCGAAAACCAAGTTCTGAAAATATTTGAATATTTAGGAAGTTAACAGCCAAATTATTGCTTTTTATTCGGTAAACCAGTGCTGAATGCACAAAATTAGAAAATTTCCAAGGAAAAAATGAGGGTCTTCAATAGAGTACAAACAGAATGGATTGCGAATAGAAAACTCATAAAAGATTTCAAAATGGATGGAAGGTCTTCAATGGAGTTGTCAAAATGTAAAGTCTTAAACAGAGATAAATGTCAATGGGTCTTCAATGGAGTTGTCAATGGGTCTTCATTATGTCTTCATTGTTTCTTCAATGTTCCTTCACTACTTCTTCATTGATGTACATGTTTTGATAAAATACTCGCATAATGTGAGGGTATGCCGGTGCAATGATGTGGTCGACACTGAGTTGGCCCTAGTCCTCAAGTTGTTGCACACTCCACATAGTCGATTGGTGGCGCTAGAAGAAGTCTATGTCAAAGGATGTGTCACACGCAAGCAACTTGTTTGTCTGCCCAGACGGCGGTTGACACATCCCGACCTCCTATGTTGGCATTGCAAGAGCATTTAGGCACTCGGTGGGAAGATGAAGCCATACCTGCACATAACAACACAACCAAAAATGTGAAATAATTATATTAGGAACTCATCAAATATCACATGCATGTGCAAAGCCACTCAAATCCTCATTGCCTTCACACCACCGGATTTCTTTGATATTTTTTTGTTCTTCTTTTTTTAACTAAATGAATACTACACTAAATTAACTAGACTAAATTAGTATGAGACAATTGAGTTAAATTAGATAAAGTAAAATAATAAACTAAAGTAAAAGAAAATAAAGAAACAAATAAAATAAAAATAAGCATAATATATAAAAAAAATTAAACAACTAACTAAAATATACATAAATCCCCCACATTGTTTTATTCTAAAGAGGGACGTAGGATATAGGAGACTTTTTAACTAACTAAAAACTAAATTAAATAAATTAGGGTAAACAAAAATTAAACTTAGAATTTATTATTATTATTATTTAGATGAACAATATTATACTAGCAAAACAACTACGTTACACACAACAAACAAATAATCAAACTAATGTTAACCAATAAGAAACAACTATACAAAACAATTAAACTAAACAAGTAAGAAACTAAGTTAAGACATAGGATACAACAAAAAAATTTTCTTTTCTTTTTTGTGGCGGGTTGCACGTGCGCCGACGGCGGTAGCACGTGCAGCCGATGGGTAGCAGGCTGGCGGAAGAGGGATGGGGAAAGAAATCATTAAGAATAAAGGAGAAAGAAAAAGAAAGAGAAGGAAGGAAGGACTCACCAAATGTTTGAAGAGTGGTGGAAAAATGGGTGTGAAGTGCACAATGGAAATGGTTTGCCGGAAAGTGACTGCAGCAATGAAGATAAGTCACTAGCGGTGGTACTCTAGTGGTGGACAGCCGGCAGTGGTTAGTGTGGTGGGTGATGGTTGTGAGAGCCCGATAAAAATAAAAAAAAATTAAATAATAATAATTTTACAAATCTCAAATAGTTTGATGGTGAATCCTAAACTACAAATTAAATATTTGAAGAATCTTTTAATTAATTTTAAACCTAAAATAAATTTATGGTGAAAGCCTTTAATTTAGAGGCAATATTTATTATTTAAAAAAAAAATAGAAAAGAGGGTGTGACTTGAACTCTAGACAACAAAATTGATGAAACTCTTACCATTTGAGTTGCATACAACATATATAAATATTTTGTATAATTATTTATTTATTTGACATGCACACGCATTGTGTGTGTCCACCACTAGTATAAAATAAAATAAACACAAACCCTACTTTCTTATTACCCGAATTTGCAAATATCGGAAACGTGGGTCTGTATTCAAGATTAACATTACCAAGGAGTCTTTTAAGACTATAATTTCAAATATGTATTGGTGGAAGGGTGGTATGTAGAAATTGATGCTTTTAAGCACATTTGCTACAAAAAATTGGTTTAAGTATTATACTCTCATAAAATTTGAAAACGTTTTTATACTTGGTGGCTTTTGATGTTACCAAGATTTATTGGGTGTTGTGAGGTTAAATTGGTGTGAATCTCTTGATGGATGTATTTTTTAAAAATCTACAAACTCCATCTAGGAGAATTTATTTGAGTTTGAGTTTTTACTCAACAAAAATTTGGCTTCAAATAGAATTGTGGGGATGAGATGTGTAAGTGATGGAATGTGACAAATTTTTTATTTTTTTTTAAATTAGATGATGCTCTAAAAACTAAATTGTTATTTTTAAATTTAAACTATTTCTCTCTAAAAAAATATTTTTAGCACTGATTCATAATTATACATCCTTGTGGAAAATTAATTTTAAGTCATGAATTTTTTGTGGGTTTTTCGAATAACAAAATTATGCCTTTCGAAATTCAGATTTATGAAATATTGGTTAAAGCATTCGTTTTTTCGATTCATAAATATTATATGGAATTCAATGACTTGTGAGCTATTGAAATTTTAAAAGGCCATATGATTTTTGGTTTAGTGGGAGTGTTCAAGTTTTTGTCATAGTTTTTGTTATATAAAATATATATGTTTAACTTGACATTTTGTTATGAAGAATTGAGTATTTTGCAGGATTATAATCAAGTTGATTATGATTTTTCTCATATCTTGAAGTGGTATAGAATTTTTATTTGGATCGAACAATAAAAAATGTCCAATTGTTTTTTTTTTTATAAAAGTATCCTGCTATACTTTAAAATTGTGATATTGTATTTTTATATTTTGTCAAGGTGATTTTGATCTACCCCTAATTATATTTTATGAGATGGGGATATATTTAATTATTGTTGGCTACATCAATTGAGAAGGTGAATGGTTAAGAATTTTTTTTTGATGAAATTAAATTTTTGAGAAACCATTTCACATTTGTGAGTAATTGTGAGAGCACCTAAATTTTTGATAGAGATGCTCATTTTTATAATGGTGATTCAGACTTGTGTGATTGTGCATTTAATATATTACCTTTGGAAGATATTGATTAGTTTGCAAAACTATTTTAAAAAATTGTCTGGATATATTACATCGAAGGGGATAAGACTAAGCCCGTACAAATATATGAATTATGTATGAGGATACCTAACCTAGGAAGCAAAGATCTTGTGAAAAGGTGTAGGTGTCCTGGGGGTACCTGTAGCTCGACTTTTCATGCTCCTTTCGGATAAATCTTTTAGAAAATCAATTTTGAATCAAAATGTTAAAAATGAACTGGTTTGCTAGATACAAAGTCGCCACCAAAATATTTTGGAAAATTTAGGAAACCCATGGCTCGTGCCAAATGCCACGTGTCTGTCATCACTGAGATTGTCTGGGCTCGGGAACTTAGGAACGAGAGGGGAAGGTCATGAATTGAGCACCCCTGCTCGTCCAATCAAAGATCGGCCTCTACTATTCATGATGTGATTCTTATTTACATTATATGTTCTTGTTCCGATTTATTAGGCTATCTTTATTATGTGACGCACATAAGTATAGACTAATTTACAAAAAATGGAACATTTTGATTTCATGTTTGTTTTTGAAAAGAGTGTTTGTGAATGTGCCACTTAAAAAAGTGGGCTCAAATGTACATTAATCAATTTATCCCAATTTAAGCAATTAGCCTTCATCCACAGGCATTCAAACAGTTTATCACTTAAGCTCTTAGCCTCATGGTAATCATGCTTGTCATGGTAACAATCACACATATGCAATATGCTAAAACAAATAAAAGCTCACATAGTACTTCAAGCCAACAAAAGGTGAAAGAGTTAGAAAAAATGCATGATCCTAACTAATGCAATATGACTAATGAAATGCATGCAATATGCAATCTAAATATGCTCGACTACAAATATGGCACATGAATCAATTTGATAGCATGCGGTAGAGCACGTATTCATAGAAGTGTAAACAATAACAATGCAAGTTAGAATGATGAACCGAGCCTCGATGCATGCAAGACAAGTGAATGCAAACATGGAGTATGCTAAATGAAATATGATGCTCTAATCTAACCATCATAAGTAGGTAAATAAAAGGGAGAAAACCGTGGGGTTGGAAGACATACACGTTATTACAATTATGCCCTTGTGTAAGAGGGTCCAAATAAATTAACTAGCTAAGCTAACTAAGGCTAATTAACTAACTATTACAAAACGAATGAAATTAACAAAACTAGCTAATTAATTATTACAACAACAAATTTAACTAATTAATTACAAGACAGAAGTAACTAGCTGCAACGAATTAATTACAACCTGAATGAACTAACTAAACAATTAATTAGCCCTAGGAAGCAAGGAATAAGTATGCATGAGTGTGGATTTCCACCTAAAAAAGCCACTATTCTGCTGCCAGAATTCCTTTGTTGCACAGTTAGAACATTTGCACTATTTTTTCACCTCAAAATCAGCTCTGCCTTGCTAAAAAGGGACACTGCTTGTTTTGCAAAAGTGGTCGGCAGGCCAGAAGTAGTGGTCGGCCGACCACAAGATATAGCCTGCCGTCCAAAAAAATTAGCATGCTGGCCAAAAAAAGTGGTTGGCCGGCCACTGGAACTTGGTTTTTCTTCCTATAACAGTGCAAATAGAGCACAAGCAAGGTATTCTCAAGGTATGTTTGTACACCTTACCCCTCCCTATCATCAAACAGCTCAAAGGAGTGGTAATTTTTATTCACAAATCATCAATCGATGCAATTTCATTGCATGATGGCCTATGAATCAAAGGGTACACTTTCAATAAATGCACAAGAAAAGACTCTCAAAATTGCCTCCCTATCATAGATTGATCAAGGGAAGTGGTTGACAATAAATCTTGAGTCATTTTCATCACTAACAATATGAAGCGAATCAAGACTCAAGGCTTCAATTAACGTCCGATTGAACCCTAACCAAGTTATTATCTTGCACCATTTTTAGCCTCAATTTTATTACTTTATTTTAATTACCAACCATTCCGTAGTTCATTAAGTCCAAAAGTGAGCTTGAAGTCCTGTAATGGAAAGAAGCATCAAACCAAAAGTTGTTTTTGGGCATAAGAGAGATATCATGTCATTGGTAATGAACCCCCCAAGGGATTAAACCATTAAACACAACACCTCAATCTCATGCTTAAACAAACATTCGGCTTGAAACCACTTTCAAAGCAAAGAAAAAGCCAAGAAATGAGGGAGGTTGCAGAAATGGTTAGAGGTGATCACAAGTAAGGAAAGCAAGAAATAAACACGATCAACTCAAATAAGATGGTGTCTAATGCCTAAAACACCAAACCTATGAGGACAACTACACTACAAGCATGCAAAACAAAGCATAAATGAAGTAGACAATTAAAAAAAGTCCTAAAACAACCCTAATACAGTCAAGATAAGTGCTGGAATTAAGACAAAAATAGCTAAAAAATGATGCTACAACATGGAGCTATGTAAGCTAGTAAACAAAGCATAAGGAGGGGAGGTTACCCCCTCCATTTTTGGACTTCAAAATATGATTTTAGCCACTGCAAAACCTCTGAAAATCAGTATTTAAAAGCTCAAAAAAAGATAGTGTAAAGGTGGGAAACACAAGGGTAAAGGTTAGAGAAGTAAGGTGAAAAGAAAGGTGAACCACTCCTCTACTCTTATTGGCCTTAAACCACAAGTTTCAGCCCAAAATTATAGAGTTTTTACAGCCCAAAAAAAGTAGAAAAATAGTAGGAAACAAAGCAAATAAAGCAAGGAGATAAGCCAAGCCTTATACCTCTTGAAGAGGAGAACACTTCTAAGTAACAAATCAACACATACACACCCTCAAGAGCTCAAAGTAGGCTCAAAAGTACCTTAGCTCAAAGATGGCAAGGTTTGGTTTAGAGTGTATTGGCAAAGGTTCAATAACTAGAGAGAGAGAGAGAGAGAGAGAGAATTGAGAGAGAAAAAATAATTTGCTCCAATTTTTCTAATCCTAAAAAATGGAAGGTGAGGTCCTCTATTTATAGAAAAACATCATAGTCCCTCAGAAGCATCCATCTATACACGTGGGAGCAGATGTCAGCATCTGTTGAAACAATTGGCATGGCTGGCAGAAAATATCTGCAAAACATACAAGTGGCCGGCAGGCCACCAATTCTGGCCAGCAGGCCACACACTTGGCCAGCAGGGCACAAAGGTGGCCAGCTGCCAAAAGAAGTGGTCGCCGGCCCACAAAAATGGGCCTACAAGTCCCAGGATTTTTAGGCTTAAAACATTGTCGTTTTGGTCAGAAGTAAGGCACAAGGTTTGTAGGGTTTTGAAGCTCAGAGTCGTGGCATTTCGCTGAGGAATTTCAAGCACTTAACATGCATATACATTCATCATTGGGCGTGCAAGCAATGGTGCCCAAGTCGTAAGGGCCGTTAAAAATGGGGTGTTTACAGTTGCCCCTCTTTGACAGAACTCGAAGTCATGAAATGATGTAAGTGAATGTCAAAGCCCAAAGGCGGCCCATTTTGACAAGGCCGTAAGACTTGGGCAAACAAACAAAATGCAGATGTAGTTGGCTGAACTCGAGGGTTGCCTACGTATCCTGTTGCAATGAATCAAACAAGCGTAGTTTAGGGGCAAAATGCAAATAATACACAATATAATGCGAATGATACAAATGATATACAGTGCAGTGTAATGCAATAATATAATCAAACCACAAGCAGTCCTTACCACACAAATACCATAAAGGGATGGAGATGCAAAATCAAACTACGTTTTATATAGAAAAGAAGTGGGCACAGCCAAATGACGCCTAACACAAGCTAGGTGCCTACATCGTCAATACTGGCCTCGGCACAACATGGATGCTTACACATAACAGAACCGTGTTTTAATGTCAAAGGGGTGCAAGCACATGCAAAACTATGTTTTTCACAGAAACAAAAAGAGTACAAAAATGATCTGCTGGGGAAAGATAATGATCCTAAAGGCTGAATGCAACAAGATAAAGTACAATGCAATGGATGCAGTAAGGGCTGGTTTGGGGTGTCCTAAAAAAGTGCACTTTTTGTCTTTTTGAACTAAAAAAGTTGAGGAAAAAATATGAAGGTTTGGGTTAACTTTTTAGATTTTTTTGGAAAAATGTGTATTAAAAAAATGTATAGATAATTGTATAGGGGAATACAATAATGTATAGGCGTACGGTGGAAAGCAGCGTGGCAGAGAGGGTGGGTAGGAGTTGATTTGCTACTTTTCGGGCATTATTTTGGATGGTTTTGTTCGGCTTGTGGGGGTCATCACGGGTCCTATTTTGATAATCCGAACCGTACAATGTGTATAAATCGTTAATTACTATAAGACCATCGAAAATCACGTTGATCGGATATCGATAGCTATCTGATCAGATTTGTTTTTTTAATCATTAATTATAACACCATCCATTTTTGTACATAATGATTTGATCATGTAGTTATCGATATCCGATCAATGTGATTTTTGCGGACATATAGGACTCGGCGATTTCTACACCTGAGCGGTTCAGATTACCAAAAGCGGGACCCGTGATGGCTCCCATGGGACGAACAACGTTGTGTGACAAAATCACACCCAATAATTCTTTTTCTCCATCACAGACTTGCTGCTTTGACGCCATCACGTCTGCTGTCTACTTTTCGGCAGATAATTAATTTTTTTAATTTTTTTTTTGGTAAATAGTGTTATCTTTTTGGATTTTGGAGTAACTTTTTGACTTTTTGAACTAAAGTAGATTACCCCAAACCAGTCCTAAATAAGATGTAGGCTGAACCATATCTTACCTAGAAAAGGTATGGACACAAACCAAATCACGTTTAACACAGAAAACGTGCCGACACCATAAATACTGGCCTTAGCGCAGCATGGGTACCTATACATGACAGAACTATGTTTCAATGAGAGAAAGGTATGAGCACATGCCAAGCTAAGTTTAACATGGAAAGGATACAGATGATAACATGGTATGATGTAACGGATACGATCGATAATGTAGTAGATGCAAAAGGGTAACATACTCCAACCATGCTAGAATTATGAAAGGAGGAAAAACAAATCCCAAACACACTGAAATAATGTGAGGAAAAGAACACTCTAACCATGTTGAAATCATGAGAAGAGGTTCTAAGAAAACCTCTTAGGGTCGCGTTCCACACTTCCTGAGATAAATTCCAAATACGCTGAAATTGTGTGAGGAAGGGAACACTCAAACAACACTAAAATCGTGAGAAGAGGTCCTGAGAAAACCACTTAGGGTCGCATTCCACACGTCCTGAGATAAATTCCAAACACGCTGAAATCGTGTGAGGAAAGAAACACTCTAACCACGCTGAAATCATGAGAAGAGGTCCTGAGAAAACCGCTCAGGGTCGCATTCCACGTGTCCTGAGATAAATTCTAAACATGTTGAAATCATGTGAGGAAAGGAACACGCTAACCACGCTAAAATCGTGAAAAGAGGTCCTGAGATGATGCGATAGATGCAAAGAGTATGATGACATTGTACGATAGATGCCCAAAAGGTGATGTAATTATGCAATAGATGATGCTCAGGAACTGCAGTAAACAAACAAAGCGGCACTGAAAGTACCTCGTGGGGTGAGTGGCAATGAACCGCCCTACTCTGATAGGAATCTTCCTCTTGTGTTATTCAAACTCTTCCATTTAACTCATAGTTCAAAGGCCCTCAAATGCTAACAAGGGGTAACCTTTGCATGTAGAAGCGACTGATGCTATTTTTCTTCCTGATCATATTCACAACTTTCCCTATTCTCTAACGGGGTGACAGACTAGGTTGGTTCAGTATCTAGAATTGAGGCGCATACATGCTATCTTAATCTATAGGGCTTCCATACAAATTTCAAGCCGAGGATACCCCCCTGGGTATTTAAACCAGACTTTAGTCTTAGAAATTCCAAACCTTTGCGTTCTAAACCTCGGCCATTCAAACTCTAGTTTCCATCGTCGCAGTTAGTCTCCTAGGAATTCATTGCAAACAGAGCCAAGACGTCTCTGGCAGGGAAATGGTGTTTAGGGAGAACACTTTTGATCACCATTCTAGCTTGAAGCAGGCTTGAGCTTGAGGTCGAGGTACACTCATACTTCAGAGAAATGACAAGGCCTGCGAAGGTGCATCCGGAATGCAAACTTGGAAATTACTAAAGTTGAAACAAACTCAGATGCTCCAATTTTTCCCTCTTTTCTTTTGCTTTGCAGTTCGGAACCTATATAGCTTCAGATAGGTCCTTGTTTGGTTGCTCTCGTCTGTTGATCAAGGTTGGAACTTGCAGTTTATGAAAGAAGGAATTCTATTTTGTACATCCCGTTAGGAATGGCACGGCACTTTGAGCACAAAATGATTTATTTTTTGAAATTGGAACTAAGAATGAATTTTTAACCGGGTATTAAGCCTATGAATGACCACAGTACACCATGACTCAACAAAGGAAAAACAAAGTAAAATAACCTAAACACATCTATTTACACTCAAAATGACTCAAAACAAGAATCAAACAAACAAAAAACAACAGACACAACACTTAAATGTTTGCTTTCCATCGGCGAGAGACCACTCGGTTCACGGGAAGCCCACTACTTCTCTAGGTATTGTTTCCCACCCTTTCTCATTTGTGATTCTCACATCACTTTGGCACTCAGTCTCTTTTTCTCTGAAAAGCTCTTTCCTCAATTTTTCTCTTAGCACACATCTCTCTATTCTTTAATCTCTCTTTTTTTTTCTTTTTTTTTCTTTTTTTATCCCTTCCCAGGTATGGTTGATGGATAAGCTGGAAGTTGTGAGTTCCTTTCACTCACAACTAGTGAGTTTCTCTTACAGAGGGTTGTGGTGTGGCTGGATATGCAGCAGATCTACAACATGTATTGCTTGGCAATGGCCCTAGCTTAATTTTGGCCAAGATTAGTTACAACATGTCTCGCCAGCTGGGTATATAGTTGATTGGTACTTTCCCATTCTGGTTCAAACGCCAGTCCAGGCATAAGTAGGTCCATCTAGATAAAAGGGTGGAATACCTTGCTCCATTTCCAGTTCGTGCTTCGCACTTGGCTCGGTACCTCGTTGTTCGGAAGATGAGAAGTTTTTGGCCCCCTACTGCTAGCTTTAGTTGTGCCCTTTCTGGCAAATGCATTGACAATGGGGAAAAAACAGAAAACTTGACTCGACTGTGCCCCTAGTTCATTACTTTGACCATTTTTTATTTTTAGCTTTCTACTAAATTTTGACCAACATGGGAGTTAGATTAACATGCTTGTTCAATTTTCTGATTTGAAATCATATAACTCAAGCTGTGAGCGCTGGAAATTTTCCTTTTTTGGGTCCAAGAAATGGTCCGGGTTTGAAAAAATTGAATAATTTTCGAGAAAAGTAGTCAGCTTCATTAAAAAATCCTCAAAACTATTTTTGCAAATGGCCAATACCCAATCAATGTAGAATTAACGCTTGAGATGCAACCTCAGATCTGAACTTGAATTGTCTTGCAGCTGAATCTTCTAATGGAATAGGACAACCCAATTTGAACAAAGATAAGCCAATTGGACATTGATAGAATAGCCGAGTTGAACAAGCCAATCAACATGGACAAAACAAATAGGCTGAAAATTGTTAGGGCCGAACTTCAGGATGAAGTTGCCTATATATCCCAAAGATGGGAATCCGGCTTTATGTAGTTCCTGGTTAAGGTTCACTTGGTTATTAACACTTTCCTTTTGCGCTCTAACTTTTGCCAAAGCTGCCCTTTCGAGTTTTCAACCTTGCAAGCTCCATTGTTCTTTTCTTTTCATTTTTCTCATTTTTCTCTTTTCTCCTTTTCTTTTCTTCATTCTTTCCTTCTTTCTTTGTTTTCATTTTTTCAATTTTGTTCTTTGTTCTTTGTCCTTTTTTTTTTCTTTTTTTTTTTTTTTTTCTCTTGCTCTAACTTTTGCTTGGGTCACCTTTCCGGATTTTCGGCCTAGCGAGCCTCTCAAGGATAGAAAAGTTTAACTTATCCATGTTGATCGATTGTGAGATCTCTAAGCCATCTGAATTCATGAGAATGGCTGTTGTCCCTGACTAAATAGTCTTGATGATGTAAGAGCCCATCCAATTGGGTCTGAATTTACCCTTAGTGCCATGGATAGGAACTCGATTGGACTTTAGCAAAAATTTTCTTCTCTTAGATTTAGGTTTCGGCTTTCTTGCAGATCTCCATTGGCTTGAGAAATGATAAGTTTTGGATTCTTCAAGCATATCTGACCTTTTTGCCCCTAGTTTAAGAGCTGCTTCTCGTCCAACTATGCAAGTTTCCTTTGATGACATCTGACCTTCCTGCCCCTAGTTCAAGGGTTGCTTCCAAGTCGGCCACGCAAGCCTCATATTGTGATTGATTGTTGAACATTCTGAATCAAAGTTCAAGATTTGAAAGCAAAGGGGTTGAGGCTCGAAGTCGAGAGTAATCCTATGCTGTACAATCTCAAGACCAATTCCATGCATGTCTTTGTAGGACCACGAAAAACATTTTTTGAAATCTTTTAATAAAGCGATGAGTCACTCCTGCTCTTCTGAAGACAATGTAGAACCAATTTGGATCAAGCCAGGACCCTTCTCAGTACTCACATTAACAGACATAATCTCATTCATTAAGGGCTTAGCACCCCTCTCTTCCTCTCAGTCGATCAAATTTTGCAAATCTCGAGGAATTCCTCCCTCTTTGTTTTCACCACAATTTTGGAAATAGTTTTGAAAAAACTTTTGTCAATGCAATGATTTAAATGCACAGAGAAGTGGGTGAAAATTACTGTCATTCTATTCAAAACTTCTAGCTCAATTGGCTCCATAATGGAAACAAACTCAAAAGAAATAGCGAAAAAGACAAACAAAACAAGAAAAGGATAACCGAGTTAACACCTCTGAAATCACCAAAACAAGACCGACTCAACACCTAGTTTAGAAAGTAAAATAAACAACCTTTTCAATATTGCTAAAACCAGTGCGTGCCATCCACCAAGCCTGGAGTAAAATGAGTGTCATCAACAGGTGGTTCATCCCTCGATCACAAAACTAGCCACATTATCCCTAAAGTTCATTGATCCAGTGCCAATAGACTTTGTAGGACCCGGTGGAGTGATGACCTTATTATCAATCAAATCATGAACTTCATGGTGAAAGCGAAAACAACTGTCAGTGTCATGGCCGGTTTGTTGATGGAAGGCGCAGTACTTGGCAGCATTATACTTGGTTGGAAGGGGATTAGGGAGAGGCCAAGGGTCAAGTCGTTTGAGATGGCCTTGTCCTATAAGGATTTGGAGAGCTTTAGATATGGTCATGTAAAGGGGATTGAAGGTGCGATTACCAATCCTACGAGGATTAACAGACGGGTTGGTAGGTATTGATTGGGTTTGGAGGAGACCTCCTACAGGTATAGGATTGGAGTTGGAAGGGTGTTTTTGGTCAGGCATCCCTTTTCATGGTTTAGCCCTAGATTCAAAGTGCCCCTAACCTGAACGACAAAAGTGTCATCCACAGTCTTTGCAACAACTGCAAGCACTTGCTGTTTGTTTTTGTCTTTAAAGCCTAAGTAGCCCTCCAGAGATGTGCATAAGGATGAATACTTGCCCCGGCCTTGTTCTTGCCACTTGCTTCAGCTTTGCCAAGGGATTGGGTTGCTATATTGGAGCGGAGCTCAGTTGTTGTTGACATGTCACCACCCAGACTTGAAATAGCTTCAGGTTGGCCTTTTTCAAATGCAGCCTGTCCTGAGATTATAGAGCCTTTTGACATGAAATTCCTAGTATGTGATGTGGTCAATGACGGAGCCAATATCCCAAAGGTTGAAACTACCACAGTTCTTTGCAAATCTTCAATCATGCTCATTAGCTCAGAAGTAGTGGGTTCATGGGTTTGAGATGATTGTGGTTTAAGTGCATCCATCATACACAAGTACGTGCTTTCTGGAATGAACACCTCAAGCTTGGGTAAACGGGCTGGGGTGATGTATATACTATGGTTGTAGGTGGGTGGCTTGAGGTCTTTTTGGTGAAGCTATGACCTCGTCGTCAATAAGATCCTGAATCTTATGACAGAGGCGGATGTAGTGGTTTTTATCATGACCGGGTTGTCGATGATAAGCACAGTATTTAGTCGGGTCATGTCTTGGTAGAAGAGGATTTTGGAGGGGTTGAGGTTCTAGGAGCTCTAGGTATCTTTTTTCTAGGTGCGTTTTTAAGGCTTGAAAGAGACTCGTGTAAAGAAGATGGAAATTTCGGGCTTTGGGTTGAGTTGAAGTGGTTGGGTTTTGGCCATTATCAGGGAAAATGGGTTTTGATAGAATTGGTGACAGTGTTTACTTCTAAGCATTTCGCAATTGTGCTACCATTGGAACTACGAACAACATTCTTCCTCATAGGCTCATTACCTTCCACAATGATCCCTTGCCTAATGGCATCCTTAATTTGAACACCAATTTCATGGAGGTCTTTAAAGTTGAATAGTGGGAGGACTATCATTTTCTGCAATAGCCTTTTGTGTAGATTTCTAACAATTATTCAAACTTGCTCTTTCTCTGGAGGCCTACTTGCCATCATAGTCGCCTTTGCCCTTCATCGAATAACATATTCTGAAAATCCCTTCTTTAGTTCTTGACGCGTTGTCTCAAGATCACGAGTTGTGACCTCGATCTACGTATTGTAGCAATATTGGGCAATGAAGGATTCAACCAACTCCTGCCAGCTCTGTTTCACAGAGTCCTCCAATTTAGCATACCAGATGGCAACTATTCCAGACATGGTTCGGCTAAATAGCGACAACTTCTGTGCTCGAGTAAAAACCATTGGTCGTAGGATATCAGAAAACGGACACAAATGTACCATTGGATCTCCAGAGCCATCGAAGCGGTCAATATGCGACATCTTGAATCACTCTGGTAAGGTAGCTGCCGATTCGATGTGCCCATCCTCTATGTCTGGTATAGAGTTAACCCCCTATGCCTTATTGAATAGCTTTTCTAGCTTGTTGACTTTGAACGTGGTCGAATCAACATCGAATTCGAATGGCACCTCAATTTAATACACCAGGGCTCTAGAAGTTTGTGCTGGGATGGGTTTTGCTTGGACTGGGAAAATCGGAACACCCTCAGTTTGTGGATCTTGAGCAGTGGCAACATTAGCTGTGATACCAAGTGCAAAGATAGCCGTGGTGGGTACATGTGATGCAAAGGCCGTTGCTGGCTGCGGTTGCTATTGCTGTAGCCTAGTTATAACCTCGACCTAACGGGTCACGTCATGCTGGAGAGAGTCAATTGTTTACTATAGATGGAGTAATAATTCCTCCAGATTTGTCGGAGGCTGAGCCATGATAAAGGCAGATGCCCAGGATGAGCTGAACGAAGGTAATCTAACTAGTGAATGTCAGAACAGGGGAACTGGTGAACCCTGTCTGGCCCTTCTTCGTCTCGCCACTGGCGGAAGTGAAGTAAACACTGGCTGACTCTGAACTAAATTTTTGACCTGACAAAGTCTATCAACACAAGTCCAGAGTACCTGGGGGATATCAGAGCCTTCTAAAGCTATGGTTCCAGGGCTACCTTGCAAAAAAGAAAACAGATAGCACCTCAGCTCAATTTCACTAGAACAGATATGATCACAATTGAATAAATGTATTCCCCACTGAATTTCGCCCCACAAACTAATTCCAACTGTACCACTAATATGAAGCACCACTATACAGTTTCACTGCAAAGCACATACCAGTTAAAAAGAGCCCAAAACACTCCTATGAGGGGGTAGAGTTGTCCTAGTTTCGTCAAGAACTAGGGTTCACTATTTCAATCAAGTGGTTTTATGCAATTCTGCATTTGGGTAAACATTTTGTCCTAGTTTGGAACAGTCACTATGGCTTTACTATATGCAGCTAGGCAGATTGGTCAAAAGGGTACCTCAGCAAGACTACATAATATACCTCTCACACTTAATACCGAGAAGCGAAAGGAGGATCAAACGGTATAGCGGTAGTCCAGATCCAAGGGTTGTGATCCCAACATGGCAGAGTCCACGACCGATCAACCTTTTGGCAAGCTTTTGGGCAAGCCTCCGGCACACCGTCCAGGAATAGCAAATGGCAAACACAGTGACTTAAGCGCACCAATGCAAATACAATGCAAAGAACATATAAGTGTAGATAAAATTTCACATCATGAAGTTCAAGTCAAGTTCTCTAAAGTCCCCAGTGGAGTCGTCAGAAACTGTAGCTCAACTTTTCGTGCTTCTTTCAGATATAATTAACCCTATAGTTCGGACTCCCGTGGTTCTGAATTTGATCTCAGAAGTGCAGTGTGAAATAGATAAATACAAAAGAGTCCAAATCCGGTAAATCTTTTGGAAAATCGATTTTGAATCAAAATGCCAAAAATGGACTGCTTTGCCAGATACAAAGTCGCCACCTAAATATTTTGGAAAATTTAGGAAACCTATGGCTCATGCCAAATGCCATGTGTTCGCCATCACCGAGATTGTCTGGGCTCAGGAACTTAGGTACAAGAGGGGAAGGTTATGAATTGAGCACCCCCGCTCGTCCGATCAAAGATCGGCCTCTACTATTCATGATGTGATTCTTATTTACATTATATGCTCTTGTTCCGATTTATTAGGCTATCTTTACTATGTGACACACATAAGTATAGACTAATTTGCAAAAATTGGAACATTTTGATTTCATGTTTGTTTTTGGAAAGAGTGTTTGTGAATGTGCCACTTAAAAAAGTGGGCTCAAATGTACATTAATCAATTTATCCCAATCAAGCAATTTGCCTTTATCCATAGGCATTCAAATAGTTTATCACTTAAGCACTTAACCTCATGGTAATCATGCGTGTCATGGTAACAATCACCCACATGTAATATGCTAAAACAAATAAAAGCTCACCTAGTACTTCAAGCCAAAAAAATGTGAAAGAGTTAGAAAAAATGCATGATCCTAACTAATGCAATATGACTAATGCAACGCATGCGATATGCAATCTAAATAGGCTCGACTAGTAATATGGCATGTGAATCAATTTGATAGCATGAGGTAAAGTATGTATTCAAATAAGTGTAAACAATAACAATGCAAGTTAGAATGATAAACCAAGCCTCGATGCATGCAAGACAAGTAAATGCAAACATGGAGTATGCTAAATGAAATATGCTCTAATCTAACCATCAAAGCAGGTAAATAAAAGGGAGAAAGCTGTGGGGTTGGAAGACATACACATTATTACAATTATGCCCTCGCGCAGGAGGGTCCGAATAAATTAACTAACTACGCTAACTAAGGCTAATTAACTAACTATTACAAAACGAATGAAATTAACTAAACTAGCTAATTAATTATTACAACAACAAATTTAACTAATTAATTACGAGACAAAAGTAACTAGCTGCAACTAATTAATTACAACATGTATGAACTAACTAAACAATTAATTAGACCCGGGAAACGAGGAATGTGTATGCATGAGCGCGGATTTCCACCCAAAAAAGGCACTGTTTTGTAACTAGAATTCCTCTGTTGCACAGTCAGAACATTTGCATAGTTTTTTTCACCTCAAAATTAGCTCTGCCTTGCTAAAAATGGACACTGATTGTTTTGCAAAAGTGGCCGGTAGGCCAGAAGTTGTGGCCAGCTGGCCATTGGAACCTGGTTCTTCCTGCTACCACAGAGAGCAAATAGAGCACAAGCAGGGTATTCTCAAGGTATGTTTGTACACCTTACCCCTCCTTATCATCAAACAGCTCAAAGGAGTGGTAATTTTGATTCACAAACCATCAATCGATACAATTTCATTGCATGATGGCCTATGGATCAAAGGGTACACTTTCAATAAATGCACAAGAAAAGACTCTCAAAATTGCCTCCCTATCATAGATTGATCAAGGGAAGTGGTTGACAATGAATCTTGAGTCGTTTTCATCACTAACAAGTATGAAATGACTCAAGACTCAAGGGTTCAATTAACGTCTGATTGAACCCTAACCAAGTTATTATCTTGCACCATTTTTAGCCTCAATTTTATTTATTCATTTTAATTAACAACCATTCCTTAGTTCATTAAGTCCAAAAGTGAGCTTTAGGTCCTCTAATGGAAAGAAACATTAAACCAAAAGTTGTTTTGGGCATTAGAGAGACATCATGTCGTTGGTAATGATCCCCCTAAGGGATTAAACCATCAAGCACAACACCTCAATCTCATGCTTAAACA
Source organism: Camellia lanceoleosa (assembly GCA_025200525.1). Taxonomy (NCBI): domain Eukaryota; kingdom Viridiplantae; phylum Streptophyta; class Magnoliopsida; order Ericales; family Theaceae; genus Camellia; species Camellia lanceoleosa. The sequence continues at coordinate 17,906,421 of CM045769.1, read as the reverse complement.
AACATTCAGCTTAAAACCACTTTCAAAGCAAAGAAAAAGCCAAGAAAGAAGGGAGGTTGCAGAAGTGATTAAAGGTGATCACAAGTAAGGAAAACAAGAAATAAACATGATCAACTCAAATAAGATGGTGTCTAATGCCTAAAACACAAACCTATGAGGACAACTACACTACAAGCATGCAAAACAAAGCATAAATGAAGTAAACAATTAAAAAAAGTCCTAAAACAACCCTAATACAGTTAAGATAAGTGCTGGAATTAAAACAAAAATAGCTAAAAAAGTATGCTACAACATGGATCTATGTAAGCTAGTAAACAAAGCATAAGGAGGGGAAGCTACCCCCCCCCCCCAATTTTTGGATTTCAAAACATGATTTTAGCCACTGCAAAACCTCTAAAAAACAGTATTTAAAAGCTCAAAAAAAGATAGTGTAAAGGTGGGAAACACAAGGGTAAAGGCTAGAGAAGTAAGGTGGAAAGAAAGGTGAACCACCCCTCCACCCTTATTGGCCTTAAACCACAAGTTTCAGCCCAAAATTATGGAGTTTATACAGCCCAAAAATAGTAGAAAAACCATAAGAAACAAAGAAAATAAAGCAAGGAGATATGCCAAGCCTTATACCTTTTGCAAAAGACAACACTTCTAAGGAACAAATCAACACATACACACCCTCAAGAGCTTAAAGTAGGCTCAAAAGTACCTTAGCTCAAAGATGGCAAGGTTTGGTTTAGAGTGTATAGGCAAAAGTTCAATAACTAGCAAGAGAGAGAGAGAGAGAGAGAGAGAGAGAGAGAGAGAGAATTATAGAGAGAGACAAAATAATTTACTCCAATTTTTCTAACTCTCAAAAATGGAAGGGAAGGTCCTCTATTTATAGAAAAACATCATACTCCTTCAGAAACATCCATCCATACATGTGGGAGCAGATGCAAGCATCTGTGGAAACAACTGGCACAGTTGGCAGAAAATATCTACAAAACACACAAGTGGCCGACAAGTCACAAATTGTGGCCGGCAGGGCATAAAGGTGGCCGACAGCCAAAGGAAGTGGGCGGCAGCCTACAAAAATGGGCCTACAGGTCCTAGGGTTTTTAGGGTTAAAACACTGTTTTGGTCCAGAAGCAAGGCACAAGGTTTGCAGAGTTTTGAGGCTTAGAGCCATGGCATTCTGCTGAGGACTTCCGAGCACTTAACAATTAACAAGCATATACATTCATCATTAGGTGTGCAAGAGATGGTTCCCAGGTCGTAAAGGCCATCAAAAATGGGGTGTCTACAATAATCGAGCACACCCAATAGTTCATACTCCCAATTTCTGATATGATATCATTAGTGCAATGTGAAACAGAAAATGAGAGTCCAATTCCGGTAACTTTTATAAAAAAAAAAAAATCTATTTATTGTAAAATATGCCAGAAATGGACTATATTACCATATCTCATAGTCGCTATCTAATCTTTTGGGAAAATTAGAAAAATCGTGACTCGTGCCAAAGGCCATTGTTCGTTATAATCAAAGATGCCTCGGTTTGGAACCTTAGGTATGAGGGGGGAATGTCATGAATTGAGCACCCTCACTCACCCGATGAAAAGATCAGCCTCTACTAAACCATGATATGAGTTTTATAGACACTATATGCTCATGTTCTGATTATTAATAATACTAATATTACTAATTGAGGCACACAAATATAAACTGTGTCACTAGTTTTGGTTATATTTTGATTTCATGCATTTTCATAAAATAAAAAAAAATAAAAACCTTTTGGATAAATGTACATGTAATAACCCCGACCTGTGATTACCTTATAATCTTTGATTAAGAATGCCTAACAAGTAATTAAGAGGAATTTTGGGTTAATTGCATGTGAATTGTGTTATTTGTGTTTGTACCTGTCTGATGTAGGAATATTTGTTTGCATTTTGTTTCGGTAGACAAATTGAAGGCCTTATCGGCTATCGAAAGCGAAATTGACTAGGTAGACGAGTAATTTGGAATTTTTAGAGTATTATGGTAGATTTAATTGAAATTCGATTCAGAACAAATTAATTAGAATAAAATAATGTTAATTGATTAACTTTAACAAATTTTAATTAAGCTCCACTAATCAAGCCTATGTAAGGCTTATACATGCCTTCTAGACTCATTATCCTCATTTTCTTGACATCAAAACGTGAGAGAGATGGAGAAGAGGAGAATTGAGCTCAACTAAAGAAAATTGCTAGAGAATTGAGAGAACTTAAGAAGATAGTCAAAGAATTGTTCAACTTTGGGAAAATTAAGCTTCTACTCTTGCAAATTCAAAACCTTAGGTAAGAATCATACTTTATACTTTCGATTCAAGGCAAGAGATACATGAACTCAGGAGAATCAAGTAATATAGTGTGATGATTGAGCTTAGAAGAGAGAATTAAGGTTGATTACATACAAGCATGCATAATTTATGACGTTTTGAAATAGATTTCAAAGAATTCGAATATGCATGCATCTATTTTAGCCTTCTTTTGAGAATTCCCTATGTTTTCTATCAAATTATTCTAAGTTTGAATGCTTTGGAAAGTTTGAAGCCATATCACTACATGCATGAGTACTATACAAAGTTTCAAGCTTGATTTTGAACAATTGACTTGATGAGTTTGTTGTTGTATTTATTGATGATATTTTAATTTATTCCAAAAGCAGGGAAGATCATGAAAAACATTTAAGAATTGTGTTACAAATTCTGAGGGAAAAGAAATTGCATGCAAAACTCTCCAAATATGAATTCTGGCTGGATAGTGTAACGTTTCTAGGACATGTGATCAATAAGGATGGCATAGCAGTTGACCAACAGAAAGTTAAAGCTATTGTGAACTGGCCAAGACCAACTATAGTGACTGAAGTTCAGAGTTTTCTAGGACTTGCTGGCTATTATAGAAGATTTCTCCAAACTTGACATGTCATTGACACAAAAAAATGTGTCGTTTGATTGGAATGATCAAAGAGAGTCCGCCTTCCAAGAGTTGAAAACTAGATTGGTGACTGCACTAATTCTGACTCTACCTAATGGTACAGATGGGTTTCAAATTTATAGTGACGCTTCATACAAAGGCCTAGGGTTTGTATTAAAGCAGAATGGGAAGGTAATTGCATATGTTTCATGACAACTTTGACCACATGAAAAGAATTATCCGACCCATGATTTGGAACTTGCAGAGGTGGTTTTTCTTTGAAAATTTGGCACTACTATATATATGGAGTTACTTGTGAAGTGTATACTGACCACAAAAGCCTAAAATATTTCTTTACTCAAAAAGAACTGAACATGAGACAAAGAAGATGGCTCGAGCTAATAAAAGACTATGATTTGCAGATTTTGTACCATCCTGGAAAGGCAAATACAATTCAGATGCTTTGAGCTAGAAATCCATTGGAAATTTGTCATGTTTGCTCACCAGTCAGAAAGAGTTGTTGTGTGATCTGGAAAGAAATGAGATTGAAGTTGTCTTATGTGAACAGGGTGGAGTTCTAGCTGCCATTTCTACACAACCAGTTGTACTTGAGGAAGTTAGAGACAAGCAACTACAAGATGAGTTTCTGACAAAGATTGTGGAAGAAATTAATTCAAAGTTGAGGCCGGGATTTGTGTATGAAAACAATGTGTTAACATTTCACGGTAGACTTTGTGTACCAGATTGTTCAAAATTGAGAAAGCGCATTATGACTGAGGCTCATAATTTCAAATTTGCTATGCATTCAAGAAACACGAAAATGTTCAAGGATTTGAAATAGAGTTTCTGGTGGGTTGGCATCAAAAAGTGTATTGCTGAATTTGTATCTAGATGCTTGCATTGCCAATAAGTAAAAGCCGAACATCAACGACCCGCTGGATTACTTCAGCCGCTTCCATTATTGGAATGGAAATGAGGGCTTATTATGATGGACTTTATTGTCAGTCTACCTTGTTCTTCTAGAGGTACAGACTCTATTTGGGTGATTATCAATCGTTTGACTAAATTCATACATTTCTTACCTGTCAAAACTTTTTATAATGTGGATAAATTGGCTAACATTTATGTGAATAAGATTGTGAGATTATACGGTGTACCAGTATCTGATAGAGACCCAAGTTTACTTCGAGATTCTGGCAGAGTTTGAAATAAGCTTTGGGGACTGAATTAAGGTTAAGCAGTGCATACCATCCATAGACAGATGACCAATTAGAAAGAACGATATAGATCTTGGAAGATATGTTACAGATGTGTGTGTTGGACTTCCAAAGGATTGGGAAGCTCATTTGCCCTTGGCCAAATTTGTGTATAATAATAGCTATCACTCGAGTATTGGAATGGCTCCTTATAAAGCTCTATATGGTAGGAAGTGCCGATCTAAAATTTATTAGGCCGAAGTAGGAGATAGACCGTTGTTGGGACCAGAACTTGTGCAAGAAACAACTAAGAAAGCGAAATTGATTTGACAACATTTGAAAACTGCAAAAAGTAGCCAAAAGAGTTATGCGGATGTCCGGAGAAATATAAGGAATATGAAGTCAGTGATCATGTGTTTATCAAGGTAACTCCAATGAAAGGGAAAACTTGATCTGGGATTAAAGGAAAGTTGGCACCACGATACATTGGGCCGTTTGAAATTATTGAGAAAATCAATTCTATGACGTACCGAGTGGCCTTACCTTCGATTATGGAGAACATGCATAATGTTTTTCATGTTTCGATGCTTCGGGAATATCTACGAGATCCACTCCATGTGATTTAACCAACACATGTACTTCTAAAGGATGATTACACGTATAAAGAATGGCTAATCCAAATTGTCAGCCGAAGAATCAAAAGATTGAGAAACAAGGAGATTCTATTGGTGATATTTGATTGGCAAAATCATGGAGGAACATATGCAACATGGGAAATCGAACCCAACATTTTTTCGAAACAAAGGCAATTCGAGTTTGGAGGATCAAACTCTTTAAGGGGGAAGACTGTAATAACCCCGACCTGTGATTAGCTTATAATCTTTGATTAAGAATGCCTAACAAGTAATTAAGAGGAAATTCTGGGTTAATTGCATATGAATTGTGTTACTTGTGTTTGTACCTGTCTAACGTAAGAATATCTGTCTACGTTTTGCTTCGGTATGCAAATTGAAGGCCTTATCGGCCACCGAAAGCGAAATTGACTAGGTCAAAGAGTATTTTGGAATTTTTAGAGTATTATGGTAGGTTTAATTGAAATTCGATTCGGAACGAATTAATTAGAATAAAATAATGCCAATTGATTAACTTTAACTAAGTTTAATTAAGCTCCACTAATCAAGCCTATGTAAGGCTTATACATGCCTTCTAGACTCATTATCCTCATTTTCTTGACATTGAAACGTAAGAGAGAGGGAGAAGAGGAGAATTGAGCTCAACTAAGGAAAATTGCTAGAGAATTGAGAGAACTTAAGAAGATAGTCAAAGCATTGTTCAACTTTGGGAAAATTAAGCTTCTACTCTTGCAAATTCAAAACCTTAGGTAAGAATCATATTCAAATTCAAAACCTTAGGTAAGAATCATACTTTTATTCTTTGGATTCAAGGCATGAGATACATGAACTTAGGAGAATCAAGTAACATAGTGTGAGGATTGAGCTTCGAAGAGAGAATTAAGGTTGATTGCATACAAGCATGCATAATTTATGACATTTTGAAATAGATTTTGAAGAATTCGAATATGCATGCATCTATTTTAGCCTTGTTTTGAGAATTCCCCATGTTTTCTATCAAATTATTCTAAGTTTGCATGTTTTGGAAAGTTTGAAGCCATATCACTACATGCATGAGTATTATACAAAGTTTCAAGCTTGATTTTGAACAATTGACTTGCTTTTGGGCCTTGATTTTATGAAGTGATCTTTAATTCATGATGTTTTATAAGTATACAAGTGTTTCCATAAGTTTTGGCCCAAAAGAACATGTTTTGGGGCAATAGAATTGGATTTTGAACTTGGAACTGCAATTTGGAAATTCCAGAATTCTGCATCACCGTTCGAGTGACCAAAGTTGCACTCGAGCGACCACTCTTTTGTTTTGTACCTTAGCTCGAGCGAACAAAGGTTGGCTGTAGTGTAAAATTCATGCTCCTAGAAGTTTTGTAGAGTTTTACAGACTGCTCGAGCGACTTAAGTTGCGCTCGTGTGGAGACCTTGTTTACTCAGTCTTTGGCTCGAGTGTCCGTCGAGCGTAAAAATCAAGTAATCAGTACTTTTGCCGACTTTGTAGACCGTTCGAGCGACCAAAGTTGCACTCGAGCGGACTGCCCTGTTTTTGAAAATTTAACTAAGTGTGCTGAAGTACATTTTGGCATACTCATTGCATCTTAGGCATTCCTAAGCCTTAATTAAGACATAATAATGAGGATAAGGATTAAAACCACACCAAGATAGAAAAGAAACAAGTTAAGTGTTTTTCCAAAATGTGTGTTTCATTGTGTCTCCACTATGTGCTTGTCTAGGTCACGCGCCATAGACTATCTGATCTGTCTATTCTGATTATTCTGCTACTGGAGCCATCTGTGAGTAATAACTCTGTAAAGCTATTTTCAGTTATATGTATTTTCTAAATGATATGATACCCTATTTTCTAAACTGTTATTTTCTGCATGAATGAATAATTGTCTAGATTTCTAAAATGTATCGTGGTATCCTTAGCATCATGTGATATTTGTCTGTCTCCTGGTACCAGAGGTTCTATCATGGAACTGGTTAAGCATAACCATTATCTGTCTGTATATGCTCTGTATTTGAGTCTATATGACAATCTCATGCAATCATAAGCTATCTGTCAGTTAGCACTAATGGATGTACCACGTATATTTATCTTTGAGAATCTAATATGAATATGAATATGAATATGTTTCTGAACTGTACTTTGATTTCTGAATCTGTTATGGACACCATTCATTGAACCCTTTACTCTGTTATTATTCACTAAGCTCCATCTCATTGTATTATTATGTATGTAGGTGACCAAGTGCGTGACCAGGCTTAAGTTGTTGCTAGGAGGTCTATTTTGTCAGCCAGCTATTGCGTCTCTTAATGAGGTTCCTGAGTTAAAGCATGGCCATGCTTTTACGCACAAGCTTCAAGTTTTATTTTCTTCTATTTACTTGAACAATTTTTGTAAACTCTGTATATGGGGCTAAGTCCTTTTTTGACTATATCTGTATTGGTGACATAAGACCATCGTGTATATGACGTCACACATATATGTATAAGTTTAAAATTTATCTCCCATGTATGTCTAAGCGGCTCTATGGATGTTGTACGTTTATAATTACTTTCACTAGCCCCTTATTATATGTTAATCTGTTCAAAGGCCTTCAATAATCCCAAGATTACTAGCCGGTTATGACGTTAAACCTGTAGGGGTGGGTTTAGGTTGTGACAGTACAACTCAAAGAAAACTGGGCTCACATGCATATTAATCAACGTCATTCTAACTTACGCAACACAACCTTCATCCACGGGCATTCAATGAGATATATCATTTTAGCACTTAGTTGCATGGTAAGATACTACACATGGCAAAATAACATACATAATTAGGATGCCAAAACTATAAATGCTCGCGTAATATTTATCTATGGAAAAAATAACATGCTATATACATATGCATGATCCTATATACAAATACCTAATGCAATAGATACACAAAATGCAATTAAAGATCCGGCTACTAACATTGGATACATGAATCATCTTAAGGCATGAATTAGTACATAGAGGCACAAAATAATTGATAAAGACCCATAGATATAAATTGACTAAATGTTAATGCATGAAAAATGGATGAATATGATAAATAAAATATGATGCTATATAGACAGAAAACGTATAAATAAAAAGTTATTACAATAATTCAAATGAAAACGAAGAAGAAAAGGGAGGGAGAAATTATTATAACAATTGAATGAGTAATAATAAAAAAAAAAAAAAAAAAAAAGTGGGGTTGGAGGAGTTATTACAACAATGAATATATTTAGCCAAATTATTGTTGAATCTAACAAATCATATTAAACAGATAAAAGAACTTGATCAGTAGCTCCAGAACCACCCTGGAAAACACTCCCCAGAAATTGTCCTATTCTGCTCTGGAAAATTTATCTAACCAGACATAAATTTGTCCAGTCAACTGAAAAAGATGTACAGCCGAACATAACTTTCGCGAAAACTTTGTTTGGTACAAAAGGTCCAGAATAGAAGCAAAATACATCTTCTAAGGGATGTTCATTCTTTTTATATCTTTCTCTCATAGAGACATTCAAGAAAAATGTAGATAGTCTGTAGACAACCCATTTTTGACTGTCCCCAATACTTGGACGTCATCGCCCATGCACTCAAGGATTGTGACTATTTGTGCTCGTTTTAGTGCCCGAAGTCCTCGGCGGAATGCCCTGTCTTTGAGCCTTCAAATCCCATCCATTTTGTGTTCTGTTTTGGACCAAAACTTTCAAGCTTGCAACCCCTGGTGGCTGCCGGCCACCAATTGATCCTGTCGACTACCCAAGTGGCCTGCCGGCCACCAGTGTCTTTTTCCAGATATTTTGTTGACAGTTGTTCCAGCTGTTGGCACAATTGTCTTTATCTCCATACACATGTATGGATGGATTTTTCTTAGCCTAATGCTTGTTTATCTATATATATGGGGTCTCCTTCCCCATTTTTGAAGGTTAGAAATTTTGGAACAAAAATCTCTCTCTCTCTCTCTCTCTCTCTACATTTCTCTCTCTTTCTTGCCAATTTGTGCATACTTGTCTAGTTATACTATACTTTTGCCTACACTTCCTTAACCAAAGCTGATCATCTTTGTGCTAAGGTTCCTTGAAGTCTTGTTGGAGCTCTTGAAGGTGGTTTTGACTTGAGTTAGTGCCTAAAATTATTCTTTGCTTCAAGAGGTATACTACTTGTCTTTTAAGCTTGTTTTGTATACTTGTTTTTCTATCTCTTTATACTATTTTTGGGCTGTTTTTGGACTATAAAAAACTCTGTTTTTGTGGGCTGAAATTGGTGTTTTAGGCCATTTAAGGTTAGGGGGGTATCTCACCCTTCTTTATTCCTTGCTTTTAAGGCTTTTTTTTCACCTTTGTTTCCCACCTTCAAACTATCTTTTCTTGGGCTTTTAGCACTGAATTTCAGAGTATTTTCATTGAGAAAAATCATGTTTTGAAGTCCAAAATTGAAGGTGTTAGCCTCCCCTCCTTGTGTCTTGTTTGCTAGCCTAGTTAGCTCCATGTGTTAGCTAAATTTTCTAGCATTTTGTAGCATAATTCCAACATGTTTTAGGCTCTATTTTAGACTACTTTAACTCTGTTTTTGGTTGTTTGTTGCATTTGAGTCTTGTTTTGCATGCCTCTAGTGTAATAGTCCTCACAAGCTTGGTGTTTTAGGCCTTTAGGCACCACTTGTTTGAGTTGATTGCATGTTTTAGTGCTTTTCTCACTTCATTTCAACACTTATAATCTTTGCAATTTCCCTCATTTCTTCACTTTTTATTTGTTTTGAGGATTGTTTCAACCTTAGGATAATTTAAGCTTGAGATCGAGGGTCATTGCTTAATGGTTTAATCCTGTTTTGGGGGTTCATTACCAACGGCCTGACATCTCTCTCTTGCCTTAAGCTACCCCTTGTTTGACACTTCCTTCCCTTTAGAGGACTTCTCACCAATGGACTTAATTGGTTAAAGGATGGAAATGTAATTAAAATGGGTAAATAAAAATGGAAACTAAAATGGTGCAAGATAAGAAATTGGTTGTGTTTTGATGTGTTTAATCGAACGTTAATCGAACACAAGGAAAGTTGGGGCATTTCATTCAGACTCTCCTTAGATAGTTAGTTAATTATTCGTTTAAGTTTTGTAATAATTAGCTTAATTAGCTTAGCTTTAATTAGTTGGTAGTTAGCTTAATTCATTCAGACTCTCCTTCATGAGAGCGTAATGTAATAATGTGTATGTCTTCTAACCCCACGTCTTTCTCCCTTTTATTTACCGGCGTTTGATGGTTAGATTAGGGACATGTTTCAATTAGCATACCATATGCTTGCATCCATTCATCTTGTATTGCATGCACCGAGGCTCGGTGCATCATTCAAACTACATTGTTTTTTCAATACTTCGATGAATACGTGCTTTGGACCGCATGCCTTGAATTGAGTCATATGTCATATTAGTAGCTGAGCCTATTAATTGCATCATTTGCATGTGTTGCATTAGTTATTTGGCATAGTTAGGAACCGTGCATATTTTTCTAACTTTTTTTTTTATTTTGGCTTGAAGTACTAGGTGAGTTTTTAATGCTTTAGCATACTTGCATGAGTGTGAGTGATTGCTATGACTACTATGCTTTTCATGAGGCTAAATGCTTACTTGCTAACTGCTTGAATGCCTATGGATGAAGGCTTGTTGTTTGAATTGGAACGATTCAATAAATGTACGTATAAGCCAACTATGTTTAGTGGCAAATTCCCAAACTTTAAGCCCACTTGAGGTGACAAAATTGAATCCTTTTCGCAAAATGAACATGAAATTGAGTTGTTCCAATTCAGGCAAACTAGTCTATACTTGTATACACACATCACGTAGTAATGCTAGCCTAATAACCAGAACAAGAGCATATAATGTCGATAAAAAATCATATCATGATTAGTAGAGGCCGATCTTTGATCGGGCGAGCAAGCCTGCTCAATTCATGACCTTTCCCTCTTGTACCTAAGTTCCCGAACCGAGGTAACTTTGGTGATGACGGACACGTGGCCTTTGGCACGAGTCATGGGTTTCCTAAATTTTCCCAAAATAAAATATTTAGGTGGTGACTCTATATTTGGCAAAGCAGTCCAATTTTAGCATTTTTGATTCAAAAATTGATTTTCCAAAAGATTTGCTGGATTTGGACTCTTTGTTGTTTATCAATTTCACATTACACTTGTGAGATTAGATTCAGAACTACGGGAGTCCGAACTGTAGGGCTATTTTTGAGTTTCTGAAAGGGAGTGCGAAAAAGTCGAGCTGCAGTTTCTGGTGACTTTACTGGGGATTTAGAGAACTTGACTTGAACTCAAGATATGACATTTTATCTACACTTATGTGTTTCTTTGCATTGTATTTGCATTGGTGCACCTAAATCACTGTGTTTGCCATCTGCTATTCCTGGACGGTTTGTCGGAGGTTTGCTTGGAAAAGCTTGCAAAAGGCTGACCGATCGCAGGCCCTGCCATGATGGGAACACAATCCTTAGATCTAGACTGCTGCTGTATCGTTTGATCCTCCTTTCACTTCTCAATGTTAGGTGTGAGAGGTATATTAGGTAGTCTTGTTGAGGTACCCTTTTTGACCATTCAGCCTAGATGCATATTAAAAGCCATAGAGACTGTTCCAAATTACGACAGGTTGCTCACCCGAATGCAGGATTGTTTTAAACCTCTTTGCTTGAATAGTGAACCCTAGCTCCTAACCAAACTAGGACAGGGTAACCCTACCCCATCATAGGGGTGTTTTGGTTCTCACTTAACTTATATGTGCTTTTAGAGTGAAATTCTACGAGAACATGCGTATCAGTTGCAAGTTTGGGTATTAGATTTAGGGGGCAAAAATCAGTGTTAAGTGTAGTTCTACAGCTTATGATTACAACTGTGTCTTGTTCACATCTGAGTTGAGGTGTTGTGCGGTTTCTAATTTTCGCTTTCTTTTGCTTTATTTCTTCTTTTTTTTTTTTTTGCAAGGTAGTTTATCACAATTTCTTCGGGCAGTTCTGTTACCCCCAAGCACTCTGGACCCATGTAAGGAGACTTACAGATCTGGGGATCTTATTAGGGGACAGCCTATGTTTGCTTTGCTCCTACTAGTTACGAAACGGAGGAGAGTTAGGCATAATTCACCAGTTCAACAATCACCTACATCAAGTCAGGGACAACCTTCTATACGTAGGTCAATGAGAGATCACTCGTCTGTTCAAATGACTCAGTACTCTTCAGGTATGGAAGACTTAATCCATCACCTCCAACAAACAATGGAAACCATGCAGTAAGATGTTGCCCGCCAAGCTGAAGTTACAGCCCATCAAGCAGAAGCGATAAATAGGCTGTAGCAACAGAAACCACAGCAAGCAATGGCTTCTGCTTCCCATGCACCTCCAGTGGGTATTCCAGCACCCGGAATTACCGCCAATATCCAAGAGAATCTGGGCAACCCGGTAGACCCCATCCCATCGCAAGCCTCCAAGGCGCCAGTATACCAAACTGAGCCTCCATTTGAATTCGAGGTCGACCCCATTGCACTAAAGGTCAACAAGCTAGAGAAGCTTCTCAAGAAGGCATAGGGTGTGAACTCAATCCCTGACATCGAAGATGGACATACTGACTCTGCAGTAACTCTGCTAGATAGATTCAAAATGCCACATATAGATCGGTTTGATGGTTCTGGGGATCCCATGGTCCATTTGCGGTTATTCTCAGATATCTTTCGGCCAATGGGCCTCACCAGACTTCAAAAGCTATCACTTTTCGATTGGACCCTGTCAGGAATAGCGGCTATCTGGTACGCAAAGTTGGAAGACTCTGTGAAACAAAGCTAGGAGGAAATAGCTGAGGCCTTCATCGCACAGTACTCCTACAATACCCAGATCGAGGTCACAACCCGTGATCTTGAGGTAACCCGTTAAGAGCCAAAGGAGGGCTTATCAGACTTTGTAACGAGATGGAGGGCCAAGGCCTCAATGATGACTACCAGGCCATTCGAGAAGGACCAAATCAGGATGGTAGTCCGTAATCTGCAAAGGAAATTATTGCAGAAGATGATTATCTTGCCGTTGTTCATGTTCATTGAGCTTCATGAGATAGGGGTTTAGATTGAAGATGCAATGAAACAGGGGTTAATAACCGATGAGAAGGAACAGCCTAAGAGGCCTTTCACACGCAGTTCCAATGCAACCACGAATGGAAGCACAACTGCACAGCCATCTGATGTGAATGTCGTCACCACTACAGCTAAGACTATTAACCCATTCACCAGTACAAATCCATAAACCTCAACCTCAAACAATGAAGCTTGAACCTAAAGGGACTTTACCCCGCTCTTTATCCCTTTATCCAAAGCCCTTGGGGTGCTGATCAAAAAGGGGCATCTTAAGCCGTTAGAGCCTCGCCCACTACTCAATCATCTCCTACCTAAACACAACCCGACCAAATACTGTGTTTTTCACCAACAGCATGGTCACGACACCGACCAATGCTACAGGCTGCGTCATGAGATTCAAGATCTCATTGACAACAAGGTGATAGCGCCACCCCAAAAGCCAAATGTAACTACCAACCCTCTTCTAGCCCACAACTAAGTTCCTCCACCCCGGTACTTAAATCTAATACATACACTCGCCATCCTATATGACCCCAGCGTATATATTACCTCTTCCCACCTACCCAAATCGGCTATGTTCATCCCTAAAAACATGGACTTGTTCATGATGAACATTTTCATTCTACAACCTGAACCCGTGGTGTGACAACGGTAGAAGAATGGAGGTTGGCCTTAGAGGAGGATGTCAGTCCGTTACCTGAGTACTTGAAGGCTTTGACTGAAGGGGAGTATGACCTGTGCTGTTACATCGTGTCAATTGATCAAGCCAATCCCAAAGTGGTATTGTCCACAACAGCAAAGGTTAGTATGGTTAGAGAGGCTGGCCTAAGCCAAGGTCTGGATAATCTAGTGGAGCTGGAAGAAGACTTAGACAATCTGCAGTTCTATGACGAACAAGATTATGAGGACATGCAGATTGACTAGTTTAATCTGAATGGGTCGACAAACAACTCCGGGTGGCTTAGTAATGAACCCGACTGAAAGGAAGAAACTCCACCAAAACCTAAAGAAAAGGAAACAAGAATAGTTGCAGTGGCCGGAATGGCCGAGGACAAGGGGAAACTACCGGAGAGCACCGGTATCAAGAATTTAGCTCGGGAACTGGGCGCTGTGAGTATCGCGGATACTGAACAGGAAGCCGCATTGAAGTGGTTTGTGCAAGAAATGGATCAAGAAAAACAAAAAGCTAGAATAGCTCAACACCCTGTAGGGAATACTTCTAATAAAGGAGTGATTAGACCGGAGCCGGACAACTATTTGTCGGCTGCCGGATGTGCATGATGGAAGGACGATGATCTATTTTCAGCTCACATTGACGAGGATTGGAGTGCAGACCTGCCAAACAACACCTGGTACTCTGAAGAGGTTGATCATATGAGTAGAAGTGGGCAATATTTCAAGCCCCTGCACTTGGACCAAGCTGAAGCCTCCGGAAAGGATAAAGAGGTAGAAAAGTAGAGGGAAAAGCAGTTGGAAGAAGAAACAGTGCTGAAACAGCTAAAGAAGATTCAAGCCGATATTTCAATCTAGGGTCTGCTTATGGCTTCTAGGGTGCATCAACGGGTTGTATTATCAGCAATGGACAAGGCCAAACTGTCCATTGACACCACTCCTAAACAGCTTGTAGAACTAGTTTTCCCAGATGGTGCCAATCCAACCCTAACCTTTTCTGAGAAAGAACTGCCGTTAGAAGGTTCAGCACATAACAAACCTCTGTACATATTGGTGGAGTGCAGAGAAAAATTGGTGCCAGTGGTGTTGGTTGATACTGGGTCAGCAATCAACGTCTGCCCATCTCATACAGCATATGCCATTGGCTTGAAACCAGCAGATTTCGTGCCTACAGCCCAAGTGATTCGGGTGTATGACAATACCAGCAGAGAGGTTATGGGCACGGTATAGATCAGAGTTCAAGTGGGCGCAGCTCAACAAGATATTGAGTTCCATGTCCTAGATGTGCTGGTCACTTTCAATCTATTGCTAGGAAGGCCCTGGTTACACCAAGTAAAAGATGTTTCCTCTACCCTCCACTAAATGCTGAAATATCCCCATGGAAAGGAGGTGGCTATTGTGTTCGGGAATTCATCTATCCATCCTCTGCCAGAGGTAACTACACCTGTGCTGGAAATTGTTCACAGCAAAGAGGATGTTTTCCTCTCTAGATTTACCCTAGCTGAGGCCCGGGCAGTGCAAACCATTTTGGCAACTGATGAGGGCTTGTATGTTAGTGCCCAATCAGTCTATTTTATGAACAAGCTCCAACATATTCTAGGAATGGGGTTGGGAAGAAGTGGCCGAAAGGGCGTTATTGCATTGGCCGATGTGCCACATAATCTGCATACCTTTGGTCTTGGCTATATGCCCACTAAAGAGGATTGGGTTAGGAAAGGAAAAGAGATGGTAGGCAGAACTAAAGCTAAGTAGACCGAGAAGCATTATGAACTTGTGCACAAACCAATCCGGGGAACCTTGAATGGTCATTTTGTTCAGGAGGGTGAAGACTTCCCATTTTGCGATTTTCCCGAACCCTAATTCAACTCTGAGAAGCAGCGGGTTCCTGGCTTCGAAATTTTCTTTGACTTGTAATTGCAAGACAGTGATATAGAGGAACAGGCTGAACTAACTGTTGAAGCTAAGCGGAGCATAGAAACTGACCCGGACAGTAGTGAGTTTGAAGTAGGAGCAGCACTGGCATGTCTCCTTTCGGATCCTCCGATCGACTTAGAGAGCTTGGAGGATAACCTGACCGTTTCCATGATAGGGGACCAACCAAGTGTGAACCCTTCTAGCAGCATTTTGGATGCATCTGACGCACCATCACTCGTTTGGCAACTGGAGGAGGGCTACCTGTCTAGTAGTTCTGTGTGACACCCCAAATTTTGATAATATAATACAATGATACACCGGGGTTTAACTAGCGGATACACGTCATTTTTAAGCACAAAATACAAATAATTACACAAAAAAATATTAATAATAATTACAGATAAAATCCTTTAAGTCTTTAAATACAGATCAGTTCCTTAATACAAAAAGATTATCCAAAATACAAGAAATATAAAATCTAATCTCTAAGGTAGCCATGGTTCTGCATAGCTTTTAGGGATTCTGTTCTCAATGTAAAACTCGCATTCACCTGGCATAAAACGCCATGAGGTTGGAATGCCCAGTAAACACACACACCCCAACCCTTTTCCTATTCCAAATACACAAGTAACACAACAGCATGATTGTAACATATAGCGAAAGCAATAATTAAGCAGACCTTATAATTAAATTTTAGCTCTCATGAATAATAGTTAATTTTAATTAGTTCTAGGCAACTCCCCATGGAACGCCGTTCCTACCCAACCACTAACTCTGGCCACGGGCAATTTTGACTCCCCCTTGGTTAATACATTACCAATGCGTCGCTTACCACATAACCACCAGTGTGTCGCTTACCGCACAATTACCAATGATGCCCACGCACCTAGGTTACATACCCGAGTGGTGACATCACGGTCTACCCCAAGGAAACGGGCTTCCAGGGATACTCTCCATGTGTGAGACCCTCATTGCCACCCTTATGCTTCTCATTTCCGTTAAGCAACCATAATACCTCCCGTGCCATGTTAGGGTTTGAAAACACACTTGCACAAGACTTCACAAAAATGGAACACATTCCACTATATCATACTCTTGAATCCATCGTTCATTATCTCTTAAAATTTAATACAATGATCGCAACCTATTACCATCCCATTTGATTTTCCCTTTATTAAGTGCATTATGTTCTCAGTTATAGCAAAGCATGGTCAATATAATTACGAATCCAAACTAAATAACAAGTAATTTATTCATGGTAAAGGAAAATTCACAAATTATCATAGATTACATATCAAGACTAAAACATTCAAGAAACATAGAATATAAGAGTTGCAAACCAAATAGGAGCATATTAAGACAAATTTCCAGATTTCCATATTTGAACTAGTTTGAAAATAATTATGAAAAAATACTTTTATTGGCCCTAAGTACTTGGCCTCATGTGAGTTTGTAGATAAATAAGTCTAGTTTCAAACTCAACTTACAAAAGTAGGATAGGTATTTTAGATTTTAAGATAATTCAGAATTACCAAGATTTGTCCAGATTTGTTGACAGTTACGCAAATCGGTTTTTCTCTCTAACCCCTCACTATCTTGAGTTCAAACAAATTTTAGTTAAAAGATAACACCAATATTAAGATTTTGACATAAAAGTGGACTCAAGATTATTTTTCTGGCATTTTATAAAAATAGAGAAAGTTGACTATTTTTCTGGTTTTGTGAGTAACAAACTTAGAAAAAAATTTTAGGTTATAAAAATACATCTTTAGGTCCTACCAAAATTATCACATACTCTAGACATACCAAATATTACACCATAAAAATAGATTTCGAGTTTATGAAGTTTTGATAGGAAAATAAATTCAAGAGAGGGAAAATATTTGCTGTTGGAAATTTAAGAAAGAAAGAGAAGCATACCATTTCTTGATTAATACACATTTTTACAAGAGTGTAGGCCTAGACTACAACATATATATACAAATAGCATGTATTAGGAGGGGGGAAAAAATAAGTGGTAGAAGAACTTGAGAGGAGAGGTGATGTATGTTTACCTTTGTTGTACAAGACTCAACACAATTCTTCTTTTCCTTCTTCTCTTCTCTCTCTCTCTCTTTCTCCCCCTCTCTCTTTTTTTCCAAGATCACTCTCTCTCACTCCTCTAGTGCATGGCTAAAAATGTCTAAATTGAGGGGGTGAAGTGTGCATATATATAGAGAAAGGATTGGGAGGTTTCTTAGGAGCCAAGTTTTATAAGTGTAATTTGTCAAAGTTGCCATCAAGGCCCTTTCATCCATCACATGGTCAACTACTTGGGCTCCAAGATATATATATATATATATAAGATATTTGTATTTATAAATATAAAATAATAGGCATAAGTAAATTAATTAAGAAAATATTACAATTAAAGTTTAGAATGAAATAAAATAAAAATATATAGGGACCAAGTCTAAATTTATGAAACCTTGATATTTAGTATACAATATACTAGCATTAGAAAATAGTTAAAATAATAACTTTGGGTCCCGTTAAATAAAAAGCGCAAGCAAGAGCGAGAAACTAAGCAAAAACGGCATTACCAGGAATTAAGCTTTTAAAGTGATTAATCTATAATTATAGGGTATAATAATTAATAATAGGGTTTTAAAGGTGATTATTAATCTACGGGATCGATTAGGGTTTACTCGAATTAATCCGCGATGCTTCCCGATTCTAGGGTTTAAAACGCAATTAAGCAAAAATTCAAGGGCTTTATTGAAATAAACTCAAGGTTAGGGATTTAATGGTAATTACAAAAATTAGGGCCTCTACATTCTTAGTTGGATAGTGAGCCAGAATCTGATTCCACAGAGTCTGTGGAGTCGGAATCAGATTCCGGTGCTTCTGAGTCTGAGTCCGGTATTCCTAGGAGTGATAACCCAGATGCCAAAGTCTTGTCCAGGTCGTCCTTTTCTTTTGCTTTTGAGTCAGTTGTAACTGAAGAACTGGATGAGCTGGACCTTTTGAATGAGAATGCCACTGCAAATTCTAAGTATTTCTCTGTGCCGCTTGTTTATTGCATTGATCAAGACTTTCAAAATTTTAATGAAAATGATGAGGAAAGAATTCCTCTGGTTTTGAAAATTTTGATTAATCGGGAGAATGAGAGGTTTGCAAAACCCTTTGCTGATGAAATCATTGCTTTTAATGTGGGTACTGAAAAGGATCCAAGTCTGGTCTAGATCGAGTCCACGTTGTCTTCAAAGGAACGTGAGTGCTTCGTCACTTTATTAAAAGATTTCAAAGATGTTTTCGCGTGGTCCTACGAAGACATGCCTGGAATCAATCCTAAGATTGTACAGCATTGGATTCCTCTCAACCCCGAGGCCAAACCTGTCAAACAGAAGTTACAGAGAATATGCCCGGATTAGGCTTTGAAGATTAAGGAGGAGGTCACAAAGCAAATCGACGAAGGGTTCTTGCTAGTACTTGAGTATCCCACTTGGCTGGCCAACATTGTCCCAGTGCCGAAGAAAGATGGTAGAATTCGAGTGTGTGTGGACTTCAGAGATCTGAATAGAGCCAGTCCGAAGGATGACTTCCTTTTGCCGCACATCGATGAATTGGTGGATTTCACCATGGGTCATGCATTGCTCTCTTTTATGGATGGATTTTCGGGTATAACCAGATTCTGATGGCACCTGAGGATAGAGAAAAATCTGCTTTCAATAAGCCATGGGAAACCTACTGCTACAGGGTGATGTCATTTGGGCTGAAGAATGTCGGGGCTACTTATCAAAGGGCTGCAACCACGATTTTGCATGATATGATCCATACAGAGGTCGAGGTGTATGTGGACGACATGATTGTCAAGTCCAAGGAAAGAGAGGGCCACTACACCGCCTTAAAGAAATTCTTTCAACGGATCAGAGAATACAGACTGAGGTTGAATCCACAAAAGTGTGCTTTTGGCGTAACGGTAGGGAAAATGCTAGGTTTCTTGATCACACAAAGGGGCATCGAGGTAGATCCTTCCAAAATCAAGGCTATCCTAGAAATGCCACCACCAAGAACTGAAAAAGAGGTGCGAGGCTTTCTGGGTAAAGTGTAATTCATAAGACGATTTATTTCTAAACTAACCTTGACTTGTGAACCACTATTTGGTCTCCTGAATAAAGGAAAGAAGTTCCGATGGGATGATCGATGCCAATTTTCTTTTGAGCAGATCAAACAGTATCTTTAGAATCCGCCCGTGTTGTCGCTGCTGGAGCTGGGGAAGCCTTTGATGCTGTATCTGACGGTAATGGACACAACGATAGGATGCATGCTTGCTCAAGAATCTGAGGATAGGGTGGAGAAAGCCATCTATTACTTGAGCAAGAAAATGCTGGATTACGAGACCCGCTACACCCGGCTGGAAAAAGCTTGCTTAGTCTTGGTATGGGCTACCAGGAAGTTGAGGCACTACTTGTTAGCTCACTCTGTAATTATGGTTTCGAGATTAGATCCCATCAAATATCTCTTTGAGAAACCAGTGCTTACGGGTAGACTAGCCCATTGGTTGCTTCTGCTTTCCGAATTTGATCTAAAGTATGTTACTCGCAAGTTTGTCAAGGGAAGAGCTGTAGCGGAGTTCTTAGCAGATCACCTAGTTGAAGATGATGAAGCAGTAGAATACCTATTCCCAAGTGAAGCTATTCTACAAGTCGAGGAAGAGATTTGGACAATGTACTTTGACGGAGCGTCTAATCAGTATGGTTATGAGATAGGTGTGTTACTGATAGCACCCAACAATTTCCATATACCTTTAGCCTTCAAACTTCTGTTTAAGGCATCTAATAACGAAGCAGAATATGAGGCATGTATCGTTGGTTTGGAAGTCGCCCTGGAACTAGGGGCAAAAAGGTTGGACGTCATTGGAGACTCAAACCTAGTTATTTCTCAAGCAAAAGGAGACTAGAAGGTCAAAGAAGAAAAGATAAAGATTTATCACCAAACCTTGGATGTTTTGATTCCTGGATTTGAAAAGCTGACTTTCACGCATCTACTGTGAAAGAACAACAGGTTCACTGACGCCTTATCAACTCTATCTTCCATGATAGACATTCCGCTTGGAGTCCGGATGCGTCTGATCATTATTGAGCAGAGGTATATGCCGGTCTACGAGACTATCACCGTAATAGATGAAGCACAAGATCAAAACCCTTGGTACTATGATATTTGGAACTTCTTGGAAAAGGAGGTTATCCACCAGGGGCAAATGCATAGGTTTTCCACGATGGATAACCGTTCAATTTATCATCTGCAGAGGTAAACTATACAAGAGAGGTCATCTAGGAATGCACAAGTTGTGTGTTGAAGTAGAAGAATCAAGGCGCCTGATGGAGGCCATCCATAGGGGAGAGTGCGGAGCACACATGAACAAAGTAATGTTAGCCCGAAAGATTCTCAGGCAAGGTTACCACTGGTCCACCGTGGAGGAGGATTGTATCGATTTTGTTCGGCGATGCCACAAATGCCAAATTCATGCTAATCGCATAAATATCCCACCGTCGAAGCTGTACAACATGACTTCACCATGGGCTTTCTCAATCTAGAGAATTGACGTCATTGGGACAGTCACACCGAAAGGGTCGAATGGGCATGAATAGATTCTAGTGGAAATTGATTACTTCATGAAGTGGGTGGAAACTCAATCCTACGCAATGTTGAAAGCTGCGCATGTGACTAAGTTCATCTGAAACAACATCATTTGCCATTATGGAGTCCCAAATAAGATCATTTCAGATAATAGCTTTCATTTCAAGAAAGAAGTGATGGACTTGTTGGAGAAATATAATGTGGCTTTCCACAAGTCATTTACATACCGGCCGCAAACCAATGGAGTTGTTGAGGCCGCCAACAAGAACATCAACCATATTC
Source organism: Camellia lanceoleosa (assembly GCA_025200525.1). Classification (NCBI taxonomy): domain Eukaryota; kingdom Viridiplantae; phylum Streptophyta; class Magnoliopsida; order Ericales; family Theaceae; genus Camellia; species Camellia lanceoleosa. The sequence continues at coordinate 17,885,051 of CM045769.1, read as the reverse complement.
TACAAAAGATGGTCGAGACCTACAGAGACTAGCCAGACAAATTGCTATTTGCACTGTAGGGCTACAGAACTTCAATCTGAACATCGACTACGGCAACTCTTTACTCTCTTGTCTATAGGATGGAAGTTGTTCTGCCAATCAAAATAAAAGTCCTATCACTGCGAGTTATGGCTGAGTGTCAAATAACAGAGGCAGACTGGCAGCAAAGCAAGTTTGAAGAATTGATGCTTTTTGATGAGAGAAGACTGAAAGCATTGTACCATATTCAGGGTTATCAACGTAGGATTGTTAGGGCTTTTAACAAGAAGGTTAAGTCCTGGAATCTCAAAAAAGGGGATTTGGTGTTGAAAGACAACCAAGCTCCCATCCATGACCCTAGGGGCAAGTTCAGACCTAATTGGACTGGTCCTTAGATCATCAAAACTATCTGGTCGAGTGGAGCTGTTATTCTCATGGACCTAGATGGCCTAGAATTTTCCTAACCGATCAACATAGACAAGTTGAACAAATACTATCCCTGAGAGACTCACTAGGCCGAAAACCCGGAAGGGCGACCTAAGCAAAAGTTAGAGCACAAAAAATTAGAAATAAAGAAAAACTGAGCGGGCAAGGTTGAAAGCCCTAAAGGGAGGCTTTGGCAAAAGTTAGAGTGCAAAAGGAGAGTGTTAATACTCGAATGAACCCGAACCGAATTACGTAAGGCCTGATTCCCATCTTCGGGATACGTAGGCAATTTCATCCTGAAGTCCGGCCGTAAACACCTCCAAATCAACTGTCATGTCCGTGTGTTTGATCAGGTCATCTTCGTCTGTTCTTTATTTGAAATTTCAGTTGTGATCCTCGCTTTGAAAGAATAATTGGTTACAGTGCTAAGTAGTGTTATTCAATCAAGGGCCAATTTGTGATCTTTGGATCCGGGGTTGTGCGTCTCGAGGATAGATTTCGTGTGTGTTAAGTGGTGTTCCTTTTCGAAAATGGTTTTGAAAAGTTTTGATAAAAGTTAATTTTTGTTCAAATTTTACCTTTTACAACTTAGACCATTTTTGGACCAAAGGAAAATTTTCAATGCTCACAACTTTAATTTCATTGATTTTAATACAAAGTTCTCTAACTCCCGATACAAATCAAAGTTGCTTTTATTACATGCATAAAACTTGAAAAGTAAATATCAAAGCAATAAACTAGGGGCATAGTTGAGTCAGGTGCTCCTGTGTCCCCTACTCGTGCTCGTGGAAACTTCGGATGCCAAAGTAGGCCCAGTTTGTGCCTCATCCTCGAGCCAAGCCAGGCACCCGCCAGAAAGGGCGCAGTTGAAACTAGGGGCAGGGGACAGAAGCTCTCTCATCCTCCAAGCAGTGAGGTACCCAGCCAAATTTGAACCTCGGATGGGGAATGAAACCAAGTATTCTACCCCTTTCAGTGGGCAAGTCTGATCATGTCCAAACTGACTTCTGAATCAGAAAGAAAAGTAGAATACACAGTGTGTAAGGCCGATCAGCTATATACCAGGTTGCTAAGTCATGCTGTAGCTCATTTTGGTTAGGTTAAGCCAGGAGCAACGCTAAGTAGTGTCAACAGCAGACCTGTTGCACATCCAGTGGCACCATCATCCCTCATTCGGGAAATCCACTAGCTGCTGGCAAAAGAAGTATGTTCAAGCTAAGTATGCGGGGCAAGAGTCCAATACCTTCAGCTTATCCATAAGTCACACTTGGGGAGGGATGAAAGAAAAGAGAGATTAAAGAATAGAGAGATGTATGTTGAGAGAAAAGTGAGAAAAGGGCTTTGAGAGAAAAACAAAGCATGAGCACCGAGTGATGTGAGAAATACATATAAGAAAGGATGGGAAACATTACCTGAAGGAGTAATGGACTTCTCGCGGATTTGGTGGTCTCTTGTCGATGGAAGGCATCTAAGCCTATCAAAGTCTCGCTAACACCAACCCAATGCAACTCTTGCCCCCTTTCAAACGTTGGGCCACTTTAACTAGCCGAATGCTAGACCCGCCAAAACTAGGAGCAAGAGAGAAATGAGCCAGTATGCACAAGCAAAGGGCGTGTTGCCTAAAACCCCGCCAAAAAAGATTACTGTGGTCACTAACGTCAGAAAATTGATGAATCAAACTGGGAATATCCATCTCTCCATTGTGAACCAAAGATCGAGCCTCGTGTAGAGTAAGCCCGCACATCCGTCCCAAAGCTTGGATGTAGTTGAATCGAGGCTGAGGTATGATTTCCTCATCACACCAGCATTCCATTAGCACCTAAAATTCTTCGATTGTTAGGCATATCTCTTATCCCCCAAAGCTAAAGACATGTGTAATCGGGTTCCAGCATCTAGCCGCGACATGAAGGAACGAAAAACAAAGCGAAGAACGGCTCAGCGGGAAAAGTGCATTTACGTCAAAACTCTAGAAATTCACCTTTTCCGAGTTGTAATCCTATTTGAGAGTTTTTTGGCAAAAAATGGCTCCATTTGTGAAGATTTGCAGCTGAAATGAAGAAATCACGAAGCTCAACCTTTTTTGTAGAAGATGAGGCAGTAAGTGGAAGCTAGCTGTCAACAATCTGAAGGTTCTGCACATTGGTGGCCGGCAAATTTCATCCATGGCTGCCAGATAGCCGGCAAGCTCCTAGTCTGGTCGGCACCTTTCTTGTCAGGTCTACTGTCCTCCTTTTTGCTGAACAGTGCTGAAAGCTTATGTTTTGTTCTGCTCTTTATGTGTCTCAAGGTCTTGTTTTGAGTCCTTTTTGGTTCTAGCAAGTTTGTTGAGTTGTATTTGTGTTGTCTTGTTTTGTTTATCAAGTTGTAATTGTATTGTTTTGTCAAGTTATATGTTGTTGATTATCGAGTTGTATATTGCATTTTGTGTTTTGGTTGTTGGTTGGTTCGCACCCAATTAAATGTCTTGTTTTAATCTAACATTCTTGGCCATTTCAATTCCCTGTCCATTTCACGCATATATGGTGGTCATGATATAAAATACAACACAGTTTTAATAAAATTGCCAATTTTATTTCGATCATGGCTTTTTACAAAAGAGGAGTACAAGTTTTAAACAAAAACATAACTTTCTAAAGGTATACATATGCTAATGCTGCTAACAAAAAGAAACTAAGCAAAATATAAAAAAATCAGCGTTGGTCGCCTCAGGATCGAGAAGCCCTCTTCGTTCTCTTCCTCGGAGAAGAGGACTCTGGGACACTGTCTTCGTCGGAGCCACTGTCTAAACCTAGACCGAAACCCGAGCCAACATCATCTCCGCTCTCTACCTCAGAGCTTGCCTCGGCATCGCCTCCACTCTCGGAACTCGAGCTAACGCCATCGCCTCCACTCTCAGATGAATCTGAACACTAACTCGTTGCCTCCTCAGAGTCACTCATCTCAGCATCATCATCACTCAGAATAGGCTCTGGAGGACCGCTCTCGGCTCGGGTGCCCCTAGCTCTACCTCAACCGCATGCTAAAGCCTATCTCTCTCCTCGTTGCTATCAGAAGAGGTACTACTAGTGCGGGTGCTGCAGCTACCGCTGGTGCCATCGGTATGGGTGGAATCTGAAAAGACAGTTGTCACATATCAATTACAATATACGTATCAGATATAAGCACAGTATACAGAATGAGTATATGCAGGAGTCAGATACGGTGTATGAATATAGTATGTGAATGCAGTATGTCAAATGCAGCGTATCAATACGATTTGGGAAGTTTTCAGTTGAGATGTCAATGTTAGTATGTCAGTGGAAATTTGATGCCTGGAATATAAAACTAAAGAAATTACCTGAATACCGTAGAGGCAGAGTAGCACCTCTCTCCTCTGTACCATCCCTATCAGGGAGGCTATCAGCTCGAGAGCACCTCCTATATACTTGATAGATGCCTGTAAATGCAGTTTGAATGAGCAATATGTGCAAATGAACATGTCTGAAACAAAATATGGAATACAACTGTAAAGAATGGTCCATACTTGAGTCGGGCCTCGAATCCCGACAAGTGCATGCCCGGCCACCGTGGTCTCAATTGGAACCTAGTAAGGATCCCCGGTATGCCACCAGCATGTCAACTCGGTCGGAAGCTCTGGCCAGCCGGTGACCTGTCCAGCGGAAGGGACCCCTTCAGTCCTGGCCCTCGTCGGTAGAGTCCTACCTGCTGTAAGGGCTCCTACTACTCTGCTTGTATGAGCCCGAACACCCGTCAAGGGAGGCATGAGCTGTGTCTGGATGAATGTTGAATAATCCCCCTCCCCATGGAAGTAGTCGGCATCTAAGCCCTCTGCGAACTGGATCATCTCCTGAAAGGAAAGGCTCTCTGTGGCCCTCATAGATGCCGAAGGAGACATGGGCACTACTAGCTCAGGCAAGCCCGTGGTCTGGCGCATGAATCGCTTGCCTAGAAACAAGGCTCAACACACGAGGCCCTCTAGCAGAAGTAAAAAATGAGATGCCCTCCGGGCACCGGCATCAACGCCCAAGGCTGCCAAGCGATCTGTAAACAGGGGATATATACAGATGGTTAGTTGTCGCCAGTTGTTGTTAAAGCAAAAATAACTGTGAGTTTTGAGTTACCTTCCTAGCAGCTACTGTGTCAAAGTACCGGTGAAAGAATGCGAAGGTCTCCTAGGTCCTCTGCAGGCATCTGTCATCATACCGGTGAGAGTAGGGCACAACGGGAGGCATCTCCACCTCTGTCTCTGGAGCATAGGTCGGGAAATATGCGTATACCCATAGTTGCAAGGAAAAGAGAACAGTGAGTATACAACATACAGAAAGTACAAGTGCAGATGCAGAAAGCAGAATATGAGTATACAATGTACAGAAAGTACAAGTGCAAATGCATATTGCAGAATATGAGTATAGAGTGTACAGAAAGTACAAGTGCATATGCAGAAAGTAGAATGTGTAGTACAGCGTACAGAGTGTACAGATACAAACGATGCAAAATGTGCAATGCAGAGAGCACGGTGTATAGATGTAAACAATGCAGTATGCAGTGTACAGAAAGTGCAAAGTAGAAAGCGTAAAAATAAAAGATAAGAACTGTAAAACAGAGATGTAAAGCATACCTTCCAGGCACACCAATATCCTTCGACTCTGTCTCTCCTCTTGCGAGACGCAGAGCTCATATAGTCGTACAATGTGGCAAGGCTAGCGCCACTCCAAGCATAGAGTCGGGCCTGATGTAAGTTTACCAAGGCACTCAGGAGATACAACCCTATGGTGTTCTACCTGTTCGCAAACAGGGTGGTACCGAAGAGGAACATCAAAAAGCCCCAGGCGTAATGCTTGGTCTTCTCTGGAGTCTCTGGCTCTCTCCCTCAGAAATGCTCAGCAAACCAGCTATATCGTACCATCCCCGGTCGAAAAAGAGGTGGGCGTGCTTCCAGTAGGTGTAGCCAGGCAGCCTCCCACTCGCCCATGTCCATATCGTAAGTGATTGGATTACCCCCTACTTCGACGCCCGTGAGCATGGCAAAGTCATAAGGAGTCATCGTCATCTCCCCGGTGGTGGAGAAGTGGAAGGAGTTTGTGGTATCCCACCACTGCTCTACCAATGCACCGAGAAACAGTCGACTCGCGATATGGCACGATAGCCCTGTGCAGAATAAGCTGAAGCCGGCCTGGTCAATAATGTAGCAGACACTGGCAGGGAGCTCCATATACCAGTCCCTCTCGGACGTGGCTCCATAGCCCCTAATAGAGCGAGAGTCCTCTCATGATCAAAACAGTGATATACAGTGATGTGAGAACAAGAAAATGAAAAGGCAATGTAAAAAATACAGTGCAAGAGTGTGATTAAGGCGAGAAATGCAGTGTAAGCATTACAGTTGAAGCAACTAATATAGTTAAAGCAAGCAATGCAATGCAATGTATAGTGAAGAAAATGTGAGAATACAGTGTATACCTCGGTGGCGCCATAAGACAAATGGGAGTCCGACTCCCGTAGTAAGAGGCCCTCTGGTGCGCGTTGCGCAAACTCTCTGAAGTACCTGATACCTCTGGGGGGTAGCACGTGTATCTGAGGATGGTACGTCGTCGAATCAAAAGAACGTACTCCCAGTGGTAGTATCTTGGGCTCAGGCTCGGCCTCCATCTCTGCCGGAGGTGGAATCTCGAGCAGAGCTCTGTCATGGGGTAAATCATCCGCCATCTAGAAAGAAGATGCGAAAGTGGTGAAAAATGAAGAAAAACAGAGGAAAAAGGGCAAACTAGGAAAAAGTTAAACCCTGGGACAAAAAAAGTGGAAGGAAAAGTCAAAGCTGGGAAAAGTGTACCAAACCCGAGAGAAACTCGAGGAAAACAAACCTCAAATGGTGAAAGTGAAGGAAAAGGCGCCGAAATCAAATTTCAATCGGTTCAAAGTAAAGGAAACAGAGAGGATTTAGCGAATAAACTTCGCGGAGGGTGTGGGAAAACGCATAGAAAGCGCAAATCTAGAAAGAAGGGGCACCTAGAGAAAGAGGAGAAGCAATTTCGGGCATGGGGTAATGAGGAAATGAGACCCCATGCCCTATATTTAAAGACCCGAGCCAAAAAGACAAGAATACCCCGAATCTGCCATGGGTGGCCGGTAGGCCACATTAGTGGCCAACAACAATTATTGAATTCCGACAAGTGGCCGACGGCTTCCTCTTGTGGCCGGCAAGTGGCCAGTGGCCTCCCCTGGAGTCCCGATGCTATTTTGTAACCTTGGTTTCCAAGAAGTGTATGGACTATTCACTATTGAGTTCAAACTGTCTCTACGGAAGTTCAAAACTATGTTTTCGGTGCGCGATGTTCGTCACTTGTCAACATAAACAAGGTGTGTTCTTTTAACATATTGTAATTCTTCCGAGAGGTAATAACTTGGAAGTTGTTTGTCAAATCATGCTTTTGTACATGCATTTCACGTTGTTGCATGAATATGCATTTCGTGTCATTGCATTTCACCTTGTTGCATCAATATGCGTTTCATTTCGCCTCTTTGCGTAAGATATGCACTTCATGGGTATTGCACGCGCATCTTGCATCATGTTATGAGTCATGCATAGAATATGCCTCTACTTTTCTTTCTCGCATAGAACATGTCATTGCTTTTGTTTCTCGCGTAGAACATGCCATTGCTTTTGTTTCTCGCATAAAACATGCCATTAACATTGTATCTCGGTTGTTTGTCTTGCATAGAACATGCATTCCTCCTGAATTGCACTTGTTAGGTTTCTTTCTTACAAATGCACAATATTGTATGTACGGTTCATTCAGAGGAGTTCCAGGTAAAATCATTCGTGCCCTTCGGATCGCATCCTTTTACTCTTCCTCCGTTCACGTGAAACGCTTAGGATTACCCTTCGATTAAAAACATTCGGGTACGTCCCGATGTTCACACGACCCTTCGGTTAAAAACATTCGGGTGCGTCCCAGTGTTCACGCCACCTTTCCTCCTATTGCATGAGACGCGCTAGGATTGTTTGCATCGGTTAAAAACATTTGGGTGCGCTTGGTGTTCACACCATCCTTTCTCTTCTCGCGTGCAACGCGTTAGGATCACGGTTGAAACCTCGGCTACACCCGATGGTTGCGTTGCCCTTCGCCTTTCCTGCGCGACGCATAGTTAAGCTTGCATATTTTCTTACATCCTTTCTGCATGAAATATGGTTCGGCTCATGATTCCCACACGTGGCGTGTTTATTTACTTACTTCTTTTCATAATTAAGGTTGCTGTAACTTGTTTTTGGCTTGTTTAGATGTGGCATTTTCATTGCATAGCATTTGCATTTTAATGTTTCATTGCACAACCTCATTGCATGATCATAAGTTATATTCTTGCATTTTGCATTGTTTGCATTTTGCCCCAAAACTATGCTAGCTTGATTCCTTGCAAAGGGATACGTAGGTAGCCTGCGGGCGCAACCATTTGTTTTTTGTCTTGTTTGTTTGTCCAAGTCTTTCGGCCTTGTCAAAGATGGGTCGTCTCTGGACTTTGACATTCACTCACGTCATTTTTTGACTTTCGAGTTTTGTCAAAGAGGGGCAACTGTAGACACCCAATTTTTGACCGTCCCCAAGACTTAGACATCATCGCCCGTGCACTCGATGATTATGACTATTTGTGCTCGTTTTAGTGCCCAAAGTCCTCAGCGGAATGCCCTGTCTTTGAGCCTTCAAATCCCATCTATTCTGTGCACTATTTTGGACCAAAACTTTTAAGCTTCCAACCCCTAGTGGCTGCCGGCGATCAATTGAGGCTATTGGCCATCATTGGTGGCCTACCAGCCACCAGTGTCTTTTTCCAAATATTTTGTTGACAGTTGTTCCAGCTGTTGGCACAATTGTCTTTATCTCCATACATGTATATGGATGGATTTTTCTCAGCCTAATGCTTGTTTATCTATATATATGGGGTCTCCTCCCCCATTTTTGAAGGTTAGAAATTTTGGAACAAAAATCTCTCTCTCTCTCTCTCTCTCTCTCTCTCTCTCTCTCTTGCCAATTTGTGCATACTTGTCTAGTTATACTATACTTTTGCCTACACTTCCTTAACCAAAGTTGATCATCTTTAAGCTGAGGTTCCTTGAAGCCTTCTTGGAGCTCTTGAAGGTGGTTTTGACTTAGGTTAGTGCCTAAAATTGTTCTTTGCTTCAAGAGGTATACTACTTGTCTTTTAAGTTTGTGTTGTATACTTGTTTTTCTATCTCTTTATACTATTTTTGTGCCATAAAAAAACTCTGTTTTGTGGGCTAAAATTGGTGTTTTAGGCCATTTAAGGTTAGGGGGGTATCTCACCCTTCTTTATTCCTTGCTTTTAAGGCTTTTTTTTCACCTTTGTTTCCCACCTTCAAACTATCTTTTCTTGGGCTTTTAGCACTGAATTCAGAGTATTTTCAGTGAGAAAAATAATGTTTTGAAGTCCAAAATTGAAGGTGTTAGCCTCCCCTCCTTGTGTCATGTTTGCTAGCCTAGTTAGCTCCATGTGTTAGCTAAATTTTCTAGCATTTTGTAGCTTAATTCCAGCATGTTTTAGGCTCTATTTTAGACTGCTTTAACTTTGTTTTTGGTTGTTTGTTGCATTTGAGTCTTGTTTTGCATGCCTCTAGTGTAATAATCCTCACAAGCTTGGTGTTTTAGGCCTTTAGGCACCACTTATTTGAGTTGATTGCATGTTTTAGTGCTTTTCTCACTTCATTTCAACACTTATAATCTCTGCAATCTCCCTCATTTCTTCACTTTTTATTTGTTTTGAGGATTGTTTCAACCTTAGGATAATTTAAGCTTGAGATTGAGGGTCATTGCTTAATGGTTTAATCCTCTTTTGGGGGTTCATTACCAACGGCCTGACATCTCTCTCTTGCCTTAAACTACCCCTTGTTTGACACTTCCTTCCCTTTAGAGGACTTCTTACCAATGGACTTAATTGGTTAAAGGATGGAAGGGTAATTAAAATGGGTAAATAAAAATGGAAACTAAAATGGTGCAAGATAAGAAATTGGTTGTGTTTTGATGTATTCAATCGGACGTTAATTAAACACAAGGAAAATTGGGGCATTTCATACTCAAAGTGATGAAATGTGCCAAGTTTCCTAGGTCTCTATTGCCCTTATGCATGATAGGTTGATGGTCCTTTTGGTCTTATTTAAGCATTTATTAACTTGTACACATTGGTTCCTTAGCCATCATGCAATGAAATTGCTTGATTAATGGTTTGAGGACCAAGTGTATCACTCTTTTGAGATGTTTTGATAATAAAGAGAGATACACAGTGCATACAACCTATGAGAATACCCTTTCTTTGCCCTGTTTGCTCTCTGTTGCAACTAAAAAAAAAAAAAAAGAGATGAGTCATCAGTGGCCGGCTGGCCACTGTTACTGGCCGGCAGGCCATTAGTGTTGGACAGAAACCTCTCAGTGGTGGCCGGCCGGCCACCACTTCTGGCTTGCCGACCACCAATGATTTTTGAGCAGTGTGCTTATGAAGAATGGCAAAGTTGATCTGGAGCAGGAAACAGTGCAAGGGTTGTGCAAACAGAGGCATTCGGGAGCAGACAACGGATATTCTTTGGGTGGAAACCGAGCATGCATGGGCCTCTCTCGCTTCCCGGGACTAGTTAGCTAGTTAATTAGTTTAATTAGCAATTAATTATTTATTTGTTGTAAATTAATTAGTTGTAGCTAATTACTTTATGTTGTAATATTTAACTAGCCTAATTAGTTTGTGTTGTAATATTTAATTAGCTTAGCCTAGTTAAATCCCTAATTAATTAGCTTAGAGAGTTAGTTAATTATTTGTTCAAGTTTTGTAACAATTAGCTTAATTAGCTTTGCTTTAATTAGTTGCTAGTTAGCTTAATTCATTCGGACTCTCCTTCGTGATGTGTATGTGTTCCAACCCCACATCTTTCCCCCTTTTATTTACCCGCTTTTGATGGTTAGATTAGGGACATGTTTCAATTAGCATACCATATGCTTCCACCCATTCGTTTTATATTGCATGCACCGAGGCTCGGCACATCATTCAAACTGCATTGTCTTTTCAATACTTCGGTGAATACGTGCTTTAGATCGCATGCCTTGAATTGAGTCATATGCCATATTAGTAGCCGAGCCTATTAATTGCATCCTTTGTATATGTTGCATTAGTCCTTTGGCATAGTTAGTAACCATGCATATTTTTCTAACTTTGTTTTATTTTGGCTTGGAGTACTAGGTGAGTTTTAATGCTTTAGCATACTTGCATGAGTGCGTTGCTATGACTACCATGCTTTCCATGAGACTAAATACTTACTTACTAAACTGCTTGAATGCCTGTGGATGAAGGCTTGTTGTTTGAATTGGAACAACTTAATAAATGTACGTATAAGCCCACTATATTTAGTGGCAAATTCGCAAACTTTAAGCCCACCTGAGGTGGCAAAATCAAACCCTTTTCGCAAAATGAACATGAAATTGAGTTGTTCCAATTCAGGCAAACTAGTATATATTTGTATGCGCGCATCACGTAGTAATGCTAGCCTAATAACCTGAACAAGAGCATATAATGTTGATAAAAAATGATACCATGATTAGTAAAGGCCGATCTTTAATCGGGCGAGCAGAGGTGCTCAATTCATGACCTTTCCCTCTCATATCTATATTCTCGCAGGAGTCCGAACTGTAGGGCTATTTTCGAGTTTCCGAAAGGGGGTGCGAAAAAGTCAAGCTACAACATCATTCCTCAATTAACAATACTAGAGGTTAAATACAATAGGATATTTACAACAGTTTATCAAATTAAATGAATTAAAGTAAGAACAAATTCAACCCTAAGAAATATATGGGAACCTACGTCATCTATTTGTGAATAAGGGCAAGTTAGTATCCAAATTCATGCTATTAATTGGAGAGAGTAGATTAATGCACATCATTTCTTAGTGGAAGCTTTGCTTTTACAACAAGGGATTCATCAAAAACTAACATGAATTCTTCTTCTATTCATGGAACAATGATGTTTCCACCCCTTTCCATGTTCACGAATGATTGAGAAAAGAGATTTCAACATTCTTGACATTGAATCTCTAGTTTTGCTTCCAAGGAAATCAATAAAAATAAAAACCAACCACTTTCTCAGCATCAAATCCTAAAAATCATCCAACTAACCCCATAAAACAACCTCCACTACTCATTAAGATTAAGCGTGGGTTGAAGCATATGGGCCAATAGGCTAAGATAATGAGATATGTGATGAAAAAATGTATAAAATGAAATAAACAACTCTCCATAATCAAACTTGTGGATGGATGGCTACTAAAGCTGTTCACAGGTCGGATCGGACCGGGTTTGACATACACCCGTCACTCGAACCGATTATGTCAGGTTCAGCATATGCCCATCCGAGTTCGACTAATGCATTGTTTGAAATCGAACCGCTCACACTATTTGTATTTATGGTCGGTGGTGGATGGGTCTTGTTTTCTCAATTTGGGCTTCACACAGTAAATAAGAAGAAAAAAAAATTACATACATCAAAGATCAGATCCAAACTCATCCCAAAAATACAACAAAAAAAACTAAAATCACACACACACACACACACACACACACACACACACACAAAAACCCAAACTTAACCCTTTCCTACATAAAATAAAAAAAAATTATAGACTTATCTCTCAATCTAGGCTTCCAATCTCTTTGACTTGATACTTGTCGAATGTTGCAGATCTAGATCCAACAACTGCAACACCAAACAAACCCACCTTCTACGATCACCTTCATGATCTGTGATTCTAACGTGTTAGGGTTTTAGAAGGGAGTAAGGTAGGAAGAGGGATTTGGGAGAGATCAAAGAGGGGATGGGAAGAGGATTATCAGAGTGAAAAAGAGTGCAAGAGACGATTGAGAGTCTCTAGGAGATAAGAATCATGATTGAGAGTCTCTAGTAGATGAGAATAAGAGCTGAGAGAGAGAGAGAGAGATATGTTTTTACCAACTGAGAGAGAGAGAGATGTTTTTACCAACTAAACTTCTTCAGCAAAGTATTGAAAGAGATGTGAAAAATGAAAAGTTAAAATTTGTAATGATGAAGTCCAGCTAAAGAGTTGAATAAGTCAAATGTATAATTATGAAGTCTAGTTGAAAAGTTGAACAGGTTGTAGTAATGATGCCTATTCCCTAGGTTATCTTGGTAAATGAAATAAAACTATAATAAATATCTTCTATTAATAATATTTTAATATCTCCAACTAGTAAAGAGAAAACACGTAGATGGAAGCATCCTTTAATACATCAGTCGGGTCAAGTTAACTAATTTTTTTATTCTTTAAATCTAACACTCGACCGCCAAAATGAGAATTTTTATAACTTCAACAACTATCGACCGAAATTAGTGACAAATCGTCCGTACATAGTCGGGTCGTGCAGATCGACCAGTTTAGACAGGTCGAACGGATATTTGGACAGCCCGGTGGCTACTTTCTACTCCCTCCACATTCACAAGGTTCCAATTAACATATCTATATATAACAATAATGAATTATAGCACTAGAAAGCAAGAAAAGTGTGTAAAAGCACAATAAAGTAATGAGAACAATCAACTCAATGGATGGGTGGCTATATCCTTGTTCCTTCCACATCCATGAGGACCTATTACATGATTACAACAAGCTAACAGTGAGATACAAAGTTTGTAAATGAAGAAAAAGAGAGAAAAGATGAAAATATGCATTTGTCTTGTAATGTTTAGAGTATTGAGTTTTTAAACTCTTAATGAAAACTGTAGATTCTTATGAGTGGGGTGTCAAAATTACAGGAGCATCTTTGAAAGATTTCACTTTTGTGAGTGTGAAAGTGGGGTTGTTTTTTATGAGATCTGAGCTTATTTCTCAAATACACTCATGAAAGACTAGGATCAACACAAAGTCATAACATGCTAGCCATCAAAGCTTATGTCGACACCTGGATTATTATGTGTGGGTAGTGATACTTTGTTTCCTCTAAGAAATCATAGTTCAAGTCTGAGATTACTACTTACTCTAGATTAGAGATCACTATTTTACTAGTGGGGGTTTAATGCAAAGCACACCTTCATGATGCATAATATCCCTTTTTGCTTGATAATTTTTTTGTATATTTTTAATATTAAAATCAATAGGGGATTGTTGGTGCATAAATGCACTTATGTTATTTTAATATTAAATTTATATATACATATTGTGGTACATTCATGTGTATACCTACATTATGCCACAAAGTGTAGTTAATCCGATTATAATTATATAATAATGCAATATGGTGTATTGAAATGGTTTGAGTGTGAGTTAATTACTTTTAGGTAATTATGCAAGTGAGTAACATTTTATATAATTCATGTGAAAGGTTATGAGTTACATTTATAGTATTGAATTATCATCTATTGATGGTGATTTATAATTAATTCATTATTGTATTAAATATGAGGACTCTTCATTTGTTTGCATATATATAAATTAAAGCTTGTGCATTCATAATATACATGGAGAATTGTGAGTGTATCTATATATATGTATATCTATACATATTTTATATTGTGTTTATAGAGAAATAATTAGGGAACCTATAAAGGTGTTTTTGTGGTGGAGTTTTGGACTCCCTTTCTTATGCAAGGTTGGTTAAGTCTACACAACTATAAGTCGAGTTGTTGTATCCTAGGAGAGACAGATTAGTATGTGATATTCTGTTGCATTGGGAAATGGTAATTTTACCAACCTAGAATGGCTTAATCTCCTTAAAGAGAGTGAGATTACCGCGCTTCAATTTGATTTATTGTATTTTCTTATATCTAAGATATGATATGTAATACATATTTAATATAATGAACGATGGGCAATATCTGTGAGCGTAGGCAGATTTGCTGAACTACATAAATCTGGTGTCTTCTCATGGTGATGATTTTTACCCATATTTATTTTGACTATATAATTACTTATTTATTTTGATAAATGCTCGAACACTTCTTGCCTTTTAACTTCATTTTGTCAGTACTAAAAGATATCCCTTCAATATTGCAATTGAATTGAGTCTCAACGAAGTACAAGAAATGAAATCAAACAATATCAAAATGAATTAGAAATTATAGTTGGCTAAAATATTAATTTCAAAAAAAAATTAAAATCTTAGCCAAATCAAATGAAATTTTAGTCAAATCTCAAATCAAATTTTTGACGAATCTTAGCTAAATCTCAAATCAAATGAAAAATTTTTTAAGTCTGGCAATTTTCAATAATATTGAGACCTAAATTTGTGAACTCCCACATCAAAATTTGGAATTTTCAAATCCTAAAATTTTCCAATCAAAACAGAAAAAAAAAAAAAAAAATCCCTAAAATTGTTAACTTGCCTATCTTTTTGGTTCTCCTTCCTTCCTTTACTATTCGTTAGATATCATTCAATTTCATCGGAATGTCAACGTTGATCATCAGTTAAGAGAGAGAAGGGCAAAAGATTGTGTGTTGACCGGATTTGCTTTTCAGGCAAGAGATGCGTGAAGGAGAAAAGTTCAAGAAAAGTTCTAAAAGAACTCTTATTTCTATATAATTGATATGACAATGAAAATCTTTGTAGATTCATTTTTTATTTAATGGTGTTACACATATCAATTGGTATATCAATTATATATGTTATGATATTGTCAATTAATGCGTATAGTTTTATTCTTTTTCTTTTCTTTTTTAATTTATTTATTTTCTATATTACTTGTTTATGAGAGTGCTGTGAGATTTCAATGCCACGGAAGCTTTATGTAAAATTGTTAGTAAGTTTTTTTTTAATAAATTTTTTAATATTTTAAGTAATATATATATATATATATTTGCTTTCTAAATACACATAACTTAGAGCATCTGCATTAGCCTCAACAAATTTTGAGTCAAATTATAACTCAAAATTCAGTTTTGCTATTTTAGTTAGTCATCTTTTTAGTACTCATTGCATCAAACTCTCTATTCTAACTCAATTCTATTAAAATATTATTTTCTTATTGTATTTGTTATTCTTTCTTTTTTTTTATTAAATTAATGAGGTGCCACCCAAACAATTCTTAAAAAATGAAAAAATAAAAATAAAAATTGCCGTTGACCAGTTAGGCTAATTTTGGACATTTTTCTTCTTTTGCTACAGGCATTCATGAGACATCTGGTAGGATATCTGGGTGGATGACCGGTTTAAAGATTTTGACCCAATTTTGCTCTAGAAAATAGAATAGTTAATAAACAGTGGCTCAACAAAGTTGTTGAGTTACTATAGTAAATATAAATAATAGCTAGCCATAGAAATAATTTGTTGAGTCTAATGGAGCACAAATTCTTGATTTTGCTCTCTACAATAGCTTCAAAGTTGTTGTAGAGGGCTTGATACTGATGCTCTTAGATGTACTTAAAAATTAAATATTAAAATATTTATGAAAAATATTCAAAAAATTTAATAAATACATAATAATACAAAAATGTATTACATTTTTATATTTTTTTTGTATTTGATGAATTTTTTTATAAATATTATATTTTTAATTATATTTAGGTTAAGTGTATCAAAAAAATAATTTTTTTTATTAAAATATTAAAATTTTTGAAAATTTTAATCACATCACATCAAAAATTAATTTTTGATGTACCTAAAAATGAATTCTAATTTTTAAATACATAAAATTCTTAAAAGTCACGAAAAGATGGTTTGTGTCTAGGTTTGGGAAGATGGTTTGTGGCTATTTTAGCCACAAAAGATAAAATAAACTATTTTAGTCACAACAAACAAAATATTACATCTAACCCATAATCATTACACTTTCTCTCACAAAAAAAGTCAAAAAAGCCAAAAAGTTAAAAAGTCCTTTCCAAATTAAGTTTTTTAACACAGGTTAAAATAGTCAAAAAAGCCAAAAAGCCAAAAAACCAAAAAGCCAATCAACTTTCCAAATGAACCAGTGTATCAAAAATGAATTTTTTTTAATTTTTTTTTAAATCACATCACATTTCTAATATTTTACATACTAGTGATTGGGCGTGCATTGAACGTGACACGGGAGTTGATTTTAGTAAGTGAAAATTAAATTAAAATTATTATTTTTTTAATATGACCTTTATGAGACTAAAAAAAAAAAAAAATTTGCCCTTACTATGTTTAATATTCATTAATGATATATTTTATTATATAAATTTAATTAAAATGAAAATTTTATATAAAAAAAATGATGAATTAGGGATTCTAATTAATTAAGATGAAAATTAATTAAAATATTTTTTTTATTCCAAAATTGACAGCTTATGGAGGTTCCCAACACAATTTTATCACTTGAATAAACGACTTCATTCATTCCCACCCCCAACTCCATCAAAAAAAATTCATAATAATAATAATGAGACGTTTTTTTAATAAAAAAATTAACATATGTTTGAATTTATAAATTTTTTTATTAATATTTTACTTCTAAATTATATTTAAATTATTAGATTTTTATGTGAGAGAATAATTTAAATATAAAATATGAAAAAAAAAATCAGTATCTTTAACAACTAAAATTAAGAAAATATAAAATAATAATAAAACTGAAAAACATATTTAAAAAATAAAAAAGAAAAGTAATTCTTGTTTAGAATTTTAATATCATACATTGGTTATTAAAGTACCATATAAAATATTACAGTTCATAAATATAATTCAACACAAAAAGAAAGTGTATGAAAATAATATGCGAATTTTTGAAATGTAGCACAAATCTCTATTTTAAAAACATATGTGCTTTCCACTGTTTAAATTCAAATAAATGCACATAACTTTAAGATTCAACCAAAATTATTCACAGCGATTTGATCCATGACGGGTAATTATAAATATTATGTATATCAATATAGAATCAGACACAAAAAATAAAAATAGTAATTATTTTTTAGTAAGAAAAGGTATATAAATCTACTTCTCATGAGAATTAATCTTGAAAGATCCTTCACAAGAACGAGCCTAGTGCTCAGAAAAAAGAGGATCCTATTGACATAGCTCAGTTAGAAAGAAACAAACCCATAGTTGTAGACACCTAATTTTTAACGGCCCTTACGACTTGGACATCCTTGCTTGCACACCCGATGATGAGTCTATATGCTCGCTAAGTGCTCGAAGTCTTCAGTGGAATGCCACAACTGTGAGCCTTTCAAATCCTACACTCTTGTTGCCTTTGTTCTAGGACCAAACTCTGTTCTTTTCAAGCTTACAGCTTCTAGCGGCCTGCCGGCCACCTTTTTTGGCTGCCGACCATCACTTTTGGGCTACCGGCCATTGATGTGGGTTGCCAACCACCAGTGATGGCCGGCCGGCCACCAGTCTCTTTTGTAGATATTTTGTGACAGTTATGCCAGCTGTTTGCACAGATGCATGCATCTGCACCCACGTGTAAGGCTAGATGTTTTTTAGGGAGGCTCATGGTTTTCTATATATAGGAGGCCTCCCTCTCTTGTTTTAGGGCTCTCTCTCTCTCTCTACAATTCCCTCTCTCTCTAGAAAATTCCTACACTTTTACCTACAAATCTTTAACCTTTGCCTATACACCCTTAACCAAACCTTCTCATCTTTGAGTTGAGGTGCCTTTGAGCTTGGTTTGAGCTCTAGAGGGTGTGTTCGTCTTGGTTTTGTTGCTTGAATTGCTTCTTCTCTTCAAAAGATATAAGGATTTGCCTATTTGCCTGCTTTTACTACTCTTTTTCTTGTTGTTTTTCAAGTGTTTTTGGGCTGTAAAACTTCTGTCTTTTTGGGCTGAAGCTTGGCTTTTAAGGCCATTAAAGTCTGGGGGGTATAGCCCTTCTTTGTACATTGTTTTAGAGGCCTTTGCCCTTGTGTTTCCCACCCTTTTGCTATCTTTTTCTGAGCTTTTAAACACTGATTTTTTGAGTTATTTCAGTGGCCAAAATCATGTTTTGAAGTCCAAATTTAGAGGGGTTAGCCTCCCCTCCTTGTGTCTTACATACTAGCCTAGTTTGTGCTATGTTTTAGCATGTTAATCTAGCTTTTGTTAGCTCAATTCTAGTATGTTTTAGGACTATATTAGACCTATTTTAGCACTGTTTTAGGCTGTTAGTTATATTTGAGTTTTGTTTTGCATGCGTATAGTGTAATTATCTTCATGAGTTTGGTGTTTTAGGCCTTAGACACCATCTTGTTTGAGTTGATAGCATTTATTTATGCTTTTCTCACCTATTTTCAGCATTAATCACCTCTGCAACCTCCCTCATTTTTTGGTTTTTGGTTTTCTTTGAAAGTGGTTCAAACAATTTGTTTGTGTAAAGCATGAGATTGAGATATCATGCTTAATGGTTTAATCCCCTAGGAGGTTCATTACCAACGGTATGATGTCTCTTTCATGCCTAAAACAACTTTTGGTTTGAGCCTTCTTTCCATTTAGAGGACTTAAACTCACTCTTTGGACTTAATTGGTTAAAGAATGGATGGTTATTTAACATGGAGTAACTAAAACTTGGAACTAAAATGGTGAAAGATAATCAATTGGTTGTATTCAACCAGACGTTAATTGAACACATGGAAGCTTGAACCATTTCATACTCATTAGTGATGAAATGATTCAAGGTTCCAAAGTCACCACTTCCCTTGATCTTCCATGATAGGGAGGTGGCTTTAGAGTCTTATTTTGTTGCATTTATTAAAATTGCACACTTTGGCTCACAAGCCATCATGCAATGAAATTGCTTGAGTTGGTGGTTTGTGGCTTAAACTCACTACTCCTTTGATTTGTTCATGAAAATGAGGGGTGAGTTGTGCAGAAAACCCTTAAAAATACCTTGGATATACTTTATTTGTCCTCTGTTGCAGCAAGGAGAACTGGGCAGCAGTGGTCGGCAAGTCACCTTTGATGGCCAGCCAGCTATCACTGGTGTCCGGCAGCTGTAGATGTGCTCCTGGGAACCCTTCGAATATCCGTGCGCCTGCAAGGGCCGCGAATTCTCGTTTTGTTCTGAGCTACTATAGTTCGGACTCAATGTCACGGTTTTGAATCTAATCTCACAATGTGCGATATAAGATTGATAAATCACCAAAGAGTCCAAATCCGGCAAATTGTTTTGGAAAACTGATTTTAATAAAGAAGTGCCAAACATGGACTGCTTTTCCAGATACAGAGTCGCCACCTAAATATTTTATTTTGGGGGGAATTTAGGAAACCCTGACTCGTTCCTAAGGCCACGTGTCCGTCATCACCAAAGTTGCCTCGGCTCGGGAACTTGGATACGAGAGGGGAAGGTCATGCAATGAGCACCCCCGCTCGCCCGATCAAAGATTGGCCTGTACTAAGCATGATATCTTGTTTTTGAAAACACATGTATTCTTATTCCAATTAATTAGCTAATCTTACTACGTGATGCGCACAGCAAACAAGTATAGACTAGATCGCCTAATTTGGAACAAAATATTGCATATCTATTTGTGAAAATGATTTGAAGTTTGCTACTCGCAAGTAGGCTAAAATGCGGATTTCAATGAATTGTTCCAATTCAAGTAATCCAACCTTCACCCACAGGCATTTAGGCAGTTAATCACATAAGCAATTAGCCTCATGGCAAGCATGCTTTCATGGCAACATTAACACACATGTAGTATGCTAAAGCATAAACCCTCACAGTGTACTCCAAGCCAAAACAGAGAACTAGTTAGAAATCATGCATGATCCTAGTTCATGTTAAAATGGCTAATGCAACACATTCGAAAATGCAACTTGGTAACATGCTGTTGAACATGTATTCAAGTAAATGTATTAAAAATATAATGCAGTTAATATGATGCACCGAGCCTGGTGTATGCAATACAGATGAATGATGCACGCATGCAAGCATAAGGTATGCTAAACAAAATATGCCCTAAAACTAACCATCGTAAGCGGTTAAGTAAAAGGGAGAAAGAAATGGGGGTTGGAAGACATGCATCACACACACGCACGCTTATTACAACAATACACCCTCTCGACCGAGGGACCGAATAAGAAGCTAACTAGCTAATCTAAGTTAAATAAACTAATTATTACACAACAAATTGAAATAGCTAAACGCATTAACTATTAAGGTACAAACCAAAGCAAAAGCTAGCTATCTAAGCATGGCAGCTAAGGAAAGTAGTAAAACAGGAGGTTCTCAGAGGGAGAAGGCTGGATTAAAATAGGAGGTTCTCAGAGGGAGAAGGCTGGATGCATGCTCGGTCGCCTCGTTCGGAAATCCAATGTGATGCCCCGATTTGCCTCTGTTTTCATTTGTTCTCAGAACAATGCACCAAGCTCCAGAAAGCTTAAACTTCACCTTGGGAGACCTGTGGCAGGGTGGCCGACCACTTTTGGTCTCTCCAGATACCTACCGACCACTTTTTGTTGTTGCAGGACAGGAAAAGTGGTCGGCCAGCTAGTTCTTCTAGCTGGCCGACCGATTATTCTTCTTGAATTCGATTCTTTGCAACAAAGAGCAAGAAAGGGCATGGCAATGTATTTGCAACATATGTGTGCACAACCACCCTCCCTATCATGTCATGAACTCAAGGGAGTGTAGTTCTTGACCCTCAGGCCACCAATCACGCATCTCAATGCATGATGGCCGAGAGGCGAAGTTGCAAAATTTAATATGAAAATGAATGCACAAGTAAGCACATAAAGCCTAAAACTCTATCATGTATGATCAAGAGCGTCGGCGACTAAGAATTGAGACACATTTCATCACTTGAAGTATGAAACGTCCCTCATTCCTCGTGCTCGGAATAACAATCTCAACAAATGCAACACATAACATGGCATGCTCAATGCAATGTAATGCAAC
Organism: Camellia lanceoleosa; assembly: GCA_025200525.1. NCBI lineage: Eukaryota > Viridiplantae > Streptophyta > Magnoliopsida > Ericales > Theaceae > Camellia > Camellia lanceoleosa. Next base: position 17,863,777 of record CM045769.1, on the reverse strand, counting down.
CTTAGCATGCAAACGTGCAACTACATGGCATACACAATGCAACTAATAATATAGCATACACAATGCAAGGAATAACATGGCATACACAATGCTAAATGCTAAGGACTAGATGGCATACTCAATGCAAGGCAATCATAAGGTTCTAAACACAATGTAATGCATGCATGCACAATGCAATGCAACAAGGACAACAATATGCAATACACCAAGCATGCAACAACATGCAAACCATATACTCAATGGACTTAAACCGAAATGGACCGACCTCAGTCATGCCAAGACAGTGGCCATAACACCAAAACAAAGGCACCAAAAGGGCAAGGCAAGATGCACATGCATTGGCCTATCAACAAGGCCTAAGACCAGAACTCTCAAACATGATGAAGAAACGATAAACATAGAAGTGTAACAACACTAAAGGCTCTAAAATTAAATAAGAAATGATGCCAAGTCATTCAATCAAAGCAAGTAAAGCATGCAAGAGTCCTAAGAGATGAAAGCTAGTGAAGAGGACTACAAAGGAAGCATGCAATACATGGCACAAATGCGTGAACCAATCGTGGACAAAGCTGAAATAGGTCAAAACAATGACCTAAACATGCTGAGATGAGGGCTCAAAGGCCTAGACATGCAAACATACAAGCTAGGCCATAATGTCGCGACCCAGACCCACCCCTATGGATTTAGCATCGTAACCGGCCAGTAATCCGCGATTACTAAAGGCCTGCTTAACAGTAAGGACAGTAATACAGAGTAAGGAGCTGGCGAAAGCCAAACAGTAAATAAAAGATGTCCAATGAGCTGTGAAAATCTGAATGCAAAAAGACTTTTATGAACAAGTCACATTCATAAAAAAAACATATATATATATAAACATATCAAGCATACATCACATGCAGGTTAGGGACCAAATCCCTATACCATAACTGTACAGTCAAAAGTCTTATTCAGTATATACATAACAGAGACAGAAAGGGTGAATCTAAAACACCCCAAAAGTAGCCTTAGCTTGGACAAACTTGGAACCTCGAAGCGAGGCACAATGGTTGGCTTGACAAAACTGGAGCTTTTCTTGACGCTCCTAACTTCGGTCCGGTGCCTGGACACCTACATATAAATATAAACAGTGAGCTAAAGCCCAGTGAATAACAAATGCGTAAAGGTTTTAAGAATGAATGTCCTTTCAGTATTTAAAACAGTCATTTGCATCACTCAATCAGTTATTTAATCAGTGGCCCATATTTCACGCCATATCAGTCATTTAGAAACCATAGTAGTCATATGTGGTACATCCAATAGCAAAACAGTACAGTAGGTCTTAACAGACTAAACAGTCAGTTGATGGCCATCATAACAGTAAACAGTAGTAGTTCCAAACATTGGAACCGACAGAGATCTCTGTGACAGTAGCAGTAACAGTACAGTAACAGTAAATTGCTATGGATGCCATGGATACAGTTCACAAATAGGACAAACATTCATTCAGTAAACAATGCCATTTCAGAAAGCAGTACAATCAGTCGTTCGGAAATAATTATAATTTGAACATATCTTTACAACATTGTTACTCACAGAGTACTGGGCTACAGACAGGTTAATGAGCATCCTCAAATGCCAACCCTACACAGTAACAGAACGAACACACACTAAATTACACACTTGGGATTAATAACTTAGCCCCTTAACTTGACTTGGTGTGGTTTTATAACATTATCCTCATTAAGATGCCTTAAACTAGGCCTAGGAATGCCTATGATGAAATGAGGATGCAAAGATGTACTTTAAAACACTTTTCAAAATTTGTTGAAAACAGGGGTCTCGCTCGAGCGTGGCTTTCTATGCTCGAGTGGACATGTAGACAAAGAAGCTCCGCTCAAGCATAACTTCCCTCGCTCGAGCGGACTGCAAACTCATGAAAAGTACTAGATGCACGATATGCACGCTCGACAGACGCTCGACCTCCGCTCGAGCGTGAGACTCAGGTCCTCGCTCGAGCATGAATTCTCTCGCTAGAGCGGACTGCAAAACACATGAACTTCTGGGCATATGCATTTCACGCTCGAGCCTAATCTCCTACGCTCGAGTGGTAGTGCATGTACTCAGAGTGTACACTCGAGCGTGGATCCAAAATCTAGAATTTCCAAATTGATCCTCAAGCACAAAACTTAACTTTAAAAGCTTCAAACTCGATTCTTTTGGGCTAATTTTTATAGAAAACATTTGAAAACTCATAGCACAACATGTTTCAAAGATTAATTTATGAAATCAAGCCCAAAAGTAAGCCAATTGAACAGAAAATTAAGTGTAAACACGAAGAATAATGGAAAATCATACATGCATGAGTTCTCATGAACTTTAGTGTTCCAAAACAAGATCAAATGCAATGTTGAGCTCAAAATCATGGTGAATTCATGGACCATAACAAAAATATGAACTTGCATGTGGAAATTCTCATGAAACAATCTCAAAATTCAAGAATATGCACATGCATGCATGTATTAATTCTCAATTCGACATTTTAAACCAATTCTTGACTTTAAACTCCAAACTTCCATGAACCATGCAAGAAATAACTTAAACTCATGATCAAGAGGATAAATTTCCTACCTTAAGTCCTGAATTCCAAATGTAGAAGCCTAATGTTGCAATTCTCTTTCAATTCCTCTTATTTTCCAAGCAATTCTTGTTGAATCAATTTTTCTTCTACTCTCCCTCTCTCACTCGATTTTGGTCTAAGAAAATGGCTGAAGAGATGATATGTCAAATGTGTATGATGTGGAGAGGAGTTGGCTTTGAATCAACCCACTAGGTGGCAAAACATGTAAATGCTCTAGGCTCATGTAATTTAACATTATTTAATCTAATTTAATCATTCCAAATCAAATTTTAATTAAAGCTACCATAAAATCACATAAATTCTAATTAGCATATAACACTAATCAATTTCTGATTCGATCGCCGATAAGGCCTTAGCATATAACACTAATCAATTTCTGATTCGATCGCCGATAAGGCCTTCAATTTGCAATCCGAAATTAAAACATGAACAAATCGTCTAATGACAAACAGATAGAAATGCAATTAAAGCAACACACTCAAGCAATCAGTTCAGAATTTCAGCTTAATTAATTACTTATCATGCTCAATCACAGTTTAACACTAATCAGAGGTGAGGGTTGTGACACATAAGCTAGGCAACAATGCACAACACTCAAGGACACTTAAAGAGTGAATGAAGTGGGAACATGGCAGTTCTATATGCTCTGAAATGAAGTATTAAATGATGTCAAATCATCTAAATAGCTCAAAGATAGCATGCATGAGTCATCAAAACACAAAGCTAGCAAGGCCAATTGTACTACAACTATACAAAGCATGAAGATATGGCAAAGGCAACCCAAAACAGTCCTAAAATATGTTAAAATGATACTAAAACATGTATGGAAGGAAGCCAAAACAAGCTAACATGAAGGGCATAAGGCACAATGCATACAAGGCAAATAAGGTGAATTACACTACACCTATTAAAACCAAGCATGGAATGACTTAACCAAAAAAAATTAGAGTTATATCATGGCATAATAACCCCAAATAAACACTGAAATGATAGCTCGCAAGCTTCGGCATGAAGGCATACACAATGGTTCATGTTAAGGCATAAAGGGCAAACCCTCCAACGCATTGAATAAGTGACAAATGTGAGTGTATGGCCATGAAACATGCACTGAAATTACATAACAAATGATGCCAAATCACTGAAATAGTCCAAGTAATGCATACTAGTGGACTCAATACACAAAGCTAACAAGCTAGATTGAACCATGGCTATACAAAGCAAGTCATGCATGACCAAGACAACACAAATCATACCTTAAACATGGTAAAACATGAACAAAATCTTCTTAGAGTTAAGCCAAAAGCATGCTAAAATGACATGTTAAAGCATGGTACACATTAGGCTATTTCATGGAAATGCACTACAAGTGCATGAGGCGTGCAAGAGGTGACCAAACCAAACCTAAACAGAGGTATGACATGGCAAAACATCACCAAATACATGCTGAAATGGACTCAAATCGAGCTAGAATGACATGCTACTTCATGAAGCATACAAGACTAGTTTGTGTGATTTACACTACAAGTGTATTAAGCATGCAAGAGCCAACCAAACCAACCCAAAATAGATCTAAGGCATGTTAAAAAAACACCAAAAATCCACTGAGATGGCCCCAAAACAAGCTAGAAAGACATGCTCAAACATGAGGCACACAAAGCTAGTTTTTAAGATTTACACTACAAGTGTATTAGGCATGCATGGAGTGAAAAAACCAAGTAAAAATAGTGGCATGCCATGCTAAAATAAGCCCAAATACAAGCTAAGATATGGCCAACATAAGCTTAACAAACATGCTCACACATGAGGCATTCAAAGCAAGTAAATAAAATACAAGGAGAGGGGATGACCCTCTCCTATTTAGGACTCCAAAAAAACCTTTCCACCACTGAAAATCCTCTGGATTTCAGTGGTAGAAAGGTCATGCAAAGGCTACAACAAGAGCCTAAAGGGATGGCTCAAAACAAGGCCTAACAAGGCCTAAGAGGGGGTAGATCACCCCCAACGAAAAAGTGACCTTAAACAAAAATTTTAAGCACACAAAAAAAGAACTTTTTCTAGTTAAGAGTTAAGCTTAAAACAGTATTCAAGAAGGTCCAAAAGCTTAAGCAAGAATGGGGGATTTAAGGGTTAAAGACTCACCCTTGAAGACCACCTTTACTACTGCAACTCCAGCAGCCTCTTTGAGCTCAAACCAGCCCAAGAACACCAAAAACAACTTCAAGAAACCTCAGCAACACAAGCAAGGTGCTTGAGTGTGTGTTTGTGTACAAAAGTGAGACAAAACTACACTTTTAAGGCACAAAATAAGAACAAAACAGAGATATAGATACAAGGCTCTATCTATAACTCAAACCTCCAAATTCTGAACCTAGAGGACGGAGAAGGAGCCTCCCTCTTACAGAGAACAAAAGGCAAAGCTTCTCCAACAAGCTAAGGGCCAAGGCAATCCCTCCATATGGAGGATGGCTTTGGTGCCCTCCAACTGTGCTAGCTGGAGGAAAATATCTCCAAAAAGGTGTCAAAAAGCATAACACAAACTAGTCGGCCATGGTGGGAGAAGGTCTAGAGCATGAAAGCAAGCTAGTGGTGTGATGGCCGACCAGAAAAGGTGGCCCAAAGACCAAGAAAGCCAGTTATCTGACCAGAAAACTGGCCAGCAGAAGGAGAAGTGGTCTCCAAGGAGAAAAAGTGGTCTCCCACCCTTGTACCACCTTCCAAACAAGGAAAACAAGGTTTGTACCAAAAATAAACTAAAACAGATGTAAGACGAGAGATCGGAAGGCAAAGCACGCGGCCGAAAGCCTCGAAAACTAGTCTACGGGCATCAAAAGTGGTATACGACCACCAAAGTGGTCTCCCGGACCACAGTGTCCCTCTAGGCAGAGGCAACAAGGTGTGGTTCAAAAACCACACCAAATGAAGAACGTTAAGCGGTCCCGAGACAAGGCGCGTGACCAAAGGCTCCAAAAATCGAAAAGTAGTCTCAAAACGGGAAAAGTGGCCTACGACCACGAAAAGTGGTCTACGACCACAAAGAGATGGTCTACAAGACCACTCCCTCCCTCCAGGGAAGAAAAACAAGGTTTGGTCCACAAACTGAGCCAAAGCACAAAGAGTTCAGAGGCCCGGAGGCAAGGCACTCGGCCAAAACTCCGGAAACTCGAAACGAGCACAACATACACCATCACCAAGCGCTCAATTGATGACGTCTGAGTCTTAAGGTCAGTCAAAAATGGGGTCTCTACAGCAGCCTTCACCAGTGGCGGGCCGGTCACTAATGCAAAATTCAGCAATGTACTTATACCGCAGAGCAGAGCCATTCTGGAATTAGACAGCATTGTGTGTGTTCTATTGTGCAACAGAGGCATTCCGGAAGCAAAACGGTGGTCTTTAAGGGTGGAAACCAAGCATGCACATGAAAATCATGCGCATTCCAAGGCGGAGTAGTTAGCTTAATATTTAGATTATTAGCTTACTTAATTCTTTTAATTGCACTTGTGTTGTAATTATTTAATTAGTTAGTTAACTAGTTATTCAGTTTTGTTGTTAGTTTACTAGTTAGTTAATTTATTTATTGTAATAATTAGTTAAGTAGTTTAGCTAATTATGCATTTCAGTTTGTAATAGTTAGCTTAATTAGCCTTAGCTCTAATTAGTTAGTTAATTAGCTTAGTTCATTCGGACTCTCCTTCGTGAGAGCGCAATGATGTAATAATGTGTATGTCTTCCAACCCCTCTTCTTTCTCCCTTTTATTTAACTGCTTACAAAGGTTAGTTTAGGGACATCATGTTTTGTTTAGCATACTTCATGTTTTGCATCCATTCGTATTGCCTACACCAAGGCTGGGTTCATCATTCTAACTTGCATTGTCGTTTAGATACTTCTTTGAATACGTGCTTAGACCACATGCTATTTACTTGATTCATATGCCATATTAGTAGTCGAGCCTATTAACTGCATATCGTATGTGTTGCATTAGTCATATTGCCTAGTTAGGATCATATATTTTTCTAACTTTTTCACCTTTTTTGGCTTGGAGTACTAGGTGAGCCTTTACTCCCTTTAACATATCGCATGAGTGTGAATGTTGCCATATCAAAGCATGTTCACCATGAGGCTAAGTGCTTATATGATAAACTATTTAAATGTCTGTGAGTGAAGGTTGATTGCCTGAATTGGAATGTTTTGATAAAATGTGTATTTAAGCCCACTTTTTCAAGTTGCAAATTCAAACTCTTTTCAAAAAACAAACATGAGATTGGAAATGTTCCAATTTTTACAAATTAGTCTATACTTGTGTGAGCATCACATGGTAAATATAGCTAATAACCGGAACAAGAGCATACAATGTAAATAAGATTCATATCATGAGTAGTAGAGGCCGATCTTTGATCGGACGAGCGGGGGTACTTAATTCATGACCTTTCCCTCTCATACATAAGTTCCCGAGCCGAGACGACTTTGGTGATGACGGACTAATGGCCTTTGGCACGAGTCTTGGGTTTCCTAAATTTTCCAAAAATATTTTGGTGGCGACTCTGTATTTGGCAAAGTAGTCCATTTTTGGCATTTTGATCCAAAATCAATTTTCTAAAAAGATTTGTTCGATTTGGACTATTTGGTGTTTATCAATTTCACATTGCACTTGTGAAATCAGATTCAGAACTGCGAGAGTCCGATACTGTAGGGCATATTTCGACTTCTGAAATGGGGTGCAAAAAAGTCGAGCTACAGTTTTTGGTAACTCTGCTGGGGAATTTAGAGAACTTGACTTGGACTTCATGATGTGAGTTTTTATCTATACTTATATGTTTCTTTGCATTACATTTGCATTTGTGTGCTTAAGTCACTGTGTTTGTCAACTGTTATTCCTGGACGATTTGTGCGAGACCAAAAGCTTGCCAAAAGGCTGACCGATCATGGGCTCTGCCATGTTGGGAGCACAACCCTTGGATCTGGACTACCGTAATACCGTTTGATCCTCCTTTCACTTCTTGGTGTTAGGTATGAGAGGTATATTAGGTAGTCTTGCTGAGGTACCCCTTTTGACCAATTGGCCTAGCTACATATAATAAAGTGTTCGTGAGATGCTCACTTATATACAGGATTGCATGAGAATCGTATGTTTGAATAGTGAAACCTAGTTCCTGACGAAACTAGGACAGGGTAACCCTACCCCCTTATAGAGGTGTTTGGGCTCTCTTTTAACTGGTAAGTGCTGTGGAGTGAAACTATACAGGGGTGCTTCATATCAATGGTACAGTTTGGTATTAGTTTGTGGGGCAAAATTCAATGGGGAATACATTCATTCAGTTGTAATCCTATCTGTTCTAGTGAAATTGGGCTGAAGTGCTGTCTGTTTTCTCTTTTGCAAGGTAGTCTTGGAACCATAGCTTCAAATGCTCTGATATCCTCCAGGTACTCTGGACTCATGTCGATAGACTTTGTCAGGTCGGAAATTTAGTTCAGAGGCAGCCAGTGTTTGCTTCGTTTTCGCCGATAGAGGGCTATACAGGGTTCACCAGTTCCACTATTCTAATATTCACCAATTATATTATCTTCATTCAGCTCATCCCGAGCATCTACCCCTATCATGGCTCAGCCTTCGACAAATATGGAGGAATTATTACTTCATCTACAGCAAACAGTTGACTCCCTCCAGCATGACGCGACCCATCAGATTAAGGTTATGACCCGTCAAGCAGAGGTAATAGCGAGGCTACAACAACAACTGCAGCTAGCAGCGGCCTCTACATCACATATGCCTCCTGTGGCTATTCATGTGCTCGGTGCCACTACTAATACTGCCACTGCACAAGATCCACAAACCGAGGGTGTTCCGATTTTCCTAGCTCAAACGGAACCCATCCTAGCGCAAACTTCCAAGGCCTTGGTATATCAAACCAAGGCATTGTCCAAATTCAAGGTTGATCCAACCGCGCTTAAAGTCAACAAGCTAGAAAAGATGTTCAAAAAGATATAAGGGGTCAATTCTATTCCAGACATAGACGATGGGCACACCGAATTGGCAGTTACCTTATCAGAGCGATTCAAGATGCCGCATATTGACCGCTTTGATGGCTCTAGAGACCCAATGGTTCATCTGCATCTGTTTTCTAATATTCTACGATTAATGGGTTTGACCCGAGTACCGAAGTTGTCACTATTTAGTCGAACCATGTCCGGAATAGCTGCCATCTAGTATGCTAAATTGGAGGACTCTGTGAAACAGAGTTGGCAGGAGTTGGCCGAATCCTTCATTGCCCAATATTCTTATAACACGTAGATCGAGGTCACAACTCGTGATCTTGAGGCAAGGCGTGAGGAATTGAAGAAGGGCTTTTCAGAGTTTGTTATGCAATAAAGGGCAAAGGTGGCTATGATAGCAAGCAGGCCTCCAAAGAAAGAGCAAGTCCGTATAATTGTTAGAAATCTGCATGAAAGACTATTGCAGAAAATGATAGCCCTCCCACTATTCAACTTTAAGGACCTCCATGAAATTGGGGTTCAAATCGAGGATGCCATTAGACAAGGGATCATTGTGGAGAGTAATGAACCTATGAGGAAGAATGTTATTTGCAGTTCCAATGGTAGCACAGTTGTGAAATGCTCAGAAGTAAACACTATCACCAATCCTATCAAAAATAATTTTCCTGATAATGGCCAAAAACCAACCACTATAACTCGGCCCCAAGCCCGAAATTTACATCCTCTTTACATGAGTCTCTCTCAAGCCTTGAAAACGCTGCTAGAAAAAGGGAACCTAGAGCTCCTAGAACCCCAACCCCTCCCAAATCCTCTTCCACCAAGATATGACCTGGCTAAATACTGTGCTTATCATCAACATCACTGTCATGATACAAACCGTTGCATCTGCCTCCGTCATAAGATTCATGATCTTATTGACGACGAGGTCATAGCTCCACCAAAAGGACCTCAGGCCACCACTAACCCAGTACCTCCACACCTCAACCTAATCCATACACTGCCATCCACCTACAACCCTAGCATATACATCACCCCAGCCCATTTACCTAAGCCTAAGGTGTTCATTCCAAAAAGCACAGACTTGTGTATGATGGATGCACTTGAACCCCAATCATCTCAAACCCATGAACCCATTACTTCTGAGCTAATGAACATGATTGAAGATCTTCAGAGATTTGTGGCAGATTTAGCCTTTGGGATTTTGGTTCCATCATCAACCACATCACATGCCAGAAATTTCACACCAAAGGCTCCCCAATCTTGGGGCAAGCTGTAATTGAAAAGGGCCAACCCGAAGCCGTTTCAAGTTTGGGTGACGACATGTCAGCAACAACTGGGCTCCCCTCAGATATAGCGACCCAATCCCTTGCCAAAGTGGAGGCAAGGAGCAAGAACAAGGCCGGGGCAAGTATTGATCCTTATGAATAGCTTCAGTGGGCTATTAAGGCGTTGAAGGTCAAAGGGCTAAACAAATAACAAGTGCTTGCAGTTGTTGCAAAGACTATGGATGAAACTTTTGTCGTTCAGGTTGGGGGCATTTTGAATCCAGGGATAAACCATGAAAAGGGCTGCCATGCCAAAAACACCCCTTTCAGCTCCAATGATACACCTGTAGGAGGTCTCCTTCAAACCTAATTAACACCTGCCAAGCCCTCTGTCAATCTTGTCAAGATTGGTAACTGCACCTTTAATCCCCTTCACATGACCTTGTCCAAAGCTCTCCAAATCCTCATAGGACAAGGCCATCTCCAACCCCTTGACCCTTGGCCTCTCCCTAATCCCCTTCCAGCCAAGCATAATGCTACCAAGTACTGTGCCCTCCATCAACAAGCCGGCCATGACACTGATGGTTGTTTTCGTCTTCACCATGAAGTTCAAGATCTGATTGACAATAAGGTCATCACTCCACCGGGTCCTACAAAGTCTATCGACATTGGATCAATGAACTGGGGGGATAATGTGACTATGTGATCCGGGATGAACCACCTATTGATGGCGCTCATTTTACTCTAGATGTGGTGCATAGCACCCACTATTTTAACACTTTGAAAATGTTGTTTATTGTATTTTCGAACTTAGGTATTGAGTCAGTCTTGTTGTGCTGTATTGAGTCAGTCTTGTTGTGCTGTATTGAGTCAGTCTTGTTGTGTCGGAGGTTGGTGATTTCGGGCGTGTTAACTCGGGCATCACTTTCTTGTTTTGTGTTTGTCTTTTTCACTCCTTCTTTTGAGTTTGTTTCTACCATAGAGCTAGTTAAGCCAGAAGATTTGAATGAAACGGCAGTAATTTTCAATTACTTCTCTGTGCCTTTAAGTCATTGCATTAACTAAAGTTTTTTTTTTCCCAACACTGTGATGAAAACAAAGAAGAAGAAATTCCTCGGGTTTTGCAAAATTTGATCAACTGAGAAGAAGAGAGGCCTGCTAAGCCCTTGATGAATGAGATCATGTTTGCTAATGTGAGTACTGAGAAGGATCCTGGTTTGATCCAGATTGGTTCTTCATTGTCTTCAGAAGAGCACGAGCAACTAGTCGCTTTATTAAAAGATTTCAAAAAATGTTTTGTGTGGTCCTACGAAGACATGCCTGGAATTGATCTTGAGATTGTACAGCATAGGATCACTCTCGGCCTCGAGAATTGACCCTTGATGCAAAATGCTCAAACAATCAACCACAATGTGAGGCTTGCATGGCCGGATTCAAAGCAGCCCTTGAATTAGGGGCAATAAGGTCAGATGTGATCAAAGGAAGCTTGCATAGCTGGATGAAAAATAGCCTTTGAACTAGGGGCAAAAAAAGGTCAGAGGTGCTCAAAGATTCAAAACTAGGTCATTTCTCAAACCAATGAAGGCTAGCAAAAAAGTCAAATCCCATAATCTGAGAGAAGAAAATTTATTGCTGAAGAACAATCAAGTTCTTATCCATAACACTAGGGGCAAATGCAAACCCAATTGGATGGGCTCCTATATCATTGAGACTATTTAGTAAGCAACAGCAGCCAATCTCATGGATTCCAATGGCTTAGAGATCTACGGCCAATCAATATGGACAAGTTAAACTTTTTGCTAGGCCGAAAACCCGGAAGGGCGACCCAGACAAAAGTTAGAGCAAGAAAAAGAGAAAATGAAAAAAATTAAAAAAGAAGAAAAAATAGAAACAAAAAGAAAAGAAAAAGAAAAAGAAGAAAAATGAAAAGAGAAAAATATAGCTTGCAAGATTGAAAACCCAAAAGGACGGCTTTGGCAAAAGTTAGAGCGTAAAAGGAGAGTGTTAATACCTAAGTGCACCTTAATCTGGAACTACGTAAGGCCTGATTCCCATCTTTGGGATATGTAGGCAACTTCATTCTGAAGTTCAGCCCCAACCATTTTCAACCTGCTTGTCTCATCCATGTTGATTGGCTTATCCTTGTTCAACTCAACTATTCTATCCATGTCCGATTGGCTCATCTTCATTCAAACTCGGGTGTCATATTCTGTTAAAAAATTCAACTGCAAGACAAATCAAGTTCAAATCTGAGGTTGTGCATCTCAAGAGTTAATTTCACGTTGGTTGAGAAGTAGCCATTTGCCAAAATAGTTTTTGAGGTTTTTAATGAAGTTAACTAATTTTCTCTAAAATTATTCCATTTTTCCAAAATTGGACCATTTCTTGGACCCAAAGAAGGAAAATTTTCAGTGCTCATAGCCTGACTTACATGATTTCAAAGCAAAAAGTTGAACAAGCATGTTAATCTAACCCTCATATTGGTCAAAATTGTTTTAGCAGAAAGCCAAAAACATAAAAAAAAACGGTTACAATGATGGACTAGGGGCACAGTCGAGTCAGGTTTTCTGTCTTTTTCCCATTATCAATGCACTCGCCAGAAAGGGCATAACTAAAGTTAGCAACAGGGGGCCAAGCGCTCTTTCATCCTCCAAACAATGAAGTATCGAGCTAAGTGTGAAGCGCGAACTGGAAATGGAGCTGGGTTTTCCACTCTCTCATCTAAATGGGCCTGATCATGTCCAAACTGGCCAAGGGCAGTGTCAATCGATGTCAGTTGCAAATCTGTTGCACGTTCAGTCACACCATAACCCCTCTACGGGAAAGCTCACTAGTTGTGAGCGAAAGAAGGAGAATCTAGCAGAATACTAGGGGTAAGAGCCCACAACTTCTTGCTTATCCATCAACCACACATAGGAAGGGATAAAAAATAATAAAGATTAAAGAATAGAGAGATGTGCGCTGAGAGAAAAAGTGATGAAAGGGCTTGTCAGAGAAATAGAGATTGAGTGCCAAAGTGATATGAGAATTACAAAAGAGAAAGTATGGGAAACAATACCCAGAGAAACATGGTGGAAAGCAAATGTCCGAGTGTTATGTTTGTGGTTTTGTTTGTAGTGAGTCTTGTTTCGAGTCGTTTTGTGTTTAAATTGTTTTACTTTGTTTTTCCTTTGTTGTCATTTTGACTGTGGTCAGTCGTAAGCTCAATACCCGGTTGAACTCATTCTTAGTTTCAATTTCGGGAAAAAAAAAATCATTTTGTGCTCAGAGTGCTGTGCCATTCCCAACATGATGTACAAAACAGATTTTTTCTTTCATAAAACTGCAGGGTCCAACTCCGACCAAGAGAGAGAGAGCAACCGAACAAGGATCCATTTGAAGCTATATAGGTTTTGGAATGTAAAGTAAAAGAAAAGAGGGAAAATTTAGGCATCTAAGTTTGTTTCAACTTCAGCATTTCCAGGATTGCATCCCGAAGGCACCTTTTCAGGCCTGGTCGTTTCTCTAAAGTATGAGTGTACCTCGACCTCAAGCTTAAGCTCAAGCCTGCTTTAAGTTAGAATAGCGATCACACCCGCTTCAAGCCAGAATGGCGATCAAAGGGCTATCCCTGAACACCATTCCCTACCAGAGGCATCTTGCTTGTGTTTCCAATGAGTTCTAGAAGATCAACTGCTACAGTGGAAACTAGAGTTCGAATGGCGATGCCTAGAACACAATGGTTTGAAATTTCTGAGACTAAAGTCTGGTTTGAATACCCAGGGGTGTGTCCTTAGCTTGAAATCTGTATGGAAGCCCCATAGATTGAGATAGCATGTATGCGCCTTAATTCTGGATACTGAACCAACTTAGTTTGTCACCTCGTTGGAGAATAGAGAAAGTTGTGAATATGATCAAGAAGAAAAGCAGCATCCATGGTTTCTACATGCAGAGGTTATCCCTTGTCAGCATTTGAGGGCCTTTGAGTTGTGAGTTGAAGGTAAGAGTTCGAAGAACACAAGAGGGAGATTCCCATCAGAGTAGAGCAGTTCATCGCCACTCACCCTATGAGATACTTTCTAAAGTGCCGCTTTGTTTGTTTACTACAGTCCTGAGCATCATCCACTGTATAATTACATCACTTTTTGTGTATCTATCACACAATCTTTTCATACTCATTGCATCTATCACATCATTTTCAAATCTCTTCTCACGATTTTCAGCGTGATTAGAGTGTTCCTTTCCTTACACGATTTCAACGTGTTTGGAATTTATCTCAAGACGCGTGGAATGCGACCCTGAGTGGTTTTCTTGCCCTCTTCTCACAATTTTAACATTCTTAGAGTGTTCATTTTCTCACACAATTTCAGCATGTTTGGAATTTATCTAAGGACGCGTGAGGCGCGACCTTGAGCAGTTTTCCCAGGACCTCTTCTCACGATTTTAGTGTGGTTAGAGTGTTCCTTTCCTCACATGATTTCAGCGTGTTTGGAATTTATCTCAGGACGCGTGAGGCACAACCCTGAGTAGTTTTCTTAGAACCTCTTCTTTCGATTTCAGCATGGTTAGAGTGTTTCTTTCCTCACACGATTTTAGCGTGTTTGGAATTTATCTTAGGAAGTGTGAGGCGTGACCCTGAGCAGTTTTCTCAGGACCTCTTCTCACGATTTCACCGTGGTTAGAGTGTTCCTTTCTGTGACAACCCTCACCACTGTTTACTAATAATACCACTGATTACTGCTAAACTGTGACTGAACATGATAAGTAACTGATTTGACTGAAGTTCTGAACTGATTGATTGAGTATATTAGTTTAAATGCATTTCTATATGTTTGACTGTTAATTGATCTGTTTATGTTTTAATTTCGAATTGCAAATTGAAGGCCTTATCGGCGGCCGAATCTGAAATTAATTAGTATTTCTTGTTAATTAGAATTTATGTGAATTTACGGTATGTTTAATTAAAATTTGATTTGGTATGATTAAATTGGATTAAATAATGTTGAATTACATTAAATGAGTTTATTACCCTTTTGCCATTGAGTGGGCATCTTTAGGCCATTAGTTCATTTCATTTTTGATGCACTATCTCAGCCATTTTTCCTAGGCCAAAACCGAGAGAGAGAGATAGAGAGAGAGAGAGAGAGACTTGAGAGAGAATTGTTTCCTCTAGAGAATTACTTGGAGAATTAGAAGATTTGGAGGATAATTGCACAAATTTAGCTTCCATCTTTGAATTCAAGACATAAGGTAGGATATTCATCTTCTTGATTGTGAATTCTAGTTGTACCTTGCATGGTTAATGAGTCTTTAGTGATCTAAGTCTAGAATTGGTTCTAACATGTTGAATTAAGGCTTAAATCATGCATGCATGTACATGTTCTAGCATTTTGAGGTTGTTTTCATGGAAATTACTACATACATGTCCATATCTTGATTATAGTTCATGAATTCATCATGTTTTTTAGAGAATTGGCTCTTTGGAGCATGTATTAGAAGCTTTGAACTCATTAGAACACATGCATGTCATATGTTCATCATGTTCTTGAAGTTTTCCTTGAAATTGTGTTTAATTGAACTACCTTTGGGCTTTGATTTTGCAAATTGATCTTTGAAACATGTTGTATTATGGGTTTTAAAGTGTTTTCCAGAAAATTAGCCCAAAAGGATCGGATTTGATGCTTTAAAAGTTGATTTTGAGCTTGAAGGTTCAATCTGGAAATTCCAGAATTTGGACCCACGCTCGAGCATAGGACTTCATGCTCAAGCGTACAATCTGAATTCATGCAGTTCGCTCGAGTGGGAAAAGTAATGCTCAAGTGTGAAATGCGTGTATCCAGTATTTTTCATTGTTTACAGTCCGCTCGAGCGAGGAAATGCACACTCGAGCGAGGACTTGTGTCTCACGCTCGAGCGGAGGTCGAGCGCCCATCAAGCGTGAATTGCATGCATCCAGTACTTTTGCCTATGTTTGCAGTCCGCTTGAGCGAGGAAAGTCCTGCTCGAGCGGAGCTCCTTTGTCTGCATGTCTTCTCAAGGGTAGAAAGCCACGCTCGAGCGTGGACCCCTATTTCAGCAAATTTTGAAAAGTAATTTATAGTGCATCTTTGCATCCTCTTTCCATCCTAAGCATTCCTAGGGCATGTTTAAGACATCTTAAGGAGGATATTTATGTAAAACCACACCGAGTCAAGTTAGGGGTTAAGTTATTAAACCCAAGTGTATAACTTACTGTGTGTTTATTCTGTAACTGTAGGGTTGGCATCCGAGGACGCGCACTAGCCTATCTATAGCCCAGTACTCTGTGAGTAAAAATGTTGTAAAGATATGTTCAATGATGATTATTTTCTGAACAATCAACTGTACTATTTTCTAAAGTAATACTGCTTACTGTTTACTGAATGAATGATGTCCTAATTATGAACTGTATTCGTGGTATCCATAGCAACTTACTATTCTTGTCTTTATTCTTGTCTTGCTCACACAGAGATCTCTGCCGGCTCCCATGTTGGAACCATTACTGTTTACTGTTATGATGGCCATCAACTGACTGTTCGGTCTGTTAAGACCTACTGTACTGTTTTGCTATCGGATGTACCACATATAACTGCTATGGTTCTAAATGACTGATTTGACTATTTAATGACTGAAAGGACATTCATTCTTAACCTCTTTACATAGTTGTTATTCACTGGGCTTTAGCTCACTGTTTATATATATATGTAGGTATTCAGGCACCGGATCGATGCTAGGAGCGCCAGGCTAAACTCCCTTTTTGTCAAGTCAACCAACGTGCCTCACTGTGAGGTTCCAAGTGTGTTCAAGCTTAGGCTTTTTGGGATGTCTCAGTTTACCCTTCTATCTCTGTTTTGTAATACTGTATAGACTTGTACTGTACTGTTATGGTAGGGATTTGGTCCTTAACCTGAATGCCTGTAGATGATGTATGTACATACTGTTTTGGTTCTGAATGTGAATATGTTGAAAAGCCTTTTTGCATACAGACTGTCACAGCTCATTGGACATCTTTTATTACTGTTTTGGCTTCCGCCAGCCCCTGTACTCTGTATTACTGTCTTTACTGTTAAGCATGCCTTCGGTAATAGTGGATTACTTGCCGGTTACGATGCTAAACCCATAGGGGCGGGTTTGGGTCGTGACACTTTCTTCACACGATTTCAGCGTGTTTGGAATTTATCTCAAGATGCATGAGGCGCGACCCTGAGTAGTTTTCTCAGGACTTCTTCTCACGATTTTAGTGTGGTTAGAGTGTTCCTTTCCTTACACGATTTAAGTGTGTTTGGAACTTATCTTAGGCCGCGACCCGCGACCCTAAATGGCAGGACCTCTTCTCACGATTTCAGGATGGTTTGAGTGTCTGTTTCCTCACACGATTTCAGCGTGTTTGGGATTTGTTCTTCCTTCTCTCACGATTCCAGTATGGTTGGAGTATGTTACCCCTGTGCATCTGCTACATCATTTATTACATTCATTATATCATGCCATTTTATCACTTGCATCATTTCCATGTTAAGCGTAGTTTGGCATGTGCTTATATATTTCCCTCGTTGAAACATAGTTCTATCATGTGTAAGTACCCGTGATGCGCTGAGGCCAGTATTGAGGGTGTCAACACCTTTTCTATGTTAGGCGTGGTTTGTTTTGTGTCTATACCTTTTCTAGGTCAAATGTGGTTCGATCTGCGCCTTATTCACTGCACCCATTGTGTCGTATTTTGTCTTGTTGCATTCAACATTTAGGATCCTTATCTTTTCCTAGCAAATCATTCCTCACTTATATCATACCACCCAATTACTTTTACTGCGAAACACATAGTTCTGCATGTGCTCACACCCCTTTCACATTAAAACATAGTTCTGTTATGTGTAAGCATCCATGATGCGCTAAGGCCAGTATTGAGGATGTAGACACTTAATGTGAAGCCCCTAAAGAAAAAAAAAATGTAAACCCTTATGTTTGAATTATTTCCTTGAAAGCCCCTCAGTTTCTTAAATTATTTCGAATCTCGTCGGTTAGCTTTTTTTAATTTTTATCAAAATAGAAATATTCTAGCTGAATTAGGTTCCTTAGTCTAATTTAATTTAATTCTACATAAATAAGGTTCCAAAACATAAGTTTTATTCCAAGCCCTCACTTCTTTTATTAATTTCAAGATTTGCCCCAAAACTAGTACATGTACTTTTTATACTATAGGTACCATCAAATCAATTTGAGATCTATATATATATATACATTGGGAAATGTGTCCATAGCACCTATATATTGAATAAAAAAATTCCCCATTTCCCTTCCCCATGGCCGGCCAACCTAGGAGAATATGAGGGACCTATTTTCAAGACTTGTAATTATGATATTCTAGAAGCTTTAGTACCTAGTACCCTTAAATCTAGGGTTGTGTTCCAAACACTAGTTCCATTCCAACTAGAGGCCAACTAAATATTGTCTAATCACATGATTAAGTTCCCTAATCACTCCCTATTCCATTAGACTCCAAGTAAATCCAAAACTTTTCAATCCAATTCCAACTAGTGGGCCTTTATGTCTTTTTACACCAAAATTGACTATAAATACAACCACCCCCCTAGCATGGCATACACAAACAACACACACTCACATATATTCAGCTTAGAGGAGAGAAAGGAGAGCAAGAGAGAAGTCTTGAGAGGGAGAGGAAGGAAGAGGAGAGCAATCTTGTTCAAGCCTAGCAAGTAAGCCACAACACAACTCTCTCTTTTATTTTCCTTTTTCAAATACATGTTCTTAAGGGATCTACCCATTGTTTTCAGATGTGTTACTAATGATTTCGTTGTGTTAAAAATGATAAGAGTTGAGCCATGATTCTACCTCTCTTGTAGTTCCCCTCATTTCGGTACAAAACTATCTTTTTCATACCAATCTCTCAAACTTTCCAAAGGCACACCTTCAAGCTAATTTTCTGAGTTTCATATATATTATTTAGCATGTTTTCATCACAAAAGAAATGAAAAATTTCCCATAGTGGATCCCTTTCTCACAAATCTTCTTGTTTTGGGTATTATGCCTTAAGAATCTGTTTTCACAGCCAATTTTCAAAATTTCTAGAAAAATGTATAAAATTATTCTGGACCTCCATTTTATGTCAAAATCTTCCTTAAGGAGTCATCTTTCAAATAAAATTGGTTTCATTGAAAAAGAGTGAGCGAATTGTGAGAAAATCAAATTTTTGTAACGGTCGATGAATCTGAACAGCGCTGGAACATTTCTTAAATAACTAAAAATCTAAAAAAGCTATCACATTTCCGAAACTGTTCTGAAAACTAGATTAAATTCTCTACAAAAAATCCGAAGGTGACAGAAAAGTTATGCAGATATCCGAAGGCGAGACAGGAAATATGAAGTAGGTGATCATGTTTTTGTTAAAGTAACACCAATGAAAGGTCAAACTCATTTTGGGGTTAAAGGTAAACTGGCACCAAGATATGTTGGGCCGTATGAGATTACTGAAAAGATCAACCCAGTGGCATATCAAATAGCGCTTCCTCCTGAAATGGAACATATGCATAATGTCTTCCACATTTCAATATTGAGGGATTATCTTCGGGATCCCTTCCATGTTATTGAGCCTACCCGTGTTGTGCTAAGTGATGACTACACTTATGAAGAACGGCCTATTCAGATTGTAAACCGACGAATCAAGAAGTTGAGAAACAAAGAAATCTCACTAGTGAAAGTTGATTGGCAAAACCACGGTGGCGTTTATGCCACTTGGGAAAGGAAAGACGATATGATGAAGAGATATCCTGAACTATTCCCCCTGAATCCAGTGTTCTTCCAAAATGAAGGTAATTCGAGTTTGGAGGACCAAACTCTTTTTAAGGAGGGAAGACTATGACAACCCTCACCTCCGATTAGCGTTAAACTATGACTGAGCATGATAAGTAATTGATTAGAACGAAATCCTAAATTGATTGCATGAGTGTATTGTTTTAAATGCATTTCTATCTGTTTGATTACTGAATGATCTGTTCATGTTTTAAGTTTCAAACTGCGAGTTGAAAGCCTTATCGACGACTGATTCAGAAATTGATTGGTATTTTATGCTAATTAGAATTTACGTGATTTTATGGTAGGTTTAATTAAAATTCGATTTGGTATGATTAAATTAGATTAAATAATGTTAAATCGCATTAGTTCAAGTAATTACCTTATTGCCATTAAGTAGACAATGCTAGGCCATTTATTTAGTCTTGATTTATATATGCTTGGCATCACTCTTCATCACTTTTCCTAGACCAAAATACAGAGAGAGAGAGTTGGAAGAAAAGAGTTGCTTCCACAAAGTTTGGCTTGGAACTTAGGAGAATTTGAAGGAGATTTGAGAAATTAGGCTCCTACACCTAGAATTCAAGAGTTAAGGTAGGGAGTTCTTCCTCTTAATTGTGAATTTGAGTTATTTCTTGCATGGTTCATGGAAATTTGGAGTTTAAGTCAAGAATTAATTTAAGGAGTTGAATTGAGACTTAATTCATGCTTGCATGTACACATTCTTGAATTTTGAGGTTGTTTTCATGAGGATTTCAATATGCATGTTCATAATTTGGTTGTGGTTCAAGAGTTCATCATGTTTTTGGAAGGATTGACTCATTTGACCATGTATTAGAAGCTTTGAATTCAAATGAACACATGCATGGTATATTACATCATGTTCTTGAAGTTTTAATTGAAATTGTGTTCAATTGACTTACCCTTGAGCTTGATTTTACAAATTGATCTTCAAAACATGTTATGTTGTTGGTTTCCAAGTGTTTTCCAGAAAATTGGCCCAAAAGGTTGAGTTTTGATGTGTTGAATGCTTGGTTTGAGCTTAGGGAGCAAATCTGGAAATTCCAGATTTTGGCTCCCACGCTCAAGCGACCATCTTTTGTTCAGAGCTCCGCTCGAGCGACGGAATGCCGGCTTAAGTGTAGATTGCAAGCTCTTAGGTTTTTGGTGCACGCAGACGCACGCTCGAGCGACGAGATCTACGCACGAGCGAAGAGCTGTGTCTCACGCTCGAGTGAGCATCGAACGGGGATTTTCAACAACCAGTACTTTTGCATTTTTACAGACCGCTCAAGCGAAGGAGTTTACGCTCGAGCGAACCCTCTGTTTTGGTAAGCTCGCTCGAGCGAAGAAAGCCACGCACGAGCGAGACCCCTATTTTAAGCAAATTTTGAAAAGTGTTTTAAAGTATATCTTTGCATCCTCATTCCATCCTAGGCATTCCTAGGCCTAGTTTAAGGCATCTTAATGAGGACAATGGTATAGAACCACACCAAGTCAAGTTTAGGGGCTAAGTTATTAATCCCAAGTGTGTAATTTAGTGTGTGTTCGTTCTGCTACTGTGTAGGGTTGGCATCCAAGGACACTCATTAACCTGTCTGAAGCCCAGTACTCTGTGAGTAACAACGTTGTAAAGATATGTTCAACTATGATTACTTTCTGAACGATGGACTGTACTGTTTTCTAAAATGATATTGTTTATTGAATGAATGTTGTCCTATTTGTGAACTGTATCTGTGGCATCCATAGCAATTTACTGTTACTGTACTGTTACTGCTACTGTCATAGAGATCTCTATTGATTCCAATGTTGGAACTACTACTGTTTACTGTTATGATGGCCATCAACTGACTGTTCGGTCTTTTAAGACCTACTGTATTGTTCTGCTATTGGATGTACCACCTATGACTGCTATGCTTTCTAAGTGACTGATATGACTGTTTAATTACTGAAAGGACATTCATTCTTAACCTCTTTACACAACTGTTATTCACTGGACTTTAGCTCACTGTTTATATTTATATGTAGGTGTCCAGGCACCGGATCGATGCTAGGAGCACCAAGCTAAGCTCTTGTTTTGTCAAGCCAACCACTGTGCCTCACTTTGAGGTTCCAAGTCCGTTCAAGCTAAGGCTGTTTTGGGGTGTCTCCATTTCACCCTTTGTCTCTGTTCTGTAACAAATGTTTAAGACTTGACTATACAACTATGGTGAAGGGATTTGGTCCCTAACCTAAATGTTTGTGTATATGACGTATTTATGTTTTGGTTTTAAGTGTGACTTGTTCATAAAAGTCTTTTTCCATACAGGTTTTCACAACTCATTGGACATCTTTTATTCACTGTTTGGCTTCCGCCACTTCTTACTCAGATCCTATTGTCAGTTCTTATGTGCCTTTGGTAATCATGTATTACTGGCCAGTTGCGATGCTAAACCCATAGGGACAGGTTTGGGTCGTGACAGAGTGGTATCAGAGCGATATCAAAGCACGAGTTATACTGCACACACATGCCCAAATGAGCTATAGAATGTCCTAGAAAAGTAATTAGGGCATTGCATGAGCATGAAAAAGTGTGTGTGGCCATGACATGAATATATATGCTAATGTGCTAATGTGCTTAAGTAAGCAATTTCCTATGTTTATGATTACTGTATTACATATAGTAAGATGGACAATGCACGGAATGCCGATGAATCTGAATCACCTAAGGCTAGAATGGCAAGGTTAGAAAGAACAGTTGAACTATTGACTGAGGCCTTAAGGCAACAACAGAACCAACGGCCCCCACCTCCTCCAGTACAGCCGGAACCAAATGTTAATGATGATATAATTGCTTTGGCACAGAAGTTCAGCAAAATGAAACCACCATCATTTCAGGGAGGCCTTGAACCATTAAAGGCCGAAGCATGGGTTCTAGAAACTGAAAAATTATTTGAAGTGTTTCCATGTTCGGAGGCACACAAGGTGTTACTAGCTACCTTCACTTTACAAGAGGAGGCCAGACGGTGGTGGATGCTCGTCCATGACACCAACAATGCTATGACTTGGGCTCAGTTTAAGGAAGCTTTCTTTGAAAAATACTTTCCCCAGTGTGTCCGAGACCGCAAGGTAACCGAATTTGAACAGCTGAAACAAGGTACCATGTCCGTAGCGGAATATGAATCTAAATTCACTAAACTCGCCAGATATGCACCACACATGGTGGATACTGATTATAAAAAGGCCAGGAAGTTTGAAGGCGGGCTCAATGTAGAAATACTTGATCGAATCAATGTTCTGAAGTTACTTAAATACGTGGATGTTCTTGACTGAGCAATAATAGCTGAGCCGAATATCGAGGCATTAAAACAAACTGAAACACCAGCGACTGAGTGGCAGGGTAAGAGACGGGGCTTTAAGAGACGGGGCTTTAAGTTTAAGAAAGGCCAGAACAATTCATTGAATAAAAAGCAGAACACAGGGTCAACAAACAGTTCTAGTCAGGGAAGTGGTTCCATACCACCCTGCTCCGAATGTGGAAAAAGGCATAAGGGGGTTTTCTATAAAATTTCTGGTGCTTGTTACAGGTGTGGCAAGGTGGGCCACATGGTCAAAGATTGCCCTTCCACTTCTCAAGGTAATAGTGAAGCTGCAACTAGCGCCGCAGCATCAACTGTTACACCAAAGCCCAATCCCAAAGCTACTGGAAAGGAGCCTTTGAGGCAAGGCCGGGTGTTTGCACTCGTACCGGGAGATGTGCAGAATACTGAGACAGTTGTGCCAGGTACACTCTCAATTTGTGCTCAAAATGCATAAATTCTAATTGATTCGGGGTCTACACATTCGTTTGTCTCTCATGCTTTTCCACGAAAATTAAATAGACCACTGGAACCCATGAACTATTTGTTAGCTGTATCTTCACCCGCTGGGGGATCCATGACTTGTGCTTATGTGTATCCTGCATGTGAGATTATTGTCGGGGATGTACATTAGTATATTGATTTACTGTCTCTGAATATTGACCATTTCGGTGTAATATTAGGAATGGACTAGTTAACAAAATATCATGCTATCATTGATTGTGAACGAAACAAGTTATTTTCCGTCTACTGGGTTTACCTGAATTTGTGTTTAATGGAGTTGGTGTAGTACCTCCCCCATATCTGATTTCATCCATGAAAGCATTCAAGTTGATTAAAAAGGGGTGTAAAGGGTATTTATGTTGCATATTGACTATACCTACTGATACTAAAGTTAATATGGACAGTATTCCTATAGTCAGAGAATTCCCAGATGTTTTTCCAGATGATTTGCCAGGGGATTTGATTGATAGGGAGATTAAGTTCACTATTGAAGTGTTACCGGGTACATAGCCAGTTTCCAAAGCTCCGTACAAAATGGCACCTACCGAATTGAAAGAATTGAAAATTCAGTTGCAAGAATTGTTGGATAAGAAGTTCATCAGGCCTAGTACTTCACCATGGGGTGCACCAGTGTTATTTGTGAAAAAGAAAGATGGCTCACTGAGACTTTGCATTGACTACCGTGAACTGAACAAGGTAACAGTGAAAAACAAATACCTACTGCCTCGTATTGATGACTTATTTGACCAATTACAGGGTGCCCAAGTTTTCTCCAAAATTGACCTTAGATCTGGATACCACCAGTTGAAAATCAAAACAGGGGACATTGAAATGATTGCTTTCCGAACGAGGTACGGATATTATGAATTTCTTGTTATGCCTTTCAGAGTTACTAATGTGCCTGCTACATTTATGGACCTTATGAACAGAATTTTCAAACCTTTCCTCGATGAATTTGTGGTTGTTTTCATAGATGACATTTTGATTTATTCCAAAAGTAGAGAAGAACATGAACGTTATTTGAACATTGCCTTACAGACCCTAAGATAAGAAGTTCATCAGGCCTAGTACTTCACCATGGGGTGCACCAGTGTTATTTGTGAAAAAGAAAGATGGCTCACTGAGACTTTGCATTGACTACCGTGAACTGAACAAGGTAACAGTGAAAAAAAAATACCTACTGCCTCGTATTGATGACTTATTAGACCCTAAGAGAACAGAAACTGTATGCAAAACTGACAAAGTGTGAATTTTGGCTTGATAATGTGATGTTTTTGGGACATGTGATTAGTAAGGATGGTATTTCAGTTGATCCACAGAAGATTGAAGCAGTGGTAAATTGGCCTAGACCGATAAATGTTACTGAAGTTCGCAGTTTCTTAGGTTTACTCGAGTACTACAAAAGGTTTGTGAAAGACTTCTCCAAAATTGCTTTACCGTTGACTCAGTTGACTCAAAAGGGGATCTCGTTTGACTGGACCGATCAAAGAGATTCAACTTTCCAAGAACTGAAGACTCGACTTGTGACTGCACCGATTCTTACCCTACCCTCAGGTACCAATGGATTTACTATTTTTAGTGATGTTTCTTATAAGGGTTTGGGATGTGTGTTAATGCAGAATAGTAAAGTTATAGCGTATGATTCCCGACAACTGAGACCGCATGAAAAGAATTACCCGACTCATGACTTAGAACTTGCTGCAGTAGTGTTTGCATTGAAAATTTGGCGTCATTACCTATATGGGGCAACATGTGAAGTGTACACGGATCACGAGAGTTTAAAATACTTCTTTACATAGAAAGAACTGAACATGAGACAACAGAGATGGTTGGAACTGATAAAAGACTATGACTTACAAATTTTGTACCATCCGGGGAAAGCTAACACCGTTGATGATGCACTTAGCCAAAAATCAATTGGGAATTTAGCCTGTTTACTCATCGGACAGAAAGAACTATTGTGTGATCTTGACAAATTTGAAGTTGAGATTGTTTTGCGTGAACAAGGTGGGACATTGGATGCTATTTCGGCTTAACCGGCACTTATCGACGAGATTAAAGAGAAACAACAGCAAGATGACTTTCTGAAAAAGATCATTGATGAACAAGAATCCAAACCGAGACCAGACTTTAAATTTGAAAACAATGTGTTGAAATTTCAGGGAAGGTTGTGTGTACCAAATGATTCTGAACTGAAAAAGCGAGTTTTACAGGAAGGCCACAATTTAAAACTTTCCATCCATCCAGGAAATACAAAAATGTACCAAGACTTAAAACTCAATTTCTGGTGGCCGGGAATGAAGAAAGAAATTATCGAGTTTGTGTCAAAATGCCTACATTGCCAACAAGTCAAAGCCAAACATCAACGACCCGCGGGCTTACTTCAGCCCTTACCAATACCGGAGTGGAAATGGGAACATATTACTATGGATTTTATTGTTGGACTGCCTCGCTCCAGTAAGGTATGGACTCAATTTGGGTCATTGTTGATCAATTGACTAAATCTGCTCACTTCTTGCCTGTCAAAACAATTTATAATGCGGACAAATTGGCTATAATTTATATTGATGAAATTGTTAAACTATATAGGGTGCTTGTATCTATTGTTTCTGATAGGGACTCGAAGTTTACATCGAGATTTTGACGAAGTCTGCAAACTGCGTTGGGTACTGAATTGAGATTGAGTTGTGCATACCATCCTCAGACAGATGGCCAATCAGAAAGAACCATCCAGACTCTAGAGGATTTACTGCGTATGTGTGTGTGGACGCGCTCCCGGGGAGGACTCTCCGAGCATCCACGCGCAACTCGTGAGGGCTGCGAATTCTTGTTTTGTTCTCTGAGCTACCACAGTTTGGACTCAAAAGTCACGGTTCTGAATCTAATCTCACAATGTGCGATGTGAAACCGATAAATCACCAAAGAGTCCAAATCTGGCAAATCGTTTTGGAAAACTGATTTTTGTAAAGAAGTGCCAAACATGGAATGCTTTGCTAGATACAGAGTCGCCACCTAAATATTTTATTTTGGGAAAATTTAGGAAACCCTGACTCGTGCCTAAGGCCACGTGTCCGTCATCACCAAAGTTGCCTCGGCTCAGGAACTTGGGTACGATTGGGGAAGTTCATTTAATGAGCACCCCCGCTCGCCCGATCAAAGATCTGCCTATACTAAGCATGATATTTTGTTTTGAAAACACATGTGTTCTTATTCCGATTAATTAGCTAATCTTACTATGTAATGCACACAGCAAACAAGTATAGACTAGATCGCTTAATTTGGAACAAAACATTACATATCCGTTTGTTTGGAAAATGGTTTGAAGTTTGCTACTCGCGAGTAGGCTAAAACGAGGATTCAATGAATTGTCCCAATTCTAGTAATCCAACATTCACCCACAGGTATTCGGGTAGTTAATCACATAAGCAGTTAGCCTCATGGAAAGCATGCTATATATGGAAACATTAACACACATACAGTATGTTAAAGCGTAAACACTCACAGTGTACTCCAAGCCAAAATAGAGAACTAGTTAGAAATCAATGCATGATCCTAGTTCATGTTTAAGATGGCTAATGCAACACATGCAAAAATGAAATTAAGATAGGCTTGGTTACCTAGAATGTCATGTGAAATGTAACTTGATAACATGCTGTTGGACACGTATTCAAGTAAATGTATTGAAAATACAATGCAGTTAGTATGATGCGCTGAGCCCGGTGCATGTAATACAGATGAATGATGCACGCATGCAAGCATAAGGTATGCTAAATGAAACATGCCCTAAAACTAACCATCGTAAGCAGTTAAGTAAAAGGGAGAAAAAAATGGGGATTGGAAGACATGCATCACACACACACACGCTTATTACAACAATACGCCCTCTCGAGGGAGGGACCGAATAAGAAGCTAACTAGCTAATCTAAGCTAATTAAACTAATTATTACACAACAAATTAATTAACTAATCCTAGTTAACTAATTATTACAAAACGAATTGAAATAGCTAACACATTAACTATTAAAGGGTACAAACCAAAGCATAAAGCTAGCTATCTAAGCATGGCAGCTAAGGAAAGCAATAAAACAAGAGGTTCTCAGAGGGAGAAGGCTGGATGCATGCTTGGTCCCCTCGTTCAGAAATCCAATGCAATGCCCCGATTTGCCTCTATTTTCATCTGTCCTCATAAACTTGCACCAAGCTCCAGAAAGATAAAACTCCACCTTGGGAGACCTGTGGGAGGTTGGCCAACCACTTTTGGCCTCTCCAAACACCTGCCGACCACTTTTGGTTGTTGAAAAACCAGAAAAGTGGTCGGCCAGCTAGTTTTTCTGGCTGGCCGACCAGTTGTTGCTGCTGAATCCCAGTTTTCTGCAACAGAGAGAAGGAAAGGACATGGCAATGTATTTGCAAGATATGTGTGCACAACCACCCTCCCTATCATGTCATGAACTCAAAGGCGTGTAGTTTTCGACCCTCAGGCCACTAATCACGCATTTCAATGCATGATGGCCGAGAGGCGAAGTTGCACAATTCAATATGAAATGAATGCACAAGTAAACACATAAGGCCTAAAACTCTATCATGTATAGATCAAGAGCGTCGGCGACCAGGAATTAAGGCACATTTCATCACTTTAAGTATGAAACGTCCCTCGTTTCCCGTGTTTGGACTAACACCTATTCCAACCAACAATGCAACAACAAGCATGGCATACACAATGCGACTCGAGCATGCAAGCATAGAATGCAACTTAAACAACCTAACAAGGCTAATGACATGCACAATACTAATGCATGCAACAACTAGCATGCTCAATGCAAATGAACATAGCATACACAAATGCAATGAACAATAGGGCATACTCAATGCAATGACTATCATGGCATTCTCAATGCAATATGATCATGGCATATATAATGCGAATCAAAAGCATGGCGTGCACAATGCAAACAATAACATAACATGCACGATGCGATGTAACATGGCATACACAATGCTCGATAGACTTAAACCAAAATGGACAGACCTCAGCCATGTCCAAATCAGTGGCCATTGATGATGAAATTAAGGCACAAAAGGCATATAAGCATGCATGTCAATTGGCTCACCAATTAGGCTTAAGAGCACAACTCTCAAAAAGGCTCAAAGAGTGATAAATGTGCAAGTGTAGCAACACTAAGTGCACTGAAATAAGATAAGAAATAATGCCAAATCACTTAATCAACACAAGCATGGTATGCTAGGGTCCTTAAAGCATGAAGGCTAATAAAGAGGGCCACAAATGAGGCGTGCAATACATGGCACAAATGCATGAACCAACCACAAACAGAGCTCAAGTAGGTCAAAACATGGACCAAAACATGCTAAGTTAGGGGCTCAAATACCTAGCCATGCAAGCATACAAGCTAAGCCACAAACTAGGCAACAATGCACAATACTTAAAGGCATTCAAAGCATGGAAGAAATGGGAACATGGCAGTCCTATATGCTCTGAAATGACATGATAGATGATGTCAAATCATGTATACAACACAAATGAAGCATGCAATGGTGCTCAAAGCTTGAGGCAAGCAAGAGCATTTGTACTACAAGTATACAAAACATAAAGCATGTGATTAAGGCAACCCAAAACATTCCTAGAACATGCTAAAATGAGTCTAAAACATGTATGGAAGGTAGCCAAAATGTGCTAGCATGAAGGGCATAAAGGCATGGAATATGCAAGGCAAATAAGGTGGTTTACACTACACCTATTAGGACCAAGCATGGTATGACTTAAGCAACAAAAATCAGAGTTATATAATGGCAAAATAACCCCAATAACACACTGAAATGATGGCTCGCAAGCTATGGCATGAAGGCATACGCAATGGTTCATGCTAAGGCATAAAGGGGCAAACCCTCCAACGCATTGAAATAGTGAAAGATGCAAGTCTATGGCCATGAAACATGGACTGAAATCACATAACAAGTGATGCCAAATCACTGAAATAGGCCAAGCAATGTATGCTAGAGAACTCAACACACAAAGCTAACAAGTTAGATTGAACCAATGCTATACAAAGCAAGTCATGGATGACCAATACAACTAAAATCAGACCTTAGAAATGGTAAAACATGAACAAAATTTTCTTTAAGTTAAGCCAAAAGCATGATAAAATGACATGTTACAACATGATACATGTTAGGCTATTTCATGACATTACACTACAAGTGTATGGAACATGCAAGGGCCAACCAAACCAAACCAAAACAAAGTCATGGCATGCTAAAACAACACCAAAAACCTACTGAAATGGAAAGAAAAAAGCTAGAATGGCATGCTACCTCATGAGGCATACAAAGTTAGTTTGTGTGATTTACATTACAAGTGTATTAACCATGCATGGGGTGACCAAACTAAGCAAAAAAAATGGTATGCCTCAGCAAAATAACCACAAATACAAGCTAATATGTGGCCAACAAAAGCTTAACAAAGGTGCTCAAACATGAGGCAAATGAAGCTAGTAAACAAGATACAAAGGAGAAGGGATGACCCTCTCCTATTTAGGACACCAAGACCACCTTTCCACCACTGAAAATCCTTTGGATTTCAGTGGTAGAAAGGTTATACAAAGGGTTCAACAAGAGCCTAAAGGGATGGCTCAAAATAAGGCCTAACAAGGCCTAAAAGGGGGTAAACCACCCCAAACAAAAAAGTGACCTAAAACAACTATTTTAAGCACTTAAAAATGGAACTTTTTTTAGTTATAAGTTAAGCTCAAAAACAAATCAAGAAGGGATAAAACCCTAAGCAAGAAAGGGGGATTTAAAGGTCAAATGCTCACTCTTGAAAACCTTCTTTACTACTGCAACTCCAGCAGCCTCTTCAAGCTTAAATCAGTCCAAGAACACCAAAAACAACTCCTTAGCATCTCAGCTACCCAAGGATGGTGTTTGAGTGTGTGTTTGTGTGTTAAACTAAGACAAATCTACACTTTTGAAGCACAAAATGGAAGAAACAAAGAGATATAGATACAGCACTATATCTATCCCTCTTAGCTGGTTTTTCTGACCCTAGAGGAGGGAGAAGGAGCTTCCCTCTTATAGAAGAGGAAAGCCAAAGCTTCTAGGAGAAGCTAAGCAACAAACTAATCCCTCCATACACGTGTATAGAGAATGGCCCTAAAGTCCTCCAGCTATGCCAGCTAGAGGAAAATATGTCAAAAAAGGTGTCAAAAAAGTGGTCGGCCGACCACTTCAAGTGGTCCATAGAGACAAAAACTAGTCGGCCATAGGTGGGAGAAGTTTAGGGCATGAAAACAATGCAGTGGTGCGGTGGCCGACCAGAAAAGATGTCCCAAAGACCAAGAAAGCCAGTTGTCCGACCAAAAAACTAGCTGGCAGAGGAAGAAGTGGTCAGCCAGGAGAAATACTGGTCTCCCACCCTTGTACCACCTTCCAAACAAGAAAAACAAGGTTTGTACCAAAAACAAACCAAAACGGATGCAAGACCAGAAATCGAGAGGCAAAACACGCGGCCGAAAACCTCGAAAACTAGCCTACGAGCATCAAAAGTGGTATACAACCACAAAAGTGGTCTCCTGGACCACATTGTTCCTCTACGCAAAGGCAACAAGGTGTGGTTCAAAAACCATGCCAAACGGAGAACGTTAAGCGGTCCTGAGACAAGGCATGTGGCCAAAGGCTCCAAAAACCAGAAACTAGTCTCCAAACGGGAAAAATGGCCTACGACCACAAAAAGTGGTCTATGATCACAAAGAGATGGTCTACAAGACCTCTCCCTCCCTTCGGGAAGAGAAAACAAGATTCAGTCCACAAATCGAGCCAAAGCACAAAGAGTTCAGAGGCCCGGAGGCATGGCTCTCAGCCAAAACTCTGAAACCTCTAAACGAGCACAACATGCACCATCACTGAGTGCTCAATCGGTGACGTCTAAGTCTTAAGGTCAGTCAAAAATGGGGTGTCTATAGTGTGTTCTCGATTTCCAAGGAAATTGGGAAAGTCATTTACCTTTGGCTGAATTCGCCTACAACAACAGCTTTCACTCGAGCATTGGTATGGCGCCTTTCGAGGCTTTATATAGCAGAAAGTGTCGATCTCCTATCTGCTGGGCAGAAGTTGGAGATGGGCCTTTGCTTGGGCCCGAGATTGTACAAGAAACCATAGAAAAAGTGAAATTGATTCAGCAAAGATTGAAAACCGCACAAAGCCGACAGAAAAGTTATGCGAATATCCGAAGGCGAGACAGGAAATATGAAGTAGGTGATCATGTTTTTGTTAAAGTAACACCAATGAAAGGTCAAACCCGTTTTGGGGTTAAAGGTAAACTGGCACCAAGATATGTTGGGCTGTATGAGATTATTGAAAAGATCAACCCGGTGGTGTATCAAATAGCGCTTCCTCCTTAAATGGAACATATGCATAATGTCTTCCACATTTCAATGTTGAGGGATTATCTTCGGGATCCCTTCCATGTTATTGAGCCTACTCGTGTAGTGCTAAGTGATAACTACACTTATGAAGAACGGCCTATTCAGATTGTAAACCGACAGATCAAGAAGTTGAGAAACAAAGAAATCCCGTTAGTGAAAGTTGATTGGCAAAACCACGGTGGCGTTTATGCCACTTGGGAAAGGAAAGACGATATGATGAAGAGATATCCTGAACTATTCCTCCTGAATCCAGTGTTCTTCCAAAATGAAAGTAATTCGAGTTTGGAGAACCAAACTCTTTTTAAGGAGGGAAGACTGTGACAACCCTCACCTCTGATTAGCGTTAAACTGTGACTGAGCATGATAAGTAATTGATTAGAACGAAATCCTGAATTGATTGCATGAGTGTATTGTTTTAAATACATTTCTATCTGTTTGATTACTGAATGATCTATTCATGTTTTAAGTTTCGAACTGCGAGTTGAAAGCCTTATCAGCGACCGATTCAGAAATTGATTGGTATTTTATGCTAATTAAAATTTACGTGATTTTATGGTAGGTTTAATTAAAATTCGATTTAGTATGATTAAATTAGATTAAATAATGTTAAATCGCATTAGTTCAAGTAATTACCTTATTGCCATTAAGTGGACAATGCTAGGCTATTTATTTAGTCTTGATTTATATATGCTTGGCATTACTCTTCATCACTTTTCCTACACCAAAACCGAGAGAGAGAGAGAGAGAGTTGGAAGAAAAGAGTTGCTTCTACAAAGTTTGGCTTGGAACTTAGGAGAATTTGAAGGAGATTTGAGAAATTAGGCTCCTACACCTAGAATTCAAGAGTTAAGGTAGGGAGTTCTTCCTCTTAATTGTGAATTTGAGTTATTTCTTGCATGGTTCATGGAAATTTGGAGTTTAAGTCAAGAATTAATTTAAGGAGTTGAATTGAGACTTAATTCATGCTTGCATGTACACATTCTTGAATTTTGAGGTTGTTTTCATAAGGATTTCAACATGCATGTTCATAATTTGGTTGTGGTTCAAGAGTTCATCATGTTTTTGGAAGGATTGACTCATTTGACCATGTATTAGAAGCTTTGAATTCAAATGAACACATGCATGGTATATTACATCATGTTCTTGAAGTTTTAATTGAAATTGTGTTCAATTGACTTACCCTTGGGATTGATTTTACAAATTGATCTTCAAAACATGTTATGTTGTTGGTTTCCAAGTGTTTTCCAAAGAATTGGCCCAAAAGGTTGAGTTTTGATGTGTTGAATACTTGGTTTGAGCTTAGGGAGCAAATCTTGAAATTCCAGATTTTGGCTTTCACGCTTGAGCGACCATCTTTTATTCAGAGCTCCGCTCGAGTGACGGAATGCCGGCTCGAGCGTAGATTGCAAGCTCTTAGGTTTTTGGTGCACGCAAACGCACGCTCGAGTGACGAGACCTACGCTTGAGCGAAGAGCTGTGTCTTACGCTCGAGCGAGCATCGAGCGGAGATTTTCAACAACCAGTACTTTTGCATTTTTACAGACCGCTCGAGCGACCCCTCTGTTTTGGTAAGCTCGCTCGAGCGAAGAAAGCCACGCTCGAGCGAGACCTCTATTTTCAGCAAAATTTGAAAAGTGTTTTAAAGTACATCTTTGCATCCTCACTCCATCCTAGGCATTCCTAGGCCTAGTTTAAGGCATCTTAATGAGGATAATGGTATAGAACCACACCAAGTCAAGTTTAGGGGCTAAGTTATTAATCCCAAGTGTGTAATTTAGTGTGTGTTCGTTCTACTACTGTGTAGGGTTGGCATCCAAGGATGCTCATTAACCTGTCTGTAGCCCAGTACTCTGTGAGTAACAATGTTGTAAAGATATGTTCAACTATGATTACTTTCTGAACGATGGACTGTACTGTTTTCTGAAATGATACTGTTTATTGAATGAATGTTGTCCTATTTGTGAACTGTATATGTGGCATCCATAGCAATTTATTGTTACCGTACTGTTACTGCTACTGTCACAGAGATCTCTGTCGGTTCCAATGTTGGAACTACTACTGTTTACTGTTATGGTGGCCATCAACTAACTGTTCGGACTTTTAAGACCTACTGTACTGTTCTGCTATTGGATGTACCACCTATGACTGCTATGCTTTCTAAGTGACTGATATTACTGTTTAATTACTAAAAGGACATTTATTCTTAACCTCTTTATACAGCTATTATTCGCTGGGCTTTAGCTCACTGTTTATATTTATATGTAGGTGTCCAGGCACCGGATCGATCCTAGGAGTGCCAAGCTAAGCTCTTGTTTTGTCAAGCCAACCACTGTGCCTCACTTTGAGGTTCCAAGTCCGTTCAAGCTAAGGCTATTTTGGGGTGTCTCAGTTTCACCCTTTGTCTCTATTCTGTAACAAATGTTTAAGACTTGACTGTACAGCTATGGTGAAGGGATTTGGTCCCTAACCTGAATGTTTGTGTATATGACGTATATATGTTTTTTTGAGTGTGGCTTGTTCATAAAAGTCTTTTTCCATACAATTTTTCACAGCTTATTGGACATCTTTTATTTACTGTTTGGCTTCCGCCAGGCCCTTACTCTGTATCACTGTCATTACTGTTAAGCTGGCCTTTGGTAATCACGTATTACTGGCCAGTTGCGATGCTAAACCCATAGGGGCAGGTTTAGGTCGTGACATTATGTCTTACTTACTAGCCTAGTTTGTGCTATGTTTTAGCATGTTAATCTAGCTTTTGTTAGCTTAATTCCAGCATGTTTTAGGACTATATTAGACATGTTTTAGCATTGTTTTGGGCTGTTGGTTACATTTGAGTTTTGTTTTGCATGCTTATAGTGTAATTGTCCTCCTAAGTTTGGTGTTCTAGGCCTTAGACACCATCTTGTTTGAGTTGATAGCATTTATTTATGCTTTTCTCACCTATTTTTAGCATTAATCACCTCTGCAACCTCCCTCATTTCTTGGTTTTTGTTTTGCTTTGAAAGTGGTTCAAGGAATTTGTTTGTGTAAAGCATGAGATTGAGATGTCATGCTTAATGGTTTAACTCCTTAGGGGGTTCATTACCAATGGTATGATGTCTCTTTCATGCTCAAAACAACTTTTAGTTTAAGCATTCTTTCCATTTAGAGGACTTAAACTCACTCTTTGGACTCAATTGGTTAAAGAATGGATGGTAATTTAAAATGGAGTAACTAAAACTTGGAACTAAAATGGTGAAAGATAATTAATCAGTTGTATTCAATCAGACGTTAATTGAACACATGGAAGCTTGAACCATTTCATACTCATTAGTGATGAAATGATTCAAGGTTCCAAGGTCACCACTTCCCTTGATCTTCCATGATAGGGAGGTTGCTTTGGAGTCTTATTTTGTTGCATTTATTGAAATTGCACACTTTGGTTCATAAGCCATCATGTAATGAAATTGTTTGAGTTGATAGTTTGTGGCTTAAACTCACTACTCCTTTGATTTGTTCATGAAAAGGAGGTGTGAGTTGTGCAAACAACCCTTGAAAATACCCTGGATATGCTCTGTTTGTTCTCTGTTGCAGCAAGAAAAACTGGGCATTAGTGGCTAGCAGGTGGCCGACAAGTCACCTTTAATGGCCGGCCGGCTATCACTGGTGGCTAGCAGCCATCACTAGTGGTCGGCTGGCCACTGATGCAAAATTCAATAATGTACTTGTAAGGCAGAGCATAGCCATTCTAGAAGTGGGCAGTAGTGTGTGTGTGTTCTATTGTGCAACAAAGGCATTCCGGAAGTAATACGGTAGTCTTTTCGGGTGGAAACCGAGCATGCACATGAAAATCTCACGCATTCTGAGGTGGAGTTGTTAGCTTAATATTTAGATTGTTAGCTTACTTAATTCTTTTAATTACACTTGTGTTGTAATTATTTAATTAGTTAGTTAACTAGTTATTTAGTTTTTTTGTTAGTTAACTAGTTGGTTAATTAATTTATTATAATAATTAGTTAAGTAGTTTAGCTAATTATTCATTTCAGTTTGTAATAGTTAGCTTAATTAGCCTTAGCTCTAATTAGTTAGTTAATTAGCTTAGTTCATTCAGACTCTCCTTCATGAGAGCGTAATGATGTAATAATGTGTATGTCTTCCAACCCCACGTCTTTTTCCTTTTTATTTAACTACTTACAATGGTTAGTTTAGGGACATCATGTTTTATTTAGCATACTTCATATGTTTGCATCCATTCGTATTGCATGCACCAAGGCTGGGTTCATCATTCTAACTTGCATTGTCGTTTAGATACTTCTTTGAGTATGTGCTTAGACCACATGTTATTTACTTGATTTATACGCCATATTAGTAGTCGAGCCTATTAATTGCATATCGCATGTGTTGCATTAGTCATATTGCCTAGTTAGGATCATACATTTTTCTAACTCTTGCACATTTTTTGGCTTGGAGTACCAAGTGAGCTTTTACTCGCTTTAACATATCGCATGAGTGTGAATGTTACCATATCAAAACATGTTCACCATGAGGCTAAGTGCTTATGTGATAAACTGTTTAAATGCCTATGGATGAAGGTTAATTGCTTGAATTGGAATGTTTTGATCAAATATGTATTTAAGCTCACTTTTTTCAAGTGGCAAATTCAAATTCTTTTCAAAAAACAAACATGAGATCGAAATGTTCCAATTTTTACAAATTAGTCTATACTTGTGTGAGCATCACATAGTAAATATAGCTAATAACCGAAACAAGAGAATATAATGTAAATAAGATTCACATCATGAGTAGTAGAGGTCGATCTTTAATCAGGCGAATGGGGACTTTGGTGATAACGGACTAATGGCCTTTGGCACGAGTCTTGGGTTTCCTAAATTTTTCAAAAATATTTAGGTGGCGACTCTGTATCTAGCAAAGTAGTCCATTTTTGGTATTTTGACCCAAAATCGATTGTACAAAAAGATTTGCCGAATTTTGACTCTTTGGTGTTTATCTATTTCACATTGCACTTGTGAGATCAGATTCAGAACTGCTGGAGTTCGATACTGTAGGGCTTATTTTGACTTCCTCAAGAAGGCACGAAAAAGTCGAGCTACAACAGTTCATCATAGATGAGCAAGTGTCTTGCTCGATTACAAAAGACATGAAAAATGAAAAGCAGAACATGGCATCGGTTTGTTGTCCAATCATCATCAATATAAAAAATAGGGAGATAGTTTTTTTTTTTCCTTCTCTTTTTAATAAGAAGGGAGACAGTTTGTTTATATTTATATAGGACTCTCGGAAGAAGATATATCATTTTTTAGTGTTTAACTCTAAAAATAAAGAGAAGGATGGTTTATATAGACTCTTTATGACTTTTAAAAAGTATAATAGATTTGAGAGTATAAAATTGAGATTTAAAAGAAATAAAAAATATGACAAATTCTTCACATTTTTATAATAGTAACATATTTTTTGGAAAAAAAAAACACCAGCGTTTTACCGACTTCCAAAATAGGCCTAAATATGCTACAATTATCTCTTAGGTTAGGTTTCGTTGAGTTACTTTTGTCTACTATCTAGGTTTTCATTATTGTATTGTTTCTCTACGAGAAGATATGGCTTCCGATCTCTGCATCCAAAGGAACGATTCCAAATGGGAGATTAGAGATTCACCAGCGAAGAAGCAAAGGTGCAAGGGTTATGCTTCCCCACCACCTCCACCATCACCGCTTTGTTTATCAACAGAAGAAGAAAAAGAAGACCCTAGATCTAAAATCATATTCTATAACTACGATGATGATTTAGATGTGGAAGATAATAATGATGGAATGCATGAGTTTACTGATAAGGAATTCCAAGAGTACGATCGACAGTTTACCCAAAGTAATGCATGTATATCTTATCTAGCTTCTCTTAATACTTCCCTTTTTTATTTATCTCTATTTTCTTCAAAATCCTATTTATTTGCATTTATCCGTAAGAGGTTAGTTTCGATTCACAGTCGTTAGAAGAGCTATGTTGACTATAGGAGGAGACTGTTATCTTTTGAGATAGGAGATCGTGTCTTCTTGAAAATATCATCTAGACGGGGTTTGATGAGGTTTGGGAAGAGTAGGAAATTGTCTTATAGATTTATTAGGCCTTTTGAGATTGTAGAGCGGATTAGCGAGGAGGTAGCTTATTATTTGGCCTTGTCACCATAGCTTTTCGGGGTTCATGATATGTTTCATATCTGTATGCTCCGGAAGTATGAACTGGATCCATCACACGTATTGGATTGGATTGAGTTAGAAGTAGATGAGGATGCCTCATATGAAGAGAGATCGGTTAGAGTTTTAGATACTCGAGACCAAATCTTACGAGGCTAGACAATTCCATTGGTAAAGGTGTTGTGGAGACATCATGGTGTTGAGGAGGGTGGCTTGGGAATGTGAGGTGAAAGTCTGTGGAAGTATACGGACCTTTTTGTTAATGTTTAGAAAACTTGCATTGAAAATCTTGTTATGATGATTAAATGTAAACATTATATATGTTTTGGAAAAGTGAATTGAATGTTCAGTATTGAAAACTTTGTTTATCATTGTTCTGAGAATGAATGACCGGTGGATGGGTCATGGTTATGAGTTTAACTTGTTATTATTGTTGTAATTGATTTAACACAGTGTTGTTGTTTGATTTTAAATTTCGGTGATGAAATTCTTTAAGGGGGGAGGTTATAACGATTCTAGTTAGATCCAACCCGTTTATCGTTTTGGATCTGGGTTTCCTTTTCTTTAATAGCTGTCCATGTTCTTGTTCATCTTATCCCTTGTTGAATTGGGTTATGTGAGCATTATGGTTACGCTTGAAACAAGTTGGGAGTTCGTTTTTCAAAGAAGTCTTTGCCCAGATTTTAGTTAGTTCACTCGAGTAGTCATTTGGTCGCTCGAGCGGTCTTTGAGAACTTCTAGTATTTTTACAGGCCTACAGCGATACCAGGAGAGTAGTGTTCTTCGCTTTAGTGGTATTTCTTGCGCTCAACCGGTCTTGGCTCGAGTGATCCTTCTTGTGCTCGAGCGGTCTGCTTCTGTCTGCAAAACTTCTGAGAAGGTACCAATGTGCGACAAGTGGTCCTTTTGTTTGCTCGGGCGGTCTCACTTATTGTACCTGGTCACTAAGCAATCTGCTCGTATATCAGTTCGTAAAAGTTACTTTTTGAGTCATTTTTTCATCTCTCTCTTTCTCTAAACATTTCAAAACCTCAGATCCACACACACACACACACACTCTCTCTCTTTAAAACTCATCTTAAATCCTCAAATACACTATCATCTATTGATCTCTATACCCTAGTCCCTTTGATAAAAAAAGTAGAGCTCACCTGGAGCTTTATTCTAATTGGAATAAATTTGATTTTCAGCTTCGTCAAGGTTTCTTCACTCTATCTCTTGCCCTCTAGCTTTGTGGTAGGGACTTCTCCACACTTTTGTATGATTTTTAACTTGGTTATTTGTTGTTTCAAAGAAAACCATGGGATTTGGAGATTTTGGATAAAATCTAGGGTTTGGTTTTGAAATCAAAAGAGGGGTTTTCAAATGGATTCTTGAAAATGGTTGTGGGATTCTAAATATGGTTGAACTATGTTCAAATGGTAGCTGGTGATACTTGGAATTGATTTTTGAAGAAAATGGGATTTTGCCCTAAAATCTCAAATGTTTGATTTGTAAAGAAAGAAATAGAAATGATGTTGGATTTTTGTAAAATTGGAATGATACAATGTTGATGATAATGGTGAAGTCGGATATGTATTATCACTCCTATATTGAAATTTTAGAAAGTATATCATTATTGAAAATTATCTATCTGTTTAAAGATATCTATTTTGGGCTATCGATGGAGGATAACTATGATTATTGTAAAAATTACATGAGAATTAGGCGAATTGAAACTAATTTTTCATCTATTTGCATTGAGCATTGTTGCATACTTAACACATTGAAGATGTATATTGTTTTTTAGAAAAAAAAAAAAAAAAAAAAAAGGGTGAGTACCTTGGTGAATCTAGGTAGGGGGTGTGGTTGTAGTATTATGTTGGCCTGTGTGTTCTTGGTGAAAGTCCAGAAAACTATATGGTTAGGTGTTGAGCCTTCTATAGCAATCCTGATTTCGATCGAACCTATTTATTGTTTTTGAATCTAGAAAACCATATTTGTGATGGTCGTTCCTTTCTCTTCATGTTTGGTTTTGGCTTTAGGGGTCGACACCATCCTTGTTAGTGTCGACACTGCCTTTTTTTCTTTGTCTTGTTTTGGTCTAAGGGTCAACACCAGCCTTGGTGGTGTCGACACCATCTTGCTGCTGGGTTCCTAGATCGCTACTGAAATTTAAGGTCGACACCAGCCTTTGGTGGTGTTGACACCTGCCTCTTTTTGTTAGCCTTTGGGGTCAACACTAATGTGGGAGGTATCGACCCTTGTCTATTGCAGAATTTGGGTTCATCTACCAAAATTTAGTGTTGACGCCTCTGGTCCGAGGGTCGACACCTTGTCTACTACCAAACACAAGTGTTTCAGCTTTCTTCTTGAGGGTCGACACCACTGTTGCAAGGGTCGACTCTTGTGACTGTTTTTCCAAATTTTGCTTGGCTTGGGTCCTATTTTTTGGAGATTTTTTACTTGTTCTTTTCATTTGATCTTGGAGCTATTATTATATTAATACATAGTCACTATAAATAGACCCATAGTCACTCTCTCTCATTAGTCTTTCTCTTTTTACCTCTCTCACTTGTGACTTCCTCTCTTTTTCTCTAAACTCACTTTTCTAACTTAAGATCTTCAGATCTACTCACCTAGAGGCACCATCTCATATTGGTCCTTTGAGATAACTTGTAGATCGTGTCAAGAGCTTCATTTTGATCAGAGTAGCTCGTGGTTTCGTTGACGTTGAGCTTTTCCGAGTTCTTTTCTTCTACCTTCCAAGCTTAAGGTAGGGATTCTTCGCACCTCCTTATGGGTTTTAACTTAGTTATTTGTTTTTATAAAACTATCTTGTGAAAGAAATAAACTTTTGAACAATCTTGGGTTTTGGTTCGAAATAAAAAGGAGGGGTTTTTGAAATGGTTTATTGGAAATAGTTGTTGGATTGGACATGAGGTGTAGAGCTAACAAAATGGTCGCCCTTGATATTTGGTATTGGTCTTAGAAGAAAAGGAGGGGGGGGGGATTTGCTCTAAATGTTGATTTTGTATAAATAATGGTATTGATGTTGGAAATATGAAATTTAATTATTATTGATGAAGATGGCGGAGTTGGGTATGTATTACCACTCACATATTGAAATTTGAAATGTTTATTTTTATGGAAATTATTTTAATTTATTTGTTTAGAGATATATGTTTTGGGTTATCGGTGGATGATATCTATGATTGTTGTAGGAATTGCATGAGAACTAGGAGAACAAAAACTATTTCTCATTTATTCGCACCTAGCATTGCCACATATTATCACATCTAAAATGCATATTGTGTTTGAGAAAATGGTGAATACTTGGTGAATCTAGGTAGGGGGTGTGGTTACTATGATAAGTTGGCATGTGTGTCCTTGGTGAAAGACCAGAAATTCGTGCGGATAGGTGTCAAGCCTTCTAGTTAATACCGGTAAAAATGACAAATTGGTATTACTTGTATAGTTTACTTGCAGACACGTATCTAGAAATTCATAGAGTTGTATTTACAGTCTAGTTTTGAATAAAAAATGAGGAAGTTTCACGAATGGTGTTATTTTGAAAGAAATATAAAATGTTTTTTCACTAGCATTGCATGCATTTCACCCTT
Source organism: Camellia lanceoleosa (assembly GCA_025200525.1). Lineage (NCBI taxonomy): Eukaryota > Viridiplantae > Streptophyta > Magnoliopsida > Ericales > Theaceae > Camellia > Camellia lanceoleosa. The sequence goes on along the minus strand of CM045769.1, from coordinate 17,822,035 downwards.
ACATCTTTTGTTAAGATTTATATGCTGTGTTGGATTATCTCTGCTGGGCTTTAGCTCACCTTATGTGGGAAAAAACATTTCAGGTGTTGATGATATGCCTCCGCCAAGACAATAGCTTGGGAGGACCTGGAGCAAGGCATCATTTTGCTATTTGTGTATTTGTTTTGTACAAGCCAATGGCTTTGATATGTATTTGGATTTAAATCCATTTTGTTGTAACCAAGTACTAACTTGGAAAGTTGTAAACCTTTAGGGCATTATCTTAATTGCTTATCTTTCATTTGCTTCTTTACCATGCAACACATGCTATAGATTCAGAGTTAGACTTATGAATGTATTCCTGCAGGTGTTATTCTTTTGTACAAGAAATTGGAATTTATGGAAGTTAATTATTTCATCTTGTGTTGTCATTTAAATAACATTGTGGATAGGTCATTGCATTTATTTTGAGACGTTACACCTTCTAGTTAGTACGGGTAAAAATGGCATTGGTAGTGCTTGTATAGCCTATTTGCAGACACGTACCTAGAGATTCCTAGAGCTAGTAATCATTGCTCTGTTTTTCTGTTGTAAAGGAAATGTTTTCATGAATTGTGATATAACCTAGCATTGCATATTTTTGAAAAGAGATATAAAATGTTTTGGCATGAGTATTGCTTATGCATTCACCTTATAGCTTTGTTAAGATTAATACACTGTGTTAGAGTATCTCTACTAGGCTTTGGCTCACCTTATGTGGAAAACCATTTTTAAGTACTGATGATATGCCTCCGCTAAGAACATAACTTGGGAGGAACGTAGAGCTGGAGGCTTCTTTTTTGTTATTTGTTATATTGCTTTTGTACAAGCCTAGGGCTTTAACTGTATTGAGCTTAGACCCACTTTTATTGTAACCAAGTACTGCATTGGAAAGTTGTAGTCGTTATGGTATAAAGATACCTGTTTAATCTTTATTGCATATCTTTTGCTTATAGCACATGCTATAGACTCAGGGTTAGGGCTTATGAATGCATAGTTGCGTGTGCCATCTTTTGTACAATTGAGTCATGTGAATGTAAAGATATCATATTCAGAAATGTATTGCCATTTATTAATATTGTGGATGGTTTTATTATTAATTATTTTGGGGCATTACAAAATATAATTTAACACAAAAGAAAGTACATAAAAATAACATGCGAACTTTTGAGATGCAGTACAAATTTCTATTTTAAAAACTTATGTGTTTTCCTCTGTTTAAATTCGAATTAATGCATAGAACTTTAAGATTCAACTAAAATTATTTACAGTGATTTGATCCATGATGGACATTTGTAAATATTATGTATATCAATATAGAAGCAGGCACATAAAATAAAAAAGAATAATTATTTTTTAATAAGAAAATAAAACTACTTCTCATGAGAATTGGTCTTGAAAGATCCAAAGCGGAACGCCTTCACAAGAATGAGCCTAGGGCTCAGAAAAAAGAGGATCCGATGAGCAAGTGTCTTGCAAAACACACGATAAAAGAAGAGCAAAACATGACATTGGTTTGTTGTTCAATCATCATCAATATAAAAAATAAGAATACCGTTTTTTTTTTTAATAAGAAGAGAGACGATTTGTTTATATTTATATAGGACTCTCGGAATGAGATACATCGTTTTTAAGTGTATAACTCTAAAAAAAAAGAAAAAGATGATTTATATAAACTCTTTATGACTTTTAAAAAATATAATAAATTTGAAAATATAAAATAGAGATTTTAAAAAATAAAAAATATGACAAAAATCTTCACACTTTTATAATAATAATAATCAGTGTGTTTAGTTTGAGTTTTTTGGATTAAATTTTTGAGAATTGACTTTTTTGATTTTCGTGTTTTTTATTTTTAGTGAATATTTTTTAAATTTTAAACATTTTTTTTAACTTTTTTACATACACCTTACTTAGATGTATCTAAAAAGTAAAAAAATTGTGAAAAAATATTTTAAAAAATTAATAAATACATAAAAATATAAAAAATGTACTGAATTCTTGTATTTTTTTATATTTTTGATATTTAGTGAATTTTTAAAATATTTTTTTTATAATTTTTTTATTTTTTAAGTATATTTATGTTAAGTGTGTTTAAAAAATAAAAAAATTATTTAAAATATTAAAAAATTTAATAAAAATAAAAAAATATAAAAAATAAGAAAATAAATTTTTTTAAAAATTATTTTTTGAAAAGCAGAAACAAACACGGTAAATATATTTTCTGAAAAAAAAAAAAAAAAAAAACCCGCGTTTTACCGACTTCCAAAATAGGCCCAAATACGCTATAATTATCTCGTAGGGTAGGGAAGGTTGAGTTACTTTTGTCTGCTGTCTAGGTTTTCATTGTTGTGTTGTTTCTCTCTGCGGGAAGGTATGGCTTCCGATCTGTGCGTCGAAAGGAACGATTCCAAATGGGAGATTAGAGATTCACCGGCGAAGAAGCAAAGGTGCGAGGTTTACACTTCCCCACCATCTCCACCACCGCTTTGTTCATCAGCAGAAGAAGAAAAAGAAGACCCTAGATCTAAAATCGTATTCTATAACTACGACGATGATTCAGATGTTGAAGATGATAGTGATGGAATGCATGAGTTTACTGATAAGGAATTCCAAGAGTATGATAGACAGTTAACCCAAAGTGATGTATGTATATTCCCTCTTTCATTTGTCTCTATTTTCTTCAAAATTCTATTTACATATTTTTATTATATATATATATATATATTTATATTATTATTGTTGTAATGTAATAGAATTTGTGGGCTGACAATACATATGCATATACATATACAGGGCTTTGATGTCATGTACTTCCCACGCTCGTTTGGGTTTGGTGGAACAGAGCCGGTTTTTAACCTCGATGAGATTGCCGACGATCTCAAAACTTTTTCGGAATTAGCGCTCAAGCAATACAATGACAAAGAGGTGTATTTCTTTATTCAATTAAAGTTTTTTTTCATTGTTTTGTTTGTTTGTTTGGTTTGAGAATTAGCCTTTGTTGTTCATAATATATGTCGGAAAATATGTGTGCAGTTTAAGAAGCTGGAGTTTGTGAAGGTTGTGAAGGCAAACGTGGGTTTATGTGCTGGGTTTAAGTATTATATTACCTTTGATGTTAAGGATGCTGATGCTGTTGATGGTGGTACTATGGAATTTGAAGCTTGCGTTTGGGATGGGATCGGCCATACTGACGTACTAATTAGTAGGCTGAAAATTAACACTTAGTCAAGGTAGATTAACTACATAGTGTATGCTTAGTACCTAAGTATTGATGCTTATTGGTGTGACAGCTTTCTATGCCTTCTCTATTGGCGTTTATTTTTTGATTTTATATGAAGTATTTTTCATGTTGATATCAAGTTTTGTTTGCTTTAGTGGCGGATTATTCCTATGCTTATTTGATGATGTTTAGTAAGTGTACTTATAGAAGCCAGATAACAATTTGCAGCTCACAAGGTTTTGATTTCTTGAAACATTCTTATATCGATACATTCTAATTACTGGTTTTGTTTTCATTTTTTTGAAAATGGGAAATGGAAAATTTATTTGGTATACTGTTTTTGTTTCCAAAAATATTGAATTGATTTCAAAATTTCAAAAATTGTAATAAAAAAAGGGTGTTTTCATTTGTCTTGAAAATGAGTTTTCATTCTCTCCTCTCTCCTATGAAGCACGGATACGTAAAAAAAGGAGACGTATCCGTATCAGATACTTTTCGGATTCCAATACTCCTTGGATACTCGCGGATACATATTGGATACTTAGTTAATTTTTTTATTAATTTTGGAGTATCGGATACTTAATTTTGAAATATCAGATACTCGAAGTCACATATTACTTCTAATGCTTTGTTTAGTTCTTTGATAAGAGGAATACAGTGATAGTTAAAGTAATAGAATTTGTCAAATTAATGTATCCTTATCATGGTTATCAGAATCCCGATCTGGATTCTATGATCCTACGATTTTACGATCCATTTGAATACAATCGATCCGGATTGTGTAAAGCATTCCTTATAGGTAGGATCTTTTGATCCTAGTAATGAGATCTTATAGGATTATGGAATCCCGATCCAATTCGATCCTATCCGATCCAATTTGCAAGCCTTATTTTGTATTGTATGACATTTTATTGTAAATTTTATGTTTGTTGTCTAAATTCAATTTATGCGGTCAAAATAAATAATGAAAATTAAGTAATATTGAATCAAATAGACTAAGAAAAACAAAGTAGGAAACAAACATTCAAATATTGCAGTAATTTAAGAAAATTAACTAATCGGAAAAATAAACTTAGCTGTAGCGGAGTCTAAGAAGGGTAAGATGATTGCAACTTTTTTTTAATTTTTGGAGATTATTTTTGTGACTCGAATCCGCTCCACCAGGGATGCTAACGACAAATTTTATCATTCGGTTAAGTTGTTCTTTTGAGTTCTTCTATTTTCATATACAACTTTGTTAAAATATTTTTTCTTCACTTTTTATGCATTATTGTAGATTGTAAAGTATTTTGTTATAGAATTCTTCACCTTCTTTTTTGATGAAATACAAAATTTTTACCATCGAGTTTTCTATTATATAATATTATATGTACATTTTACACGGAGTTTTATATTTTTCACAATATCTTCACTTCTTTTTAATAGAATATAGGCTCATTTTGTGTATACTTTTTAAGAAATATTTATTTAAATTAAATTATTATGTACGGTAAGATATTACGATCCTTGATCTGATCCTATAAACACCTTCAACGATCTAACGTAGGATCCCGATTTTAACAACCTTGATCCTTATTGTCTTTCTGACTTCTCTCTCACTCTCTCACATTTCTTTTCTTTGCTCTCGTTCTTTTTTTAGTGTTGGCATGTAAAGATGATGTTTAATTTTAATTTGCATTTGCTTTTGTTTTTAGTTTTGGATGTTTTATGATTGTTTGAAGACTTTTAGCTTGATATGAATCCCTATCTTGATTTATTAATTTGCTTTAAGTTTTATTTTCATGCATATTACATTATTAAAATTATAAAAAATGATTTTTTTAAAAATTTTTACGAACGTATCTCCGTTGTATCCGTAACCTACTTTTTTAGATTTTGGCGTATCATCGTATCCATATCGCCGTATCATGTATCTGTATCCATGCTTCCTAGCCTCTCTCCCCTGCCACCCCCCCTTATCCACCACGTCTAGGGGCTGGCTATTCTCCCGTTGAGACCCACGGCCACTGTCTGTCTCCCCTTCTGACCTCCAGCCACCTTTTGGCAACCCCCCGTGATCTCCAACGGCACTTTTCATTCACCTCTGGCCACCCTCCGTCGGTGGCCTTCACCTTCAGTAACTCATCGAGAATGTGTCTTTGCTTTTGTTTTTATTTGTTTTCAAAGTAATTGTGTACACCTTTCTATGTTTTTTACACCAAAAAAATAAAAAAGGTTCCTATTTTATGTTAATAGGAAACAGAAAATTGACAACATTATCAAACGTTCTATTTGCCACCAGAATTAGTTCTCTATATGTATTGGCTTGGACTGAGCATTATTTGACTGTAGGATGATATAATATGACTTTAGGATCATAAAGGTTATGTTAATTTTAAATATGGTGGGATTTTTTTTGAATTTTATTGATAAAGACAATGGCTTTACTTTTTATCAAAAGCATTATTAATTTATTTATACTAATATTTAAAGGGAGAACAATATTTGGTGTTCCCCTCAATTTGAAGTTGTGTAGAATTTTGTTTTCCCCAAATTATCCAAAAAATCAATATTTTAAACAATTCTATTTTTATCACACGACTACTTAAAAGTTTAAACAATGAAGCAATTATTAAAACTCTCCCTTCTGGTTAGCAATTTATCACCCATAACCAAGGTTGTGAATCTTGTACCGTGCCAGCCTATACTGTTCGAAATGTATTGTTACATTACACTAGAAAAAACAATATAGAAGACCTTCAATCCAGTGCTGGTTAAGTTATTGGATTGTTTTCAGCTATCTTGGCAATTTTTAGCATAGTCCAGCTGTGCCGTTTTCTACCAGTTCCTTCTGGCGCATACATGTTATATTCATAATTCTTACAAAGAAGTCCTAAGAATTGAGAAGTGTTGGTGATGCCAGTAGCTATCCATCACCAACGACTGCAAATTTGTATTGTAAGGTCAAGCTGTAACATGCCCCACCATCGTCGTCAAAGCTTACATCGGTTCTTTATGTTCGTCTTCTCAATATACTTTAGACACATGTAGATAGATAGAGAATGAATGTCATTTAGGTTTGAAGCTGCTTTAACATCTTAGGAAGAACTGTAGGACTGGGAAAACTAGTGGGAAGTATCAAGACTTGTTTTATTTAAGTGTGTCGTACCGATTAAAATGTGTTAAACAAAAGGTTTAATTTTGTTTCATGTTCATCTCTTGCAGGTGTATGCATGCTCAACAATATGAAAGATTAAAAAAATTATGAGAATTTCTAAAATAATGATTAGAATAAGAATGATTAGATGGTAAAAATGTTACATGTTCTTCAAGCATACAAATTACATTGAAAAAAATGCCACATTTATAAATAAACAAATACAGTTTTTACATAATAAATTTTAGAAGTTATAGTGATAAATCCAAAAATGGTAATCAAGAAAACATAATGGTAGTGATATGCATGGTACCAATAGTAAAAACAATATTACAGTCTACAAGATTCATAGCCTTGGCCTCAATTGATGTTATTGCTATTTTTTTGAAAATTTTTGTGAATTTGCCTCCATTAAATTTAAAACATCCCCTTCTTCTTCGAGTATGCAGAGAGCCACCTTACCATAGAAAGGTAGTTTCTTTATATACATAAAAAAATATTCACAACATAGAGAACATATATTAGAGTGAGAGAGTTTTTAGAAGCTTCACTTCTTTAGCTTTCGAAGAGAGAGACAATGGATAACGCATAATGCTAACACAAACGGAAGTGCATTGCTGGATTTTTCAGCTGTTTCGACCTTAGTTGCAGGAATCGTGCAACTAGGTGGCGATTCTGAGTAAGAATCGCAATTCCGAGATTCCTAGAAAGAAACGTGTAAGAATCGCGTTTCTGTGGAGAGAGAAACGCGATTCAGTTCAAGATGGGATCGTAAAGGGGAGAGAGAGAGAGAGAGAGAGAGAGAGAGAAACCCTAGCCTTCGACGTCGACATGAGAGGAGAAAGAAGGGTTGTTGAGAGAACTTACAGTGGACCAGTGTTGAGATTAGGGCTTTGATTGCCTTCGTCACTCTCTTCTCTCACTATCGATCACGATCGTCTTTGTCTCTGAGGGCTTCGATCATCTTCGTCACTCTCTCGATCGTCTTCGTCTCTCTCTTCTTCGTCTTTGTGCTTCTCTCTCTCTCTCTTCGTCTCTGCTTCTCTCCCTCTTCATCTCTGTTCGTTGTTCTCTTCACTCTCTCTCTTTGTCTCTATGTTTAATTGATCATATATAATATATAATAAATATAATTTATCATATATTATATATGTAATAAAATTTATAAATTATAATTTTTACCATATATAATAAAATATTTAATTATTATTTCTTAAAATATCATATATAATAATAATTTTTGTAAATTATTATTTCTTAACTTTTTAACATATAATGAATAAAATAAATCATCCAATTATTTAAAAGAAATCTAATTAAACCATATATAATTAAAAAAATTATAAAATAAAAAATTTAATTTTTCTTTTTATTTATTGGGCAAATTACATATACCCCCCTCGAGGTTTAGCAAAATTACAGATACCCCTTGAGGTTTGAGAAATTACAGATACCCCCCTGAAGGTACTATTTGCATAACAAATTAGGGGGCAAATTGTTATGAAAATATAAATCTCAGGGAGGTATCTGCAATTTTCGAAATCTCAGGGGGATATCTATAATTTGCCCTTATTTATTTTAACATAATTTATTATTCCTTATTTATTATAATTTTTTATTTATAATATATATCAATTAAAAATAAAAAAATAAAAATAATATATTATTTAAAAAATATAATAAATAAATAAAATAATTAATTTATATTAAAATAAAAATATTTATAAAAAAACTTCTAATGTGCATTAAAATATATATATATATTACCGCTCCCCGAGACACTCCCAACCTAAGAAACTTTTATCGGCTCATGATTCCTTACTCCCGCTCCCGCTTCGTGCAACTAAGGTTTCGACTCACTGTTGCCGTTTCATTGAATGATTGCATACAACATATTCGGTTAGCACCGAAAAGGTTTCGAGCCCTGAACCTTGGAGGGAGCACACCTCAAAGACTCAAGGCCTTGCCACTAGGCCAACCCCTTGGGGTTCACCGATTATGCCAATTGGTTGTGGTGCTAATGAAACGATGTGGTAATTGATCAATTCATTACATTTCTATGACGGAAAATATGTGTGTAGAATATGAATTGAGTTCAAATATTGTCCACAATTCTAATTCCAAAAACAAAGGCTGATTGGGCTTGATCAATAACTAAAGGGAGATGGGACTTCAATATGTTAGCGAAGATCTTGAAGATACACTTTTAGAGGGTAGGATTAGGGACTATGAAGCATGTGTACAAGTATAGGTACAATATGGGTATGTTGATATGATAAATTTTTTAAAAAGTAAGGTATGGGTACGTTTGGGTATGTTCGTAAAAAATTAGTTATTTTTAATTTGAAGTAATGCAAAAATTAGTTAAATGGTGTAGTTTGTTAAGATTCAACCTACAATTCATCTTTAATGCCAAAAGTAAAGTATAAACCAAAACTAAGTGTTACTATATTTATTAAATAATTTATATGCTAATGCTTAATTTTAAAATTATGCTAAGCATAAAAAAGTAAGTCCAATGAGACTAACTTTACCTTTGTATAGAAGAAAATACTATTCCATCTTACGCATGGGAATATACTTGGTGTCTAGGGTAAGCCAAAAATTAAGAAGGAAAAATTTGCATACGTGTTTTGTGTATCATGTGTGTATCTAGAAGTACCATGCAAAGTACCAGTACCCATTACCGGTACGACATGTTCATCGAAGTATCCATGCTTCATAGATTAGGGACCCCAAGAACCAAGCAGTGAGAGTAGAGTTCATTTCTTTCAAGATAGCACCAGAATTAAGAAAAATAAAGGAAAGATGTAATAGAGGAAAGCACATCCTTAAATTGACAGGCCAAGCTTTCTTGAAGAACATGACATTATGGTCATCGGGGCCATGAGCTTTCCCATCTTTGAGAGGACAAGGTTTCTCTAATCCCTTCAACAGTAACGGCCTTGTTTTGTTTCTTCTGAGCATCATTTAATTGATCACTATAGTACAAGTTCATATCTTCTATGCATACCATAGTACCACCTCCCTTATGGCCTAGCAAGTTCTGAAAATAAGTAATGATCTTAGCATTTCCTTGGCATCAGTAATAGACACTCAAGACTTCAGGGTTACTATTAAGACTTTTCTTGACTGCTTCCAATTGAGATCTTACTTCCTCCTGTCCACCTTTTTTGTGATGTCACTATAGTTAGATTGGCACAGCTTCTTCAACTCAACTTTGCATTTTCAACTTCTGGCATAGACAAAACATGGGAGTGCCCCAAACATGATTTCTCCAAACCTTGGCAACAAGATTCAAGAATTCAGGGTGGTCAGCCCAACAATAAAAAAATTTGAAGGGCTTCTTTTGCTTAATAGGGGCAGACAGCACTATGGTCAGATATTCCTGCAGTCAGGAATTCTGCCTCATTTCATGGTCCAAGCCTCATTGATGAGAGGTTTATCAATCTCTTGAAGCACCTGACCATTTGTCTGTGTGAACTGCATGCCTCAATATTTAAGATCATCAAACTCAGCACTCACAAATCAGTCATTGCAGTCGTGCATGTACCTGGTCCATTTAACAGAGCCCCACAGACCAGCCATGGCTGGTGGTTGAATAGCCTGGCCATAGCTTCAATGTCCAGTCTGTTTTGGGGAGCGTTATCACCATACATGGCAGAAACTTAGCAGTCCATTTTCTTCTGGCTCTAACATGACAATGAATAGCCTGGTCATTTGTACTAATGCACATTACATTCAGCATATCTTGATTCCATAGGATTCATATCCTTTACAAAGTGGATCATTGTAATTGGACAACATTCCCCAGCTTCCATTCATAGATTCGAAGACCATATCCTTATTAACACTTCTGACTTTATTTCCCAAGAGCCCGAAATAAAGATACATTTTATTCCTTTGAATAATATGATCCTTGATTTCCTTCTAATGTATAGAGAAATTAAGGAAGCCCCCCTTTCATTTTAAGCCTTCCCCACTTTTTATTTTTTTATCTGGATTGGATGGCTTGGGGTCCTGTTATTAGCTTCCTCTATCTCCAGGTTGTCAAAAGTATTTGATGAACTCCACAGCTGTTTGAGTTGCCCCCCATAAAGGATGGTATCACCTGTATGGTACAGATAGGTTGGTCTTGATCAAAGCCTACCTCATGATAATGTTCCCCATTTAACGAATTGCCCATATCCTGCGTAATTTTTGTCCTTGCTCTGACGGTTGCTCTTTATTCTGGGAATTAGGTCATCTTTGCCCACATTTTGGGCATTAGGATCATCATTGGCTGTGGGCACCCATTGGTGCACTTTTATCCCTTTCTGTTGTCCAGGTCAAAGTTGATGTTATTACCATTTTTTAAGAAAATTTTGTGAATTTACCCCCATTATTAAATTCAAAACATTCCTTTTCTTGAGATATGCAGAGAGCCACTTTACCATAGAAAGGTAGTTCATGTATATATACATACTAAAATATTCACAGCATAGAGAACTTAGTGAGAGTTTGTAGAAGCTTCACTTCTTCAGCTTTGGAAGAGAGAGACAATGGCTGACGCTGACACAAACACAAACACAAACAGCAGTACATTACTGGATTTTTCGGCTGTTTCGATACACTGGCCATTTTATTGAATGATTGCATACAACACATTCGGGTAATCTCTTCCAGTTCATGGCAACGTGCTGGCCACTGATTATGCCTAGTGGTTGTGATGCCACTAGGCATAATCAGTGGCCAGGAGCTTTCCATTGAGGCCAGGAGCTTTCCCATCTTTGAGAGAGAATGAGCTAAGTGTGTGAATGGTTAATTCATGTGCTACTATAAGCACGATGATTTTTTGTTGACAATTAATTTATAGTTTTCTAGCACTAATGATACCTTTTTGTCTTTTTTCTTCGGCACATCCATATTATTTTTGGTTTCAAATGGATCAAATTTTTTTTTTGATAAATGGTTTCAAATGGATCATTGTTTCATGTTAATGCAATGCCCTGCATTGCCTTTTTGATCTTTTGCTTCAGATTCTTAACATGTATGCATTTTAATTACACAATGCAACTTCAAATTGTTTTTTGTCTTCCTTCTTTTCGTCGGTTTCAACAATGCTGAGTTTAGTTGAAGCTTCTAATATATTTCTTTTAATTTCATTTTTGGCGGGATACACAGATTATCATTAATTCTATACCCTCTTTGGATATGCATCCAAATCGCAAAATTGCAAATGATTACATCAACAGTTTTTTGAGATGTTAAGTGAACAAATTTTATGAGTCCCAGCCTCACAGGACAATTATTTTTATTTTATCTATCCATAGTTGATCAAGCAAATAGGGATGTTTTATATTTCTACTAGTGTTGAAAAAATAGTATTTGAAGTTTTATTGTTCTTGACCGTTTGTCCCATATAGAAAGAAGAAAAGCAGATGACCACTGCATGTTGAGCAATATCCTGAACTGATATTAGGAAACCAAAGGACGAAAGTATTAAAAACAAAAATAAATAAGCTGAGTCATTACGTAATCAGAAGATAAAACTTTAGATCTGAGTAGCTTTAAGTGCAATTAGAAAGAGTTCATTATGAGTATGTTAATTTTCATTTTCATTCTTTCTTGCATGTTTGTATGTATGTATGTGTCTATATATATTGTGATGAAGAACTATTGTATACTATAACTTCAATGCAGAACATTTACACAATTTCTCAAGTGTAACTTGTTTTAATAACATAATGTTTACTTAGTTCTTAAAAATCATTTGTTTGTATTACTTGTTAATAAATATCTCTAGTTGGTGTTCCATTTATACCAACCAGGAATTCAAGTTTATTTGTGGTGTATGTATCTACTAATGTTATGCGACTGTCAGCTTTCCTTCCCATTCTTACTCTTATTGTTATAGGTTGAAGATAAAGCCTTCCCCATTTCTTTTTATTTGGAACAGATGGGCCTGGGGTCTTGTTATTAGCTTCCTACATCTCCAGGTTGTCAAAAGTATTTGCTAGACTTCACAGTTGTTTGAATCACCTGGTATCACCTGTATGGTATGGATAGGTTGGTCTTGATCAAAGCCTACCTCATGATAATGTTCCCCATTTAAGGAATTTGCTACATCCTAGGTTGAGTTTTGATTGCTCCAATGGTTGCTCTTTATTCTTGGAATTAGGTCACCTTTGCCCACATTTTGGGCATTATGATCATCATTGGCTGTGGCCTCCCCTATGGCTTCTGTACTTGCCTCCATTCTACTTTCGGTTTCTTTCCCCAGACATTCCTGAGTACAGCATAAACCAAAGACTGGTTGAGCACCCATTGGTGCAATTTGACCCCTTTAAAATTCTCATTCCTATTGTCCAGGTGAAAGTTTTCCACCAGTTCCCTACCCACTTCAATCTGAACACAGATTTTGGCAAAAGTAATTCTCTTTTGTGATTCAGCTAGAATTTGCATAATGCTTGCAATGTGGCTTAACCCTTGCTCATTCCAATATTCGAAGGGGGCGTTGAAGAATTTAGCCCAGTGAGGAAATTTTATTAGACTTTCCTTTCACAAGTTAAGTCTGTAGTCCCTCCACTTCAGGACCATTAGCTTCCGTCCAAAAAGCTATGGCTTCCCTTTCAAAACTGAATCGAAAGAAGAAGAAACACTTTTCATTAGACATAACATGAATCAGTCCATTCTCGCCCCACAGTTTTTGGCAATAGAGTTAACAACAAAAAGATAACTTCTTATTAATAAAGTAACCACTCTTCCCCCATAGTTTTTTGGCAATAGAGTTAACAAAAGCATAGCTTCTTATTAACAAAGTAACCCACCAGGCAATCATTCCATCCATCTACCTAGACAGATGAGGGTGGAGTAACCTTATTTTCCCCATCCTCCTTGGGTGCAAAATATTCTAGATTTATCTTAGCCACCCATCCTCTGACATGGTTTCAGAGCTGAAAATATTGAGATGGGTGAGTAAAAGTTGATAAAACTTCAAATGATTAAATTTTGAGAGAGAGAGCACCAATTTGTATGCTAAATGGTGAAAATTGTCTGAATTGTATAGTGGGTTACCTATAGGGCCATAGTCTAAACAAACGACTGCACTATGTTGTACCATGTGTTGAATAAAATCTAGACTAATAACTTGGAACTTTAGAGTAGGTTGAAGCAATAACTGAACACTAACTCTGTGTTTGAATCATCAATTTAGGTAGGGATTTGGAAAGGAAAAAGAAAATGCGAGGGAAATGGATAAAAAATTTAATTTATATTTTATTCACATTTCCCTTACATTTTCGTTCCCCTTTCCAAATTCTTATGCAAATCTATGATCCAAACACAACATAAGAGTTGAGGTTGCAAGTACTCGCATATTTGTTTTGATCACATAGAAAGCTGAACATCTATAAAAGTGTTTTTTGTAATCAACATTGGCAAATAAGTGGTTGCTTTAGATGCTTCTATTTGAGTACTGATCGTATATTTTGGTTACTCACAGGTGTGGTTGAAGATTTCACGAAGGTAATATGCACATGGTGTCCCAGTGGGCAGTTGAAAGTGTGTGTTACTGTGAACAAAATGAATCTAATATTAGAATATTTGTACATGTGGTGGATATTGACAATTATGTTACTTGATTTAGTATATGTCTAGACTAATATTCTAAACTGATATCTAAACTAATATTTGTAGAACAATGTCATCGCATGATGCTTTGTTCTATTATTGAAATGTGTGACATAACAACTAAGGCAGATTGCATGTCTAAGGTATATTTTAATTTAAACATGTAAAAGAACGTAAGCTGAAAGCATCCTAGACGTTGGAGATGCCCGATATGCATGTTGTTGAATTGGAAAGTGTGCGAGGTGTCTACAGAAATTGTTTTCATGTGATGGAAGGCTGGTGTCAAACTGATTGATGTCTGTTTACTGTGCCTATGACTTGTTTGGTGTTTTGTTTTTCACATGAATTTAAAGTGGGTTTCTGCTTGAATGACATTAACAAAATCAGTGAATTCCTCCTTTGTGTATTTTGTTGATATAGTGCATTGATTGAGAATCAGACCCTAGGCTTGGTGGTAGTGTAACTGTTTTTTTTTTTTTTATGAGGATAAGTAGTGTAACTGTTATGTGCATAGTGTTATCCTATCTTCAATAGTCAACACTACCACCAAGTAGGGTTGGGCATAGAATTATCTGACCTGTGAAAATCGCCCAACTCGAATTGCCCGCACCTAATTGGCGATTTCACATAATTGTTAGGGTCGGATGTGAGTTAAGATTTTTCGGTTTTGCAGGTTGCAGATGGGCCGTGAGTTTTACCCGACGTCATCCACACTCACTTGCCCCCATTTGCATATATTGTTTAGCTTATACATTTTTTGCAAAGTGAATGTGAGTCAATCAACTTATATTGGCCTGTGCTTATGGTCTGTTTCTTTCAGGAAGTAAATTTGATAGATACGCTATAATTTATTTGGGATATATCATTTGGAAAATAATGATTTTATGATAAGAATGATGTGATTTTATGGTCCAAAATAATATTAAAAAATAAGGGGAAAAGGCTTGAAAAAAATATTTAAAAAATGTGGAAAAACAAGCTCAAAATAAATTTTTAAAGGAAAAATCTAATTTGCAAACTGTTTGCACATCTGCAAATCTTATATGCATAAATTGCAATTTGTATTGCGGGTGATTGCGATTTTAATTTTTCTCAAACTGTAGATGTGCAGACGGGTTTAAATAACAAATTGAACCGTCAAAAATCGATCAGTAAACACTCCTACCACCAAGCAGTTTACTACACTTCCTGATCCCCATCTTGCTTTGCCTTGAAAGCCCAAGTTTAGCTTTTGATCCATCAAGATGTCCACATGAAAAGGTTTTTAGTGTTTGGAGCGCTCGGAGGCTTATGAGAGGAGTCCTATGACACAGGTGCTAGAGGGATTCTGGTGAATCTGTTGGAGTTTACATGCCTTGTGGCATATCATCACATTCCACAGCTAATGTCTTGGTGGCCCATCATACTAACTAGGTGATTTTGCGAACCATGTCACTTATTGGTTGTAACCCTCCCTAAGTTACGAAAATAACTTTGTTCACTTATTTTTCTAGTGTGAATAATACATAAAATATGAGTGATCCAAATATATGGATTTCATACTCAAAATATGTAATGACTTCACCTAAAATGGTAGGCTTAATTATTCTATATCAATTAAAATGTGTGAACAAAATGGGAATTACAAGCCACCATCTCTTCAGTGAGATACTTGGATAAATTTTGTTCGATCCCATACTCCACATAGTGGTTGTTTCTATGTCAAATGATGTACAATCATTGGGTAAAACTAATTGAGACTCAGGCATATAGTATACTGGGTAGAAAATGATGAGGAATCATCTTTGGTGATCTGCACATAGTAGTGGGGAAGGTCATTAGTTACAGTAAAGTTAGACGAGAGCTTCTAAACCATATACTTCTCGTGGGTTGCTACTCACTACATTGAGTTGATACTCTTGTGTTTGACAATGATTGTTCCTTAATTAATTGTATTAGCTTGCACAAAATAATTATAGGTGAATGTGAAATTGATTCTAAAAAACATCATTTGAACATGATTGCAAGACAAAATTTATTTAAATTAAACATATTTAAAAAAAAAAAAAAATTTTGTTATTGTTTTGTTTACTTGGGTCAAAACCAAATTGGATGTGATCCAGATTTAAACACGTTTTGAGAACAATCATGTTGTTTGTTACTGTTCTATTGTAGCTTTCCTATGGAAGAAGTGTCTCTTGCATCCAAACAGTCGCAATGGCCATTTCGAAGAACCATGAATTCGTCTATAAATACAACCTTCCATTTCATTCATTTGGCATCGAAATCATCTCGGCTTCTCTTCTTTGCACTAAGTTCTTCTCTCCAAGAGAGTACCGCACTACATTGGTTTGCCAAACTCGCAAATTGAAATGCTGCTTCTGCGAGATTCTCAATTGTTGTATCATGGCTGATGGATGTCTATTCAAACTCGTGCGGATTGCAGTGAGAGGGAAATTTCGTCTTAAGCATATTGTATCAACCACAAAACTCGATCACCATCTGTTAGACTTTGAATTTCCATAATATTAATTTTTACTGTTCATGGTTTTTGTGAGTATTTTTTTGATCATGTTGTTATATTTGATTTCTAATATACACTAACACATTGATACACATAAAATTATCAAACAATTTCTTCGCAATAATGTGATTATAGAAACCAAACAATACATTAATATTTCCACTGTCAGTTTTAGATATTACTTGTATTGATTTTATTTCTTCCATTTTTTGAATTTTTGAGTTTTGAGTTAACGAGAGTAAGAATGATCTTCTGGTTTCTTTTTATTTTATTTTTAAATTTTCATTCTTTCTTACAATTGAGTTGTGTCATGGGTTTTAGCAATATTTCTTTCAAGGTAAGGCTTCTTTTCAGTTCAATTTGGACTGGAGAGGATTGTCTGAACTTGTAGGGCTCATTGTTAGAAAAATGTTATGCACTAATATAATTTAATTAATAAAATGATTATGAGATTTACGATAAATAAAATATGAAAATAAGTAAATTCATATAGAGTAAGAAAGAGTTGGCGTATGAGATTGAGAGGAATGTAGTCACTACTCTAAAACCGTTGTTCCTCCTCACATGAAGGTACAACCAGAGTGCAACGGCTCCAAGATACAACCCAAGTGCTCACAGCCTTCCTCATCTGATGGTCACATCCACCCGGAGGATATGAATGAGTCACGAATTATAATTGTCCAAAAATATAAAAGATAGATCGAGTTATACTCTTTAACAAAATCTCAATATATATTATTCTTATGCACCCTTCATCTTTAGAAAACATTAGAATATATATAAGTGAAAATCTTATAAGAATTAAAACTAACATTTAATCATTACATAATTATAATAATAAAACTTAATAATAACTTCGTAACCGAAATGTTTAAAATCAATATTAATATTAATAGCAGCCGAATAAATTAAATAGAAATAATTAATTTTATTTTTATTAAAATTCCAACTTTCCTCCACTTTTAATTAAAAAAATAAAATTTTTAATAATACCATAAAGTTTATATAATACCCCCACAATTTTAAAACTTCATATTTAAAACAATATATATATATATATATATAAGGGCAACTATATACTGTTTAATAGGTGTGGGAGCCTTCCAGGCTTGAACCACACTTAGTGTTGAGAATTTTCTTCTGAAAGATCATAGTGAAATATATCTTGAACTAGACCCTTTGAGCCAGAGTTTATATTGTCACACACAACACTGGTGTTGGACATCAATTCGCGAGTTATGGCTCTTAAAGGCCATGTGCTAGATCTTAATTCTCATGGGATTACCAGAGACTAGCCCAAGTCTCCAAGTCACGGCCTTACGACAACTCCCACTTAGTAGAACCCTCCAAAGGTACGATGACAGAATGCACCTTGCAGGAGATTGCCTCCTTGGATTCATTCAGGGTAAAACCTTTCCTTACCAGTCACTTATTCAGCATTACTATCTTAGGGATGATCAACCTTAATATGGTGTTCCCTAAAAAATGAGTACTAGAATCAAGTCATGCTTTATGAATTGTTTTTACTCATTGAACTTCTTTCATGGGATCTCTAATCACGGAAGATGGGTTACCTCCCTAGGTGACTTCCTAAGGGACAAATAACAGATCTAGCCTCAACGCTAGTCCAAAGGCTTTTTTTTGTTTTTTTGTTTTTTTGATCAACAATGTATTTCTCCATCTCATGAAGTATATAATTATTAAGCATTTTCCATTGTAGCATTCTTCTGTTTATCTTTATATAGCTATAAAATTTTCAAACACACACTTCAACAAACAATGTTAGTGTAGCCTCTCAAATATCAATTATACTCATATACAACACATTGACAACATATATAATCTTCATGCCAGTTGATTGTGATAAAAATCTTTAACCAATTTTATAACTTTCTCCTTAAGTCAAGGACTTTTGAACAATAATAAATAATTCATTTTCAAAACATAGCAAACTAAATACACACTAGACTTTCACAATTATAAAATTTGTTTCAACCAAAATAAACATTCAAATATAGGACCTAGTTTTTACATAATACACATATGAGAATTCTTCAAAACACAGATATTAGTATAATCTCACAAACACTTCACATTTCAAATTTTCGTATCACACAACAAGGTCATGTTTGTTTGGGTGGACATGAGCTTGGGATTGGACTAATAGTCCAATAAAACTATTAATTTGATGTTTGGTTAAACAATTGAAGTACGGACTAACAAGCTATCCGGATATGGTATCCCATAAATGATGGACTATTCAATCCCACAGAGGGGGATGAGATATAAATTGGAGGATTAAACCAAAGTTTGGACTATTAGTTCTTCTTTATAATCTTACCTCAATCCAAACATAGGATAGGATACACAATCCAAATGGATTCGTAGTCTTAGAACTATTAGTCATGGAAATGCTAATCTAACATAATCCAATCCGCCCAAACAAACATGGCCCAAGAGTATTATAGTCCTTTTGGATATAGTCATCTCATTTTCCTTTTCCTTTTGAGTTTGAACATAAATTTTGAAAAATAAAAACTTCAGTTATATAAGCAAAATAATTTCAGAATATTTCTTACTTTTAAAATTCTCCATACCATTTCCTCAACAAAAAAATTTCCAAAACCTCAAATTAATCCAAATTTCAATTATATTTATCTTTAATAGTTGTAGACAGTAACATAAAATAAGAACAACTAGAGTGTGAAAATAATTACATAGAACCCCCATATTTTCACATTTTTTGTACCAATTTTAAACATTTAGTTTGAATTATTTTTAAACATTTGAAAAAGTTAAACTTTCACAAAGTAAGCACTAATCAACTATACATATAAAGATTTAAGTTGCGTTTGGTAGAGTTTTCTAAATATAATTTGAGAATAGAGTTGTATTTTGAGTTTGTGAGTTTCGGAATTATGATTTGAGGGTGAAAAATTTGTTTGGTGAATGAGTTTTGAATTGAGTGGGGAATTTTTGATGTGATATATGATATTTGATACAAAAACTTACAACTCATAGCCAAACACACAACTCAAAATTCTATTCAAAACTCATAGTTTTTTTTTTTTTAATTTGGAAAATATTTTTTATTGAATATATAAAAATTAACATACGTCAATTGCAAAAAAAAAAAAAAAAAAAAAAAAAAAAGAAGAGGAAATGCACTGTTCCGGTCAACCAGTTGGACGACCGGTTAGCCCAAATTTTTCTGCCTTAGACAGAGTTTTCAAAAATGAGTGTGGAATTAATTTTTAAAAACCATAAACAAACACGGTGTATAAATCAAAGTCTGAAACTAACGTTCTAAAACTCTACTAAACAGAGCGTGAACTTCACATTAGCAATCTTCCCAAAGACTTATAAGAATTTTAACAAAATCTCAACTTTAACAATTCTTACTACAAGGCTAGATGGTAAGCATGAAATATATATATTAAACATTTTCTGTAACTAATAATTTGTGAACAACGAACGAGATGCAAACCTACACTCAATGACCAAAAGTTACGGAACATTTATAATTCATCATTTAATTATTTAACAACAATTCATCAACCAGCCATAGATTAGTCATAAAATACAAATAAATAAAATAAAAATCTAAAAGAATATTGATCAAGAACATCCAATCTAATATATAAGATTCTTGCAAACACATCATGAAAATCTTTTTATGAGCATGCAAAAGTGGACTCACTTTTATTTTAAATAAACTCTAACTAAAAATTATAAAACCAAGATTAATGGTGTAATAATTCAAAACCATTTCCCACACATATAATTAACTTCTTAACATTATAAAAGTTAAATGTAATTCAATAAGACATAATTAAAAGAAATTGTTTCATATGGATATTGAACAAAATAATTTTTACCACTACATTCCAACCCAAAATATTATCCACCAATAAGGGCTGAGACAATTAATTCAAGCAATAGGCATATTAAACGGCTAACTGTTATAATGAATTAAAACCAATGAATACACAATCACACATTACATTAAATCATGTAATTTTATGAAATATAAAAACACTAAAATATTTGTAACTCATGAATTCAGTTTACCACAACTAATGAGAATGATTTCAAAGTGAAAAATACAAACATCCATCAAGCTCAAAAACTAACTGTTCAAAATATTTTTTTCCCCCCACATTGCAATCCCCATTTTAAAATAAAATTATTAATTTATATAACAACAACTCTTTTACCTTTTTGAAATCAATCAATAAAATTATACTACATAATGATACAAGATTAACATTATACTAGTGCTTAGAATAAACCAATCTCAAAATAAGAATTTGTAAACATACAAATAATTTCATTCACCAAATTCCAATCCTTTTTAAAAAAAATAAATTAAAATGAATAATTTAAAGGGAAAAAGAACTCTGACAGCAATTATAATTATGTAACTTGCTCAAATAACATAATTAAATTTATCCCACATTTTTCAAACTTTTAAAACTCCCATAACCATCAATATTCAAATGATATATATCAGGACCAATTAATGCAACAGCTACTAAATGCTTTGTAACTCTCCATGTAGGAAATGAATATAAACATATGAGGCC
This sequence comes from Camellia lanceoleosa, assembly GCA_025200525.1. Lineage (NCBI taxonomy): Eukaryota > Viridiplantae > Streptophyta > Magnoliopsida > Ericales > Theaceae > Camellia > Camellia lanceoleosa. The sequence goes on along the minus strand of CM045769.1, from coordinate 17,800,958 downwards.
AATCAATTTACAAACATAGTTCCCCCCCCCCCCCCCCCCCCAAAAAAAAAAAAAAAAAATCAATTTACAAATAAATGACATGTTATAGGCATTGTAAACTGTTATGACAAACAAGAGATAAATATCATACTAAATACCATTGAATATTTCCCCCCCTAATAGTAACACTCCGTGACACCAAAATTCAAAACATAACAAATATTAACACTAGTAATAGAACATAATAGAACATAAACTAATATTAAGGTAAAAGCTATTTTCCTTTTAACATAAAATATGTTCTGCTTTATGACATGACTATTTATTATTATTATTTTTAAACAGAATGGTTTAATTATTTTAATAATTGAATTTTTAACATTTTTCCTTATTTCCCATAACAATGCTCATAACTAACTTTAAGTATTCATAATTCGATTCACAATTAGATGTTTATCGAGCTGTAAAAGTTTACAAAATTTAAGTCCTTTAAAATATACAAGACATGACGGCTTTACATAAATATTATCATAAAAAATTAGATTTTTATAAAATTTAATAGTAACACTTTTTTCCATAAATTCCATCATCATGACACACTTTAATTTTAACTGTTACACAACAAAATTTAGAACACAAATGAATTTGCAAGCACTAACATTATCAAATTCCAATAGTTTAGTCAACAAAATTCAAAACCAATTAATTTGGCAAATTTATTTTCATAAATCTTTATAAATAACATTAAAGATCCAAATACTAATCTTAAACATCCACATGCTATAAATTACACAAAGTAATGGTAAATTACATATGCAACACAATTCCAAATACCACTTAGCAACAAATTAGAAATGCTATAGGATAATAATTATATTATGCAATTCACTCTGTTCTCTTTAGATAATGTTTTTAATATAGTCAGATAATAGAAAGAAAGAAAAAAAAAATTCAAACTAAAGATTAAGGCTTTTTTTTTATTTTTTAATTAAATACAAGTGGACAAAAGAAAACAATATTGAGCCACAGGTAAGCCATTAATCTAAAGAATACCATTTACTGGAAACCTTAAGGTACAAATTAAGAACATGAATTTTAATTTGACAAATAATGAGTTTTATTTTAATCTTTAAAATAAGCTCAACCCATTTTATAAAACTAGTTTTTGATCAGCAAAAGAAAAAACACTTTATTGATGATAACATTTTATAGAACTATTACTTTTAACAGATATTGTTTTTGACAAAACTAAACCCATTAACATCTCAACATATACAAGAGACGAAACATAGATAATGAATCAACTTTTTCTAAGCTCAAGTCATACATATTCATAACAATAGCAATTTTAAACTTATTATCCTTAAGCCCCTAATCACAGTGGGAATTCAGCTAGTTCTTTCACCATACTCATATATATATATATATATATATATAAACTAAAAATCTTAAACAAAATTAACATAACCACTTTAGATTGTTAGAAAAATGTTATGCACTAATATAATTTAATTAATAAAATGATTAAGAGATTTACGATAAAATATGAAAGTAAGTAAATTCATATAGCATAAGAAAGAGTTGGCCTGTCAGATTGAGAGGTGTGTAGTCACTTCCCTAAAGTCGTTGTTCCTCCCCACGTGAAGGTACAACCAGAGTGCAACGGCTCTAAGATACAATCCAAGCGCTCACAACCTTCCTCATCTGATGTTCATGTCCACCAGGAGGATATGAACGAGTCATGAATCATAGTTGCCTGAAAATACAAAAGATAGATCAAACTATACTCTTCAACAAAATCTCAATATATATTATACTCTTGTATACTCTTGTGTGTCTCTTATGTACCCTTCATCTTTAGAAAACATAAAAATATATATAAGTGAAAATCTTATAAGAATTAATACTAACATTTAATCATTACATACTTATAATAATAAAACTTAATAATAACTTTGTAATTGAAATGTTTAAAACCAACATTAATATTAATAATGGTAAAATAAATTAAATAAAAATAACTAATTTTATTTTTATTAAAATTCAAATACTCATTATGACCCCGTTTCGACGATCTGAACTGTTCTTTTTATTGAGCCATGCATGTATATCATCCATAAAAAATAAAAATAAATCAAGTTGATCCGATATTCATAGCCCTTCATTTTATTAAATTTGTAACAAAAAAAAAATAGAAGTCTATTTTTAAAACACATTGACTGTTAATTTTTTTAGATACAAATTCTATAAAATGAAGGGATTACGAATATTGGATCAACCTCATTTTTTAATGGATAATATACATGCATAGTCTGATAAAATGAATGGTTTAGATTGTCAAAACAGAACCCATAGTGAGCCCTACAAGTCTGGACAGTCCCCTTCAGTCCAAATTAGAACTAGAGAGAAGCCAGTTCTATTTTTCAAATCCCAGCTAAAATCATGTCCTTATTTTAATCTTGGGGTAGGACTTACCATAGTTTCAATTTTTAAATTTTAATTTAGTGTTGGCCAAATCCTTAAGAGGTCAGATATATGAATCTCACTATATGTAGGTGAGTTTTATTGGCGATTTCTCCTTTTTTTTTTATTAAAAAAAAATATAAATTATTAATAGGTCATAATAGTTGGATTTAATTTCCATCAAGTCCTATAGAAAATTAGTCCTAGTAAATACGCTGTTAAAAATAATTTTTTTGTGACAATTATTTGCACGTGTCGCTAAAAATTGACAATTAGTGACTTTTTTTGGTCCTAGTTTTTATAAATTGTCGCTAAAACTTACAATTAGTGACGTTTTTCTGTGATGAATTTTTTAAACTGTCTCTGAAAGTTGAAAATTAGTGACTTTTTTGTGACGATTTTTTTTTTTAAAACTGTCATTAAAACTTATAATTAGTGACATTTTTTTGTGATATATTCACCAGAATCCCTCTAGGACCTGGTGTCACATAAACATATCTCAGTCTAGTAATAGGACTCCTCTCACATGTAACGCCCCAAAATAAATACAACAAACACATCTCATAAGCGGAAATACAATTGGATTAACATACTTTCAGTCATCAGAGTTTGGTATACATGAGAGACAGATATAAGAAAGAATGAAAGCTACATAGATAGACATTTTCCATAATGGCTTACATCTTTCAAAGTCGTTTTTTGATCACAACAAAATGAGCCTAGCTCAACACAAAATAAAGCCCTTGGCTATACAAAAATAGATACAACAAAAGAGGAGCTCTTGCTCCCCATTCTTCCAAGCTACTACCTTGGCGGAGGCATATTGCCGGCACTTGAAAATGGTTTATCCGAAATAAGATGAGCCAAAGCCCAGTAGAAACAGCCTAATATAATATATGAACTTTAACAAAGTTATAAATATGATGCACATGTTCAATGTTCAATTATAGAATCATTTACGACTCCTTTTCCAAAATCATACTATACCGAGTATTATATCGCAATCCATTTTGTATCAATTCGTTTCATGTCATTTTATAACTTCTCAATTCATGAGTTACAACAATTGTTATCTAGACAATCCAACTGAGACTACAACTCAGTAGTTTTCTTACTACACAACTATTACACACAGCCACTTAAATTTGTCATTTTACAGAAATTTCGTCTACGGGATCAGCACCCATGCATACATAATATTTTCAAGACTTTCACACTGAACACATAGGCCAACTTAATCCAATGGAGTTCATCACTTTCTCCTCTCAAACATGGAGTACATCCCATTTCTCCTCCCAAACATCATACATATACAATGTATTAAAACACAGTCATATTCAATGACAACCAATAAGAGACTAGTTTCAATTCACCTAATCCTCATGCAATTTCTACAATAATCATGGCTATCCTCTATCGATAGCCCAATACAGATATTTCTAACAGATATACAATCACACAATAGATAAATTATTCAAATTTCAGTAGGTGGACAATAACACAAATCCAACTCCATCATTTACATAAACCTTCATCTAATTTCATATTTCCATTTCCAATTTCATTATTTATGTAAAATAATTTCTTGAACATTTTAGGACAAAACCCCATTTCCTTCAAAATCTCATCCCAACCACCAAATCATCTATTTTAACACAATATATGTTCATATTCATTCCCATGATCATTTCGAAGACACTCTTTGTAAAACCCCTCTTTTGAATTTAAACCCTAAACCCTAGGTTTGTTAAAATCACCTCAAAACCCAATGTTCCTTACACACCAAGAAATAACTAAGTTAAAACTCATAGAGAGAGCAGAGGGTCACTACCTCAAGCTTAGAAGACCAAAGGAAGAGATGGAGAAACTCCAAAGAAGCCGAAACCAAGCACCAAAAGAGAGCTCTTAAGACGCACTACCTTTTTAACAAACGCCTACGGTTGAGAGATCACTAGATCTAGGTGAAAATGTAGAGAGAAGGTAAGTTTTAAAGAGAGAGACTCTAGATCTAGGGTTTTTGAAAAGTAAAGAGAGAGAGAAGTGAAAATGTGATGTAAAAAGTCACTTTCGTGATCTGATATATGCACAGTCCGCTTGAGCGCAAGAAGTGACGCTCGAGCGTCAAGATACAATGGAAAAGACCATCACCGCTCGAGAGTAAGAATTGACGCTCGAGCGTAGAAAAAACACATCCAGTAGTTTTGCAGACAACAGACCGACGCTCGAGCGCAATAAAAGGCCGCTAGAGCGTAGAAAACACTCGCCCAGTAGTTTTGCAGACCTGCAAAAGTACTGAGAGTTTGCAAAGCCTGCTCGAGCGCAAAAAGTATCACTCGAGTGGAGGGGCAAAAATCTGGGCAACAAGAGTTTGGAAAACAAGCCACTAACCTATCCCAAACACAACCGTAACAATCCGATAACCAAAATTAAGGGAAGACAAGGGAAACATGATACGAACAATCACTCAAAATCATATAACCCGAGTCTGGAATACAACAGAGGTCGGGTCAAAACCGGAATCGCTATATCATAAGCCTCCAAGTGCTCTAAACACTAACAACCTTGTATTGAGGAGATCTTGATGGATCAAAAGCTATACTTGGGATTTCAAGGCAAAGCAAGATGGGGTTCAGGAAGTGTAGTAAATTGCTTGGTGGTAGTATTGACTATTGAGGACAGGATAACAAAGGATGGATCTAAGGAGGTGCGGTCGCATCACCAAATTTTTTAAAAAATTATGTATATTATACTAGTAATTAGTAAGGTAATTTCAAACTAGAGTACTACATACTCCCAAAATTTTAGTAGTTCGCACCATTCAAATTATTTACATTACAAAATTTTAAAAATAGTTTATAAATTGAGTTTTATCAAATATTGATATATTTTATTTGTTACCTGTATTATTTGTTATATTTCTATATTGTTTAGAGTTACTTATATTCTTTTATTTATTTTTATTTGTTACCATTCTTGTTTTCTGTTTATGTCATTTTTTTTTTCCTTTTATAAATCACACTTTAATTTGCTTATGCATCTTATTTTGCATTGATTCTTGTTTATTAATTATCTAGAATAGAAATATTGTCTACTTCAACATGACATTCTTAAAAATAAGTCCATAAATTTAATACCGCTTATTAAAATGGATTATTATTATACTTATAAAAAATACATTTCAATTTTAAAATTTTTCAAAACTAAGTTGTGTAATAAGATGAAAAATGGTTTTGTAACAAGTTATTTGATCATATTTATTGAGAAAGATATTACTTAAAGTTTTGATGTTGAGCCTATTATAAATGTTTGTATATATATATATGTTAGGATTTTTAATTGTAATGACTGATTTTGTTTGGCAATCCCTTTCTTGACAAAACAACTCTTATTTGATTCAAGTTATATGTTGTTGAAACCTTGATCCCTTCTTGTTTGATTTAAGAAATTGGTTGTTGAAATCTTGAAGATATTATTTTGACAAATTTGATTGAATTGATAAGATTTGTATAGCAGAAAAAGAGGTTAAAATCAGTGAAAATTTTAGAGTTAATGTGGCTATTTGTCTGCTGCAAAATTGTGGCAAAAAGGAGGTTGTTTGTCTTGGACTAATTGGCCAAAAGGAATAGGTCAAGATTTGATGGAAGGTGAATAAAAAAAAGATAAAAGTGGCTGATTGTCGTGTGATTATTATTGTAGGGCATGGGTTGAAGAAATGAAAGAAATCTAAGCAAAAGTTTGCAAAATCAGTTGGGTAATAATTCACCATCACACCTATGACTTTGGCCATCATGCCCGCTATGTACAAGCATCATGCCCACGACTAGGCAGTGATTAGGCCGCGATGAAACATTCTCCCAGTATCTACTTAGCATTTGCCTTTGTGCACATGAATGGAACATCATGCCTGTGATGATTAGGAATGGCAATCGTGAACAGGTCGAAAGTAGGTCACGAGCAAAATGAGGTCCTAGAACTTTTTCTCTGTATCTTGCGAAGAGTGGTTTGTGCTTGCGAAAGACACAGTCACGCTCATGAATAAGAGGTCATGCCCGTGATGGTGCGTTTTCTATATATATTAAGTTTGTTCTATTTTGTCACTTATCCCCTCTATTCTGAAAATTGAGAGACTTTTCTGAGAGAGTGTTGTAGTGAGTTTAATTTGTATACTTGTGTTATGTTTACTTGATGATCCATTTACATCTTTAGATCTTTAATGAAATCATTAAGTCGGTAACAAACAACTAAACAGTTTAATGAGTATTCTTGAGGTGTAAGCTCTAGTGGAGTCTAGAGCATGCTGGTCGTGAACTTGACACCGTTTTTGTGGATTCAATGGTGGAGGTGGATACCCACAAGATGAAGGATAGAGGTTGAGCTACTTGTAAGTCTCAAGCAAACTAGTGTTCTTGGATTGGTCTTTGTAAGAAATTTCTTATACTACTCTTCTTCATAGTGGATTATTCTTGTGGCCAAGGGCCTGTAGTTTTTTTATCACATGTTGGTAGATTCTAACTGTGGTTTTTCTACATAAAATATCTTTGTGTTTTGTTTGCTCTTTAACTTCACTTTAATAGTTGATCATGATTGTTTTGGAATTCTTAAATCAATAATCACAAGATCATGGGACTTAGATTTTTTTAATTGGTATCAAAGTAGGACGCTTGTCCTTTGTTTTTAACAAAGCTATAGTAGTGTGATCTTTTCATCGTGATTATTGATTATGGATTTATACCAAGTGGGAAACCTTACTCATTGTCCTCCCTAATTTGATGGAACAAACTATTCTTATTGGAAAGCTTGAATGAGAGCTTATTTAAAATCTATCAATGAGAAAGTTTGACAATCTATCATGAATGTTTGGAATGAACCCATGATCACTATTGAAGAATTTACTATCCCTAAACCTATTGATAAATGGGATACAAATGGCTACTCAAGTGCAAATTGGAATAGCAAGGCTATCAGTGCTCTCTTTAGCTTTGTCACACCTAAGGAATTCTGTCGGATTTGCACATATGAGGTTGCTAAAGAAGCATAGGACATACTTGACACAATTCATGGAGGCACACTGTAACGACCCAGAACCGTATGATGTCATTTTCAGTAATTAATTATGTGTTTACGTGATTTAATTGAGAAATATCTGTTTGAATTAGTAAAATATCTGTTGGAATTACGACTTCGGGACTGAAATTGACTACCGTTATGGGTTCAGAAAATGAAATTGAGCATGCCTATGTGATACCGGGAATTTTTAGAACCATGTAGGACAATAAATTGAGGACTGAATTCCGTCTGATTCGTAAGGCTTGTTTGGCTCAAGTGTTTTGGATTAATTGACTTACTTGATATATATAATTTGAGATAAAGCTTGTTGACTCATTTGACTCAAAGCAAAAGAAGAAAAATCTGGGAAAGAGAGAGAGAGAAGAGAGAAGTCGTGGGAGAGAGAGAGACCAAAGAGGAAGAAGAAGTGAAAAGGGGAAAATCAAGCTTGAGTAAGGGATTAAGGTAAGCATCTTCTCTAATTGCATGAAATAGATTGTTGATTCTTGGTATCTTGCATGTTGAACTCAAGATTATGGCCTTAGATAGTGTGAATCATGTTTATCTTGTATATTGAGGAAGAAACCTCCATGGATGTAGAGACATGAAGTTTGTATGTGCATGATTATGATTTTTCACCTTAGTTATGGGTTCAATTTTGTATATGATTCACATGGATTAAAGCAAATTGGTTTTAAATGGTTTTGAGACTTGGATTTCATGTATTGGGAATGGATTTTGTAAAGGAAGAAGGAAGCCATGGATTCAAGAAAGAGTTCCAGATTTTCGGACTTTTAGACGTCCGCCGAAAGCGGTAAGCCCGCTCGAGCGTAGAAATCACCCTTCCAAGCTTTTCGGACGGTTCTGATCCGCTCGAGCGGACAAGTGGGCGCCGGCGGAAGGCTTATTTTCGTAAAAGTTTGTGAAGTTGTTCTGCATGATTTTCTTATGTTACCTTGCATTATTTCGCCTCTTATGATTATGAAATGGACATGAATGTAATGAAGGAAGAGAATGAATATGAATGAGCATGAAATAAAGTAAAGAAAGGAATGAAGTGCATGATTGAGGATAATGTATATTGAGAATGTGCTATAATGTTATTGTTGCAGGTCAGATTGAGAAGACCGTGCCATCGGTTTCGGAAACCCTCTGTAAGTGACATTCCTGTAAAGATATGTTATTATGAAATTATGTTCTAAAGTGCTATGATATGATACGTTTTGGAAATGAGATTGTTTTCTGTGAACGAATGTTCTATTGCAAATCTAGTATGGCATCCATAGTCAGTTGAGTCGTGGGGGCGAGAACATGCAGGCCCATGCGCTTTAGTCATGGGGGACGGCATGGAAGGACAAGCCCATGACCAGTTTACGAGATCTCGGTATGTGTTTAATCGGTGTCCGGGACCGGTTACTCTAGTCGTTAGTCGACACATGTTATGTTCTGTGGAGTATGCCATTACGTATGTTCTTATGATGACTGTTTGACGGATATATGATTATGGTTGATTGATTATGGTTGATTTATTATGGTTTTATGGAAATGTCGGACTTCGTTCACTAACCTCTTTACTGTTATGTTACTTGCTGAGCTTTAGCTCATTGTTTGTATTTATGTATTATAGGTGAGCATGCTGGGAGTCAAGCCTAGGCGGATTCTTGTTCGAGCCGCCATTTTGAAGCCTACCAGTTTTGAGTGCTCCGAGATGGGGCTAGGCCTGGAAGGCCGTTGTGAGCTTTGTTTTGATTTTGCATCAGTGGCATGTAACTATGTTTGTAAATGAATTTATGAACAGGTTATGTAAAGATAGTGGGTAATTAACTCATCTTTTTGGCATGTAAATGTATGTTCATATAAATGCACAGCTCTTGGACTATTAGTTTCTTTTTCGCTTCCGCGAGCCCCGTTTATTTATGTTTTGTACAGTAAGGCCGGAGGTAATCTACGAATTACTGGCCGGTCACGTTGCCGGACTTCTAGGGGCGGGTTCGGGGCGTGACACACACATTCTGTTAAACGTTCTAAACTTCAAAGACTCATTTCTAGTTTTGAAACACTTAATATGAGAGACAATGAGTCCTTTGATGAATTTTATGCCAAACTAAGTGATATTGTCAATTCTAGTTTTACCTTGGGCGAAAAAATTCCTAAATTTAAGATTGTTCATTACCTGATCACTTTCAACCCAAAGTTAAAGCTATAAAAGAAGCTCAAAACATTGACACTATAAAGTTGGATCAGTTGGTTAGAAATTTACAGATTTATAAGTCAAATCTTCTTTCAAAGAAAAAACAAAAAGATGCTTTAGCTTTCAAAAGGACTCATGCGAATGTAAATAAATCTGATGTTGATGATGATCTTGAATTTGAGATGATGGCATTGTTTACTAAATAGTTCAAAAAGTTTTTGAAAAAGAAATGGTTAAATCTCAAGGATTCAACTTCAAAGGAAAAAGGGGAATGAGAAACTCAAAATTTTTGCAAAATCTAACAAAAAGAACACACCCAAGAGGTTAAGTGCTATGAATATCAAGGTTTTGGTTATATTGCTCTGGAGTGTTCTTCTAAGAAAAATAGGAAAAAAGTGCTCATAGTCACTTGGGATGATGAAAGTGAGTTAGACAAGGAGAAAGATGAAGGAAGGACAAGTGAGAATTTATTCATGGCCTTCCATGCAACTTATCCCCACTAAATCAAAAGGCAATTTCCATTTCCATTCACTTTCTACTATTTTCATCCTAACCAAACGTAACCTAAGACTTTTCGAAAGTGAGTTACACAATGCGAACCCGCATTTTATCTTGAAGGTTTTTATTATTATTATTATTTTTTAATAGTTAATTGCTAATTAAAAATAAATAAATAAATAATATATTTTTATAACTTTGAGATAAATCAGTCACACAACAGGACCCACATTATCATGCATGTCTTAATTGTTTATTTTTTGAGTAGATAGTTGATAATTAAAAATTAAAAATTTAGAATATTTGTGATGATCGGGCATGTTATTCTTTTGTTTCTCTTTGTTTAATCTGGGTCCACAATTGTTATAGCGTCAAATCTTAGCATATGGTTTGGGTTGGATTGTTGGATTGTTGTTTTGAAAAACTCCTTCACAAAATTGTGCTCTTGTTGATTTCGGTGTTGATTTTCACATGTTCCGGTGCGTGCAAGGTCAAGTCTGAAGTGCCTAGAAATGAGCGGAGAAAATTCTGGGATGGGGAAACCAAGACTGCACGTGCGGGGCCTTGGGCCGCACTTACGGGAGGTGAGGCTGCACGTGCAAAATTCAGGAGAGGTTTGGGGTAGCACACTGCAATATATGCAAAAGTGGAAGTGGTCTTTCGGCATGCCGACGCAAGTGGGTTGAGGGCGACGCATGAGGTAGGCTTTGCACATGCCGCACGGCGGACGTCAAGATCCAAAACCCTATTTTTTTTAATCTTTTGAGGCTGAATGAACATCACTTTTCTTATATCTCTCCCTCTCTGAAAACCTATTGCTCTCACTTCTCTCTACATTTCTCACCAAAAACCCCACAAGATCTTTGATTTCTCCACATCCATACACATTTTGATCCAAGATCCTTCATCAAAGTAGAAGAGCACCTCTAGAACTACAATGTGTACGGTAGAGATCGGATTTCTACACCATTTGATCGTAGGGTTTCATCAATCTCTACATCAACTTGAGGTAGGGAATTACTTAGAGTTATATATATGTTTATGCAAGTTTTTGGTTGATTTTGTGAGCTCTTCTTTGTTATTTCGAAAAATGGGTTTGTGGCTCAAGACATTGATGACTTTGTAGAAGAAACTCTATCTTTGTTCTTTTTAAAGATTTATTTTTTTGAATGTTGAACTACATGGGTCGGGATTGATGTATTTTATGAGGTTTTCTTTTTGAAAAGAGATGAGGAAATGTTGGAGTTTTGTGAAAAACCTAGAAATTGGGGGTTTTGGATTATAATGAGGGGGTTTATGGAGTTATTTTGGATTAAATGAAGGAGTGTGTGAAAGTTTTATATTGTGTGGAAAACATGATAACATCTTGGTGAATGAGGGTTTTGGAAACCAAACTTGAAATTCTTGATAAATGCATATATACATATAGTTTAGAATTGGCACATTGTTGAATTCCATGGAATATGGAATAGTAAATCTTGGAAGCAGATTGAAATATTGCATATAGTCTTGAAAGAATTAAATTGTAGTGAATTGTGCAAAATGATGAAGTGTTGCTATGTGTTGATAGCTTCAATTGAACATATGGTCAACGTGTGGAATGACATTGAGGGGAGGAGAAATGGGAATTTTGATTAACATCATGTTGTTGTTGAGACACTTAAAGATGAGAGTTGTTATGTAGCATTGTTAATTATTGCATTACATTCTCTGTAAATTAATAATTTTGCACTTTGAAATACGTTTGAAACTTTTGCATTGAGAAAATGATATCGTGAAATGAAATCATGGAAATGTTCTATGGGGTAAATATGTTGGTAAGTCCGGATAGGTGGTGTAGATGAAATTGATAAGTTGGCCTGAGTGTCCGGGGTGAAAGACCGAAAACACGCACGGAGGAGGTACCACTTCCCTTCCTGTTAGCAACCAGTAAAGTGGGGTTTTTGGTAGTGCTAGTTAAGCCTACTTGCAGAAACTAACATAGGGATTACCTGAGTCGTATTTACTGCCCAATTGTATAAAATTGTAAGTTTAAAAAATTATGAGATTTCAAATTGTTGTTGAACATGGTGACTTGTTCTTAGAACACATAAATAAAATCCTCTTTAAATTGATATTGTATGGCATTTGCATTCTAATATTGGAAATCTTGCACAAATGTATATACTTTGTTAAGGATTCTCTACTGGGCTTTATGCTCACCCCTATGGGATTTGGTGCAGGAAAAGATGTGGTGATCCTGTCGAGTTGAGAGTGTGGATATATTTTGTGAAAAGGGGACGACTCTACTTTTGTTGTGAACTTTGCTAGCCAAGGGCTTAAATGTATGGGTTTGTGAAACCATTTTTGTGTAACTGGGCTCAAGCCTTGGAATATGTAAGCCCTTAAGGGCATTTTATTTATTTTTGGGAAGTAACGTTGTACATGCTATAGATTCATTTCATACCGTTGAATGTGTAACTCGCATGTAGAACTTCTGTTTAAAACTTATTGATTAAAGATGTAAAGGTTGGAGATTTGCCATTATTATTTAGTAGATGTTGGTTGTTGCATTTCATTTTGATGGATTATTCTCGGGCGTTACAATATTTCTTTCACAACTTGTAGATAAATAAATTTCTTTTTACTTATTAAATTACTTTTGTCAAATCAATAAATCTCAAAATGTGATCTTGTGAACTGTTTAATCCTTCCTTTTTTCTTATGAATCCAAAAGTCCCATTTATGAACCTAAAAGTCCCATTAAAGTGGAAATTTCACAAAAGGTAGTCATTTACACGTTTGGGTTTAATTTTTTAGGCATAAATATGAGTCTCTCCAAATGTAAAATTACACATTCGGATAATCTGCACTATAGAGGCTGTGGATTTTCCCTCATTCTGGAACAAATCTCACATTACGAATAAGAATGTAACACTCCAACGTAACAATCTAATGTAACACACTAAAAAACATATTAGTGTACTTTTCTCACATGTAACAGCGTAACATTCTAAACTTTTTCCAAATGTAATACTCCAATGTAACAAAACCCCAATTTGTCTCCATATGAAGATTGATCACTTCATTCCAATTGATAAACCCACAAATTTTCAACCAAACCCAAAGAACTACAAAGTTATGTGGAGGAACATTACGAAGCTAGTCTCTTCCAAAACCTCGACAAGTTAAGTCTCTACTAAAACCATGTAACAAATTTGGCACTACAGAACCGAAGAATTGTACAAAATTTAGAACTCAACTTTTGAATTAAGCAATGAAATTTGGAAACCAAGTTTAAAAAATATGTGAATATTTAGGAAGTTAATAGCTGAATTATTGCTTTTTATTCGGTAAACTAGTGTTGAATGCACAAAATCAAAAAATTTCCAAGGAAAAAATGAGGGTCTTCAATAGAGTGCAAACAGAATGGATTACAAATAGATGACTCATGAAAGATTTCGAAATGGATGGAAGGTCTTCAATGGAGTTGTCAAAATGTAAATCTTCAATAGAGATAAATGTAATTGGGTCTTCAATGGAGTTGTCAATGGGTCTTCATTGTGTCTTCTTTGTTTCCTTAATGTTCCTTCATTGCTTCTTCATTGACGTACATGTTCTGATGAAATACTTGTACAATGTGAGGGTATGCCGGTTCCATGACGTGTCAGACGCTGAGTAGGCCCCAGTCTTCAAGTTGTTGAACACTCCACATAGTTGGTTGGTGGCACTGGAAGAAGTCTATGTCAAAGGGTGTGTCACATGCAAGCAACTTGTTTGTCAGTCCAAACAGCGGTCAACACATCCCGACCTCCTATGTTGGCATTACGAGAGCGTTTAGGCGCTTGGCAAGAAGATGAAGCCATACTAGCACATAACAACACAACCAAAAATGTGAAACAATTATATTAGGAACTCATCAAATATCCCATGCATGAGCAAAGCCACTCAAATCCTCATTGCCTTTACACCACCAGATTTCTTTGATGTTTTTCTTTTTCTTTTTCTTTTATTTTTTATTTTTTATTTTAACTAAATGAATACTACACTAAATTAACTAGACTAAATTAGCATGAGACAATTGAGTTAAATTAGATTAAGTAAAATAATAAACTAAAGTAAAAGAAAATAAAGAAACAAATAGAATAAAAAGAAGCATAATAATAAAATAATAATAAAAAATTAAACAACTAACTAAAATATACATAAATTGCCCACATTGTTTTATTATAAAGGATGTAGGATATAGGGAACTTTTTAACTGACTAAACTAAATTAAATAAATTAGGGTAAACAAAAATTAAACGCAGAAATTATTAATTATTTTTTTTAGATGAACAAAATTATACTAGCAAAGCAACTATGTTACACACAACAAACAAATAATCAAACTAATATTAACCAATAAGAAACAACTATACAAAGCAATTAAACTAAACAAGTAGAAAACTAAGTTAAGACATAGGATACAACAAACAAGTTTTTTTTTTTTTTTCTTTTTTTTGCGGTGGGCTGCACATGTGCTGACGGCGATCGCAAGTGCGGCGGGTGGGCAGCAGGCCGATGAAAGAGGGAGGGGGAAAGAAATCATTAAGAAGAAAAGAAGAAAAGAAAAAGAAAGAAAAGAGAAAGGACTCACCAAATGTTTGAAGAGCGGTGGAAAAATGGGTGTGAAGTGCACAATGGAAATAGTTTGCCGGAAAAACGTGCCAGAAAGTGACTCCGATAGTGAAGATGAGTCACCGGCGGCGGTACTCTAGAGGTGGACAGCCGGTAGTGGTGAGTGTGGTGGGTGATGGTTGTGAGAGCCCGATAAAAAAAAAATTAAATAATAATTACAAATCTCAAATAGTTTGATGGTGAATCCTATAGTGCAAATTAAATATTTGAAGAATCTTTGAATTAATTTTAAACTTAAAATAAATTTATGATGAAAGTCTTTAATTTAGAGGCAAGATTTATTATTAAAAAATAAATAAATAGAGAAGAGGGTGTGACTTGAACTCTAGACCACAAAATTGATAAATAAGGCTCTTACTATTTGAGTTGCATATAACATACATAAATATTTTGTATATGTATTTATTTATTTGACCTGCACACGCATTTTGTGTGCCTACCACTAGTATAAAATAAAATAAACACAAACCCTACTCTCTTATTACTCGAATTTGCAAATATCGGAAACGTGGGTTTGTATTCAAGATTAACATTACCAAGGAGTCTTTTAAGACTATAATTTCAAATATCTATTGATGGAAGGGTGGTATGTAAAAATTGATACTTTTAAGCACATTTGCTACAAAAATTGGTTTAGGTATTATACTCTCATAAAATTTGAAAACGCTTTTATACTTGGTGGCTTTTGATGTTACCAAGATTTATTGGGTGTTGTGAAGTTAAATTGGTTTGAATCTCTTGGTGGATGTACTTTTTAAAAATCTACAAACTCCATCTAGGGGAATTTATTTGAGTTTGAGTTTTTACTCAACAAAAAATTGGCTTCAAATAGAATTGTGGGAATGAGATGTGCAAGTGATGGAATGGGACAATTTTTTATTTTCAAATTAGATGATATTGTGAAAAACTATTTTTAAATCTCGATGTAGTGGGGGAAATTAAATTGTTATTTTTAAATTTAAACTATTTTTCTCTCTCTCAAAAAAAAAAATTATTTTTAGCATCGATTCATAATTATACAGCCTTGTGGAAAATCAACTTTAAGTCATGAATTTTTTGTGGGTTTTTCAAATAACAAAATTATGGCTTTCAAAATTCAGATTTATGGAATATTTGGTTAACGTATTTGGTTTTTCGGTCCATAAATATTATATGGAATTCAATGACTTGTGGGCTATTGAAATTTTAAAAGGCTATATGATTTTTGGTTTAGTGGGAGTGTTCAAGTTTTTGTCATGGTTTTTGTTATACATTATATATATATATATATTCAACTTGACATTTTGTTATGGAGAATTGAGTATTTTGTAGGATTATAATCAAGTCTGATTATGATTTTTCTCATATCTTGAAGTGGTATAGAATTTTTATTTGGATCGAACAATAAAGAATGACCCTTGGTTTTTTTTTAAAAAATATTCTACTATACTTTAAAATTGTGATACTGTATTGGTATATTTTGTCAAGGTGATTTTGATCTACCCCTAATTATATTTTACGAGATGGGGATATATTTAATTATTGTTAGCTACATCAATTGAGAAGGTGAATGGTTAAGAATTTTGTTTTGATGAAATTAAATTTTTGAGAAACCATTTCACATTTGTGAGTAATTGTGAGAGGACCTAAATTTTTGGTAGAGATGATCATTTTTATAATGGTGATTCAGACTTGTGTGATTGTGCGTTTAATATATTACCTTAGGAAGATATTGATTAGTTTGCAAAACTATTTTTAAAAACTGTCGAGATATATTACATCGATGGGGGTAAGACTAAGCCTGTACAAATATATGAATCATGTATGAGGATACCCAACCTAAGAAGCAAAGATCTTGTGACCAGGTGTAAGGTGTCCCGGGGGTACCCGAGCACACTCAACAGTTCAGACTCCCAATTTTTGATTTGATATTAGCATTGCAATGTGAAACAGAAAATGAGAGTCCAAATTTGGCAATTTTTATAAAAAAATCTATTTATTGCAAAATATGCCAGAAATGGACTACATTACCAGATCTCAAAGTCGCCACCTAATATTTTGGAAAATTAGGAAACCCGTGACTCATGCCAAATGCCATTGTTCGTTATAATCAAATATGCCTGTAACAAGCCCGCGAGGGACCTCGCTACAGTTCGGACTCGATTTTTGTTGTGGTTCTAAATCTGAACCAAAGAGTCCAAATCCGGCAAATCGTTTTGAAAAAAAAATAGATTTTTTGAAAGAAGTGCCAAACATGGATTGCTTTGCCAGATAACAGAGTCGCTACCTAAATATTTTTTAAAATGGGAAATTTAGGAAACCCTGACTCGGTGCCAAAAGGCCACGTGTCCGTCATCACCAAAGTTGGCTCGGGAACTTGGGTACGAATGGGGAAGGTCACATCGTGAGCACCCCCGCTTGCCCGGTCAAAGACCGGCCTCTACTAACCATGATATCTGTTTTTGAAAACTTTGTGAGTTCTTGTTCCGGTTATTAGCCTAGGTTACTATGTGATGCGCGCAGCATACAAGTATAGACTGAATCGCCTGAATTGGAACAAAACATTTCATGTTTGTTTGTTTGAAAATGGTTTGATGGTGCTACCCGCAGGTAGGCTAAGACGCGGATTTGCCACCCTCAGGTGGGCTTAGTAAAACATGATTTTGCCACTATCTAGTGGGCTTAAAACAAACATTTGATGAATTGTCCCAATTCAGATAACACAACCTCCACCCACAGGCATTCAAGGCAGTTATATCACATAAGCATATAGCCTCATGGTAAGCATGCTATCATGGCAACACTCACACGCATGCAAGGATGCTAAAGCATAAAACTCACCTAGTACTCCAAGCCAAAACAGGAACCGATTAGAAATCATGCATGGATCCTAAGTATACAGAATGCCTAATGCAACACATGCAAAATGCAACTATAGCAGGCTCGGCTATTCTAAAGATGGCATGTGAAATGCTACAACTATCACGTATTCAATTTGGAATTGAAATACAGATGCAGTTTGTATGATGCGCCGAGCCCGGTGCATGCAAAACAGATGAATGATGCAAACATGCTGTCATACTGTATGCTAATTGAAATATGCCCTATATCTAACGATCATAAGCGGGTAAATAAAAGGGAAGAAAGAAGTGGGCTTGGAAGACATACATCACACTCACCCACACTTATTACAATTTTGCCCTCGCGCAGAGGGTCCGAATAAATAATACAGTCCGAATAAAAGAATAGTACAGTCCGAAATATACAGTTCAAAATATACAGAATCCTAATTAATTGACAAATTAATTACAAAAAAGTAAAGCTGGCATGCAAGCCAGAGACTGCCTTGCTTCTGATGGATGATGTATGTTGGGCTGCCCGGCGCGGAAATCCACTGGGATGCCCCAATTAGCCTCTGTTCGCAATTTTTCTCGAAATGCGTGCCAGACTCCGAAAATTTGCTGATCCTTGATTTTGCTGCAACAGAGAGCAGGAAAATGGCATAGCAATGTATTTCACAGATATATGCATGCCTCGATCCTCGTGCCACCAATCACGCATCTCGATACATGATGGCCGAGGAGTCGGATTGCACAACTCAATATAGGATGAATGCGGATGAATGCTACAACAAAACCTAACTCCATCATGGGTAATCCGGAGTGCCGGTGACTCGGGAATTGAGACCCGTTCCGTCACTCGGAGTACGGAACGTGCCTCGTTTCCCGTGCCCGGGCTAACGCCTATCCCAAACACGATGTAATATGCATGGTATGCATGAAATGCAACTAAGATATGATCTAGCATGCACAATGCTATGAAAATGAGATGCCTCAAAATGCGTGTCCACAGGCACGCAAACCGAGGCAATGACATATGGACATGAAATGACATGAAATATGATAGACAATAGGACTAAAATGAGATACCTCGAAATGCGTGCCCACGGGCACGCAAACCGAGGCGGTGATCCTAAGGCATGAAATGGCATACAGAATGCAAATGGACCACTCACATAAGCTGCCGAGAGACAAAAACGGAGTGCCTCGAAATGCGTACACACGGGCACGCAAACCGAGACAATGACATAAAGGCATGAAAATGCAAATTGGACTTACACTAACATGAGAGGACCTCAGCCGCACTCATATAAGATGCCGATGGATGAAAATGAAGTGTCTCGAAATGCGTGCACATGGGCACGCAAACCGAGGCAATGATATATAGGCATGAAAATGCAAATTGGGCTTATACTAACATGAGAGGGCCTCAGCCACACTCACATAAGATGCCGATGGATGAAAATGAAGTGCCTCGAAATGCGTGCACATGGGCACGCAAACCGAGGCAATGATATATAGGCATGAAAATGCAAATTGGGCTTACACTAACATGAGAGGGCCTCAGCCACACTCACATAAGATGCCGATGGATGAAAATGAAGTGCCTCGAAATGCATGCACATGGGCACGCAAACCGAGGCATGGCCCTAAGGCACAGAAAAGACATGCGAATGAGATGTGACATATGGCATATGGAAAATGAAAATTTCAGCAGCTAAAATGATGCACAAATAGCCCCCGAATTATAACAAAATTACACCCGATGCCCGAAATGCAATGTTATGCACCCGAAATGGCCTACAGCCCTACTAAACATGCACAATATGGACATAACATGCAAAACAGTAGCAAGGCAGCCCCTAAACTAGCATTTTTTCAGTACAAAGCAAGGCTAAATAACAACCACAAGTATGATAAAAAGGCATGCAAAAATGGGGAAAAAGAGGGGAATTACAAAGCAAGTAGTATATACAATGCTCAAACCAAAAAAATCAGTTCTACAATATTAAAGAGGGACAAAAAATATGCATATTTACAGTATATGACCTCCCTCAATTCAGTGTGTAGATATGACAAATATAGCATGCAAAATGATGAGCCAACAAGGCTATAACATGAGGTACCATAAGCACACACCAAACAACTTTGGACCCTTAACAAAACATGAAGAATAGGCCATTTTAAGACACTTTCTAAGCCTGGTGAAGGCTGAAAAAAGAAGCTAAGCAAGCCTAACAGAGCATGCAATTTTACGGAAAATACGAAGGATATAACATGAAGTACTAAAACCAATCATCAAATGGCCTAAGATCCTTAACAAAACATGATGAGAAGGCCAAAATAAGGCTCTTTTCAAGCCTGATGAAGGCTGAAATCCGAAGCCAAATAAGCTTAACAAAGCATGCAAAACAGAAGCACAACATGAATTTAAAACAAGTGGCATGTAGAGCATGAAAATCAGGTTGAGCCCTTCTTCAATGTTGAAGAGGGGCTCAAAATAAGCACAATATCAGTATGTTGCATGCGCCAACTCAGATCACAAATAGGCCAAATTAATCATGCAATTTTACGGTAAATTGGAAGAATTACAAAGAAAGTGCATGATAGAGAGGCCAAACATGGTTGAGCCCTTCTTCAATGTTGAAGAGGGGCTCAAAATGGGCCCACACACAGTATATACCAGGCTCGAAATCAGATCACTCAAAAGCCAAACAAAGCATGCAAATAATAGCATAAAGAGTGGTATCGAAGGAAGTGTAAGATAGAGGGCTCAAACAGGGTTGAGCCCTTAAACAAACATCAAGAATAGCTCAAAAGAGGACCACTTTCAGTAGTGGTCAGAGCTCAAAACAGTGAGCAAATAGGGTATAAAATTGGAGCAAAATTAAGCTAAAAAAAAGGGATTTGAGACTTACCCTTGAAGACTACACTTTTGCTTCCTCTTGCCTTGATGAAAGTTGCTTCTAAGCCTCTGAGGGACCCCTCCTTGCTGCTGGAAATGGAATGGTGATGGTGGAGCTTAAGGTTGATGAAGGAAGGGACTAGAACCTTGAAGGTTTTTTGAGCTTTTGAAGATGAAAATGGAGGTTTTGGGAGAGAGGCTCTTGAGAAGAAAATGTCTAACCTCAACAAAGGAGCTGGCCAGCCCCTTAAGTAGGCAAGAAAGGGGTGTAAAAGGGGGGGGGGGGGAAATGCATCCAAGCTTTCCCTCCCAACATATCCCCCGGATGCTGGGATATTCTGAAGAAACAAATGACAAATTGTAAAGTGCTCAAAAGGAGAAAGCAGGCCGGCCAGGTGCAAAAATGAAAAGTTGAATTAGTGGCCGACCACCACTTTTTAGGGTCCTCCCATGTGTGTAGAACAAGGTTCTAAGGTTGGAATTTGGCAACTCTGAAACAGGAGTCACAACATTGAACTTGAAGGAGAGGCTCAAAAATGAAAATCACAATTACTGGCCGACCACCACTTTTTAGGGTCCTCCCATGTGTGTAGAACAAGGTTCCAAGGTTGGAATTTGGCAACTCTGAAACAGGAGTCACAACATTGAACTTGAAGGAGAGGCTCAAAAATGAAAATCACAATTACTGGCCGACCACCACTTTTTAGGGTCCTCCCATGTGCCCTCATCACAAATATGTAGCTTTGGTTGGAAGAAAATATCCCCAGGGTGTTCAACATTGGCCCGGAAGTGAGCAAAACGGGCGCCGGAGGAGCGAAACTAGTTATCTGGGATAATTGCTGGCCTCCTGCCCCCCAGTGATCTTCCTAGTGTTGAAACAGAGGTACCTGCCAAAATTGAACAAAAACCAATGCAAAATGAATGCTCGGGGCCCAAACCGCGAGATTCGGGGTCCCGAAAATGAGCTGTAGGCACCGAAAGTGGCGTTCGGCCACGAAGTGGGCATCGAAGGCCCCAGTGTCCCTCGGTATGATAAAACAGAGGCACTTTCCAAAAACCGGAGAAATCGGAGATGGTTGGGCGGTCCCGAACCGAGGCACACGGCCTGACGGCTTCGAAAACCGGGAATCGGGCTCCGAAATGGGCAAAATGGCCTACGGCCACGAAATGTAGCCCATGGCCACCGAGAGATAGTCTACAGGACTACTCCCTTCCCTCAGGAAAGAAAACAGAGAAAACCGAGTCTGGTTCGCAAACCGAGACAAGGCACAGAAGAGGATTCGGAAGTCCGGAGGCAGGGCGCACGGCCGCGACTCTGAGACTTCTGAACGAGCACAATATGCAATATCACCGAGCGCTCAATCGGTGACGTCTGAGTCTTAAGGTCGGTCAAAAATGGGGTGTCTACAGTTGCCCCTCTTTGACAGAACTCGGAAGTCAAGAAGTGACGGGAGTGAATGTCAAAGCCTAGAGACGACCCATTTTTGACAAGGTCGAAGACTTAGACAATCATACGAGATGAACGGAAATGTGTGTGCCCGCAGGCGTGCCCGCAGGCAGGGGGCAAAATGCAAAGTGACAGGCACGGAGCCAGGTGATCGTGCAAATGCAGCAAGCTGTAATGAAGCAAGTATTGACAAATAGATGCAACAGTTTTAAGCAAGAATGCAAAGCAACAACTACATTTCATGCAGTTAGGAATGCGGAGAATTATTCAATTCTCGTCGCGTCTCACACGGAGAAGATACGATATTAAATGCTGATTCTGGTCGCACCAGCCTCAAATGAACCGTACATACAATATCGTGCCTGCAAAAGAGAGAAATTCAACAAGAACAATATGCTAACAACATATATTCAATGTGATTCCTGTGATTCGAAAAGTGTGACACACGCAGTGTCGGCGAATGAATGCATAAAGCAGTGTGATACGGGTAAGGTGCGCAAGATAGCACGATAAAATGCATGCACAACGCAAGTAATGTGCACAAAATAGTGCGATGCGCAAAATAGCGCGAGTGAAATGTAATGCACTAACAAATGCAGGTGGGACGCGCAAGATGACGCAAATGATACAATGCACAAAATAGTGCGATACGCTAAACAGCGTGAGTGATTTGAAATGCACAAGATAGTGCGATGTGATATGCAAAGCACAGGACAGTGCGATTGAGGTGCGCAAAATAGCGCGAATGATACAATGCACAAAATAGTGCGATGCGCTAAACAGCGCGATTGATTTGAAATGCACAAGATAGCGCGATGTGATATGCAAAGCCTGGGGCGATCACGATTGAGGTGCGCAAAATAGCGCGAATGATAACTGCACAAAACAGTGCGATTGAGGTGCGCAAAATAGCGCGAATGATAAACTGCACAAAACAGTGCGATTCAGGTGCGCAAAATAGCGCGAATGTAAACTGCACAAAACAGTGCGATTGATTTGAAATGCACAAGATAGTGCGATAGAGGTGCGCAAGATAGCGCGAATGATGAACTGCACAAAACAGTGCGATGCGCTAAACAGCGCGATCGATTTGAAATGCACAAGATAGTGCGATACGCTAAATAGCGCAATTGATTTGAAATGCACAAGACAGTGCGATACGCTAAATAGCGCGATTGATTTGAAATGCACAAGATAGTGCGATACGCTAGACAGCGCAATTGATTTGAAATGCACAAGATAGCGCGATACGCTAAACAGCGCAATTGATTTGAAATGCACAAGACAGTGCGATACGCTAGACAGCGCAATTAATTTGAAATGCACAAGATAACGCGATACGCTAAACAGCGCAATTGATTTGAAATGCACAAGACAGTGCGATAAAATGCATCTTCTATGCAAGTATGAGGGCATTTTCTATGCAATAGATACAAGCATTTTCTATGCAAGTATGGAAGCACATTTTATGCAATATTGAAAGCAAACATATTCTATGCATGAATCATAACGATGCGCGGCACGCATGCAACAACAGTGTATATGAAAGTTCACATTCTATACAATAGAGGAGCATCAAATATGTACTCTGGTGTCTCCGATTTACCTCTCAGAGGGCTTCACAACATACTCAGCTCAAAAGGGGCACACCCTATTCGAATTGGCAAGAGGTAACATCTGCATGTAGGAGCCACGGCTGCCGCTTGTCTTCCTGATCATACTCACAACTTTCCCTATTCTCCAACGGGGTGACAGACTAGGTTGGTTCAGTATCCAGAATTGAGGTGCATACACGCTATCTCAACCTATGGGGCTTCCATACAGATTTCAAGCCGAGGGCACGCCTCTGGGTATTTAAACCAGACTTTAGTCTCGGAAATCCCGAACCTTTGCGTTCTAGGCCACGGCCATTCGAACTCTAGTTTCCACCGTCGCAGTTGGTCTCCTAGGAACTCATCGCAAACACGGCCAAGATGCCTCTGGCAGGGAATGGTACTCAGGGAGAGCACTTCTGATTGCCATTCTGGCTTGAAGTAGACTTGATCTTGAGCTCGAGGTAGAGGCACACTCATACTTCGGAACATTGGCAAGACCTGAAGAGGTACACACGGAACATAGTCTCGGAACTTACTGAAGTTGGAACAAACTCAGATGCCCGATATTTTCCTCTTTTGCTTTTGCTTTGCAGTCCGGAACCATTATAGCTTCAGATAGGTCCTGGTTCTACTGTTTCACATGACCTGGGTTGAACCCTGCGGTTTTATGAAAGAACAAATTCTGTTTTGCACCAATGTGGAGAACGGCACGACACTCGGAGCACAAAACGATTTTATTTTTGAAATTGAGAGATGAGTTTTCGACCAGGTATTGAGCCTACAACTGACCACAGCAAAATGACTCAACACGGGGAAATAAAGGCATACAACCTAGACACATCGAGTAACACTCGAAACGACCCAAAACAAAAAAAACGAGATAAAACAAAAAGACACGACACTCAGACGTGCACAGGGAGCCTGTTTCACCGGGTAGTGTTTCCCACCCTTTCTCATTTGTGATTCTCACATCACTCGGCATTCAATCTCTTGTTTTCTGAAAAAGCCCTTTTCTCACTTTTTCTCTCACCGCACACCTCTCTATTCTTCAATCTCTCATTTTTCAATCCCTCCCCTGGATGGTTGATGGATAAACAGCAAGTTGTGGGCTCGTGCCCCCTAGCATTCTGCTAGATTCTCATTTTGGTTTACAACAATGAGTTTCTCCCACAGGGGGGGGCCACGCTACAAGTGGGTGTTTAGCGAATCTGCGGCTGACATTGGTCAACGATGCTCTGCCGGGGAGTTTGGACATGGTTAGATCTGTCCAGATGAGGAAGTGGAACATCTTGATCCATTCCAGTTTGTGCTTCGCACTTGGCTTGATACCTCGCTGCTCGGAGGGTGAGAAAGCTTTCAGCCCTTTGGTATTGACTTCAGTTGTGCCCTCTTCTGGCAGGTAAAATGCCCTTCTTGGCAAGTATGTTGAAAATGGGGAAAAGACGGAACACCTGACTCAACTGTGCCCCTAGTTCATCATTTTGACCATTTTTTTTTGGTTTTAAAACAAATTTTGACCAACATGAAAGTTAGATTAACATGCTTATTCAACTTTTTGATTTTGAGAATCACGCAAGTTAGGTTGTGAGCACTGAAAATTTTCCTTTTTTGGGTCCAAGAAAATGGTCCAGTTTTGGAAAAGATGGAATAGTTTTCGAGAGAATTGGTCAACCTCAGTAAAAATTCTCAAAAACTATTTTTGCACACGGCCATTTGCTCAACGAGCATGAAACCTACTCCTGAGATGCACAACCTCGGACCCATAGCAATGGAAAATTACCCATTGTCTGAAGGACACTGCATGGCAACGGAAAGTTGCCCCTTGTTTGAACGGCACTGCAGCGCATTGAATGGCAACAAAAAGTTGCCCCTTGTTTGAATGGCACCGCAGCGCGTTGAACGGCAACGGAAAGTTGCCCCTTGTTTGAACGGCACTGCAGCGCATTGAATGGCAACAAAAAGTTGCCCCTTGTTTGAATGGCACCGCAGCGCATTGTAGTCAGTCCTCAGAGCGATGATTGCAATCGAACTCTCGGATACAGAGGAGGCAAGGATGGTCAAAACCATTACATGGACACACTTGATTTGGAAGTGTTTATGGCTGGACTTCAGAATGAAGTTGCCTACGTATCCCAAAGATGGGAATCAAGCCTTACGTAGTTCGGGGTTAAGGTACACTCGGGTATTTAACGTCTCCTTTTTATGCTCTAACTTTTGCCAAGGCGCCTGTTGCAGGTTTTCAACCTTGCGAGCTTTGTTTTTCTTTTCCTTTTAAATTTTTCATTTTCTTCTTTTTTTTCCTTCTCTTTTCATCTTTTCTTTTTTCTTTTCTTTGTATTTTTTCTCTTTTTTCTTTTCTTTGTATTTTTTCTCTTTCTTCTTTTCTTTGTATTTTTTCTCTTTTTTTCTTTTTCATTCTTTTCTTTGCTCTAACTTTTGCCTGGGTCGCCCTTCCGGGTTTTCGACCCAGCGAGCCTCTCAAAGGGTAGAAGTGTAACAAGTCCATGCCAAATGGTTTTGAGATTGAAGCCCTCTGTATCCAGGAGAATGGCTGTTATACTGATTTGCAGAAGGATCCACCTGTTGGCTCTTCGGGCACATCGGATATTTTTTTGCCCCTAGTTCGAGGGGTGCTTCTGATCTAGCTTTGCAAGATTCTTTTGACGACATCTGATCCTCTTGATCTGACTTTGGTGCCTCTTGTTTGAGGGCTGCTTCAAATCTGGCCACTCAGGCCTTGCATTGTGGTCGACCGTTGAACATTCTGAATGCACGTTCAAGGTTTGAAAGCAAAGGGGGGTTGAGTCTCGAGGCTGAGAGCGATCCTAAGCTGCACAATCTCAAGAGCGATTCCACACATGTCTTTGCAGGACCGCGCAAAACATTTTTTGAAAGTTTTTAAGAAAGCGACAAATCGCTCGCGCTGAAGACAGTGTGGGACCAATCTGGATCAAGCCAGGATCCTTCTCAGTACTCACATTAACAAGCATGATTTCATTCATTAAGGGCTTAGCACGCCTCTCTTTCTCTCATTTGATCAAAGTTTTGCAAATCCCGAGGAATT
Source organism: Camellia lanceoleosa (assembly GCA_025200525.1). Lineage (NCBI taxonomy): Eukaryota > Viridiplantae > Streptophyta > Magnoliopsida > Ericales > Theaceae > Camellia > Camellia lanceoleosa. The sequence continues at coordinate 17,774,292 of CM045769.1, read as the reverse complement.
CCTCCCTCTTTGTTTTCACCGTGGTGTTCAAAAAGGTTTTGAAAAACTTAAGTCAATATAATGACTTCAAGGCACAAGAGAGCAGGTGGAATGCACTGCCATTTCATTCAAATCCAGGCACAACTAGCACACGGCAGAAGCAAATGCGAGATCATGGAAATCACTGCTGTTTCATTCAAAATCTGTTGGTGCAACTGGCTCCCTGACAGAAACAGACTCAAATCACAACGAAAAGAAAACTACGAAACAAAAATGGTGATGCCCGAGATAACACTCCCGGAATCACCTGACCTTCGTACAACAGGACTGACTCGATACAACAAGACAGACCCTTAATCAAAAGACTGACTCAAAACAAAGATACAGACTCAAAACAAGACTACATAATTGACTCAATGCCCAAGTCAGAAACTACAAAACTAGCATTCACAAATGCTCAAAACAGTGCGTGCCACACGCCATATCTGGAGTAAGGTGAGCGCTGCCCGCAGGTGGTTCATCCCCCGATCACATCACATTATCCCCAAGTTCACTGATCTAGCGCCGATAGACTTTGCAGGACCTGGCGCGATGATGACCTTGTTATCAATCAGATCCTGTATTTCATGGCGAAGACGGTAACAACTATCAGTGTCGTGGCCGACTTGTTGATGGAAGGCACAGTACTTGGCCGGATCATGGGAGGGAGGGAGTTTATTTGGCAGTGGTCGCGGCTCCAAGGGTTTCAAATCCCCCTCTCTAATCAAGACCCTCAAGGCCGCTGATAGAGACATGTACAGTGGTGCGAACACCTTTTGGCCCCGAGGTAGATAGTCCGAAGTTCGGGGGTTTGGAGAAGATGCGCCAACAAAGAGGTCGGCAGGTGCTGGCCGGGTTTGCTGATCTTTCCCAGGAATAGGGTTAGAGCTTAAAGGAACATTCCTGGTACAAAGGCGCTTCTTCCGACTTGCCCCTCGATTCAGACTGCTCTCATTCTGAGTGGCGAAAGTGTCATCCACAGTTTTTGTAACAACTGTGAGAACTTGTTCTTTGTTCAGTCCCTCAGCTTTCAAAGCCTCAATATCCCACCGGAGGTGTTCATGGGGACCAATGCCTGCCCCTACCTTGTTCTTTCCCCTTGCTTCCACTTTGTTAAGGGATTGGCTTTCTTCCAATGCAACCTGTTCCAAGGTTGGGGAGCCTTTAGACACGAACTCCCTGGTGCGTGATATGGTCGATGATGGGGCCAAAACCTCAAAGGTTAAATCTGCCACAGTTCTCTGAAGATCTTCGATCATCCTCATTAGCTCAAAAGTAGTGGGTTCATAGGTTTGAGGTGATTGGGGTTCATATGCACCCATCATGCATAAGTCCAGGCTCTCTGGAATAAACACATTAGGCTTGGGTAGATGGACTGGGGTGATGTATGTGCTGGGGTCGTAAGAGACGGCCAGTGTGTGGATTAGGTTGAGATGTGGATGAGGTGCTTGGTCATTGGGGTCTGAAGGTGGAGATATCGTTTGGTTGTCAATGAGATTTTGGACCTCATGACGAAGGCGGTAGCAACGGTCGGTGCCATGACATGGCTTGATGGTATATCTGATGCTTGGAGGGGTTATGTCTGGCTGGGAGTGGGTTGGGAAGAGGTTGAGGATCGAGGGGTTTGAGATGCCCTCTTTCCATCAGGACTTTTAGTGCGCTAGTCGCTCATATGGAGAGGTGAAAAGTTCACGCCTGGGCCGACTCGACTATTTGCGGGCTTGGATTGGCAAAAGGGTTGGCTGTGGTGACTGTATCGATTTCAGTGGGCTCGGGAATAGTGCTACTTCCGGCATTGGTACTCCTTGAAATCACCCTCCTTGTCGGTTCACCTGTTCTGGGAATGATCCCACTGTTGAACGCATTCTCGACCTGAACCCCCAGTTCATGCAAACTTTTGAAAGTGAATAATGGAGCGACTATCAATTTTTGCAACATATCATGCTCGAGGTTTCGCACCATCATCTGCACTTGATCCCTCTCAGAAGGGCGGCGATCTGTCATCTGTGCTGCCTTTGCTCTCCACCTTGCAACAAATTTCACAAAAGGCTTCTTTGGGTTTTGGCGGGTTGCTTCAAGCTCTTGGATAGTCATTTCAACTTGGGTATTATAGGAATACTGATCGACAAAGGCCTTAGCCAATTCTTCCCAGTTTTGCTTCACTTTGTCCTCCAACTTAGCGTACCAAGTGGCTGCTACACCCGACAGGGTTCTTCCATATAGAGAGAGTTTCTGTGGCTTAGTCAGACCCATCGGTTTTAGGACATCCAAGAAAAGTCGGATATGTACCATTGGATCCCCAGACCCGTCGAAACGGTCAATATGTGGCATTTTGAATCTGTCTGGGAGCCAGACAGCAGACTCAGTGTGCCCATCCTCAATGTCGGGAATGGAGTTAAGGCCCTGTGCCTTTTTGAATTGCTTCTCAAGGTTCGCAATTTTCACTGCGGTCAGATCGAGGTCATTAGCATCAAGGGGATAACGCCTCTCATTAGGCTGCACCAGGGGTTTGAAAACTTGGGCTTGAGCCAACCCTTCTCGAGGACTCGGACACAGCAAATCTTCAACTGGCGGAAGTGGGTCAAAGTTCGGCTGGGGTCCCAAAGCTGGATGTGAGGCAGATACCCCATATGGGCGTTGTGTTTCGATACTGGTCTCAGCCTGCATGGCAGTTCCTTGATTTAACGCTGCTACTACAGCCACAAATTCTTCCGAACCTTGTGCCATCACGGTCTGCTGATTCTGAACAAGGGTGATGTGACTGGTGACTGACGGATCAGATGAACCGGTAAACCCTGACTGGCCTTTCTTTGCCTTGCCTCAGCGAAAGAACACTGGTTGCCCTTGAATTGAATTTCTGACCTAACAAAGTCTATCAGCACAAGTCCAATGTACCCGGGGGATAGTGGAGCCTTCTAAAGCTATGGTTCCAGGACTACCTAGCAAAAGAGAAAACGGACAGCATCTCAGCCCAATTTCACCAGAACAGATATGAACAAAACCGAATGAGTGTGCTCTCTACTGAATTCTGCCCCAAAATTCCGCTTGTAAGCTGATACCCTCAGGTAAAACTTATTCCACCAAATACTGATGCCCGCGGGCCTGATACCCAAAATACTGAATTAGTGCCCGCAGGCCTGATGCCCAAACTCGCAAACTAATACATGCATTCCCTGTAGAGACACACTCTAACAAGCACATAACAGATAAGTGAGAGCCAAAATACCCCTATGTTGGGGTAGGGTTTCCCTGTCCTATTTTGTCAGGAGCTAGGGTTTCACTACGCACGCAGCGGCTTCAAACAACCTATAAACGGGTAAGCAACCTGTCCTAGTTTGGAATGGTCACTATGGATCCGAATATGCACTAGGTCGAATGGTCAAAAAGAGTGCCCCGGTAAAACCGGGGTTTGTGTTCCCATGCTGTCAGAGCCCAGAGCCGATCAGCCTTACGGACATGACTTGACAAGACAAGCCTTCGGCAAATCGTTCGGGAATGGCATATGGCAAACACGGTGTCCTAGGCGCACCAATGCAAATGCAATGCAAAGAAACACACAAGTGTAGTCAAAAGCAGATATCATGAGTTTGAGTCAAGTTCTCTTCCCTCCCCAGCAGAGTCGCCAGAAACTGCAACAAGCCCGCGAGGGACCTCGCCACAGTTCGGACTCGATTTTTGTTGTGGTTCTAAATCTGAACCAAAGAGTCCAAATCCGGCAAATCGTTTTGAAGAAAAAACAGATTTTTTGAAAGAAGTGCCAAACATGGACTGCTTTGCCAGATAACAGAGTCGCCACCTAAATATTTTTTAAAATGGGAAATTTAGGAAACCCTGACTCGGTGCCAAAAGGCCACGTGTCCGTCATCACCAAAGTTGGCTCAGGAACTTGGGTACGATTGGGAAAGGTCACATCGTGAGCACCCCCGCTCACCCGGTCAAAGACCGGCCTCTACTAACCATGATATCTATTTTTGAAAACTTTGTGAGTTCTTGTTCCGGTTATTAGCCTAGGTTACTATGTGATGCGCGCAGCATACAAGTATAGACTGAATTGCCTGAATTGGAACAAAACATTTCATGTTTGTTTGTTTGAAAATGGTTTGATGGTGCTACCCGCAGGTAGGCTAAGACGCGGATTTGCCACCCTCAGGTGGGCTTAGTAAAACATGATTTTGCCACTATCTAGTGGGCTTAAAACAAACATTTGATGAATTGTCCCAATTCAGATAACACAACCTCCACCCACAGGCATTCAAGGCAGTTATATCACATAAGCATATAGCCTCATGGTAAGCATGCTATCATGGCAACACTCACACGCATGCAAGGATGCTAAAGCATAAAACTCACCTAGTACTCCAAGCCAAAACAGGAACCGATTAGAAATCATGCATGGATCCTAAGTATGCAGAATGCCTAATGCAACACATGCAAAATGCAACTATAGCAGGCTCGGCTATTCTAAAGATGGCATGTGAAATGCTACAACTATCACGTATTCAATTTGGAATTGAAATACAGATGCAGTTTGTATGATGCTACGAGTGCGTGCAAAACAGATGAATGATACAAACATGCTGTCATACTGTATGCTAATTGAAATATGCCCTATATCTAACCATCGTAAACGGGTAAATAAAAGGGAAGAAAGAAGTGGGGTTGGAAGACATACATCACACTCACCCACACTTATTACAATTTTGCCCTCGTGCAGAGGGTCCGAATAAATAATACAGTCCGAATAAAAGAATAGTACAGTCAAAATATACATTCAAAATATACAGAATCCTAATTAATTGACAAATTAATTACAAAAAGTAAAGCGGCATGCAAGCGTGGACCGCCTTTTGCTTCGATGGATGATGTATGTTGATTTGCCTATGAAATCCTTGGGATGCCCCAATTAGCCTCGTTACATAATTTTTCGAAATGCGTGCGGACTCGACCAAAATTTGCTGATCCTTGATTTTGCTGCAACAGAGAGCAGGAAAAGGGCATAGCAATGTATTTCACAGATATATGCATGCCTCGATCCTCGTGCCACCAATCACGCATCTCGATACATGATGGCCGAGGAGTCGGATTGCATAACTCAATATAGGATGAATACGGATGAATGCTACAACAAAACCTAACTCCATCATGGGTAATCCGGAGTGTCGGTGACTCGGGAATTGAGACCCGTTCCGTCACTCGGAGTACGGAACGTGCCTCGTTTCCCGTGCCCGGGCTAACGCCTATCCCAAACACGATGTAATATGCATGGTATGCATGAAATGCAACTAAGATATGATCTAGCATGCACAATGCTATGAAAATGAGATGCCTCGAAATGCGTGCCCACAGGCACGCAAACCGAGGCAATGACATATGGACATGAAATGACATGAAATATGATAGACAATAGGACTAAAATGAGATACCTCGAAATGCGTGCCCACGGGCACGCAAACCGAGGCGGTGATCCTAAGGCATGAAATGGCATACAGAATGCAAATGGACCACTCACATAAGCTGCCGAGAGACAAAAACGGAGTGCCTCGAAATGCGTGCACACGGGCACGCAAACCGAGGCAATGACATAAAGGCATGAAAATGTAAATTGGACTTACACTAACATGAGAGGACCTCAGCCGCACTCATATAAGATGCCGATGGATGAAAATGAAGTGCCTCGAAATGCGTGCACATGGGCACGCAAACCGAGGCAATGATATATAGGCATGAAAATGCAAATTGGGCTTACACTAACATGAGAGGGCCTCAGCCACACTCACATAAGATGCCGATGGATGAAAATGAAGTGCCTCGAAATGCGTGCACATGGGCACGCAAACCGAGGCAATGATATATAGGCATGAAAATGCAAATTGGGCTTACACTAACATGAGAGGGCCTCAGCCACACTCACATAAGATGCCGATGGATGAAAATGAAGTGCCTCGAAATGCGTGCACATGGGCACGCAAACCGAGGCATGGCCCTAAGGCACAGAAAAGACATGCGAATGAGATGTGACATATGGCATATGGAAAATGAAAATTTCAGCAGCTAAAATGATGCACAAATAGCCCCCGAATTATAACAAAATTACACCCGATGCCCGAAATGCAATGTTATGCACCCGAAATGGCCTACAGCCCTACTAAACATGCACAATATGGACATAACATGCAAAAAAGTAGCAAGGCAGCCCCTAAACTAGCATTTTTTCAGTACAAAGCAAGGCTAAATAACAACCACAAGTATGATAAAAAGGCATGCAAAAATGGGGAAAAAGAGGGGAATTACAAAGAAAGTAGTATATACAATGCTCAAACCAAAAAAATCAGTTCTACAATATTAAAGAGGGACCAAAAATATGCATATTTACAGTAGATGACCTCCCTCAATTCAGTGTGTAGATATGACAAATATAGCATGCAAAATGATGAGCCAACAAGGCTATAACATGAGGTACCATAAGAACACACCAAACAACTTTGGACCCTTAACAAAACATGAAGAATAGGCCATTTTAAGACACTTTCTAAGCGTGACAAAGGCTGAAAAAAGAAGCTAAGCAAGCCTAACAGAGCATGCAATTTTACGGAAAATACGAAGGATATAACATGAAGTACTAAAACCAATCATCAAATGGCCTAAGACCCTTAACAAAACATGATGAGAAGGCCAAAATAAGGCTCTTTTCAAGCCTGATTAATGCTGAAATCCGAAGCCAAATAAGCTTAACAAAGCATGCAAAACAGAAGCACAACATGAATTCAAAACAAGTGGCATGTAGAGCATGAAAATCAGGTTGAGCCCTTCTTCAATGTTGAAGAGGGGCTCAAAAAAAGCACAATATCAGTATGTTGCATGCGCCAACTCAGATCACAAATAGGCCAAATTAATCATGCAATTTTACGGTAAATTGGAAGAATTACAAAGAAAGTGCATGATAGAGAGGCCAAACATGGTTGAGCCCTTCTTCAATGTTGAAGAGGGGCTCAAAATGGGCCCACACACAGTATATACCAGGCTCTAAATCAGATCACTCAAAAGCCAAACAAAGCATGCAAATAATGGCATAAAGAGTGGTATTGAAGGAAGTGTAAGATAGAAGGCTCAAACAGGGTTGAGCCCTTAAACAAACATCAAGAATAGCTCAAAAGAGGACCACTTTTAGTAGTGGTCAGAGCTCAAAAAAGTGAGCAAATAGGGTATAAAATTGGAGCAAAATTAAGCTAAAAAAAAGGGATTTGAGACTTACCCTTGAAGACTACACTTTTGCTTCCTCTTGCCTTGATGAAAGTTGCTTCTAAGCCTCTGAGGGACCCCTCCTTGCTTCTGGAAATGGAATGGTGATGGTGGAGCTTAGGGTTGATGAAGGAAGGGACTAGAACCTTGAAGGTTTTTTGAGCTTTTGAAGATGAAAATGGAGGTTTTGGGAGAGAGGCTCTTGAGAAGAAAATGTCTAACCTCAACAAAGGAGCTGGCCAGCCCCTTAAGTAGGCAAGAAAGGGGTGTAAAAGGGGGGGGGGGGAAATGCATCCAAGCTTTCCCTCCCAACATATCCCCCGGATGCTGGGATATTCTGAAGAAACAGCCGGACAGCTGTAAAGTGCTCAAAAGGAGAAAGCAGGCCGGCCAGGTGCAAAAATGAAAAGTTGAATTAGTGGCCGACCACCACTTTTTAGGGTCCTCCCATGTGTGTAGAACAAGGTTCTAAGGTTGGAATTTGGCAACTCTGAAACAGGAGTCACAACATTGAACTTGAAGGAGAGGCTCAAAAATGAAAATCACAATTACTGGCCGACCACCACTTTTTAGGGTCCTCCCATGTGTGTAGAACAAGGTTCCAAGGTTGGAATTTGGCAACTCTGAAACAGGAGTCACAACATTGAACTTGAAGGAGAGGCTCAAAAATGAAAATCACAATTACTGGCCAACCACCACTTTTTAGGGTCCTCCCATGTGCCCTCATCACAAATATGTAGCTTTGGTTGGAAGAAAATATCCCCAGGGTGTTCAACATTGGCCCGGAAGTGAGCAAAACGGGCGCCGGAGGAGCGAAACTAGTTATCTGGGATAATTGCTGGCCTCCTGCCCCCCAGTGATCTTCCTAGTGTTGAAACAGAGGTACCTGCCAAAATTGAACAAAAACCAATGCAAAATGAATGCTCGGGGCCCAAACCGCGAGATTCGGGGTCCCGAAAATGAGCTGTAGGCACCGAAAGTGGTGTTCGGCCAGGAAGTGGGCATCGAAGGCCCCAGTGTCCCTCGGTATGATAAAACAAAGGCACTTTCCAAAAACCGGAGAAATCGGAGATGGTTGGGCGGTCCCGAACCGAGGCACACGGCCTGACGGCTTCGAAAACCGGGAATCGGGCTCCGAAATGGGCAAAATGGCCTACGGCCACGAAATGTAGCCCATGGCCACCGAGAGATAGTCTACAGGACTACTCCCTTCCCTCAGGAAAGAAAACAGAGAAAACCGAGTCTGGTTCGCAAACCGAGACAAGGCACAGAAGAGGATTCGGAAGTCCGGAGGCAGGGCGCACGGCCGCGACTCTGAGACTTCTGAACGAGCACAATATGCAATATCACCGAGCGCTCAATCGGTGACGTCTGAGTCTTAAGGTCGGTCAAAAATGGGGTGTCTACAATGCCTCGGTTCAAAACCTTAGGTATGAAAGAGAAATGTCATAAATTGAGCACCCTCACTCACCCGATCAAAAGACCGGCCTCTACTACACCATGATATGAGTTTTATAGACACTATATGCTCATGTTCTGATTATTAATAATGCTAACATTACTATTTGAGGCACGCAAATATAGACTGTGTTGGTAGTTTTGGTTATACTTTGATTTCATGCATTTTTATATAATAATAAAAAATTAAAAAAAAACATTTTCGATAAATGTACAACTCAAAGAAAACTGGGCTCACATGCATATTAATCAACATCAATCCAACTTAAGCAACACAACATTTATCCATTGGTATTCAATGAGGTATATCATTTAAGTACTTAGTTGAATGGTAAGATGCTAAACATAGAAAAATAACATACACAATTGAGATGCTAAAATTGTAATAGTATTCATCTATGGTAGGCAAAAAATAATATGCTATATACATATGCATGATCCTATATGCAAATACCTAATGCAATACATACACAAAATGCAATTAAAGATCTGGCTATTAACATTGGATAAATGTAGACACCCCATTTTGACCAACCTTAAGACTCAGATGTCATCGATTGAGCACTTGATGATCGCGCATGTTTGTGCTCGTTTCGAGTTTCTGGAGTTTTCGGCTGAGTGCCTTGCTTCCGGGCCTCTGAACTCTTTGTGTTTTGGCTTGGTTTGTAGACCATGCCTTGTTGACCTTGCCTGGAGGGAGAGAGAGGCCTGTAGGCCACTTTTTGTAGTCATAGACTACTTTTCCCTCTTGTAGGCTAGTTTCCAGTTTTCGGAGCCTTCGGCTGAGCGCCTTGTCTCAGAACCTCTTAACTTTCTTCTCTTGGCTTGGTTTTCGGACCATGCCTTGTTGACTTTGCCTAGAGGGAAACAGAGGTCTGTAGACCACTTTTTGTGCCCGTAGACTAGTTTTCGGGGCTTCCGGCTGCGTGCCTTGTCCCGCGGACTTTTGTCTTGCTTCCTTTTTGGTTTGGTTTTGAACCAAACCTTGTTTTCCTTTGCCTGGAGAGTGGAACAGGGGTATAGATCAGTTTCTTCCCCTGTAACCACTTTTCTTCCCTGCCAGCCAGTTTTCTGGTTGGCCAGCTGGTCTCGATGGTCTTTGGACCACCTAAAGTGGTCGGCAGCCATCCACCGCCTTCCTCTCTTTGTGCAGACCACCTCCTCCCCCTTGCTGACCAGTTGTTCTCCTTGCAGACCACCTTTTGTGGTCGGTCGACTAGTGGGAGTGGTCGGCCGACCACCTCAACTGATCGGCACCTTTTCTGCATTTTCTGCAGATATTTTCCTTGCCAGCTGTGCCAGCTGTTGGGGACAGAAAGCATCCTCCATACACGTGTATGGAGGGATTGCTTGAAGCCCTTAGCTTGTTCAACAAGCTTGAAGCTTGGTTTTCTATATAAGGGAGCCTCCTTCCTCTTGCTTTAGGTTCAGAAATTTTGCATTAGGGTTATACATATATCTCTATCTCTATATTGCTCTATTTGCTCCATATTTGTGCTTAAAAGTGTAGTTTCTTCACACTTTTGCACACAAACACCTAGTGAAACACCTTTGCTTTGGAGCTGAGGCAGCTTGAAGCTAGTTTTGGTGTTTTTGGATTGCTTTTGGTCCAAAAAAGTTGCTGGAGTTGCTGCTTTGTCCTTGTTTTTCAAGGGTGAGTCACTAGTCCCTTAGAGCTTTGTTTTTGATTAAGTCTTTGGCCCTGTTTGCATAATGATTTAGGCCTAACTTTCAACTGTAAAAAGCTCTGATTTTAAGTGTTAAAAGTGTTTGTTTAGACCTTTTTGGTGTTGGGGGTGGTCTACCCCCTTTTGTGCCTTGATTGGCTTTGTTTTGCGCCATCACTTTAGGCCTTTGTGATCACCTTTGTTTGGTATTTCTACCTTTGAAACTCAGAGGAATTTCGGTGGTGGAAACTTGGTTTTGAGGCCTCAAATAGGAGGGGGTTGTCCCCCTTCCTTTTCTCTTGTTTACTTGTGTTGATGGCTCATCAAAGTAGCATGTTTGTTAAGCTTGTTTTGGCTTGTTCTCAGCCTATTTTTTGGCCTTATTTCAGTATGGCATACCTCTGTTTTGGCTTAGTTTAGGCCACCCTTGCATGCTTCATACACTTGTAGTGTAATCCTTGCAAACTAGCCTTGTATGCTTAAGGCTTTAGCTCACCTTTCTAGCATGTATTGGTTCCATTTCAGCATGTTTTTGGTCATTATTTAACATGCCTTAACTCTGATTTTGGTTGGTAGGTCATCTCTTGCTTTGTTTTTACACTTGTAGTGTAATCCTCTTTGTTGGCCTAGTATGCTCCATGCTTCATGCATCTAATCGTAGCTTGTGTTAGCTCTATTTGAGCATGTATTTGCTATTGTTTTGCCATGCTTAAGCTCTGTTTTGAGTGGTCTTGATCATTTGGACCTTGCTTTGTATAGCCATAGTTCATTCTTGCCCACTAGCTTTGTGTTTTGAGTCCACTAGCATGCATTGCTTGGGCTATTCACGTGATTTAGCATCATTTGGTACATGATTTTAGTGTATGTAGTGTGGTCATACCCTCTCATGTGTCACTCTTTCAATGCTTTGGAGGGTTGGTGCTTTATGCCTTAAACATGAGCCATTGTGTATGCCATCTTGCCTAAGCATTTGGGCTACCATTTCAGTGTGTTTTTGGTGTTATTTTACCATGATACAACTCTGTTTTTGGTTGGTTAGAGCATCCCTCATTTTCTTCATACACTTGTAGTGTAATCATGCTCATTGGCCTAGTGTACTTGGTGTTTTTGGCCCATCATGCTAGCTTGTTTTGGCTATACTCCATACATGTTTTAGTATTGTTTTGACATGCTTTAGGACTGTTTTAGGTGTTCTTGGCCTTTCGGGGCTTGCTTTGTATAGCTATAGTGCAAGTGCCTATGCTAGTTTCAAGCTTTGAGCCTCCTAGCATGCTTCATTTGTGACATGTGCATGATTTGGCATCGTTTAACATGTTATTTCAGAGCATATAGTATTGCCAAGTTCTCACTTCTTTCACTCTTTGAATGCTTTTAAGAGTTGTGCATTTGTGCCTCGCTTATGGGCCAATGCGTATGCTTGCTTGTCTAGGCTTTTGAGCTCCGACCCCAGCATGTTTTGGTCTTTGTTTTGACCTAATTGAGCTCTGTCTATGGTTGGTTCTATCATTTGTGCCATGTATTACATGCCTCTTGTGTAGTCCCTTTTGGTAGCCTTGTGCCTTAGGCCATCTAGCATGCTATGCTTGTGTTGTTTGGATGATGTGGCATCATTTCATACATGATTTTAGTGCATATAGTGTAGCTACACTCTCACATTTCTCACTTCTTAATCATGTTTGAGAGTTGTGCTCTTATGCTTAATTAATGAGCCATTGCATGAGCGTCACCATCTTGCCTTTCATACCATCATTTCAGAGCATTTTGGTCCTTATCTTGGCATGCATGAGGTCTATTTGAGGCTGGTTTGGTCCATTGAGCATTGCATTACATAGCCCTTGTGTTGTTTCCTTTACTAGCTTTCTTGCTTAAGGACTCTAACTTGACATGCTTATGTTGCTTGGAATATTGTTGCATTGCATTGTGTTTGGATTGACCGTTAATCCAAACATGAGAAACGAGGGATGTTTCATACTTGAAGTGATGAAACGTGCCTCATTTCTCGGTCGCCGACCCTCTTGATCATGCATGATAGAGGTTAAGGCCCTTATGTGTAATTTGTGCATTCATCGACATTGAATAGTGCAATCTTGGCTTCTCGGCCATCGTGCATTGCGATGCTCAGTTGGTGGCCTGAGAGTCGAGAACCACACTCCCTTGAGCTTGAGAAATGATAGAGAGGGTGGTTGTGCACACATATCTTGCAAATACACTGTTGTGCCCCTTCTTGTTCTCTGTTGCAACAAATTGGAGCTTGGCAGGATTTTCTGGTTGGCAGACTAGAAAAAGTAGCTGGACGACCACTTTTTTTGGTCTGCAGCATGTTTAGGTGGTCTACAGGTGGTCTACAACACCATTAGTGGTCGGCAGCCCTCTTGGAGGTCTCCATATTGGAGTAGAAGCTATCTGGAGATTTGTGCAGTGTTCTGAAATCAAATGCAAATAGAGGCAAGTTGCGGCATAGTAATGGATTTCCGAACGAGGCGACCGAGCATGCATGCACCCCTCGCCCCGAGGACCTCTTCTTACTGCTTTACTTAGCTGCTTTGCTTAGCTAGCTAATGCTTTGGTTTTGTAGTTAATTAGTTAATGCGCTTAACTAATCAATTTATGTTGTAATAACTAACTAGTTAACTAGGATTAGTTAATTAGTTTCGTTTTGTAATAATTAGTTTAATTAGCTTAGATTAGCTAGTTAGCTTATTATTCGGACCCTCCGTCGAGAGGGCAAATTTTGTAATAAGTGTGCGTGTGTGTGATGCATGTCTTCCAACCCCAATTTCTTTCTCCCTTTTACTTAACCGCTTTCGATGGTTAGTTTAGGGTCATTTTCAATTAGCATCCTTATGCTTCGCATGTGTGCATCATTAATCTGTTTTGCATGCACCGGGCTCGGCGCATCATACAAATTGCATTGTATTTCAATACCAATTTGAAAACATGTTATCAAGTTGCATTCACATGACATCTTAGAATAGCCGAGCCTATCTTAATTGCATTTTGCATGTATTGCATTAGGCATTCTTGACATAGCTGGGGTCATGCATTGATTTCTAACATAGCTTTTGTTTTGGCTCGGAGTATTCGGTGAGTCTTTATGCTTTAGCATCCTTGCATGTGTGTAAGTGACTGCCATGATAGCATGCTTACCATGAGGCTATTTGCTTAATTGCCATAACTGCATGAATGCCTGTGGATGAAGGCTTGATTGCTTGAATTGGAACAATTCATCAAAATGTGCGTTTTAAGCCCACTTGAAGTGGCAAATCATCATGTTTTAATCCCACTTGAGGGTGGCAAATCCGCGCTTTAGCCTACTTGTGAGTAAAACTTTCCAAACCATTTTCAAAAACAAACATGAGATGTTTTGTTCCAACTTGAGCGATTGAGTCTATACTTGTATGCTGTGCGTATCACATAGTAAGTTAGATTAATAATCGGAATAAGAACACATGTGTTTTCAAAAATAACATATCATGTTAGTAGAGGCCGATCTTTGATCGGGCGGGCGGGGGAGCTCATTTCAGGACCTTCCCCTCTCGTACCCAAGTTCTCGAGCCGAGGCAACTTTGGTGATGACGGACACGTGGCCTTAGGCACAAGTCAGAGCTTTCTAAATTTCCCCAAAACAAAATATTTAGGTGGCGACTCTGAAATCTGGCAAAGCAGTCCATGTTTGGCGCTTTTTGATTAAAATCGATTTTCCAAAACGATTTGTCGGATTTGGACTCTTTGGTGATTTATCAGTCTTACATTGCACTTTGTGAGATTAGATTCAGAACCGTGACAAGAGTCCGAACTATAGTAGCTAGAACTACAATTCGCGCCCTCTCCGAAAGGGGGGCGCGCGGAGCGAGTTCGTGCGGTCTACAATACATGAATCATCTTAAGGCATGAATTAGTGCACAAAGGCACATAAATATTGATAAAAACCCATAGATGTAAATTCACTGAATCTTAATGCATGAAAAATGGATGCAAGTCATGAATATGATAAATAAAATATGATGCTATATAGACATAAAACGTATAAATAAAAGGGATAGAAAGACATGGGGTTGGAAGTTATTACAATAATTTGAATGAAAAAAAGAAGAAAATGGAGGGAGAAATTATTATAACAATTGAATGAGTAATAATAAAAAAGAAAAGAAGTGGGGTTGGCGGAGTTATTACAACAATGAATAGATTTAGTCAAATTATTGCTAAATCTAACAAATCATATTAAATAGATAAAAGAACTTGATCAATAGCTCCAGAACCACCTAGGAAAACACTCCCCAGAAATTGTCCTATTCTGCTCTGGAAAATTCATCCGACCAGACATAAATTTGTCCGATCGACTGAAAAAGATGTCCAGCCGAACATAACTTTTGTGAAAACTCTATTTGTTGCAGAAGGTCCAGAACAGAAGAAAAGTACATCTTCTAAGGGGTGCTCATTCTTTCTATATCTTTCTCTCATTGAGACATTCAACAAAAATATAGATAGCCCTCATTCCACAATTAACAATACCAGAGGCTAAATACAATAGGATATTTACAACAGTTTATCAAATTAAATGAATTAAAGTAAGAACATGTAACAACCGAGAATAAATATAATAATCCATTCACAATATCAATAAACGATGACATTGATAAAGTAATTATCTTCCATTAAGTCCAATTGAGTTTACGAAAGAGAAACATATGCGATATACATTCATAATACTTGGCCCTGAATCTATAGCATATGTTGCAAACTAAGGAAAAAGAATAGAAGTTAAACAGGTAAGAAATGCCCTAAGGGCTTACAGCTTTCTAAGACAACGCTTGGGTACAACAAAAGTGAACTTAAGCTCAATACAGTTAAAACCCTTAGTTTGAACAAAAATAAATACAGTAAATGCACAAAAGAAGTTCTCACTCCAAGTATGAATCTTAACAAAGCTATAAGGTGAATGCATATGCAATGCACATTTCGAAAACATTTTTATATCTCTTTAATAATCATGCAATGCCAGGATAATATCATAATTCATAAAACATTGTCCTTTACAATATAAAATAGGAGGAAATCTCAAACTAGTACAACCTTTCACGGATATTTCGTCTGCGAGAAACCGTCAAACAACACCCATGTAAACGTAGCATATACAAGCACTACTATTGTCATTTTACGGATATTTCAAATGCGGGAACCGGCACCCATGTATATGCACATTTTTCGGGGGCCAACTTGATTTAGTGATACACAACTCTTTCCCACGTTCACCCATTTTTCTCAAAATCATATATATTTTCAATGTATTTGTAACGCTCTGAAATAATTATGATAAACCAACTGTAACGCTAATTAAATAACAAGATAAATCAGAGTACGATATCCTTTTATTTCATGAAATTTAGTTGTACAAAAGAGGTGGCACATGTGAATATATATTCATAAATCCTAACCCTAAATCTATAGCATGTGTCAATAAAAAAAATAAGAAGTAGAAGTTAAATAGGTAATGGAAATGCCCTGAAGGCTACAACTTTGTAAGACAATGCTTAGTTACATCAAAAGTGAGTCTTAAGCTTAATACATATAAAGCCCTAGGCTTATACAAACATTAAATACAAAATAACAAAACTGAGCCTTCAGCTCCACAGTCCTCCCAAGCTAAGTCCTTGGTGGAGACATCTCATCAGCACCTGAAAATGGTTTTCCCATGTAGGGTGAGCCAAAGCCTAGTAGAAATAATCCAACACAATATATGAATCTTAACAAAGATATAAAGGTGAAATGCATATGCAATGCTCTTGTCAAAACGGTTTACATTTCTTTCCCAAAATGATGCCATGCTCAATTTATATCATAATTCTCAAATCATATCCTTTAGCATCAGAAATAAGAGGGAATTCTCAAACCGGTACAACTTTTCACGAATATTTCGTCCGTGGGAAACCGTCAAACGACACCCATGTAAACGTAGTCTATAAAAGCATTATTATTGCCATTTCAAGGATATTTTGTCTGCGGGAATCGACACCCATGTATACGCACGTTTTTCGAGACTTTCATCCTGGACACACAGGCCAACTTAATTTGGTGATATACATCTCTTTCCAACATTCACCCTTTTTCCCAAATCATATACATTTCTAATGTATTTAACGAGCAACAAATATTCAATGCACGTGGATAAGAAATTAGTTTCAATTCACCTAATCCCTATGTAATGTCTACAACAATCATAGCTATCCTCCACTGATAGCCCAAAATAGATATTTCTAAACAGATATAAAGTCTCCAATACAAATAAACTTTCTAAAATTCAAGATGTGAGCGATAATACCTATCCAACTCCACCATCCATATTAATATCCATCCAATTTCACATTTTCATCATCAATTCCATTTGTTTATACAAAATAAATATTTCGTACATTTAGGGCAAACCCTTTTTTTTTTTTCTCTCCAAAATGCAACCCAAGGGTCAAAATCAACAATTTGTTCATAACTCAACCTCATTTTCTTTCTCATAACCATTTTCCATACAACCATTTCAAAACCCCTCTTTTGATTTCAAACCAAAACCCTAGGTTTGTTCAAAATCCTCCAAAATCACAATATTGTTTATGAAAAACAAATAACTAAGTTAAAAATCATAAAAGAGTGTAGAAAATCCCTACCTCGAAGCTAAAAGACGAAAGAGAAAGAGATGACACTTCAGCAACTCCGAAACCTAACTCTATTCGGATGAAAACGAAACTCTAGGTGAGCTTTACCTTTTTAACAAAGGGAGTAGAGTGGAGAAATGGATAGATCTTGGTTTATTTGTAGAGAGAGAGTAAGTTTTAGAGTGAGAGGGTCTCAACTTAGGGTTTTGAAATGTTTTAGACAGAGAGAGATGAAAAAGTGATGTAAAATGGCCTTTTCACTAACTGATATATGCATAGCTCGCTCGAGCGCAAGAGCTGTCGCTCGAGCAACCAGACACAATAAGTTGTTCCGTTTGAGTGCAAGAAGCTTCTTTCGAGCGCAGGATACACACTCCCAGAAGTTTTACAGATAGAAGACCGTCACTCGAGCGCAAGAAGTCTCACTCAAGCGAAGAACACTACCTCCCCAGTATCTCTGTAGGCCTACAAAAGTATTGGGAGCTCACAAAGCTTGCTCGAGTGAAGAGGCCAAATTTTGGGCACCAATAGCTTGAACCAACTAGGAACCAATTTGTTCCAAACACAACCAACACACTTCAATACTCAAACTCAATGAGAAATATGGAGAAACATGGTATGAATATCTAAACAAGACAAATGAAACCCGGGTTCAGAGTATCAACGGGTCGAGTCTAAACCATGAACGCTATAACCTTTCCCCTTAAGTAATTTCATCCCCGAAATTTTAAATCAAACGTTAAAATCAGGTTTAAACCAATTAAAATAATGATAATCAATCAATTCCAACTTCATGACCCATCCACCGGTCATTCATTCTCATTAACGTGGTAAACAAGTTTTCAATGCTGAATATACAATTCATATTTCCAAAACATATATAATGTTTATATTACATCAGCATCATAAAAGTCGCAATACATGATTAAACATTAACAAATATGTCCAAATACTTCTCACAGATCACGTTCCCAAGTTGCTTCCTCAACCTCGTGATGTCACCACAATACTTTTACCAAAGGAATTGTCTTGCCTCGCAAGATTTTATCTCGAGTATTCAGGACTCTCGTCGGTCTCTCCTCATACGAGGCATCCTCATCTACCTTTAAGTTGGTCCAATCCAACACGTGCGATGGATCCGTCTTATACTTTTGAAGCATAAAAATATGAAACACATCATAGACCCCAGAAAGTTGTGGCGGTAAAGCCAAACGATAAGCTACCTCTCTAATCCGCTCAAGGATCTCAAAAGGTCTAATAAATTTAGGGGACAACTTCCCACTCTTTCCAAATCTCATCAAACCCCACCTAGGTGATATCTTCAAGAATACATGATCTTTTACCTCAAAAGACAAAGGTCTCCTCTTACGATTGGCATAACCTTTCTGGAAACTCTGGGCAGTAACCAACCTCTTACAGATAAGAACGACTTTCTTAGTCATTTCCCGAAGTAACTCATGGCTTAACAAAGGTGCATCACCCACCTCAACCCAACACATGGGAGATCTACATGGTCGGCCATACAAGGCCTCAAATAGTGCCATGCCAATACTCGACTGGAAGCTATTATTATAGGCAAACTCCACTAAAGGCAAATGCCTCTCCCACGACCCCTTAAAGTCAAAAACACAACCCCGAAGCATATCCTCAAGAATCTGGATACTACACTTGGACTGCCCTTCAGTCTGAGGATGGTACGAAGTGCTAAAAGTCAATCTCGTGCCCAAGGCATTCTGTAGGCTCTGCCACAACCGAGCCGTGAAAGGAGGATCTCTATCCGAAACAATCATTACAGGGACCCCATACAACCTCACTATGTCCCTAATATAAAAGTTGGCAAGATATTCTACCGAGTCACTCACGTGCATAGGTATAAAGTGCGCCGACTTGGTTAACCGGTCAACTACCACCCAAATTGCATCACTACCCCGTTGAGTCCTAGGAAGATCTACCATAAAGTCCATCATGACATGCTCCCACTTCCACTTGGCTATAGGTAAGGGTTGCAACAAACTTGCTGGCCTCTGATGTTCGACCTTCACTTGTTGACAAGTAAGGTACCTCAATACAAACACGTCCGCATCCTTCTTTATTCCTCTCCACCAAAATTGGCAACTAAGGTTGTGATACATCTTTGCGCCTTCCAGATGCACCGCAAGGCACGAATGGTGAAACTCTCGGAGTACTTTCTCTCGACAAGACTCTAGCACGAAAAGACGGTCATGGTATTTAACACTTGAATCGGGATATACATTCAAGCCTTCCTCCATCTTACCACTGGAGATCTTCTCCCGGAGGGATTTTACCTCAAGGTCACCTTTCTGTGCTTCTATCACTCAGTTCACAAGTGTAGGTTGTGTAATGACCAAAAATGTAGCGACCCTAATTTTCTTAAGTCATTATTTATTATTATTATGATTATTATTATCTTATTTTATTTTTGTCTTTATTAATTGTGTGGTCACATGAGAATTTAATGTGTTCTTTAATTATATAAAATTAATCTAAATATTTAAATATTTATATTTGTTATATAAAAAAAAGAGGTGTTATATATATATTTAATCTTATATTTATATTTATATATATTATAATTATGTTGTATTATATAATATAATATATTATAATAGTTGATTAAGTTAGAATAGGATTAGGTTTTAATATAATATTATATAAAGTGAATTAGGTTAGAATATGGATTAGGGAATCAAAGAAAAGAAAGGAGAAACAAAGGTGAAGGCAGCCGTGGGAGAGAGAGAGAGAGAGAGAGAGAGAGAGAGAGAACAGTGAGAGACGCTGAGAAAGAAAGGGGAAAAGGAAGAAAAGATTAGGGCTTTGTTTTGGTGACTCCATTAATTCTTTAATTAATTCTTTGAATTTCAAAAAAATATTGTGAGTACAAAACCCACTTCCCTTGATTTATGTTTAATTCGTTGTTTTTATTTATTTATTTATTTATTTATTTTGATTTATTTGATGTTAGTTTGATTTTGTTTTTACATAAAGATGATAGATTGATTTTAATTATTTTGATTAGTTGTGGATGTAAAGTTTAGGATTTTTAGATGATTGAATGATTTTAATTATTTTGATTAGTTGTGTATGTAAGGTTTAGGGTTTTTAGATGATTGTTTGATTTTAATTATTTTGATTAGTTGTGTTTGCAAGATTTAGGGTTTTTTCTTATATGGATTTATTTTATGGTTGTAATCACACTCATAGTTATATAAAATTAAAATTAATTAGGAACCCATAGATAAATTCCTTATACTCCACCATGACTCCATGGATTGTTGTTTTATTTGAGTGGTGGTGAGAAAGAGTGTATAAAAAAAAGTGAGGATTATGAGATTTATTTGAATGCCTTAGGCTTGGCATTGTTATGTTGTTCTCATGAGTGAGATGTTTTGTATATGTATATTGTTGCCTCGTTCTCATGAGTAGACGAGTGCTTTGATTTACGCACATACGTATATGCTAACCATCCAGGGAGTGTGGGTCAAACTCGGGACGATATCCCTGTGCAAGTTTGGCTTTGGAGCGGCGTTAGGGATATGGGAGGCACATGGGATATATGTGTAGGCCGGAAGTGGAGGGCCGAAGTGGTGGAGTTAAGGTACAAAGAATTTAATTATGAGATGATTGTTATAGTGTGTATTGTATTGATTTGTACAGGTTGAAAAATAGTAAACGACCTTGATAAATTATGAAATTTGGGCAGAGGCATGTATATGTGATTCTAGACAACTTTTGTGTTTTAGCTTTTTATTAAAAAGACCGATTAGAACTTATAATCGGATGATCTTGGTTATTGTAGTTTTGATTTATTTAAGCAATGCAGATTTTAGAGGCTGTTTTAACGCACAAAACGAGCTCATTTTTATTGGTTTCGCGCTAACTGAAGTAAAACATTATTCTGCACACTTTTCGTGTTTTGAACTTTTCCGAAAAAAATCTTCTTAGGGCAGTTTTTGTTCGTTTTCAGCTTCAAATTTTTTGATTGAATTCCGTCTAGATTTTTCTATCAAGTTTTTCTCTCAACCTGTTCAGTTTCTGTTAAATTCGTCTAAGCTTTCTCTTAGAAAATTTGATTCTGTACAACTTTCGTTCTTTGAGTTTTGGTTAATTCGAATTATTTAAGCATAAAACGGTGCATTTTTATACTTCTTCAGTAAGTTACTTATGATTAAATTATACTAGATTTTTTTTCCAGGATGGTGGGTCTTACTAATTTTTTTTATGCAGGGCTGACCCACCATATTTTTATTTCTATTTTGTTTATTTTATAATCAATTTATATTTCGTTGTGTATGGACAACAAACTAAATGCCACTGTATCTCGAGAAACTACCGATTCGTCTCGGTGCGGTTGGAGCTACTTGTCTTGTCACATAATAAGAATTTAATGTATTTTTGTTTGTGTCTGGTGGACACGTGGGTGTTGAATCTTGTACTCATACCAGTATATCTATATACTGACCCGTTTTGTCTCTGGGCAACTCGGGTACGTTCTGTTGAGCGCAGCCGAGCTTCCTTTACAGGATTAGTTGGGGCTACGGTGGTGACGTGGAATTAATATAGTGTTGGACTTGTCGTTTGGACTTCTTTTGGTTTTTCTTGAGTTAGGGTTGAAATTAGTTTAGTTATTTATTTATTTGTTTTTGACTTTAGTATTGGGATAATTTGGCATGGTTTGTAACTGTACATTATTTAAGTTATTTTGACTATGTGTTGTTACTTTAATATTGGAGGCATTGGTTAGTTATGAAATTATGATGAATGGTTTGGTTGGCATTTAGTTTTTTTTGTTTCACCCTAGGATTTGGATGATGGAATATTGATTGGGGTTTAGTCCTAATTTAATATTTAATTGCTCGAATTTTGGGGCGTGACAGAAAACAAGGCTGCAGACTCCACAGACTCGCCAATAAGCAAGTCAAAATCGCCAATAGCACTCAACATCTCCCATTTCCGAATGGCAATACTAGCCAGACTACCAATGGATTTTCTACTTAAAGCATCGGCCATGACATTGGCCTTTCCCGGATGATAATGCAACTAAAAGTCATAATCTTCTATAAACTCCATCCATCTCCTCTGCCTCATATTCAAGTCTTTCTGTGTAAATAGATATTTCAGAGTCTTGTGATCAGAAAACATTTCAAACTTCTCACCATATAGCTAATGCCTCCAAATCTTTAAGGCAAAGATCACTGCTGCTAACTCTAGGTCATGAGTAGGGTAGTTTCTCTCATGTGTTTTCAACTGCCGTGAGCCATAGGCCACTACCTTCCTTTCTTGCATTAAAACACAACCCCAACCTTCCCATGAAGCATCACAATACACTGAATAGCCCAAACCCCTCTCCGGAATAATCAATACTAGAGTCCTGGTAAGTCTAACTTTAAGCTCTTGGAACAACTTTTCACAAGTTTCACTTTACACAAACTTGATCCCTTTCCTCAGTAGTCTAGTCAATGGTGAGGCTAATCTAGAGAAATCTTTCACAAAATGATGGTAATACCTAGCCAACCCCAAGAAACTACGGATCTCAAAGGTATTCTTGGTTATACCCAATCTTGTACGGTTTCTATCTTAGATGAATCCACGGTCACTCCTCCGGATACCAGGTGGCCTAAGAACTTCACTTCTTTTAACCAGAAGTCACATTTTTCGAACTTAGCATAAAGTTTGTGGGCTCTAAGCAACTCAAGTACTACTCACAGGTGTTCCTCGTGCTCCTCCTTAGAGTATAGGTAAATCAAGATGTCATCCACAAAGATGACCACAAAATGGTCTAGGAACTCACAGAAGATTTGGTTCATCAGATCCATAAATATGACTGGTGTATTGGCTAGCCCAAAGGCATCACTAGAAACTCATAATAGCCATACCGCGTGTGGAATGCCGTCTTCTGGATATCCTCCTTCCTTATCCTCAACAGGTGTTAACCCGATCTTAGGTCTATTTTGGAAAAACAATAAGACCCTTTTAACTGATCAAACAGATCATCTATACAAGGCATTGGGTACTTGTTCTTAATGGTTGCCCTGTTCAACTTTCGGTAATCAATATAAAGTCACAACACACCATCTTTCTTTTTGGCAAAGGGGGCCGGTGCTCCCCACGGTGAAGTACTAGAGCGGATAAAACCCTTATCTAACAGTTTTTGGAGTTGAATCTTTAACTCACTCAACTCAGCAGGTGCAAACCTATACGATGCCATAGAAATCAGTGTCGTGCCAGGCACTATGTCGATAAAGAACTCGATCTCTCGATGAGGTGGTAAACTAGTGAGATCCTTAGGAAAAACATTTGGGTATTCACAAACTACCCACAACTCGAACTTCATTACACTCACTACCTAAGAAGTTAGCAAGAAGGCAACTAAGCTCACTTTACCCATGCAGATCATACACCGGTGATAAGACTTTATCAACCCGATCCCCCAAGAAATAAAAGCAATCACCGCTTAAGGTACATACAGTAACCCTCTGATGGTAGCAATCTATGATAGCTCCACTACAACAAAAAGTATAATTAATAACATTTGTTTATAGCATTTTTTAATAAATGTTATAAAGTAGAAGGTATACATACCATTTTTTAATAAAATGCTATAGAAGATTTTTAAATAATAACATTTAATCTTTTATAGCAATTGTTTATATTTTAATGGCAATTGAAAACCATTGTTAAAGGTTAGCTAATGCGGAGCTTACTTCTACAGGCTATAGCAAAGAAAGAATGCTATAGAAACCTGAAAAAAAAAAAAGGCGCTCCAAATTTGCCGTGAGTTTTTCCATTCAGTTTCCATCTCTTGCACGTCCCCTCTCTTGCGTTGTATTTCTTCCAAGTAAATCACAAATCGAGCATACAAAAAAAACCCTAGAAAGCACTTGGAATTTGTTTCAAATTTTTGCGTTTGATTTGGCAAGTTCGTGTCTTCGATTGGACGAGTTGGTCGATTAAGTGGATCAAAGCTGTAGGGAGTTGATTTTGCTTGGGAACAGATTGTAAGTATTATTTCTCTAATTTTTTTATATTGATTGATACATGCATGTTGTTTTTTGTGTATAATTTTTGGGCTGGATTGATTTTGCTTGTGTGTATATATATATAAATATGTGGATTGGGTTTTGATTTTGCTGATTGTATGGATTGGGTTTTGATTTGGTTGATTTTGTTGATCGCAACGATGCTTGTGGAGACCCCAAAGTGTATTCACGCAGTCCCCAAAACCGTTCACCACCATTGTTAAGAATATATATATATCTCTCTCTCTCTCTCTATTCTAAAACAGAGATGAGATACAAATCTATATGACCCAATAACCAAAACAAACTACACACAACCGAACAACTCTACATTAAGAGTCCATATTTGTAAAATGCAGACTCTGTTTATTATAAAAAACTTGGCAGATATGAATCAATCATGTTGTGCCGAACACCTGACATAGTTATATCTTATATGTGTTCCTTAGGGTGCTAGAGTCTTTGATTTTCTTTTTTCGTATTTGGCTTGCAAACAACCTATCCCTCTTGGTTTCAATTTAATATTTGTGATTCTTCCCTTGTGTATTTTTTTTTTTTTTGGGTATGCATCACAAATGTCCATGTTGGAAAAGAAATGTACTGATCATAAAATTGGAATTGCTAGTCTTAATACGTATTGCAATATTGTCAATCGTGTTCTAGTTAAAGCCATAGAGAATGTTCCTTGCTTGGCTTATCTGAACAAGTTAGCATGGTCCTTTGTTTTTCAAGCTGTTATCAGCATTTTGGTCCATTTTCCTGCTTGCCTGCTATAATCTGTTTTCTACTTCCAGTGTGTTTAGCTGTAAAATTGTGCATATAAGAAAATCAATTGAAAGTTTTTTTGTGTTTTATTCTCTAGTTGGTGTAAGAATTTAGTGTTGAAGATCCTAATGGGAACCAAACAATCAGCCTTCTTCTTTTCTTTTTTTTTTTTTGTTTCTGAATGAAGTTCAAAGTGAATCCATATTTGACATGTTTCTCAGTGAAAGATCTCCAATCAATAATTAGTGTCTTCTAGATTGCAATCCTTGCATTTAGCTTATTTCGAGCTTAAATTTTGTATTGAAATTATTTTCTTTCACTTCTGATATTCAGCATACCCATACCAGACCCACCTCTTTCAATCTTATTTATTATCTAAGTTGGTTGCTCCCCACCATTAATCATGCTGTCTGCAATTTGCATATATAATAAATAGCAAGTCTAATAAATAAATAAATAAAATATTTGTTACGTATTGTATGTAATTCAAATGGTAAGGGTCTAGTTTATCAAATTTATAGTCATAAGTTCAAGTCACACCCTTTTCTCTATTGTTTTTATTTATTTTTTTGGGAATAGAAAATTGGAAGTATAAAGAAAAAAAAAAAGTTTCAACACACCAAATAGATGCTCAGATATATAATACAAGTTGAAAAATGATTTAGCAAGTCATTTTCAAGAATGACTTTTTAATATATATATATATATATATATTTTTAACATTTTGGTGAGTGGGATGATTAGTAAAAGAAACTTAAGCTTTTGTCACTTCTGCACAATGATCAAATGATGAATTGTTTAAGAGTGTTGAGATCATCAAGCCCCATAAAACTTTATGACATTTCTAACATGTGGATTGTGGATACAGTTAATCTCTCTTTTATCACACACGGCATTGAGTGCAATGGTGACAACTCTAAATGAGATGGTGATAAGATGGATACACAACAGGTGGAGTGGTCTTAACCCCTGCCCCCATTTGGAGCTCTTAATTTAGTTCTTAAAAAGATAAATCAATTATGCACAAATAACACGATTTATGTGATGCACTCAACATTAGGGTTACGTTTACAATTGCTATGAGTTTATTATGATAAAAAAGGTTATAAGAGATTTCAAAGATAATTATCTCACTTTAATTATAGATACATAAAAAATTAAAACAATGTGTTATTAGGCCACAAATATAAAGAATAAAAAATAAAAAAATTCCCTATTTCAAAGTTGGATTCGCGATTGAATGTTAGGGTTTTGCTTATCAAAATTCACATCATGCCATGGTATTGGCTTCACACTAATGAAATGAGAGATTAGTTTGAAGTTCAAGCCTGCAAATCAGGTGGTAGCATCCCATTTTTCCAATTCACACTGCATCTAGATATTAAGCACATCTCTCCATACTTTTCAAAAAAATATATATTTTTCATTTATTTAAATTGAAATTAGTTTTTTGTTTGTTTAAATCATTTGTCTCACTCTCACAAAATAAAAAAAGAAAAGAAATAGAAAGAGTCATACTGGAATAAAATAGAATAGAATTGAATGATTATATTCAATTTATTATAGTGAACTACTTTGTCTTGGAGTCTTGTAAGGTTAATGAAAAAAGTGAACCATTCTCATCTTCATCTTATTAACTTATTGTAGTGTTTGATTTCACCATAATAAAATAGAATCATCATTCATTAATTCTTTTCTTTTTTTTTTAATAACGGTGAATAATAATTCTATTTATAGTACAATTTTATATTTTTTTTATTGAACAAAACATGAAAATAGGCATATATTAGAACTAACTATTCACACACGTGATGCGTGTGCAATTTAAATAAGTAAATATAAAATAAAATATTTATTATATATAGTGTGCTAGTCAAGTAGTAAGAGTCTTCTTCATTTGATATAAGTCCAAGGTTCAAATCCCTTCCTCTCATCTATCTATTTTGTTTTTTTTAAATAAAAAAATGGACACGTGGTAGCATAAGAAACTAAGGCTTCGGGACACCATAAAAGATGTTCACTTTATATATAGTATAGATCTATATGGATTGGGTTTTGATTTTGTTGATTGTGTGTATTTATAATTTGCTGATCTGTTTGGTTTAGTCTTTAGGCTGCTGATCTGTTTGGCTGCTGAAAAGTTATGTTTTGTTGATCTGTTTGGTTTAGTCTCAACGCTTATGGCCGTGTCTGTTGGAGGATTTTTGTGGCCTTATTAGTCTCAAGGCTTAATGTTGTTTGGTCTCTCTTAGATAATTGGCTGATTGCTTAATATTGCTGATTTGTGTTCATGCTGATGTTTAGTCTGTCTTGGTTGCTACTAATGATTAGGGGCTGATTGCTAAATGTT
This sequence comes from Camellia lanceoleosa, assembly GCA_025200525.1. NCBI lineage: Eukaryota > Viridiplantae > Streptophyta > Magnoliopsida > Ericales > Theaceae > Camellia > Camellia lanceoleosa. The sequence continues at coordinate 17,747,114 of CM045769.1, read as the reverse complement.
GCTGATTTGTGTTCAAGGTCATATTAGCCTTTTGGCTGAAGGCCTCTATCAAGGACTTCCCCTTTTTAGTCACTGATGTAGTTTTCCACTGCTGACATATTAGGGGCTGATTATGAGTCTGCTTGTTATGTTTTAATGTTCTGTTGTTCTGTTTTGCTCTATTAGTTAGAGGGTTAAGCTAGAATTGGTCTGCTGATCTGTTTAGTTTAGTCTTAAGGCTGCTGATCTGTTTGGTTTAATCTCTTGGCTGCTGATCTGTTTGGTTTAGTCTCTTGGCTGCTGATCTATTTGGCGGCTGAAAAGTTATGTTTTGTTGATCTGTTTGGTTTAGTCTCAAGGCTTATGGCCCTGTCTGTTGGAGGATTTTTGTGGCCTTATTAGTCTCAAGGCTTAATGTTGTTTGGTCTCTCTTAGATAGTTGGCTGATTGCTGAATGTTGCTGATGTTTAGTCTAACTAACCCCATAAAAAAAAAAAAGAACTATATATCAACGAAAACAAAAAATGGGCAGCAACATAGCAGACCTGTCCAGACTAAGAGAAAACCTGAGGAGAAGCCAAAAAAACCAAGATATAAAAAGAACATCAACAAACCTATAAGCAAGCCTCCAAGATAACATCCTAACAATACCCAAAATACCATGCAAAACCTTAACAGATAGGGCAGCATGTTGTGAACAAGATGATATGTTCCTGGGCCCCATAAAAGAATATGTGGACCATAAACATATAATCAGCAAAACAGACCATATGGATTAAAATCCCTTGCACACCCCGCAAGGGTAGGTTCAAAAAGGAACTAGAGAAATGTCCAAAAGAACCCAACAAATGTATACAGTTCAAAGAACAACAAATTTCTTCACTCCTTAGGCGCTTACAGAAGCCACAAACACTGTCCCTTTCTTCCAAGAAAGAATGCACACATGCGTACACACACACACCAAATAATTATAATAATAATAATATATTATTATTATTACTAAATAAATAAAATGCAGTAGTACGAGCTGTCTAATTACCTTGTATGCCTAGTTGACCCGAATTTCATTTTAAAATCTGATTATGATGGTTTACTCCTTTTTGATCTTACTATGAAATCTATAGATCAAATGTAGGAAGTCTTCATTTAAAAGTAAGTTCTATTACTATATATCCTTTTGAGTTGAAACAAATTTTGGAAAGTGATTATTTTGAAAAACAAAATGAGAAGAAAAGAGATGGGGAAATGCTACTACGTGCGCCCCTAAAAAGGGCACATCGTAAAAAGCTACAATTTTTGTAGGGAAAATTACAAATGTTTGTGATGTGTGTGTGCGTTCTCCCACTTTGTGATAAAATTTACTAATGAGTGTGTGTTCTCCCACTTTGTGATAAAAGTTACTAATGACAAAGTTATGGTGTTTTGTGGTAAAAGTTACACTTTTTGTGGTGAGAGGTGAGTTTTGAAATTCATTGGACCTACCTCTATTTCCTAAAGCAGCTTAGCTTTTGGTTATTTTATCATATTTAGGCAATATTTTTAGGAGGATAATCATCTAGGAATACTACTATTTGAGTAACTAAAAGTTTGATGTAAGCTTCATTTTAAAATTTACATAGATGGATCTTCACAACTCTGTTAGAGAACCTTATTGAATATAGCACATCCCTGGTTGTTTAATTATTATATACAGATGTCAACCTGAATGAAATTTCTGAACATGAAAGCCTTTAAGCCATATGAAATTCACCGGCCTTGTTAGCAACTTGTTTCTTGGTTGTGTTAATCTTGATACTAGGGGCTCCAGTCACTTGGTTACCTAGCTTCTCAAAAAACAATAAGAAAGTAAGGTAAAGTGGCTTTTGTAAAATGTTACTACCACGGTACCACTACGAGTGCTTAATGTGGTACCATGGAAGAGGGAATCATCAAATTGCATTTCCATTTCTTAAAATTTTAGATTCTTAAGAGGATACAGATGAAGGTTTAATAGATTATACTTTCTGTAATGAATAATTTTTTCCTAATAAGCTACTTTCTCTAATGATTGGGACACAAGACTTAGTTTGGTTTGGTAACTTTCCATATTGAATTAACTTTCCATCAATTTGGGTAACAATTGATAAATTAGTTGGGTTTGGTTTTGAATTGCTCACATTTATTTCATATGTATGTTATAAAGTGAATAAGGTTAATATAATTCTCCTAGTTTAACCTTAATTGGGAGGTGACTTTGAAAGTATCCTGGACTTTGCCCAAAATGGTATATGGTTACATGACCTTGTCAGTTGAGTTTGAACCAAACTAATGTTTTCAACAAGGTAATTTGCTCGAATTACTTTTACTTGCTTGGCTAACGTGTGAATGTATCCAAACTTGTTAAAGCTAGATATGCTGTTACTTGATTGAAAAAAATGATGGAAAAAAGAAAAATCAAAAAAGAACAATTTGGAGCCCCAAGTCATCACTTTGTCTCATTATCTTTTGAATTTCATACACTCTAGGTAAGCTTGACCTTGCTTTTTTTTCTTATTCTTACATAATCCTAGAATGCCTTGACATACTTTTGAGGTGTCAAGCTCTCCTTAATTCTCAATTTGTCTTGCTTGTACAATTAAAACAAGTTTTTGTTTGTTTGTTTGCTTATTTATTTCTTTTTTTGCCAATGACATGCTTATTACACCTCTTATGGAATCTTATACCAGATATAGTCCTGTATTTTGCATATTTTTCAAGTGTCTGGATCCTGTAGAATTTATTTCTCTAGTGTTCCTCCAATTATCCAAAACGGCGTTGTTTTGAGTTGAAAAAAAAAAAAGAAGTGAAAAAGAGAAACAAATAAAAAACACCCAAAAAAAGGTCAAATTGTAGAACATTTTCTCATTTTGTAAGCAGATAATGGAAGCTTCAGTGGTATGATACATAAATATGTTGGGATGGTTTGATTCTTATTCTGTTATGTTCTAGCTTTATGGGTGAGCAGCTACTGCTTTGTGTCATTGATCCTGGTTATTGCCCTGGTTCTGGCCTTGGTGAGCAGCAACAGCAGTATTGGGTTTGGTTGGAAAGGTCCTGAGAAAGTTATTATTGTTGTATAGTTAGTTGCCTACTACTGTGTGTACAGAGGTGTCATATTACCAAACTTAAATCTCCCATTAAAATCACCACGAGAATAGCCTCTGCTGCTGCCATAGATTCCACGTCCTCAGTTCCCCTCATTCCTGAATCCATATCCTCTTTCTGCTGAAAACCACACCCTGTTCAGCAGAGAAAGAACAACTATAGTTACAGAGAAGAAAGTTGGACTAGGAGGGTAGAAGATTTGTAAAGACCTACATCTACAATCTGCCATAATCTGTAGACTAGAGAAAAGTAGGATAGCAGCCAACTTTTCTATGCAGGCCTCAACCTAGAACCAACCTGGATACAACTCAAAACAGCATTGCCTAACCAGCCAATGAGACTTCAATACCTTGGATACGGAGAAAATGAGACCATAACAAAGAGGGCAGATCAACCTGCAACTTCAATCCTCACAGCAAGCAATAGCAAATCTACAGACACTTTTAGAGCTCACTTTACTCAACCCACAACTCACAAAATACACTCTACCTAATTTGAAGCCTCACCAACTCAACCCATCATCCCTAAGCAAAGCACCAGCTTAGAACCTGCAAGCAAAGTGTTAGTAGAAAAGGACACATCTCTGATTACAAATACACTCAAACACCACCCCCACAACATTGGTCAACCTAGGAAATAGCTGAGAAACTCACAACTAAGAAAGCCAGAACAACAGACAACAGGCTAGACACACTCCAAAGAATATAGGGCTCACTGTTATGCAACCCTCAACAGGAATTTCCTAACCCCCACAACCAGCCAATAAGTGCAGAAATATAAGGAAAAAATGTATAGCCTGCATGTACTCCATCATGCACTATAGAAGGGGTTTTTTTTTTTCCTATGGGAGGGGAGGGGAGGGGAGGGAAGGGGAGGGGAGGAATTGTTTGGCTTATTCAAATTTTGTGGTTGAAATTTCGTCAATCTATATTAGTTTAGTTATTTATTTATTATATGTATTTTTGTTTGATTTGGATATTGCTTTGCTGTTTAGTAGAACTATATTTGTTTTATGAAATTTCATGTATATTATGATTCTCTTTCTTTATTGCATTCTTGTTTTTTTACTCTAATCATATGATCTTCTCATTATACATGACCATTTGTAGGCAATTTTATATTTTTGCCTACTTATGAAAGTTAAGGCAATGGAATTGATGCCTATAATACACTTTTAAAATATTCATTACAGTTATCACAAAATGTCTCAAACCTTAATATAGTCTTGGTGTAGCATTGCCTAAGACTAAAAATCATAAATGTCATGTTCGAAGACCTGTATATTTATGTATTAAAGTTTATTAAGAAATCCCTATTTTCACTATTTAGATGCACTTCTATTTGTGCGAAATTTCTCCACTTTTTTGATCTAAGCAACTATTTGTGTTACTTGGCCATATTAGGAAAAGAGTTACTTCGTGATTAATGATGGAGAAAGATTGGGTGCATCTTAATAGGTAATGAAAATTATATTTAGAACCTATTGTGCTTAAAATATTCATTCTCAAATGTTTTAATAAATTTGGACTTTGAATGGTAAAATAGAACTACAGATGAATACATGAAAGCAGCATGGAATTTTGTGGACATGGCTAAAAGGAATGCAGGGTATCCAGAGAAGATTATTTGTCCTTGCAAAGATTGTCGAAACTTAAGTCACCATTGTATTCAGGTTGTGTATGAGCATTTGGTCATAAAGGGAATGGATGAAACTTATACAAATTGGTTTCATCATGGAGAACAACCAAATGTGAGTGATAAACCTGATATGGAAATATTAGGCTCATACAATTTATTTAAAGCTGCATGTGCGCAAGATGACAATTATGAAAAATCTGTTGACGAAAGTGGGGATGAGGATTTTTTCAAATTACTTGAAGAGGCAGAAACCCCATTATATTTAGGTTGTGAAAAATACACCAAGTTGTCAGCAATTGTAGCTCTTTACAAGCTCAAAGCTGTAAATGAATGGTCTGATAATAGTTTTAATAAACTTCTGGAGATATTACATGATATGTTACCAATAGGAAACGTCATTCTCAAGTCTGTATACTCTGTGAAAAAATTTATCAAAGCATTTGATTTAGGGTATGAGAAGATTCATGCTTGTGTGAATGATTGCCGTTTGTTTAGAAAAGAGAATGCTAAAATGGAGAGTTGTCCAAAATGTGATTTTTCACGATGGAAGGTCGATCAACGCACCAATAAAATTAAAAAAGGTGTTCCTGCTAAAGTGCTAAGATATTTTCCTATAATCCCAAGGTTTAGGAGGATGTTTAGGTCATCACAAATGGCTGAAGATTTAAGGTGACATTTTGCTCATAAAAGTGAAGATAGCAAGATGCGACACCCAGTTGATTCTTGCTCATGGGACTTGGTTAATAATAAGTGGCCACTTTTTTCATCAAATCCTCGCAATCTTAGACTAGGTCTAGCTGCTGATGGTTTCAATCCATTTCGTAATTTGAGTTCTACGTACAGTTGTTGGCCCGTGATGCTAGTTGCATATAACTTCCCACCATGGTTATGTATGAAAAGAGAAAATGTTATGTTGACATTATTGATTCCAGGAAAAAAGCAACCAGGTAAAGACATTGATATATATTTACAACCGCTTATAGAAGACCTGCAAGAGTTGTGGAATAATGGGGTGAATATTTATGATGCTTTCACAAAAACTGTTTTCAATTTGAGGGCAATTTTATTGTGGACAATAAATGACTTTCCAGCATATGGAAATCTCTCTGGGTGTACTACAAAGGGTAGAATAGCATGTCCTATGTGTGGCAACAATACATACTCACAGTGGCTAAAATTTAGTAGGAAGTTTGCATACATGGGCCACAGGTGCTTCCTTCCGCCATCTCACCCTTTTCAAAAGAAAAAAACTTGGTTTGATGGTAAGGAAGAAAAGAGAAGAAATCCAAAAATCATGACTGGCAACAACATTTGGGTTTCTATTAAAGACATGAAGAATGATTATGGAAAAAGTGGAAAGACGAAGTGAAAGCGAGATAATGAACCTATTCAAACGTGGAAAAAGAGGTCAATTTTTTTTTAATTACCTTATTGGAAGGTAATTGTTATTGACTATTTTGATATATCTTATTTATTTATTCTTTATTTTTTGTGAGTTTTTGATAGTAGCAATTTTATAAGTGTTTTTATAATGATTTCTCAGGAACTTACATTACGTCATAACTTAGATGTAATGCATATAGAGAAAAATGTTTGTGAGAGCATCATTGGCACCTTGTTGGATATCAATGGAAAATCAAAGGATGGTCTCAATGCTCATAAGGATTTACAAGAAATGGGAATACGACACGACTTGCATCCAACAGACCATGGGACTAGAACATACCTCCCTGCAGCTGCACATACACTATCAAGGACTGAAAAGAAAATATTTTGCAAGAGGTTATTTGACCTAAAGTTACTCGATGGGTATAGCTCAAATATTGGGAATTGTATATCAATGGAGGAATGCAAGATTATAGGCCTCAAATCCCATGGTTGTCATGTTTTGATGCAACAATTGTTGCCTGTAGCTTTGAAAGGATTAATGCCAGAAGGACCAAGAAATGCCATAATTCGGTTGTGTTCATTCTTCAACAAAATATGTCAACGAGTCCTTGATAGAGAACAAATAGCTGCCCTCGAAGAAGAAGTCATTGAAACCTTATGCATGTTTGAAAGGTTCTTTCCACCTTCATTCTTTGACATCATGATACATTTAACAATTCACATAGGACGAGAAGCAAGATTATGTGGACCAGTCCAATACCGTTGGATGTATCCCTTTGAAAGGTGAACACCTATTTTATGATTATTAAATATGACTATGTGTTAAGAAGTATCATTTTAATATGATGTTCATTTTTCTGAAGATATATGAAGATACTCAAAGGATATGTTAGGAATCAAGACGACCGAAGGTCAGATCGCAGAATGCTATCTTGCAGATGAGTGCATGTCATTTTGTAATAAAAATATGAAGACAACTATTGAAAAGTAGATTATCAAGTAGGCCGCAATCAAGATTTTGATAATGATGTGATTCTTGAAGGTCGTCCAATTTCAGGTGGAACATCAATCACATTGAGTGATGAATTGTTGGAAACTGCACATCGTTGCGTGTTGTTCAATACAGCCATAGTGGAACCCTATTTGGAGTAAGTATGATAGAATTTCCAATGCATAATTTACTACGTACCTGATATCAGTTATAAACCACTTACATATTTTGGTTTCAATCAGGATGCATTTAGAGGACTTAAAGCAATCAAACAGGAGCCTTGGTCTTCAAAAAAAATAAAAGCTTACTTTTGAAGCGACATGCTGAAAATTTCGCAACATGGTAAAAGGAAAGGGTTACATGTTATTTCAAATCTGTTTGTCTAGAAGAATATGATAACATAACATATGAATTTATTTCCTTATTTTTTAACAGATTCAGTTTCATACCCCATCAACTAACGAGTTGGACAATGATAAGGTGGACAAACTAAAATGGCTTGCATATGGTCCTAGAAAGTATGCAATGTCCTATAATGGATATATAATTAATGGGCAGCGATTCCACACAAAGGAAGCAGAGAAGTCAACTCAAAATAGTGGTGTTTCTATTGAAGCTAGCACCATGTGCAGAGCAAGTGCAAAGGACACTTCACAAGTTGTTGATGTCGTTGCATATTATGGTGTGATTAGAGATATACTTTTATTAGATTACCATACATTTCAACTTCCAATATTCAAGTGTGATTGGGCAAATATTGGACATGGTGTTAGATTTGAAGATGGTTTTACACTTGTTAATCTACCCCAAGATGAGAACCAATATGAGAGGGAGCCTTTTATATTGGCCTCACAAGCAAAACAAGTGTTTTATTCGAGAGAAACTGATTCATCGAATTGGTATGTTTTACTAAAGGCACCGCCAAGAGGTTATTATGAGTTGGAAATGTATGATGAGAATGAGGATATGTCTTCCAGGCCACAACACGTTTCATCACTTGATTTGAACATTGATGATGATAATGACGAAGGCAGTTTTGTGAGAGAAGATTGTGAGGGCATATTGGTGTGATTTGTGTGCTACTCTTGAAAAGATTGTAGTTTTTATCTCAAGTCTTTTTGAGTTTATAATGTTATTTTGAAATTTCTTTGTAAAGCACTAGTTTACATTCTAAATTTGTTTCAGAATTATTTATGGTGGTTTGAAACAAGATAAAAGAGTTTTAACTTATGATGAATGTATAAAATTGCACTTTAAAAGGTTTTATTTAAATTTTTTTGGGAAATGATGGTATGTACAGGGTTTTTTTGCTTGGTCATTTCTATCACTTTTGTAGCCTTTATGTATTTATAAGGTATACAACTTAATTCTTGTTTCAAGATACTTTCTTTATTTCAATTCATTTCTCTAACTAAGTTTGGAATTTGATGCTATGTTATTATTTTGTTGAATAGGTTGGCTACCATGGTTGCTAGTTGTAAGGGGAGGTTACATCCGAGGCAGACATCAAGTGAAGTCTCTCTTGAAGGACCATCCAACCTCTTGCCTCAAGATTCCCAAGAAACAACTGCAGTTCCTACAGAGGGTTCACAAAGTCTTAAACGAAAAAGGGGCCCAACCAAATTGAAAACAATTGCAGTGGATGGCGGAAGTCGAATTGAAATAGTGTACAATGACTTGGGCCAACCAATTGGTGATGGATCGGTCAAATTATCCTCCTTCTTAGGAGCTCTTGTTCGAGAGATTGTACCTGTAACACTTCCTGATTGGAGGAAACTTCCTTCGGGGATGGAAGAAGTCTTATGGAAATCTATTCAGGTGTAGTATACCAAACTTAAATATCTTTGCTTTGAACATAAAATAATCATAACATTAATGGTAATACAACTTGCAGGTAAGATTTAAGGTAGATGAAGAGTGGCAGAAAGATCATATATTTATGTCAATGGATGATCTTTGGAGGGCCTCCAAATCAAGATTAGTTACCAAAATAAGAAAAGCATCAAACGAAGAAGAAAGGCTTAAACTACGACCTGATAACATCAAATCAATTCATGAGTGCAAGGATTTCTTGAAGGAAAAGACAAGTGAAAAGTTTAAGGTAAGAAACTTCTGAAGTTGTCAATACTATTTTATAAAGGCAACATATGATAAAGACATTCTATTGTTATCAACACTATTTTATAAAGGCAAATTGTATTTGTATCACTACTATTATGTTTCTCCACCTTTTTGTATGTTTTGTTGCAAGGGGATCACTAATCATCATTGTTGATTGATCTTTCTTAGGGAGCATGCTGCTATTCCATTAAGCAAGATGATTGTCTATTTTACTATAATGTTGTATCAATTTCAATAAAATAGAATGTTTTCGTTGACCAAAAAAAAAAAAAAAACTGAAATTGATTAATTGCTTTAGGCTAAAAGTGAGAAATTCAAAGCAATTAGAAGGAAACAAGTCCCACATACATGCAGTCGCAAGGGATATGCACGGTTGACTGAGGACATGGTAACATTAAATTTTATTATAAATTTTATTTAGTTCTGTTTGTATTTTTTTTTTTATAGTATGAATCTTTTGTTTCCCCCTTAGAAAAACAAGGGTGCAACCTCCTCATCTCTATCTAGAGTTCTTGTCTGGATTCAGGCACATACCAAAAAGAGTGGTGAACCCATAAACACAACTGTTGCTGAAACTATTGTAAGAACATTTCTCTATTTAATAATTTTTATTTTTTATTTTTTATAATATATCTTGATATTCATATTGGTCATCCTTATCTACTCAGACATAATAATAATATTATTTTTTTTTCAGGATAAATTGAAAGAAGTTGAACTTGATGATCCAGTATCATCATCTATTCTTACGGTAAAACAAGATGCTCTTTCAAAAATACTTGGTCGTGAGAATCGCGGGCGAATAAGAGGGCTTGGCAAAGGAGTTACTCTTACTAAATTATGTGTACTCTCGCAAAGGGATAGTTTTAAAACTCAGGAAAAAGAAGAAGCTACTCAATTGAAAGAAAGAGTGGCACATTTGGAGAGCGTAGTTAGTCATCTCATGAGAAATGAGGCAAGTAGTTTTACGCATTTATTAAATTTACTTATATAGGTTTCAAACTTTTTAACATAATTACATTATTGTCTTTCATTTTTTGGTGTCAGAAGCAAGCAAGCGAGGAAGGATCAACAAGACCTATAGTTTCTCCCTCGGTAAAAAATATTATTTACATGAAAGTAGTGTGCGCACATGCACACACATACATTTCCATTCTATGAGTATATTTATATGTAGAGATCAACTTTAGAATACCACTTAAGGGGTTTAGGTCTTCACTATTCAGTGATACTACATGAATTAGAAATAATTAGCTAGAATGTGAGGGGTTCAAACACCCCAGATAAGATGATGGTGGTCATAGCTCCCCTTAATGATTAGAAGGTTGATCTTATTACAATTACTTTCATGTTTTGGAAAATGTAAGGGGACAGTTTCTATAATATAATTTAAACAGCTTGAGTAATGTTACTTCAATAAGTTGTTTACTAATACCAAGTAAAAATAAGAAGTTAGGAAAAAAAAATACATACAGGCAAATAAACACACTAGGATACATACATGCACGAAGCAATTACTAACCTTGCGAAGGCAAAATGAACTCATTTTCTTCTGATAAAGAAAAATGGTGGTCAACAGAATAGCAATCAAAGGAAAAAAAATAATGCCTCCCCAAAAATGTACTTATATTGCCTCCCTTCATCTCTGCATGAACACTCAAACAACAGAACTCCTTCTCAGTCAAACCTCATAGCACTGGCATGTTTCTGCTAGGTGAGGACTTCAAAGTTCTTCAAGTGAAAGATTTTTCAAAAAGAAACCCTCATTGCTTTTAGTTGCAAATTGTTGAAAACTTCAGCTGAGGACATTGAAAAAGGAAAACAAATGATCAGCTTAATTAAGATTCCAAATAAAGTGCACACATGCAGTTTATCTTCAGTCATTATTATACAGACAGTAGTTTTTTCACCTTTTTTTAATGGAGAGGTGATAAAAGCTATGGCATTGGGTCATTCACTAGAATGTTAACTGTAATTAGTTCTCTGGTTGAGGAATACTCAAGGCAATGTTCACAGATGGATTTTACTCGCAATATTGAAATTTCGTGGTTGACTCATGAGCTATGTCACATAGACTCAGGTAAGTATCAGGTGCGGGTTCAAGTGTTAGATCTTCCTAAACCTAAATCTTAGGATATTGGATATGCATCCAAAAGTTGGGAATGGATAAGGGGATACATCTTAAACACACACACACACACATATGTATTGCTTATTGTATAATCTTCTTAGATCATATGTTATACATTATTTAAAAATGTACTTCAAATAAAAAAGGATTTAGGAAAACATAGAATTTACATAATAGAAATGTTTTCTTTACTAGCAAATGCAAGTGTCTTCTTCTTCAAACATCATACAAAATTAGAGGATCCAAATGTCTATATTGGGTACAGGTGTTGGACACATATCCCCCATGTTTACCCTTGTCATATCCAGTGGACACAAGTACAATGGGAGAAGTAGAAAAGTTTGTGTAACACATCTTATGAGTATTGATTTAGACAATTAAAATTCTTGGTTGACTCATCATTATAGCGTATATATATAGAGAAAGAGGGGAGCTAACAACCATATATGAGTGACAGTTTCTCTTGTTTGTCATTGCCTTATTACTAAAATGTCAGAACACTAACACCCCCAACAAGAAATGCAAGTTGCTGGATTGGATGGGGTCAGGGGAAGTAGTTGCTGAAGGGCGTTGGTCTTCAAGTGATCCGAAACAACTTGTCTATCACATTCCTATTGGACCTAATGCCATGAGAGTATGGGTAGATCTCGTAAGAGAAGCTGGAGCATATTTATGGAGGCCTACTGCTGACATGACTTACATTGAAGACGCTGTGGGTAATACAGTTGCGTGGCCAGCTGACAAAGTTGTTATGGGGCAGCGATCACTTCTACAGGTTGGTAATGTTTTAAAAGATTACAAATATTACTCTTCATGAACAATTTAAATCTTATTATATTTGTTTTTATTTATTCCACCTGCAGAAATGTATTTGTAGAGAATGTAGAAATGTTTTTTTTTTATGAATAGACGGGTCGGATCTAAACCGGAATCCTTATAATGCAATAGAAGTATATTTATTAAGAGATAAGACAATACAAAGAGAAGAGTAAGGAATGCTTGATATTACGAAAGAAATAACACTTTTTTAAGTGATAGGATATTACAACATACTTTATAGTTTTGCATGTCACATTACCTGCCAGAATAAGATTTCTTGTATAAAGGTAGATGATGGAACACCCTCAGGCCACATTGGAATGACAACAATGTGTTTATAACGAAGGAACTTTAGTTGAACCTGCTTCTTTATTAGATGGCCATGCATATGTGGACCCAAGGAAATATTGATTCTCGATATATATAAAGTGCTGGGCAGATCTTATTGCCTGAACATATGCTGTTTGAATGCTCATGTCGATCACTAGATTTTTTGCACAGACTAGGTTCTGCAATAAAGAACGTTACAAACACAAACAATTATCAAAACTGAAAAGAACAAACAAATTCAGTAGAACTTTCCAATGTGCTAACTTAACACTAAAAACAAACAAATTCAGTAGAACTTTCTAATCACGAATCTGTGATTCATGTATGCGCCATTGTGGTTGAATCTTTATGCAGGATGCTTCCGGGTTGCTATGCTTAGGCCGCCAGATTATGATCTCTGATGCAGTGTTGCTGAGATGGCTGTGGGTGGGCTGGTTGACTTCTGGATGAGGGTGGGTAGGTGACTGCCTGAATTGGTGGATGCTTGTCTGTTGGGTGTATTTCTTTTTTTTTTTTGATCGGCAAAAAGTCTCTTTATTAATGAAGAAAGCAAAATATGCTAAAACTTACATCAATAAAGATGGAGAGTGCAAAAATAAGCACTAACCCAAAGATTGGTGAGCAGCCAATCAGGAGGAACAAAAAAAATAGAAAAAACAACAAAAAACAGCCTACAGCAGTACTGCTGCAATTCAACATCATATCCCAAAAATCAGCATACACCTACAGCATACACTCTAAGACAACAAAACACCAGAAGCATTCAGTAGATAGACTGCCCTCTACATCCCAGCTAAACTGCCATCTGCTTACCAGCAGCATACCCCGACCATACCCCACCATACCCTCACAGCCAATACATTGGATTTGCTCAGCAACAGAGAAACAAGTCTTTTGGCCTCCTATAGTCACCACCCAGCTAACAGCACCTATAATCACCACCCAGCAACAGGACCACCAATAGTAGAACAGATCAACCCAAATAACAGCCCACAAATAGCATACACCAGCAGATGAGCACTGTTAGACATATCAGGAAGTGGCTTCCTTAATTCCTCACTGAACCTTGCATATCAATTAGATTTCAAGCCAGAACCCACCAGCTCCACCCTAAACAACAGACAACATAACAGCAGTAGACAACATGACACCCTACCCACTCACCCTTGGAATTCCATGATTTTATCCACTCAATCCAGAACCAACCAGCAAACAGCAGATAGCAAACCAGCCACCAAACTAGCCACACTGATTTTCCTAAAACCTCATACAGCAAAAAGACCTCCAAAAGCATAAAGCAGACCAGCAACCAACACTCCCAAAATAAATTAGCAGCATGCAGATTAGCTTCCAAACCAGCAAACAAATTAGCGCATGCAGATCAGCTTACAAAGTAGCAACTTGCAGGTCAACATATTCTGAATCTGGAAGAGATCACCAGCTTGGGTGTATTTCTGCTGGTGTATCCGTGGTTGTTGATCCGTTATATCTTTGGTGTATGCTATTGGTGATTCTCGTATCTTTGTCAGGTTGAAGAAGTGGTGTTTTAGTAACTTTGGTATTTTGTTAACAATTTGTAATTTTATTTTGATCCAGCAAATCAAAGGATAACATTTTGTAATCATAACATTTTGTAACTTTTAACAGATCAAAGGATAACATTTCTGGTATACTGTGTTGAAGAAGTGGTGTTTTAGTAACTTTGGTATTTTGTTAACAATTTGTAATTTTATTTTGATCCAGCAAATCAAGGGATAACATTTTGTAATTATAACATTTTGTAACTTTTAACAGATCAAAGGATAACATTTATCGAATGTGTTGTTAGATTAGGTATATAACAGATCAAAGGATAACATTTTGTTAACAATTTTTGTCTGCTGTGTTGAAGAAGTAGTTATGGTGCTCTGCCTTTGCTCCAGCAGAGGAGTGCTTTGTTGCTTCTTTGCTTTTGTTTTGATATAATTTTATTTTCATTTTTCCTTTTTAATGATATACAGTATTGTTAAACTGATTATACTTATTGTGACGTGTTGATTATTGTTTTACAGTTATTAGGTTTGGAAAGAAGATGGAACCAATAGAAGTCAACTTGGAAGTTTGTGGGTGCAGAAAAAGGAATTTGAATGTGTTATTGGCTTGTACATACCGACATTATGACTTTAAGTTTTTGTTTTTATTTTTATTTTTTTGAACATAGTGAGAGATTGTGTTTTGATACTTTATTAAGACAATGTTATGACGATTTTATTATTTCTTGAAATTTGTGGTGATGAGTTATTTTTCAATGATGATATTGTTTTGTATGTGATGGATGAAAATGTGTTTGTTGCATTTACAGAATTTAGGTTTCCAATATTGGTGTTGGAATGGATTTTTATTATATTTATAAATGGAAAAAGCTTCGGACCCCCAGTGGGGGTACTGGGGGTCGCCTCTCATTGGTCTAAAAAAAAAAAACAGTTTTTTTTTTTTTTAATGTTTTCCACCAACCCCGTGCTACCACGTCACTGGGGGTCTGAAGCACGGCTCATTTATAAATACTATATGATAGCATTTAAAATTGCTATCATAATGAGGTGTTTGTAGCATTTAAAAAATGTTATCATGCTTTATTATAACATTCTTGGTTAGTTATGATACGGTAAATTGTAACATTACTAGATTGCTATAAAAACAATTTTATAGCATTAACAAAATGTTATCCTTTGGTATTTTTAGTAACTTTTAACTATTTCATAGCATTCAAAAATTGTTATAATATATTTACGATAGCGTTCAACGATAACATTCGATAAATGTTATTAAAAATGATACACTTTTAATAACATGGGCAAACATAGCATTCCAACGAATGCTATTGCTTACTTTTGATAGCATTCATCGAATGCTATAAAATGTGTTTTTTGTTGTAGTGCTCGATACGATGACAACCATTCCATACCCAATATAGCATCAAAACTCGATATGTCAATCAACACAAATGCAAAAGGAAGTCGGTGACCGGCAACCTTTATATCACAATCCCTACGCCCTTGTTCCAAAACAATCTCACCACTAATAGATGACTCTATACTGAGTGGAGATGCTAATCGAGCTAACTCTAACCCCAATGCCGATGCAAATACAGACTAGATAAATGAATGAGATGCACCCGTATCAATCAACACATTAGCAATAGAATTGCATAGCAAGAAAGTACCTCTTACTACCGAAGGCATTGGTACTAAGTCTGGTGCAGTAACTGCATACACGAGCCCTGAAGGCCTCTGCATTACCTGCTCACCCCTTGGAGCATAAGCTTGATGCACTGACTAAGCTAAAGAGGCTCCTTGATTGGCCCTCAAGGCCTGAGCTGACTGTGCATGCTGGTGGCTTTGTGTCTGCCTCGAACTAGACGCACCAGGTGTGCCACCCAACTGAGGGCAAAACCTCTTCATGCGCCCTGCCTGCCCACACTGATAACAAGTGAGCGACTACCCTCTCTCTTGACTTTAGCTCTGAGAATGAGTCGAAGACGATGCAGACCGTTGCCCTCCTTCCCTCTATGGGCAAGCTAGAGACTTGTGGCTGAACTGGCCACACTTGAAACAAGCAAAATCTCCCTGACCACCTCTCCTAGAACCCGAACTTGGTACTAAAAAAGTGGACCTCGACAGAGCTCCCAAGGACTATTGTGGGTTAGAACCCCTCTACCTTTTACTGTCTCCCTAAATATCTTAACTCTTCTTGGAGCCCCTCATCCATTCTTCCTCCATTTGCATCATGGTCTCAAGATGAGCCAACAACCCTACAAGTCATCCGTAATCTCTAATCATCAAATCATCTACTTTGAAAATAAGCTCAGTCTTTAATCTTTTCTTGAACTCCACACAATGGTGCTCCTTTGTCACCATTAACTCTGGTGCAAATTTAGAGAGGTTAGTAAAAGCTGCCTCAAACTCGGCTACCGGTGTGGTCAACGACTTAAGCTGTGAGAATTGCTCCCTCAACTTCTCTCTAATAGTGGGAGGCAAAAACTTAATCGAGAAGGCGTTGACAGAAGCCTCCCACGTCACTCCAATGCACCCACGCGCATACTTCCACCATTGACCCGTATCTTTCTTTAGCTGGAAGGATGCTAGGGTCACTCTCAGTTCGTCGTCCTCAATGCCAAGTATCTCAAATGTCTTCACTATCTGCTCTAGACACTCATCCACCTTCAGTGGCTCCTTGGGATCACCGAAAAATTCGTTCGCATTGGACCGGAAGAACTCTTACTTCAAAAAAGATGGCCCCGTCTCAACAACATGGGCCTGAACTTGATTCTCAGCCCTGAGAATGTCCATGGATTCCCGTAACACATCGGCCATTTTGTGGGCTAAGGCGCCTATGGCCTGCTGACCGACTGGTTCAGCCACATTGGCCTGACCAACTCCCTCCTCTTGTGCTAGAATATCATCCTGTATCGGCATCTCCCACTATTTAGGCCTACCATGCCTACCACCACGACCACATCTTGACATCCTAATAAAGGTAACAAAAGAGATTAGGACATTTAAAATGTGTCGAAGCTAACTCACTTGTGTCCTAATGCGGTGGACAATAATAATTCATTCTACATAAGCACATAGTCACACAAACACAAACGAATTTCTTTCCTGGATAATGACCATTCCACAACGTTGCCAGAGTACCAATTAAAAACAGTAGTGATCAAGTGCTCTTCTAATAGGATTGTAGACCCAATCAATATCCTAGAAATTAAATCCCATACTCATATAATCACATGAGCATGTTATCACATAGCACACCATACATACAAATGTCTCTATCAAGCGAGACAAACCCATTGTGGTAATAACTGCTTCCTACGTACCCAAAGTATTCAAACCCAGTACGCTCTGATACCAAGTTGTAACACCCTGAAATAATTATAATAAACCAACCGTAACAATAATTAAATAACAATATAAATCAGAGTACAATATCCTTCCATTTCATGAAATTCAGTTGTACAAAAGAGGTGGCACATGCGAATATACATTCATAAGTCCTAACCCTAAATCTATAGCATGTGTCAATCACAAAAATAAGAAATAGAAGTTAAACAAGTAATGAAAATGCCTTGAAGGCTTCAAATTTCCAAGACAATGCTTGGTTACAGTAAAAGTGAGTCTTAAGCTCAATACATATAAAGCCCTAGGCTTATACAAACATTAAAATACAAAATAACAAACCTGAGCTTTCAATTCAACAGTCCTCCCAAGCTAAGTCCGTGGTGGAGGTATTTTACCAACACCTGAAAATGGTTTTCCCATATAGGGTGAGCCAAAGCCCAGTAGAAATAATCCAACACAATATATGAATCTTAATGTAGACACTCCATTTTTGACCGCCCTTAAGACTTTGGCACTTGATTTCGAACACCCGATGATGAAAGTTATACTGTGCAATCTTTTGAATTCTTGGCGAATAAATTTGGATTCAAGCTCTAATCCCAAGCCTTGCACCCTATTTTGACCAAAACTATTCTAAATCTCAAAACCCTCTCTTTCAAAATATTTTTGAAAATGTTTCTATGATGTTCCGAGTCTCGTATTTTGTTTAAAATTGCATTTTTTGGTAAACTGAGTAGGGACAAAGTGGAAATGAATGGAAGTGAGGTGAAATATTTGAAAAATCTTTTAAACAACTTATTTATAGGTTTGGAGTTGAATAAAATATGAGTGAAGGGAAGAAAATTAGTTGGGGAGTGGTTGAGCATGAAACCGTTAAGGGAGAACTGAGCAGTCTACACTAAATCAGGCTTATCCTTTTGTACACTTGGACTTTAGTTGTTAGGACATAACCATTAGAAAGTAGACTTCTGAGGCTTCACTTTGGACTCAAGAATCATCTAAAACCAAGTTCGGATGGTGGAGATGTGGCTATTGGAAGTTGGGGCATCAATCCGGTTAAGATAGAAATGAGCAACCTTTACTAAAATAGGTATATCTCTCTGACCACTTATAATTTAGATGTTATGCTACCACCATTAGAACGTAGACTTCTGGGGCTTCAATTTAGACTCAAGAATGACCTAAAACTGAGTCTGGATGAGGGAGATATGCCCATTTGAAATCGGACCTAAAGTGCAGTCTTTGAGACCCGGCCGGGTCTACGTAGAACCGGCCGGGCCTTGATGAAAATTTCTCCAGAGTGTTTTTTTTTTTACTTTTCCTTGTTTTTTCAGGCCCAGCTGTGGGTTTTGAGGGCCATCCGGGCCTCGATGGCGTCAGGCAGAGAGTTGGCGGGAATTGAACAAATATCTTTGTTTGAAGATATTTTGGACCTTTTTGGCTCAAACTCTATAAATAGAACCTCTTCCTTCAGAATTGAAGGTTAGAAAATTTTCCAAAAGACTTTGAGAGCTAAAACCATCGTCCTTACTCCTTTGATCTTCAAACCTTTTTTAAAGTATACATACACAATACATACACCATTAGAGCTTGTTCTTGAAGCTTTTTGCTAGAGTTTCAAACCATATTTCATAAACTTGAGGGTGCTTTGGAATCAAGTTTGATCAATAACCAAAGCTTACTCTGTTCAAGAGGTATAAGCTTGTCACTTTTGTTTTGCTTTCATTTCAATCTATTTCTTGTGTTCCTATGCTGTTTTGGGCCCATTTCAAGTGTTGAAACTTAGGTTTGAATAAGCTACCAAAGGTAGAGAGGGCTAACACCCTTTCTTGCACCTTACTCCATAGCTCATCCCCTTTGTTTTATCACTATTTTTTTCTTAGCTTACAAACTGATTTTCAGAGGTTCAAAGGGCTGAAAAACATGGTTTAAAAGTCTCAAATGTAGAAGGGTTAGCCACCCCTCCTTAGTCTTACTTACTAGTTTTGTAACCCCTTGCTTTTGGCTATGTTTTGTGCTCTTTTAATTATGATTTTAGCCACTATTTTTGGACTGTTTTTGGACTATTTTCAGAGGCTAAAAATCATGCTTTCAGGTTTCAAAGGTAGAGGGGTTAGCCACCCCTCCTTGTTCTTGCTTACTAACCTTATTTCCTTTGTTTGTTGTTTAGCTTTTTAGGCTCTTTTCTTTCATTTTGAGCCACTGTTTTTCACCTATTAGGGGCTATTTTAGGGCTGTCTTAATTTATTTAATTACTTCAAGCTTTGATTAGTTCATTTGTTGTCTCCTAAGTTTACTTGTATAGCTTGTTGCATGTTGTTCTAGCTTTTCTTTAAGTAATTTCCTTTGTTTAAGAGCCTCATTTTAATAATCAACTTACCATTTATTTCTTTTATTTGAGAGTTGTTTCAAATGGTTGATGGTTATTCAACACATGAACCAGAGTTTTGCGCTTAATGGCTTAATCACTACGGAGATTCACTGTCAATGGTGTAATCTCTCTTTCATGTTGAGAATTACTTCCCATTTGACGCTTCTCTCCTTTTAGAGGACTTAATCACCATGGACAAATGGACTAATGAATGGCAATGACTAAAAGAACTGGTTTAAAAGCAGCCAACACACTTAAAGAAAATGGATTTAATTGTTTAGACTTGGCCGGACGTTATGCCAAGTTTTTCGAGTCAAGGGTTGTCACATGCTAATTCATGGCATTTTGATGATTGTTGAAGCGTCTCTACCACCCTCTTTGAGTTCATTCCATGACAAGAGGGAGGGGTGGTCATATTCATTGCATTTCATTGATTTTTGTCAAAAAGTGTATCCGAGACCATCAAGCAATCAACTTGCTCATTGATGGCTTTGGAATAAATTTCAACCTTCTCTCGAGGCTTTCCCATGACAGAGAAGGAAGAAAGGGACAAACAGAGCTTGAGGACACTCTGTCTGCATTGGTTCACCTCAGAACACAAAAATAGAGCTTTTGCACCAAATTGATGCATGGCTGGCCATCTGTACCAGATGCCGGTCATCAAGTGATGCACAAGCCCTCAATGTGTGGCACAAGAATGCGCTTTTAGAAAATAAAGGATGGCGTGGCTAAAGGTAAAACAGAGGCAGCTTAGGCAGACAGAGTAGCTCTCAAGCGCTGTGCATGCAACCTTCATCGATTTTCACTTACGCATTTTGTCGAATGTAATTAATCTTATTGTAATTAATTAGTTGTAGCTAGTTAATTTTGTAAAGTGTTGTAATTAATTAAGTAGTTAATTAATTATTCAATTTTGTTTTGTAATTAGTTAGTTAATTTATTTGTTGTAATAATTAGTTAAGTAATTTAGCTAATTTAATTTGTTTTGTAATAGTTAGCTTAATTAGCTTAGCTTTAGTTTGTCAGCTTAGTTTATTCATTCGTACTCTCCTTCGTGAGAGCACAATGTAATAATGTGTATGTCTTCCAACCCCACATTTTTCTCCCTTTTATTTACTAGCTTATGATGGTTAGATTAAGGACACCATGTTTCGATTAGCATACTTCATGCCTTGCATCCATTTGTATTACATGCACCAAAGCTCAGTTCATCATTCTAACTGTATTGTCATCTAAATAAATCTTTAAATGTGTGCTTAGACTGCATGTTAGCAAAGTGATTCACATGTCAAAAGTTAGTGATTCACATGTCATAAGTTATTAACTGAATATCGTATGTGTTACATTAGACATTTTACATAGTTAGGAATCATGCTTATTTTTCTAACTCATATCTTCTTAGCTTGGAGCACTAGGTGAGTTTTTTGTGCTTTAGCATACTTGCATGAGTGTAAGTGACTGCCATGACAAAGCATGCTTACCATGAGGCTAAATGCTTATTTGATAAACTGCTTGAATGCTTGTGGATGAAGGCTTATTGCTTGAATTAGAACGATTTAACAAATGTATGTTTAAGCCCACTATTTCTAGTGGCAAATTCACAGCTTTAAGCCTACTTTGTTGAGTGGTAAATTTGCAAACTTTAAACCGACTTGAGGTGGCAAATTCAAACCCTTTTCACAAAATAAACGTGAAATTGAATTGTTCCAACTTGAGCAAACTTGTCTATACTTGTTTGTGCGCATCACTTAGTAAAGCTTGCTTAATAACCGGAACAAGAGCACATAATGTATATAAAAATCATATCATGATTAGTAGATGCCGATCTTTGATTGGGCGAGCGAGGGTGCTCAATTCATGACCTTCCCCTCTTGTACCTAAGTTCCCCGACTCGAGGCAACTTTGGTGATGACAGACACGTGGCCTTTGGCATGAGTCATGGGTTTCCTAAATTTCTCCAAAAATAAAATATTTAGGTGGCGACTCTGTATCTGGCAAAGTAGTCTAATTTTGGCATTTTGATCCCAAAATCAAATTTTCAAAAGATTTGTCGAATTTGGACTCTTTGGTGTTTATCAATTTCACATTGCACTTGTGAGATTAGATTCAGAACTACGGTGGTCCGAACTGTAGGGCTTATTTTTGAGTTTTCGAAAAGGGGTGCGAAAAAGGCGAGCTGCAGTTTCTGGCCACTCTGCTGGGGACTTTAGAGAACTTGACTTGAACTCATGATATGACATTTTATCTACACTTATGTGTTTCTTTACATTTGGATTTGCATTTGTATTTGCATCGGTGCACCTAAGTCACTGTGTTTTCCATCTACTATTCCTGGACGGTTTGCCGGAGGCTTGCTTGGAAAAGTTTGCCAGAAGGCTGACCGGTTGCAGGCTCTGCCATGATGGGAACACAACCCTTGGATCTGGACTATCGCTGTACCGTTTAATCCTCCTTTCACTTCTCGGTATTAGGTGTGAGAGGTATATTAGGTAGTCTTGTTGAGGTACCCTTTTTGACCAATCGGCCTAGTTGCATATCGAAAAACCATAGAGACTGTTCCAAACTAGGACAGGATGCTCTCCCATATGCAGGATGATGTGATACCACTTGTTTGAATAGTAAAGCCGTAGATCACTCCACAGCTAGGACAGGGAAACCCTAAACCCCCCATAGGGGTGTTTTGAATGCTTTTGTGCAAAATGTGAACTCTTTGGGAATGTATGATGCAATCCTCGAAGAGTCTTAATATTGAGGCAATTCCTTTCCAAACTTGAGGGTCATATCAAAATCAGAATTTGGGTCAAAATCCAGGGGTTTGTTTGATATCAGAACCAGAACTAGAACTAGAACCAGGGCCAAAAATTGTATCTTGGTTTTGCTTTGACTGGTATACCCAGTATCCTGATCTGATACGGCATTTATTTGTAATGCCAGGTTTGTCTGAGCTAAAGAAGGAGCAGTACCCAACTCAGCAAAGGCCCAGTCCATCTAACCCCCAAAAGGCCAGCTCAAAAAAAAAAAAAAAAAATTCCATCCACTACCAAAAGACCAATTCCAAAAGAAATCAATTTAGTCAAACCTATCTAGACTAATCCAGTACAAATACATCAAGCAACCGGGTCAAAATCAGTTAGCTCTCAACTTACACCCATCCATTTCCTTGATTGCCAACCCAACAAACCCATGATGGCTCAGAGTCCAGAAGAAAATATGGCCACAATAGCGACGTTAAGCCAGAGAATTGCTATACAAGATGAGACCAATGCTGAAATGCAATGCCCATCTAGGGCATTTACTACACATACAATCTGGGCCCCCAATTGAACTTTGACCCACCTCCGCCAGCTGAAGATTTGCAAGGTTTGGATCCCCAAGAAGGGTTGGCTCAAGCTTGAGTTTTCAGACCCCTAGTGTAGCTAAATGAAAGGCTTTATCCCCTTGACATGGATAATCTCGACCCGATCTCGTTAAAAATTGCTAATCTTGAGAAGCAATTCAAAAGGGCAAAGGGCCTTAATTCCATTCCCGACATTGAAGATGGGTACATTGAGGTTAATGTAAGACTTCCAGACAGATTCAAAATGCCACATATTGGCCATTTTGACGGGTTTAGAGATCCTATGGTATATATTTGGCTTTTCTTGGACGTCCTGAAACCAATTGGTCTGACTAAGGCTCAGAAACTCTCTCTATATAGAAAAACCCTGTCAAGCGTAGCAGCCACTTGGTACGCCAAGTTGGAGGATACAGTGAAGCAGAACTGGGAAGAGTTGGCAGAGGCATTTGTCAATCAGTACGCTTACAATACCCAACTTGAAATAACCACTCAAGACCTTGAAGCAACCCACCAGAATCCTGAAGAGCCTTTTGTGGAATTTGTTGCAAGGTAGAGAGCAAAGGCAGCACAAATGAAAGATTGTCCTTCTGAAAGGGACTAAGTGCGGATAGTGGTGCAGAACCTTGAGACTGACATGTTGCAAAAATTGATAGTTGTTCCACTATTCACTTTCAAAACTTTGCATGAATTGGGGGTTTAGATTGAGAGTGCATTCAACAAAGGGATTATTTCCAGAACAAGCAAACCAACAAGGAGGGTTTTTCCCGAGAGTACCAATGCAGGCAGTAGCACTATTCCTGAACCCACTGAAATTAATACCGTTGTTGCCACTCTCAAACCTGCTAACCCTTTTGCCAATATCAACCCACAAATAGCTGGCCCAGCTCGAGCTAAAGGCAGAACTTTCACCCCCCTCTATATGAGCCTAACTAGCGCACTAAAAATCCTGATGGAAAAAGGGTATCTCAAAGCCCTTGATCTCCAACCACTTCTTGATTCACTCCCTGCTAGACATGACCCCACCAACTACTGTATGTATCATTAGCAGCATGGTCATGGTACCGATTGTTGCTACCACCTTTGTCATGAGGTTTAGAATCTCATCGACAACCAAACGATAGCTCCACCTCAAGACCCCAATGTTACCACCAACCCACTTCCCATCTGAGACCAAGTATCTCCACCCCACCTTAACCTCATCCATATACTCCCATCTACCTTCAACCCTAGCATATACATCACCCCAACCCATTTATCCAAGCCTGAAGTGTTCATTCCAGAAAGTACTGATTAGGTTCAGGTACGCCAAGGACGCCAAATGGCCGAACCTACTACTGCTGAGATGTTGGGAATGATTGAAAACCTTCAAGAAACAGTGGCAGATTTAATATTTAGGGTTTCGATGCCATCAAAAAGCTCCCCAATCTTGGGGCAAGCTGCAGTTGAAAAGGGCCAACCAAAAACTATCTCAAGTCTGGGTGATGACAGATTAACGACAAATGGGTCTCGCTTCGATATAGCCACCCAGTCCCTTGGCCAAGCAGAAGCAAGTGGCAAGAACAAAGCCAGGACAAGTATTGATCCTTATTTACAACTTCGGTGGGCTGTCAAAACTTTGAAGGTCAAAGGGTTGAACAAGCAACATGTTCTTGAAGTTGTTGCAAAGATTGTGGATAACACTTTTGTCACTCAGGGTGAGAGCATTTCGAATCAGGGAGCAAACAATGAAAATGGATGCTTTACCAGAAACACCCATCCTGATTCCAATCCCAAGCCCATGAATACCCAACCAGTACCCACCAACCCATTTGCCAATGTTTCTAAACGTAGTGTTTCCTCCTCCAAAAAATGAACCTTCACCTAACTCCATATGAGCCTAACCTGTGCATTGAAGGTACTAATAGAGAAAGAGTATCTCAAACTGCTTAATCCTCGACCTCTCCCTAATCCTCTCCCATCTACACACGACTCTACCTAATATTGCATATTCCATCAGCAGTACAGTCACTATACTGACTGTTGCTTTCGCCTTCGCCATGCAATTCAAGACCTGATTCACAAAAGGGTCATCACCCCACCTGAACATCCCAAAGCTGTCAATAACCCTCTCACTGACCGCAATAGCTGGCCACTCCATGACATAAAACCCACCCACAACTTGCCAACAACCAATCATTACCTTGGTTGACACATCATACTTGCTAATAAGCCCAAACCCATTGTGTTCATTCCTGAATCTTCTGATCTAAGCAAAAGGAACAAAATGCTTGACGAGATGGAAAGTTTACTTGATCTTGATGAGGTCAAGCTTGATGAAGCAGTGATGCCAGCACTGATGGATGGAATGACGAACCTCAGTCTCAACTAGGGGAATTATCAAGAGCACTTGGAAAGGACCTTCTGAATTACAGGGCATGGTGTGAAAAAGCAATTGCTTCAATCAAGAAGATGTGTGGGGACAATGTAATTTTGAGGATCAATCTGTGAGATCCTACCTGGTGTTGATGATTGTATTGTCAAACTGAAGGTAGATTTGGACCCTTCTGGACCCTCCTATGGGTTACTTGAAGTTGTTTTTGAATTCTGCCCATGGACTTAGAAAGTGAAAACCCATTTTGTTTCTAGGGTACTGATTTTGTTGTGACTTGGAAAGAAAAAACCATTATGTTGTGAGTTTTATTTTCTGTCTTTTTTTGTGTTGTTGCGTCAGTTGAGTCTTCCTTTGAGTCGCTTATGTGTACCCTCGGGTCTTCGTTTTGGTGTTTTAATAATAAGAAAGCAGGAGTCAAGTTTTTGATCATTTTATTGTGCCTATAGTGATGCATGTGTGACCTTTTACAAATAGAAAAAGGCTTTGAATTTGTTTTTGAATTTATTTTTTGAATGAGATTCTATTAATAAACTCGAGTATTAAGAAGGATCCCCTGAATCGTTTGAGTGAATTCTGACTTATCGATGCAAAGTCATTCATGATTTCAAAGTTTTTAAGCTGTTCCTTTTGCAAAACTTGCGAAGATAAGTTCAGAATTGTGCGTGGTATTCTACATTGTCATGGGGATCCTTTTCGCCATTAGGCGATCATTGTTGTAAGTACAAGGAGGCTTCAGACCTACAAGTACAAGGCGGCTTTCAGACCTCACAAATTATAGAACTTCTCCTCTGGTGTTTTCATTATTTCAGAAAGAAATAGATAAGCGAAGACAAAAAAGAAGAAAAGAAAAAAAAAAGAAAAGAAAAAAAGAAGAGAAAGAAGAAAAAAGAAAAAGAAAAGAAGAAAGAAGAAAAGAAAAAAAGAAAAGGAAAAAAAAGGGAAAAAGAAGTCAATCATCAAGCCAAAGGCATCCATTGGAATGAAATCCAATCAACTGTGAGGAAGGGAACTTTTGTCTAAATTCGGGAAAGTCAATGTGAGGAAGTACCACATTGCGAGAAGAACCAACTCTAAAAATGAAGCAAAAGAAAGGAAGAAGGCATGCATAAAAGAATGGAGAACCAAGCTCAAATTAAGGCGAAGCCAGTTCAAGTGTTAGGGTAAAAATGACCATTGATCAAACTCACTACAAATGTTGTAACTTTATCCATGAGAGGCTCGTCAGGACGAAAACTTGAAAGGGTGACCTAGGCAAAAGTTAGAGCATGAAAAATGAGAAATCAAAAAATATAGCTTGTAGGGTTGAAAACCCCGAAAGGACGACTTTGGCAAAAGTTAGAGCGCTAAAAGAAGAATGTCAACACCCGAGTGAACCTCATCCATGAACTACGTTGACCTGATTCCCATTTTTGGGATACGTAGGGAACTTCATTTTGAAGTTGAGTCTCAACCATATCTATCCATTCATCTTAACCCAATCATCTTGCCCGATTCACGTCGTCAGCTTCGCATCAATCCATGAGCTACACCAACTGCTGTGTATATCACATACTTGCGTTGGGTAAGAAAGAACTAACTTGAATCAACAAGAGGAGCAATTTTCGATACTTGAACTTATCAGTTGAATCTCTATCTTGAGCAAAACAAGAATCAAAATTGAGTTTTAAAGGGAACATAAATAAAACTAGGGGCACGATGAATGACCAGTTACCTTGAGTCTTTTTCTGCTTTTGGGTCAATTATGAGTTCTGTTGTGTCGTGTCCAGTATTTGTCTTGGTTTGCACTCCTCATTGAGTCACCATAATGTGTATGTCATTCAAAAAGCACTCTTCATCGAGTCACCTTAATGAGTTTGTCACTCAAAAGTTCAAATAGAGTGGCATGGTCAAAATTCCATACACAAAAAGTTTGCAAACAAGTTCGTGTGTGGAATTCATAAACGAACTGAGAGTGCTCATACAAGGGGCAACACATTCATGATCGGTGTATATGAGGAATCTGTCACTGCTTCGGAGGTGACTGGAGTAAGTTCTCAACATGTTGGAGCAGAAGAGAAGCATGAGTTTGATGGGTTGACAACTGTTCTGGGATCTGATGGTCCCCATCGCACGTACCTGCATAATTTTGAAAACAGTGGCTAATAGCTGGACACTAGGGGCCATTGTCAGTACATCTGATCGGGCCATCCATTGAACAAGGGACATGAACCTAACCAGTGGCCAATAACTGGACACTAGGGGAAATTTTCAGTGTATCTGATTGGGCCATCGATTGAACAAAGGGGCATGAACCTAACCTTTCTCTCCATTCGCTCAGAGCCATTTGTTGTGCACTTTCCCCTGGATTATGGTGGGCTCACCCCCATGATGATTCTGATATGATTCAGCTTTCGAAAGTTGTCTTCGACCATTTTAAGACTCTTTGGGGATTGCCATCTTCCCTCTGATTAATACACGTGTTTTGGATTATGCATGCATGCTCATAAACTCTGGTTGGGTTGAACTACGCGATTGGTTGCTCTTGCTCGACACCAGTTCTGCAGTTAACAGAGTTTTGTCGAGTTGTTTCTCTTTGTGTTACATTTCAATGAGTTGTGGCAAGTTGTCCTACACTCATTCTGCATACCTTTCAAATTGTATCAAACTATTTTGTGCACATGCATCACACTATTTTGTGCATCCATATAGCACTGTTTTGTGCATTCATCTTATATTTCATACAACATCGCACTATCTTGTGCATTTCATCTTACATCACACTATCTTGTGCATTGCATAGCACTGTCTTGAGCATTTCACATTTCCTCGCACTATCTTGTGCATTTCATCTTATATCGCACTATCTTGTGCATTGCATAGCACTGTCTTGTGCATTTCATCTTACATCGCACTATCTTGTGCATTTCAACTTACTTCGCACTATTTTCTGCATTTCATCGTGTGCATTTCATCGCACTATCTTGTGCATTTCATCTTACATCGCACTATCTTGTGCCTTGCATAGCACTGTCTTGTGCATTTCACTTTACACTCGCAATATCTTGTGCGATTTGTGCATCGCACTATCTTGTGCACCTTATTCACACTATCTTATGCACCTGCATCGCACTATTTTGTGCATTCACCTCGTATCGCACTTTCTTGTGCACCTGCATCGCACTGTCTTGTGCATTCACCCTCACTCGCACTGTCTTGTGCACCTGTATAGCACTATTTTGTGCATTCACGCTGCATCGCACTGTCTTGTGCACCCACTGGTCTAGGAGACCTTAAATCCTCTAAAGATGCAATTCCTTTGGTGTTTGTCGTGCCCGAACGACTTCCGGTGGTCTGGTATAGCTACCTGCCTGTGTTTGCGGTGAGTTCCTAAGAGATCAACTGAGGCAGTGGAAACTAGAGTTTGAATGGCTGATTCCTACAACCCAAAGGTTCGGAATTTCTGAGACTAAAGTCTGGGTTAAATACCCAGGGGTGTATCCTCGGCTTGAAATCTGTATGGCAGCCCCATAGGTTGAGGTTGCTTGTATGAGCCTCAAATCTTGATACTGAACCAATGCATTTTGTCACCCTGTTGGAGAATAGGGAAAGTTCCGAACATGGCTAAGTTGAAAAGTAGAACCTGTGGTTTGGAAGCACAAGATCCAGAAGAAGAGGAAGATCCCCAGCAGCATAAGGTGAGTCATCACCAATTGCTCTTGTGTAGACACCCCATTTTTGACCGTCCTCAAGACTTGGATGTCATCGCTTGAATACTCGATAATTATCCATGTTTGCGTTCGTTTTGAACGCCCGAAGTTCTTGGTGGAGTGTCTTGCCATTGAGCCTTTGAAACTTGTCGGTTTTGTGCTTGGTTGTGGACCAAATGCTTGCTTCTTTACTTCTGAAGGAGAGGGTGGCTTGCCGGCGATCCCTACAATCCATCGGCCAGGATTTATTCCCATCGGCCATCAGTGGTGGCCGGCTGGCTACACTGATGACCGATCGGCCTCATTGATGGTCGGTCGGCTATTGATGATAGCCGACGACCATTTTTCTCCTTTTTTAGATATTTTATGTGCCAATTGTGCCAGCTGTTTGTCACTGAAGCCATCCTCCATACACGTATGGAGGGATGGAAACAAGCTTTATTCTTGCATTTTCTATATAAGGGGAGGTCCCTTCCCTTTTAAGAGGGTTTAGAATTTTTGTGAGCAAAATATCTGTTTCTCTCTAGAATTTTGTCTCTCTCTCTCTCTCTCTCTCTCTCTCTCTCTCTCTCTCCTCATTTTAGGCTTGAAAGTGAGCTTTCTTTTCATATTTGCACACAACCCCTTAACCAAATTAGACTACCTGGTTGCTGAAGTGCTTTAAGGTCTTATTTGGGCTGTTGAAGGCTGGTTTTGGCTCAGAAGTTGCTTCTTTGCTGCTGTGCTTCAAGGGTAAGGCTCTACCCTCTTTAAAGCTTTACTTAGTTGCTTGGTTTGGCCACCTTTGCATGCTGTTTTTGGCTAAGTTTTCAACTACAAAAACCTCTATTTTTAAGTGTTAAAAATGGTAGTTTGAGGCCCTTTTGGAGTTAGGGGTGGTCCACCCTCTTTTGTTGCTTATTTGCTAAGCTTTGTGCCATCTTTTAAAGCCTTTAAAACAATTCTTTTTTGGCCTTTTAACCATTGAATTCCAGGGGAATTTCAGTGGTAGAAACTTGGTTTTGAGGTCCAAAATAGGAGGGGGTGGCCTCCCCTCCTTGTGTTTTGTTTGCATGTGTTGATGGCTCAACTTGTGTGTATGTTCTTCTAACATCTCATGGCTTGATCTCAGCATGTTTTTGGCTAGTTGGAGTATCTCTTGTTTGCTTCTTGCACTTGTAGTGTAATTTTGCTCACTAGCCTTGCACGTCTAATGAGTTAGCCTGTCATTCTAGCTTGTCTTAGCTTTATCTTAGCATGTTTTTGCTACTATTTTAACATGTTTTAACTCTGTTTTGAGTGGCTTTGATCATATGGCTCATGTTTTGTATGGTTCTAGTGTAATTGGCCTTTCCTAGCTTTGTGTTTTAAGGCTCCTAGCATGCTTTATTTGAGTTGTTTGCATGATATGGCATCATTTGGCATGTGATTTCAGTGTGTATACCTTTGTTACACTCTCACATATTTCACCTTTTTCATCGCTTTTGAGAGTTGAGCTTTATGCCTTGCTTGTGAGCTAATTTGTGAGCTTGATTTTCTTCCCTTTCAAGCATCAATCTCAGCATGATTTAGCCTTTGTTTTGGAATGCTTTAACTCTGTTTTGAGTTGGTTTGGCCCTTGAGGCTTGTGTTGTAAGGTTGTGGTACAACCCCTTTCATTAGCTTAATGAGTTAAGCCTTTAAACATGCGTTACATGGGTTGTTTGCATGATTTTAAGTCATTTAGCATGTTATTTCAGTACTGAAATATGTGTCATTGCACTCCATGGTTTTAATCTTTCATTTGCTTTGGAAGTGGTCTTGAGCCCTTTGTTGGCTTGAGTGTGAATTCGAGGCTCTCATGCCTAATGGCTTTAATCCTCTCTTGAGGGTTTCTACTAGTCAACAACATGAGACCTTTTTCATGCTCAAGGCACTTGTGGCTTAGGCCATCTCTCCAATTAGAGGATTTTTCACATTGGACTTAACCGATTAAAGGACTAATTGGCAAGCTAAAATGTGTAAACAAGAATTGAACCAAGTAAAACTTGTGAAAGATAAGCATTTATGTTGCATTGCATATGTTTGGATCGGACGTTAATCAAAACACAAGAAATGCGGGACGTTTCATACTCAAAGTGATGGAACGTCTCACATTTCCCGGTCGTCGTCACCCTTGATCATGCATGATAGGGTGGTGGCACTTCGAGTCCTGTTTGTGTATTCACTAAGCTTGTACAAGCTTGGTCCTTTGGCCATCATGCATTGAGATGCTTGATTTGTGGCTTGAAAGCCAAGTACCATACTCCTTTGAGCTTGAGAAATGATAAGGAGGGTGGCAGTACACACATTTCCTTGCAAATACATTGGCATGCCTCTCTTTGCTCTCTGTTACAACAAAAGGAGGAAGTTCAGGAGATCAGTGGCCGACCGGCCACATGTACTAGCTGACTGGCCACCGAAGCCAGCCGACCGGCCACCAGTGTTGGCTGATGGCCACCATTTCTAGCCGATCAGCCCTCAGTATGTTCTTGAGATGAAATAGAAGCAATCTGGAGGTTGGCATAATTTTTAGAGGTCTGAAGATGTGCAAACAGAGGCATTTAGAGGCAGGGTAGTGGATTTTTGGGGCGAAGCCAACCGAGCATGCATATCTCCCTTGCTTCCCAAGGCCATTCATTTGAATTGCTTAGCTAATTAGTTCACTAGCTTAGTCATTTTGTAATTAATTAGTTAAGTGTTTAAATAATTAATTCGGTTTGTAATTAATTAGCTTAGATTAGCTAGTTATTCAATTGTGTTGTAATTAATTAGCTAATTAATTAGTTGGCTTGTAATAATTAGCTTAGCTTAGATTAGCTTAGCTTAGCTTATTTATTCGGACCCTCCTTCGTGAGGGCACAATGTTGTAATAAGTGTATGTGTGTGTGTGTGTGTGTGTGTGTGTGTGTGTGCATGTCTTCTAACCCCACGTCTTTCTCCCTTTCATTTAACTGCTTTCGATGGTTAGATTAGCGCACATTTTGAGTAGCATACCTTATGCTTGCATGCGTGCATCATTCATTTGTCTTGCATGCACTGAGGCTCGTCGCATCATACAAACTGCATTGTATTTCAATACCTATTTGAATACATGTATCAAAGTGTTGCATTCATATGCCATCTTAGATAGCCGAGCCCATTTAGTTTCATTATTGCATGTGTTGCATTAGGCATCTTGTATGGTTAGGATCATGCATTGTTTCTAACTAGTTTTCTATTTTGGCTCAGAGTACATTCCAAGTCTTTACACTTTAGCATACTTGCATGAGTACGAGTGTTGCCATGATAGCATGCTTGCAGTGAGGCTATGTGCTTATTTGATTAACTGCATGAATGCCTGTGGATGAAGGCTTGGTTACTTGAATTAGAACAATTTGATAAATGTGAGTTTTAAGCCCACTTTGTGAAGTGGCAAAATCATGTTTCAAGCCCATCATGTTTGATGGCAAATCCGCGTTTTAGCCCACTTGAGGGTGGCATTTTCAAACCATTTTCGAAAAACAAACATGAGTTGTTTTGTTCCAATTATTGCGATTTTAGTCTATACTTGTATGCTGTGCGCATCACATAGTAAGTTAGCTAATAACAGGAATAAGGACACATGTGTTTATAAAATAACATATCATGCTTAGTAGAGACCGATCTTTGATCGGATGAGTGGGGGTGCTCATTTCAGGACCTTCCCCTTTCATACCCAAGTTCCCGACCCGAGGTAACTTTGGTGATGACGGACATGTGGCCTTAGGCACGAGTTAGGGTTTCCTAAATTTTCCAAAAACAAAATATTTAGGTGGCGACTCTATAATCTGGCAAAGAAGTCCATGTTTGGCGCTTTTGATTCAAAATCGATTTTCCAAAACCAATTGCCAGATTTGGACTCTTTAGTGTTTATCAGTCTCACATTGCACTTTGTGAGATTAGATTTAGAACCGTGACAGGAGTTCGAACTGTAGGAGACCAATTTGTGCCTTCTTCGAAAGGGGGGCGCGCGAAAAATGTCGAGGCTACACCTTGTAAGGCATCATTTCCCAACTGCTGCATTATAGTTATTACCTATTGCATCATATCTATCCCTTCTATTGCATTGCATATAGAATTTATTGCATGCATCTACTGCATTATTCATCTACTGCATTATTCATCTTATTGTCTGCATCCTTTCCATGTTAAGCTTAGTTTGGCATGTGATCATACCTTTCCTTCGTTGAAACATAGTTCTGCATGTGTACGTGCCTATTCTGCAAGAATTATGGTCTAAGGGTTTCGGCACCTTTTCTATGTTAGACGTGGTTTGTTTTGTGTCCATGCCCTTTCTGGGTAAGACATAGTTCTCACTTAATCCATTGCATCCATTGCATTGTACTTTGTCTTGTTGCATTCAGCATTTAGGATCATTATCTTTCCCCAGTAGATCATTCCTCACTTATATTATACCATCCAATCATTTGTACTTTTTCTCTTTCTACGAAAAACATAATTTTGCATGTGCTCGCATCCTTTCAACGTTAAAACATGGTTCTGTTATGTGTAAGCATCCATGTTGCGCTGAGGCAAGTATTGAGGATGTAGGCACTTAGCCTGTGTTAAGCGTTGGTTGGCTGTGCCCACTTCTTTTCTATATAAAATGTAGTTTGATTTGCATCTCCATTCCTTTATGATATTTGTGTGGTAAGCATTGCTTGTGGTTTGATTATAATATTGCATTACCTTGTATATCATTTGCATGATTTTGTTACATTGTATATCATTTGCATGATTTTGTTACAATTGTGTATCATTTTGCATTATGCCCCTGAACTACGCTGATTTGATTCCTTGCAACGGGATACGTAGGCAACCCTCAGGTTCAACCAACCGCATTTTCAATTTGTTTGTTTGCCCAAGTCTTACGGCCATGTCAAAATTGGTCGTCTTTGGGCTTTGACATTCACTCATGTCATTTTATGACTTCAAGCTTTGTTAAAGAGGGGCAACTGTAGACACCCCATTTTTGACCACCCTTAAGACTTGGGCGCTTGATTCCGAACACCCAATGATGAAAGTTATACTGTGCAATCTTTTGAATTCTTGGCAAAGAAATTTGGATTCAGGCTCTAATCCCAAGCCTTACACCCTATTTTGACCAAAACTATTCTAGACCTTAAAACCCTCTTTTTCAAAATATTTTTGAAAAATATTTCTACGATGTTCCGAGGCTTGCATTTTGTTTAAAATTGCCCTTTTCGGTAAACTAAGTAGGGACAAAGTGGAAATGAATGGAAGAGAGAGAAAATATTTGAAAAATCTCATCTTATTTAGAGGTTTGGATTTGAAGAAAATGAGAGTGGAGAGAAGAAAATTAGTTGGGGAGTGGTTGAGCATGAAATCATTAAGGAAAAACTGAGCAGCCTACACTAAATCAGGCATTTCCTTTTGTACACTTGGACTTTAGTTGTGAGGCCACCACCATTGGAAAGTAGACTTCTGGGGCTTCACTATGGACTCAAGAATCATCTAAAACCAAGTTTGGATGGCAGAGATGTAGCTGTTGGAAGTTGGGCATCAATCCGGTTAAGATAAAAATAAGCAACTTTTACTAAAATAGGTATATCTCTCTAACCACTTAGAATTTAGTTGTGAGGCTTTCACCATTGGAAAGTAGACCTCTGGGGCTTCAATTTAGACTCGAGAATGATCTAAAACCAAGTCCGGATGAGGGAGATATACCTATTTGAAATCGGGCCTGAAGTGTAGTCTTTGAGACCTGACCAAGTCTACGTAGAACCGGCCGTGCCTCATTGAGGCCCAGCTAGGCCTCGATGAAAATTTCTCCACAGTGTTTTTTTTACTTTCCTTATTTTTTGAGGCCCGGCCATGGGTTTTGAGGGCCGGCCGGGTCTTGATGGCGTTAGGCAGATAGCTGGCAGGAATTGAACAAATATATTTGTTTAAAGACATTTTGGACCTTTTTGGCTCAAACTCTATAAATAGAACCTTTTCCTTCAGAATTCAAGGTCAGAAAATTTTCCAAAAGACTTTGAGAGCTAAAACCATCTTCCTTACTCCTTTGATCTTCAAACCTTTTTTGAAGTATACATACACAATACATACACCATTGGAGCTTGTTCTTGAAGCTTTTGCTAGAGTTTGAAACCATATTTCATAAACTTAAGGGTGCTTTGGAATCAAGTTTGATCAACAACCAAAGCTTACTCTCTTCAAGAGGTATAAGCTTGTCACTTTTGTTTTGATTTCATTTCAATCTATTTCAATCTATTTCTTGTGTTCTTGTGCTGTTTTGGGCCCATTTCAAGTGTTGAAACTTAGGTTTGAATAAGCTACCAAAGGTAAAGAGGGCTAACACCCTTTCTTGCACCTTACTCCATAGCTCATCCCCTTTGTTTTATCACTATTTTTTTCTTAGCTTATAAACAGATTTTCAAAGGTTCAAAGGGCTGAAAAACATGGTTTAAAAGTCTCAAAAGTGGAGGGGTTAGCCACCCCTCCTTAGTCTTACTTACTAGTTTTGTAGCTCCTTACTTTTGGCTATGTTTTGTGCTCTTTTAATATGATTTCAGCCACAGTTTTTGGGTTTTTTTTGGACTGCTTTCAGAGGCTAAAAATCATGCTTTGAGGCTTCAAAGGTGGAGGGGTTAGCCACCCCTCCTTGTTCTTGCTTACTAGTCTTATTTCCTTTGTTTGTTGTTTAGCTTTTTAGGCTCTTTTCTTTCATTTTGAGCCACTATTTTTCACCTATTAGGGGCTGTTTTAGGGCTGTCTTAATTTATTTAATTACTTCAAGCTTTGATTAGTTCATTTGTTGTCTCCTAAGTTTACTTGTATAGCTTGTTGCATGTTGTTCTAGCTTTTCTTTAAGTAATTTCCTTTGTTTAAGAGCCTCATTTTAATAATCAACTTACCATTTATTTCTTTCATTTGAGAGTTGTTTCAAATGGTTGATGGTTATTCAACACATGAACTAGAGTTTTGGAATCTCTATGAAGATTCATTGTCAGCGGTGTAATCTCTCTTTCATGTTGAGAATTACTTCCCATTTGACGCTTCTCTCCTTTCAAAGGACTTAATCACCATGGACAAATGGACTAATGAATGGCAATGACTAAAAGAATTGGTTTAAAAGCAACCAACACACTTAAAAAAAAATGGATTTAATTGCTTAGACTTGGCCAGACGTTATGCAAAGTTTGTCGAGTCAAGAGTTGTCACATGCCAATTCATGGCATTTTGATGACTTTTGAAGCGTCTTTACCACCCTTTTTGAGTTCATTCCATGACAAGAGGGAGGGGTGGTCATATTCATTGCATTTCATTGATTTTTGTCCAAAAGTGTATCCAAGACCATCGAGCAATCAACTTTCTCATTGATGGCTTTGGAATCGATTTCAACCTTCTCTCGAGACTTTCTCATGACAGAGAAGGATGAAAGGGACAAATAGAGCTTGAGGACACTCTATCTGCATTGGTTCACCTCAGAACACAAAAACAGAGCTTTGCACCAAATTAATGCATGGCCGGCCATCAGTGATGCACAGGCAGCACTCAGTGTGTGGCCAGCAGTGCAGTTTTACAGAAAATAGAGGCAGTGGCTGAAGGTGAAACAAAGGCAGCTTAGGCAGATAGAGTAGCTCTCAGGCGTTGTGCATACAACCTTCATCCATTTTCACTTACGCATTTTGTCGAATGTAATCAATCTTATTGTAATTAATTAGTTATAGCTAGTTAATTTTGTAAAGTGTTGTAATTAATTAAGTAGTTAATTAATTATTCAATTTCATTTTGTAATTAGTTAGTTAACAAGAATAGTTAGTTAATTTATTTGTTGTAATAATTAGTTAAGTAGCTTAGCTAATTTAATTTGTTTTGTAATAGTTAGCTTAATTAGCTTAGCTTTAGTTTGTTAGCTTAGTTTATTCATTCGGACTCTCCTTCGTGAGAGAGCAATGTAATAATGTGTATGTCTTCCAACCCCACGTCTTTCTCCATTTTATTTACTAGCTTATAATGGTTAGATTAGGGACATCATGTTTCAATTAGCATACTTCATGCCTTGCATCCATTTGTGTTGCATGCACCGAGGCTCGATTCATCATTCTGACTGCATTGTTATCTAAATAAATCTTTGAATACGTGCTTAGACTGCATGTTAGCAAAGTGATTCACATGTCATAAATTAGTAGCCAAGCCTATTAACTGCATATCACATGTGTTGCATTAGACATTTTGCATAGTTAGAAATCATGCATTTTTTGTAACTCATATCTTCTTAGCTTGGAGTACTAGGTGAGTTTTTTGTGCTTTAGCATACTTGCATGAGTGTGAGTGATTGCCATGACAAAGCATGCTCACCATGAGGCTAAATGCTTATCTGATAAACTGCTTGAATGCCTGTGGATGAAGGCTTGTTGCTTGAATTGAAACGATTCAACAAATGTATGTTTAAGCCCACTATGTCTAGTGGCAAATTCACAACTTTAAGCCCACTTTGTTAGGTGGCAAATTCGCAAACTTTAAACCCACTTGAGGTAGCAAATTCAAACCTTTTTCACAAAACAAACATGAAATTGAATTATTCAAACTTCAGCAAACTAGTCTATACTTGTTCATGCACATCACATAGTAAAGCTAGCTTAACAATCAGAGCAAAAGCACATAATGTACATAAAAATCATATCATGATTAGTAGAGGCCGATCTTTGATCGGGCGAGCGGGGGTGCTCAATTCATGACCTTCCCCTTTCGTACCTAAGTTCTCAAGCTGAGGCAACTTTAGTGATGACGGACACGTGGCCTTTGGCACGAGTCATGGGTTTTCTAAATTTCTCCAAAAATAAAATATTTAGGTGGCAACTCTGTATCTGGCAAAGTAGTCCAATTTTGGCATTTTGATCCCAAGATCGATTTTCCCAAAGACTTTTTGAATTTGGACTCTTTGGTGTTTATCAATTTCATGTTACACTTGTGAGATTAGATTCAAAACCGTGAGAGTCCGAATTGTAGGGCTTATTTTGGATTTTCCGAAAGGGGGCGCGAAAAAGGCGAGCTACACTTAACAAAGATATAAGGTGAAATGCATATGCAATACTCATGTTAAAACGGTTTACATTTTCTTTCCTAAAATCATGCCATGCTCAATATATATCACAATTCTCTATATATATCCTTTACCGTCAGAAATAAGGGGGAATTCTCAAACCGGTACAACCTTTCACGGATATTTCGTCCGTGGGAAACCGTCAAACAGCACCCATGTAAACATTCTATATAAGCACAACTATTGCTATTTACAGATATTTTGTCTGCAGAAATCCGCACCCATGTATACACACATTTTTCGGGACTTTCACCCTGGACAAACAGGCCAACTTAATTTGGTAATGCACACCTCTTTCAACATTTACCCTTTTTTCTCAAAATCATATACATTTACAATGTATTTAACGAGCAACAAATATTCAATGCACGTGGATAAGAAATTAGTTTCAATTCACCTAATCCTCATGTAATGTCTACAACAATCATAGCTATCTTTCACCGATAGCCAAAAACAGATATTTCTAAATAGATATAAAGTTTCCAACACAAATAAACTTTCCAAAATTCAAGATGTGAGCGATAATACATATCCAACTCCACTATCCATATTAATATGCATCAAATTTCACATTTTTATCACCAATTTCATTTATATATACAAAAAAATATTTGGTACATTTAGGGCAAAACCCCATTTTTTTTCTTCCCCCCCCCAAAAAAAAAAAAAAAAATCAACCCAAGGGTCAAAATCAAAAATTTGTTCATAACTCAACATCATTTCCATTCTCACAACCATTTTCCATATAACCATTTGAAAACCCCTATTTTGATTTTAAACCAAAACCCTAGGTTTGTTTAAAATCTTCCAAAATCACAATATTGTTTATTAAAAACAAATAACTAAGTTTAAAATAAAAAAAGAGTAGAAAATCCCTACCTTGAGTCAATAAGACGAGAGAGAAAGAGATGACACTTCAACAATGCCGAAACCCAACTCTAATTGGATGAAAACGAAGCTCTAGGTGAGCTCTACCTTTTTAACAAAGGGAGTAGGGTGGTGGAGGAATGGATAGGTCTTGGTGTATTTGTGGAGAGAGAGAGTAAGTTTTAGAGTGAGAGGGTCTCAACTTAGGGTTTTGAAATGTTTTAGAGAGAGAGAGAGAGAGAGAGATGAAAAAGTGATGTAAAATGGCCTTTTCATGAATTGATATATGTAGAGCTCGCTCGAGCGCAAGAGTAGTCGCTCTAGCGACCAGACATAATAAGTTGTTCCACTCAAGTGTAGAATACACACTCCCAGAAGTTTTACAGACAGAAAATCGTCGCTCGAGCACAAGAAGTCTCGCTCGAGCGAAGAACACTACCTCCCCAGTATCTCTGCAAGCCTGCAAAAGTACTGGAAGCTCACAAAACTCGCATGAGCACAAGAAGCTTCGCTTGAGCGAAGAGGCCAAATTCTGGGCAATAACAGTTTGAACCACCTAGCAACCAACCTGTTCCAAATACAACCAAGACACTCCAATACTCAAACTCAATGAGAAATAAGGACAAACATGGTATGAATATCTAAACAAGACAAATGAAACCCAGGTTCAAAGTATCAACGGGTCAGGTTTAAACCAGAAATGCTATTGTAGCGGCCCTTATTTTTCTTAAGTCATTATTTTTTATCATTATTATTATTATTATTATTATTATTATCTTATTTTATTTTTTTGGACTTTATTAATTGCGTGGTTATATGAGAATTTGATGTGGCATTTAATTAATTTAATGTGTTATTTATTATATATAATTAATTTGATTATTTATATCTACATATTTTATATTTAAAAAAAAAAAGAAGTTATTTATATTGATCTTATATGGGATATTTATATTTATATATGTGTATTTATTATATATATATATAATAGAAAACTAGGCTAGAATAGTTATTAGGTTTAGAGGTTCACTAAGATAATAAGAAAACAAAGAAGAGAGAGAGAGAGAGAGAGAGAGAGAGAGAGAGAGAGAGAGAGAGAGAGAGAGAGATTAATCATCAAAGAAAAAAGAGAGGGCTCTGTGTGTGTGCAAGCTGGGAGAGACATGAGAAAGAAGAGGAAAGAAAAAAAAAGGGTTAGGGTTTTATTTTGGGGGTTTTATTAATTCTTCAAGTAACTCGTTGATCTTCAAAAAATAATTGCGAGTGCAAAACCCACTTCCCTTTATTTATGTTTAATTCGTTGTTTTTGTTTATTTATTTGATGTTGGTTTGATTTTGTATTTGCATGTAGATGATGGATTGATTTCATTATTTGGTTGGATGTGTATGCAAGGTTTAGGGTTTTTATATGTATTTATTTTATGGTTGTAATTCACACTCATGGATATATGAAATTAAAATGAATTAGGAACCCATAGATAAATTCCGAATACTCCACCATGATTCCATTGATTGTTGTTTTATTTGAGTGTTGGTGAGAAAGAGTATATAAAAAAAAAGGCGAGAATTATGAGATTTATTTGAATGCCTTATGCTTGGCATTGTTATGTTTGTTCTCATGAATAGATGAGAGATTGTGTATATATATATTGTTGCCTCGTTCTCAAGAGTAGATGAGTGCTTTGATTTACGCGCGTACATATATGCTAACCATCTGGGGAGTGTGGATCAAACTCGAGACGATATCCCCGTGCAAGTTTGGCTTTGGAGCGATGTTAGGTATAAGGGAGGCACATGGGATATATGTGTAGGCCTGAAGTGAAGGGCCGAAGTGGTGGAGTTAAGGTACAAAGAATTAAATATGAACTTATTGGTATAGTTTGAATTGTATTGATTTGTACATCTTGAAAAATAGTAAGTGACCTCAATAAATTACGAGATTTGGGCAGAGGCATGTATACGCAATTCTAGACAACCTTTGTGTTTTAACTTTTTACTAAAAAGTTCAATTAGAATTTATAATCGGATGATCTTGGTAACAATAGTTTTTATTCATTTTAGCAATGCAGATTTTAGATACTGTTTTAACCCACGAAACAAGCTCATTTTTATTGATTTTGTGTAAACTGAAGTGAAACATTATTTTGAACACTTTTTGTGTTTTGAACTTTTGCGAAAAAAATCATCTTGGGGCAGTTTGTTTTTATTTTCAGCTTCAGATTTTTTGGTTAAATTCCGTCTAGGTTCTTTCATCAAGTTTTTGTCTCAACCTGTTCAGTTTCTACTAAATTTGTTTACGCTTCCTTTTAGGAAATTTGATTTCGTACAACTTTTGTTCTTTGAGTTATGGTCAATTCGAATTATTTAAGAATGAAACGATCCATTTTTATATTTCTTCAGCAAGTTACTTATGATTAAAATATACTAATTTTATTTTTTTACAGAATGGTAGGTCTTACTAAATTATTATGCAGGGCTGACCCACCATATTTTTATTTTTATTTTATTTATTTTATACTCAATTTATATGTAGTTGTGTATGGGTAAGAGATTAAATGTCATCGTATCTCGGGAAACTTCTCCTTCGTCTCGGTGCAGGTGGAACTACTTGTCTTGTCTAGTAACAAGAATTAAATGTACTTTTGTTTGTGTCTGGTGGACACGTAGGTGTTAAATCTTGTACTCATATCAGTATACTTGTATATTGACCCGTTTTGTCTCTTGGCATCTCGGGTGCGTCCTATTTGAGCGCATCTGAGCTTCCTTTGCAGGATTAGTAGGGACTACGATGGTGACAACAAATAACTATAGTTGTTGGACATGTCTCTTGGACCTCTATTGTTTTTTTGAGCTTACGGTTGATATTAGTTTATGTATTTATTATTTTTTATGACCTTAGTATTTTGATAATTTGGCATAGTGAATTATTTTGTAGCTTTACATTATTTAAGTTGTTTTGACTATTTGTTGTTACTTTAATGTTGGAGATATTGGATAGTTATGAAATTATGGTGGATGGTTTGGTGGGCGCTTTGTTAGTTTTTTTTATCCCTTGTAATCTTTTGAGCTGGGAAATTTACTTCAACCTTATGGAGACAAGAATGTTTAAATTTTGTTTCACCCCTAGGATTTAGATGATGGAATATTGATTGGGATTTAGTCAAAATTTAATATTTAATTGTCCAAATTTTGGGGCGTGAGAGATATAGTGTTAAATAAGCAACAATGTTCAATGCACATGGATGAGAAATTAGTTTTCGTTTACCTAATTTTCACGCTATTTCTACAACACTCATAGATATCTTCCACCGATAGCCTAAAATAGATATTTCTAAACAGATAAATAAATTTCATTAAAGATACACTTTTCCAAAATCTCAAGATGGGAGTGATAATACGTATCCAACTCTGCCACCATCATCAACATTATTTCAATTTCATAATTTTCAACATCAATTCTATTTTCTCTTTACAATCTCAAATATTCACATTTTAGGGCAAAATCTCTTTATTTTTGAAAAACAATTTCAATGTAGGAAATACTTCATTTCAACATATATCAACTCCAATTTCATACTCATAAGCTTTTCCAAGAAACCATTTAAAAAACCCCTCTTTTTCATTTTGATTTCAAACCCTAGGTTTTACAAAAAAAAAACCTAAACCACTATAATCCTTTGAAATAACAAATAACTAAGGTAAAACCCATACAAGAGTGTGAAGAATCCCTACCTCAAACTTAGAAGATGAGAGATAGAGTGAAAAAACTTCAACAACGCTGAAACCCTACTTTGTTCGGATGAAAATGAAACTCTAAGTGAGCTCCACCTTTTTCTTAAAGGGAGTAAGGTAGAGAAATCAATAGATCTAGGTGTTTTAGAAGAGAGAATGTGAGTTTTAGAGAGAGAAAGTATAGATCTAAGGTTTTTAGAAAGTTTAGAGGGGGAAAGAAATGAAAAAGTGATGTAAAAAGTGACTTTTATGGACTGATATATGCGCAGATTGCTTGAGCGCAAGTGTAGACGTGCCCCAAGAACTCTGCGGGCGATGGCGCGAAATCGTTTTGTTCTTAAGCTACTATAGTTCGGACTCAATGTCACGGCTCTGAATCTAATCTCATAGAGCGCAATGTGAACCGATAAATCACCAAAGAGTTCGAATCCGGCAAATCGTTTTGGAAAGCTGATTTTAATAAAGAAGTGTCAAACATGGACTGTTTTGCCAGATATAGAGTCGCCATCTAAATGTTTTATTTTGGGGAAATTTAGGAAACCCTGACTCGTACCTAAGGCCACGTGTCTGTCATCACCAAAGTTGCCTCGGCTCAGGAACTTGGGTACGAGAGGGGAAGGTCATGCAATGAGCACCTCCGCTCGCCCGATCAAAGATCGGCCTTTACTAACATGATATCTTGTTTTTGAAAACACATGTGTTCTTATTCCGGTTATTAAACTAGAATTACTATGTGATGCGCACAGTACACAAGTATAGACTAGATTGCCTAATTTGGAACAAAACATTGCATGTTCATTTTGTGAAAATGATTTGAAGTTTGCTACTCGCAAGTAGGCTAAATCGGGGATTTGATGAATTGTTCTAAGTCAAGCAATCCAACCTTCACCCACAGGCACTCAGGCAGTTAAATCAAATAAGCCGTTAGCCTCATGGTAAGCATGCTTTCATGGCAATCAATAACACACATGCAGTATGCTAAAGCGTAAACACTCATGGTGTACTCCAAGCCAAAACAGAGAACTAGTGAGAAATCATGCATGATCCTAGTTCATGTTAAGATGGCTAATGCAACACATGCGAGAATGCAACTAAGATAGGCTCGGCTATTCTAAGATGTCATGTGAAATGCAACTTGGTACATGTATTCAAATTGGAATTGAAATACAATGCAGTTAGTATGATGCGCCGAACCCGGTGCATGCAAAACAAATGAATGATGCACGCATGTGAAGTATAAGGATGCTAATTGAAATATGCCTTAGAACTAACCATCGTAAGCAGTTAAGTAAAAGGGAGAAAGAAATGGGGGTTGGAAGACATGCATCACACACACGCACGCTTATTACAGCAGTTGGCCCTCTCGACGGAGGGTCTGAATAAGAAGCTAA
Organism: Camellia lanceoleosa; assembly: GCA_025200525.1. Taxonomy (NCBI): domain Eukaryota; kingdom Viridiplantae; phylum Streptophyta; class Magnoliopsida; order Ericales; family Theaceae; genus Camellia; species Camellia lanceoleosa. Next base: position 17,702,867 of record CM045769.1, on the reverse strand, counting down.
CTAGCTAATCTGAGCTAATTAAACTAATTATTACATCACGAAGCTAATTAACTAATCGTAGTTAACTAACTATTACAAAACAATTAAGCAGCTAAACGCATTAACTACTTAGGTACAGAATCCAAAGCATAAACTAGCTAAGCAAATTAGCTAAGTAAAGCAGTAAAGCAATGCCCTCAGAGGAAGAAGAGTGTATGCATGCTCGGCCACCTCGCTCGGAAATCCAACGCGATGCCCCGATTTGCCTCTGTTTGTAACTATTCTCAGAACCTTGCACCAAGCTCCAGAAAGCTTCTAACTCACCTTAGGGACCTATGGGAGGGCTGCCGACCAGTTGTTGATGTTTCCAGCCACTGGCCGACCACTTTTTGTTGCTGCAGACTAGAAAAAGTGGTCATCTAGCTAGTTTTTCTGGCTGGCCGGCCAGTTTTTGCTGCACTTCTCCAATTTGCTGCAACAGAGAGCAAGAAAGGGCATGGCAATGTATTTGCAACATATGTGTGCACAACCACCATCCCTATCATTTCATAAGCTCAAGAGAGTGTGGTTCTCGACCCTCGGACCACCAATCACGCATCTCGATGCATGATGGTCGAGAAGTCAAATTGCACAAATCAATGTAAAATGAATGCACACATAAACACATAAAGCCTAGAACTCTATCATGTATGATCAAGAGCGTCGACGATCGAGAATTGAGGCACGTTTCATCACTTCAAGTATGAAACGTCCCTCGTTTCTCGTGCTTGGATTAACACTTAATCCAAACACATGCAATGCAACTCAAGCATGCAAACATGCAATGCAACTTAAGCATGCACAATGCAACGTAACATGGCATACACAATGCAATGTAAGATGGCATACACAATGCAAACAACAACATGACATACACAATGCGAGGTAACAACATGGCATACTCAATGCAAACAACATGGCATACACAATGCAATGAACATCATGGCATACTGAATGCAATGTAACATGGCATACACAATGCAAGGTAACAACATGGCATGCTCAATGCAATGTAACATAAGCATGCAAACAACATGAAGACAAACATACTCAATGGACTTGAACCAAAAATGGACAGACCTCAGTCATGCCCAAATCAGTGGCCATAATGCTAAGAAAGATGGCACAAAAGCACATACAAGCATGCACATGCATTGGCCTATCCAATAGGCCTAAGAGCACAACCCTCAAGAGTGCTCAAGGAGTGACAAATGTGGAAGTGTAACAACACTATAAGCACTGAAATGAAGTAAGAAATGATGCCAAATCATTCAAACAACACAAATAAGGCATGCAAGGGTCCTTAAGCATTAAAGCTAGCAAAGAGGACTACAAAGGAGACATGCACTACATGGCACAAAGGCATGAACCAACCACAAACAGAGCTCAAATAGGTCAAGACAATGACCAAAATATGCTAAGATGGGGGCTCAAATGCCTAGGCAAGATGGCATGCACACTAGGCCATAAACAAGGCAACAAATGCACAACCCTTAGAGGCACTCAAAGGGTGAATGAAGTGGGAACATGGCAATGCTACATGCTCTGAAATACCATGATAAATGATGCCAAATCATGTACAAAACACAAATGAAGCATGCTATGGTACCCAAAGCTCGAAGCTAGCATAAGCATTTGCACTACAGCTATGCAAAACATAAAGCATATGGCCAAGGCAACTCAAAACAGTCCTAGAACATGCCAAAATGAGTCTATAACATGTACGGAAGGAAGCCAAAACAAGCTAGCATGAAGGGCATGACGCATGGAACATGCAAGGCCAAAAGGGAGGGTTACACTACACCTACCAAGACCAAGCATGGGATGGCTTCTCCAACAAAAATCAAAATTATATCATGGTAAAATAACGCCAAAAACACATTGAAATGATAGCTCGCAAGCTTAGGCATGAAGGCATACGCAATGGCTCGTGTTTAAGGCATAAAGGACCAACCCTTCAAAGCATAGAAAGAGTGAAAGATGTGAATGCATGATCATGAAACATGCACTGAAATCTCATAACAAATGATGCCAAATCATTCAAATAGTCCAAGCAATACATGCTAGTGGACTCGATACACAAAGCCAGCAAGCTAGAATGCACTATAGCTATACAAAGCAAGTCATGCATGACCAAGACAACATAAATTAGAGCTAGAGCATGCTAAAACATGAACAAAAGCTTCTTAGAGTCAAGTCAAAATCATGCTAGAATGATGTCCAAAAGCATGATGCATGTTAGGCTAGTTAATGGAATTGCACTACAAGTGCATGGAGCATGCATAGGGCTATCAAACCAAGCCAAAACAGATCTATGGTATGTTAAAACAACACCAAAAACCTACTGAGATGGACTCAAAATATGCAAGAAAGACACGCCACTTCATGAGGCACACAAAGCTAGTTTGTAAGAATTACACTACAAGTGTATAAACCATGCAAGGGGTGACAAAACCAAGTCAAAACAGTGGCATGCCATGTCAAAATAACCCCTAAAACAAGTTGAGATAGGGCCAACACATGCTAGAAAATTATGCTCAAACATGAGGCATACAAGGCAAGCATACAAGACACAAGGAGAGGGGATGACCCCTTCCTATTTAAGACCTCAAAACACAAGTTTTACCACTGAAAATTCACTGGATTTCAATGGTCAAAAGGCCAAGAGAAAGTGATCTCAAGGGCCTAAAGTGATGGTGTAAAACAAAGCCAAACAAGGCACAAGAGGGGGTAGACCACCCCCAACACAAAAGAGACCTTAAACAAATATGCTAAGGACTAAAAATTAGAACTTTTTACAGTAGAAAGTCAAGCCAAAATAAGCATGCAAATAGGTCCAAAAGCTTAATCAAAATAAAGCTTTAAAGGGCTAGTTGACTCTCCCTTGAAGAACACCTTCAAAGCTACAACTGCAGTAGCTTTTCTGAGCTCAAACCAAACCAAAAACTCCAAAACCAACCTCAAAGTGCCTCAGCAACAAAAGGGTGGTGTTTCACTATGTGTTTGTGTGCAAAAGTGTGAAGAATAGTCACTTTAAGGCACAAAACAAGATAGAAATGGAGGATTATAGAGATATATGATATGTATAGCTCAAGGAAGAAATTTTGAACCTAAGGCATGAGCGAGGAGGCTCCCTTATATAGCAAAACAAAGTTCAAGCTTGTTGAACACACTAAGAACTCTAAGCAATCCCTCTATACACGTGTATGGATGATGCTTTTTGTGCCTTCTAGCTGGCACAGCTGGCAAGAAAAGATCTTCAAAAAGGTACTAGAAAGCTGCAGACCAGTTGAAGTGGTCGGCTAGCTACTTTTACTGGTCGGCCAGCTACTTTTTCTGGTCGGCCAGGACAATAAGTGGTCTCCCGGAAAGAAAAGTGGTCTCCCAGAAAGAAAAGTGGTCTCCCATGGTAGAAAGGTCATCTACAACATGAAAGCAAGCTAATGGCATGGTGGCAGACCACTATTGATGGTCCAAAGACCAGGAAGACCAGTTGGTCGACCAGAAAACTAGTTGGCTAGGAGGAAAGTGGTCTCCAAGGGGAAGAACTGATCTTCCACCCTTGTACCACCTTCCAAACAAGGAAAACAAGGTTTGTACCAAAAACAAACCAAAAAGGATGAAAGACGAAAGTCCGGGAGGCAAGGCGTGCAGCCGGGAGCCTCAAAAACTAGTCTACGAGCACCAAAAGTAGTCTACGACCACAAAAGTGGTCTCCCAGACCACAGTGGCCCTCTAGGCCAAGGAAACAAGGTGTGGTTCAAAAACCATGCCAAACGGAGAACGTTAAGCGATCCCGAGACAAGGCGCGCGGCCGAAGGCTTCGAAAATCGAAAACTAGTCTCCAAGCGGGAAAAGTGATCTATGACCACAAAAAGTGGTCTACAAGACCTCTTTCTCCCTCCAGGGAAGAGAAAACAAGGTTCGGTCCACAAACCGAGCCAAAGCACAAAGAGTTCAGAAGCCGAGAGGCAAGGCACTCAGCCGAAAATTCCGGAAACTCGAAACGAGCACAAACATGCACAATCACCGAGCGCTCAATCGATGACGTCTGAGTCTTAAGGTCGGTCAAAAATGACGTGTCTACAGTAAGAAGTGACACTCGAGCGTATAGACACAAAAGATGTGACCGCTTGAGCACAAGAGCTATCATTTGAGCATGAAATACAAACTCCCAGTAGTTTTACAGACATAAGGCCAACGCTCGAGTGCAATAAGGGCCGCTTGAGCCAAGACTGCTCGAGCGCAAGAAGCTTCGCTCGAGCGAAGAATACCATTTCTTAGTAGTTTTGCAGACCTGCAAAAGTACTGAGAGTTCACAAAGACTACTTGAGTGCAAGAAGTGACGCTCAAGCGTAGGAGCAAAAATTTGGGCAACAATGGTTTGAAAAACAAGCTGCCAACCTGTTTCAAACACAACTAACATAATCCAAACGCCAAACTCAAAGATGTATAAGGGGAAACAAGACAAGAGTAACTATATAAGACAATGAAACCCGAATTCAAAACATACAATGGGTCGGGTCCTAACAAGAATCACTGTAGAACAAATTCAAGCCTAAGAAATATATGGGAACCTACGTCATCTATTTGTGAATAACGACCAGTAAATATCTAAATTCATGCTATTAATTGTAAAGAGTAGATTAATGCACATCATTTCTTAGTGGAAGCTTTGCTTTTAAAGCAAGGGATTCATCAAAAACTATTGAGAAGTCTTCTTCTATTCATGGAACAAGGATGTTTCCACCACTTTCCATGTTCACGAATGATTGAGAAGAGAGATTTCAACATTCTTGACATAGAATCTCTAGTTTTGCTTCCAAGGAAAATCAATAAAAATGAAAACCAACCACTTTCTCAACATCAAATCCCAAAAATCATCCAATCAACCCCATAAAACAACGTCCACTACTCATTAAGATTGAGCATGAGTTGAAGCATATGGGCCAATATGCTAAGATGATGAGATATGTGATGAAAAAGTGTATAAAAGGAAAGAAACAACTCTGCACAATCAAACTTGTGAATGAGTGGCTACTAGGGCTGTTCATGGGTCGGATTGGACCAAGTTTGACATACACCCGTCACTTAACTGATTATGTTAGGTTCAACATATGGCCATATGAGTTGGACCGATGCATTGTTTAAATCAAACTGCTCACTGTAGATGCGCCCCGAGGGCTCCCAAGCTCCGCGCTGCGAGGGCGTGAAATTCGTTCGCTCTCTAGCTACTACAAGTTCAGACTCGTGTCATGGTTCTGAATCTAATCTCACAAAGTGCAATGTGAGACCGATAAATCACCAAAGAGTCCAAATTTGGAAAATCGTTTTGGAAAACTGATTTTAATAAAGAAGTGCCAAACATGGACTGCTTTGCCAGATACAGAGTCGCCACCTAAATATTTTATTTTTGAAAAATTTAGGAAACCTTGAGTCGTGTCAAAGGCCACGTGTCCGTCATCACCAAAGTTGCCTCGGCTTGGGAACTTAGGTACGAGAGGGGAAGGTCATGCAATGAGCACCCATGCTCACCCGATCAAAGATCGGCCTTTACTAACATGATATCTTGTTTTTAAAAACACATGTGTTCTTATATCGGTTATTAACCTAGAATTACTATGTGATGCGCACAGCATACAAGTATAAACTAGATCGCCTGAGTTGGAACAAAACATTGCATATTCGTTTGTTTTAAAACAGTTTGAAGTTTGCTACTCGCAAGTAGGCTAAAACGAGGATTTTGATGAATTGTTCAAATTCAAATAATCCAACCTTCACCCACAGGCATTCAGGCAGTTATATCAGATAAGCAATTAGCCTCATGGCAAGCATGCTTTCATGGCAACATTAACACACATGCAGTATGCTAAAGTGCAAACACTCACAGTGTACTCCGAGCCAAAACAGAGAACAAGTTAGAAATCATGCATGATCCTAGTTCATGTTAAGATGGTTAATGCAACACATGCGAAAATGCAGCTAAAATAGGCTCGGCTATCTAGAATGGCATGTGAAATGCAACTTGATAACATCTATTCAAATAGGAATTGAAATACAATGCAGTTAGTATGATGTGCCGAACCCGGTGCATACAAGACAGATGAATGGATGCACATATGCAAGCATAAGGTATGCTAAAGAACTATGCCCTAAAACTAACCATCGTAAGCGGTTAAGTAAAAGAGAGAAAGAAATGGGGGTTGGAAGACATGCATCACACACACCCACGCTTATTACAACAATACGCCCTCTCGACGGAGGGACCGAATAAGAAGCTAACTAGCTAATCTAAGCTAATTAAACTAACTATTATATCACAAATTAATTAACTAATCCTAGTTAACTAATTATTACAAAACAAATTGAAATAGCTAAACGCATTAACTATTAAAGTACAAAACGAAAGCATAAACTAGCTAATCACATTAGCTAAGTAAAGCAGTAAAACTAGGAGCTTCAGAGGGAGAAGAATGCATGCATGCCCGGTCACCTCATTTGGAAATCCAATGCAATGCTTTAACTTGCCGCTGTTTTTGATTGTTCTTAGAACCTTGCACCAAGCTCCAGAAAGCTGAAACTCCACCTTGGGAACCTGAGGGAGGGTGGCCGACCAGTTGTTGGTGTTTGTAGCCACCTGCTGATCACTTTTTGTTATTGCAGGGCAGAAAAAGTGGTCGGCTAGCTAGTTTTTCTGGCTGGCCGACCAGTTATTGTTGTTGAATTCTAGTTTGCTGCAACAGAGAGCAAGTAAACATATAAGGCCTAAAACTCTATCATGTAGGATCAAGAGCATCGGCGACCGAGAATTGAGGCACGTTTCATCACTTTAAGTATGAAACGTCCCTCGTTTCCCGTGTTTGGACCAACACCTATTCCAAACACAAATGCAAAACAAGCATGGCATGTTCAATGCAGTGTAATGCAACCCTAGCATGCAAATATGCAAAGAATAATTAAACAACCTAACAAGGATAATGGCATGCACAATGCAATGCTACAAGGGCAACTTAGCAATGTTAGGGACATGCATACTTAATGTAAATAAACAACTTGGCATACACAATCCAAATAACCACATGGCATGCACAATGCAATGTAAGATGGCATCCTTAATGCAATGAACAATAAGCATGCGAACAGCATGTAAATAAACATCCTAGATGGACTTAAACCAAACGGGGGTAGACCTCAGTCATGCCCAAATCAGTTGCCATAACGATGAAACAAAGGCACAAAAGACAAGGCATGCATGCACAATGCATTAGCCACACAAGTAGGCTTAAGAGCACAACCCTCAAGAAGGCTCAAGGAGTGATAAATGTGGAAGTGTGACAACACTAAAGGCTCTGAAATCAAGTGTGAAATGATGCCAAATCATTCAAACAACACAAGTATAGCATGCAAAGGTCCTAAAGCATGGAGCTAGTAAAGAGGACTACAAAGGGGGCATGCAATACATGGCACAAGTGCATGAAACAACCATGAACAGAGCTTAATTAGGTCTAAACAAAGACCAAAACATGCTGAGATAGGGGCTCAAAGATCTAGGCATGCAAGCATACAAGCTAAGCCACAAACTAGGCAACAATGCACAACACTCAAAGGCACTTAAACAGTGAATGAAGTGGGAACATAGCCATGCTATAAGCTCTGAAATGAAATATTAAATGATGCCAAATCATCTAAGTAGCTCAAAGATAGCATGCATGAGTCATCAAAACACAAAGCTAGCAAGGCCAATTGCACTACAGCTATACAAAGCATGAAGGATATGGCAAAGGCATCCCAAAAAAGTCCTAGAACATGTCAAAATGGTACTAAAACATGCATGGAAGGAAGCCAAAACAAGCTAGCATGAAGGGCATAAGGCATGATGCATACAAGGCAAATAAGGTGGATTACACTACACCTATTAAGACCAAGCATGGAATGACTTAAGCACTAAAAATTAGAGTTATATCATGGAAAAATAACCCCAAAAACACATTGAAATGATAGCTCGCAAGCTTAGACATGAAGGCATACGCAATGACCCATGTTAAGGCATAAAGGACCAACCCTCCAACGCATTGAATAAGTGACAAATGCAAGTGCATGAGCATGAAACATGGACTGAAATCACATAATAAATGATGCCAAATCATTCAAATAGTCCAAGCAAAGCAAGCTAATGGACTTGATGCACAAAGCTAACAAGCTAGATTGAACCATGGCTATACAAAGCAAGTCATGCATGGCCAAAACAACCAAAATCAGACCTTAAACATGGTAAAACATGAACAAAATCTTCTCAGAGCTAAGCCAAAAGCATGCTAAAATGACATGTTAAAGCATGATGCATGTTAGGCTAATTCATAGAAATGCACTACAAGTGCATGGAACATGCATGAGGTGACCAAACCAAACCCTAACAGAGGTATGACATGGCAAAACATCACCAAAAACATGCTGAAATGGACTCAAATAAGGCTAGAATGACATGCTACTTCATGACGCATACAAAGCTAGTTTGTGTGATTTACACTACAAGTGTATAAACCATGTATGGAGTGACAAAGCCAAGTAAAAAAAATAGTATGCCACAACAAAATAACCACAAATGCATGCTAAGATATGGCCAACATAAACTTAACAAACATGCTCACACATAAGGCATTCAAGACAAGTATTGAAGACACAAGGAGAAGGGATGACCCTCTCCTATTTGGGACCTCAAAACCACCTTTCCACCACTGAAAATCCTCTGAATTTCAGTGGTGAAAAGGTCAAAACGAGGTGGTCCCAAAAGCTCACAAAGAAAGCACAAAAGCAAGGCCAAACAAGGCCTAAGAGAGGGTAAACAACCCCAAACACAAAAGTGACCTTCAACAAAGATCTTAAGCATGCAAAAATAAAACCTTTTTTTAGTAGAAAGTTAAGCTTAAATCAGCATGAAAATAAGGCTAAAAGCTTAAGAAAAAATGGGAGATTTAAGGGTTAGAAACTCACCCTTGAAGACCACCTTTAAAGCTGTAACTCCAGCAGCTTTTCTGAGCTCAAACCAACCCAAGAACACCAAAACCAGCTCCTAAGTACCTCAGCAACTAAAGGATGGTGTTTGAGTGTGTGTTTGTGTGTTAAAGTATGAAGAAATAACACTTTAAGGCACAAAACAAGAGATAAATGAAGATGTATAGATATAGATTATATGTATGGCTCAAGGAACTTTTTCTGAATCTAGAGGAGGGAGGAGGAGCCTCCCTCTTATAGAGAGAAAAGCACAAGCTTCTTGAAGAAGCTAAGGCTCAAGACCATTCCTCCATACACGTGTATGGAGGATCGTTCTTGTGCTCTCCAGCTGTGCCAGCTGGCCAAAAATATCTCCAAAAAGGTGCCAGCTGGCCAGCTACTTAAAGTGGTCGGCTAACCACTTCAAGTGGCCTCCCAGAACAAAAACTGGTCGACCATAGGTGGAAGAAGTCTACACACTGAAAGCAAGGTGGTGGTATGGTGGCCGACCAGAAAAAATGGTCCAAAGACCAAGAAAGCCAGTTATCCGACCAGAAAATTGGCTGGTCGGAGGAAAAATGGTCTCCAAGGGGAAAAACTAGTCTCCCACCCTTGTACCACCTTCCAAACAAGGAAAACAGGGTTTGTACCAAAAACAAACCAAAACGGATGCAAAACGAGAGATCGGGAGGCAAAGCACGCGGCCGAAAGCCTCGAAAACTAGTCTACCGGCATCAAAAGTGGTATATGACCACAAAAGTAGTCTCCTGGACCACAATGTTCCTCTAGGTAGAGGCAACAAAGCATGGTTCAAAAACCACACCAAACGGAGAACGTTAAGCGGTCCTGAGACAAGGCGCGCAGCCGAAGGCTCCAAAAACCCGAAACTAGTCTCCAAACGGGAAAAGTGGCCTACGACCACAAAGAGATGGTCTACAAGACCTCTCCCTCCCTCTGGGAAGAGAAAACAAGGTTTGATCCACAAACCGAGCCAAAGCACAAAGAGTTCAGAGGCCCGGAGGCAAGGCTCTTAGCCAAAAACTCCGAAATCTCAGAACGAGCACAACATGCATAATCACCGAGCGCTCAATCGATGACGTTTGAGTCTTAAGGTCGGTCAAAAATGGGGTGTCTACACTCACACTATTCGGATTCATGGTCGGTGGCGAACCGGTTATGTTTTCTCAATTTGGGCTTCACACAGTAAATAAGAAGAAAAAGAAAAAACGAGAAGAAAAAAATTACATACGTCAAAGATCAGATCCAAACTCATCCCCAAAAAAAAAAAAAAAAAAAAAAAAAAAAAAAAAAAAAACTAAAATCACACACACACACAAAAAGAAAAACATGAAAAAAAAATCCAAACTTAACCCCTTCCCAAATAAAATAAAAAAAGTTATAGATTCATCTCTCAATCTAGGCTTCTAATCCCTTTGACTTGATACTTGTCGAATGTTGCAGATCTAGATCCAATAGGTGCAACACCAAACAAACCCACCATCTATGATCATCTTCATCATCTGTGATTCTAACGTGTTAGGGTTTCGGAAGGGAGTAAAGCAGGAAGAGGGATTTTGAGGAGATCAAACGGGGGATGGGAAGAGGATTATCAGAGTGTAAAAAGGTGCAAGAGATGTTTTTCAGCAAAGTATTGAAAGAGACATCAAAAATGAAAAGTTAAAATTTGTAATGATGAAGTCCAGCTAAAGAGTTGAATAAGTCAAATATATAATTATGAATTCTAGTTGAAAAGTTGAACAGGTTATAGTAATGATGCCTATTCCCTAGGTTATCTTGATAGATGAAATAAAACTATAATAAACATCTTCTATTAATAATATTTTTAATATCTCCAACTTGTAAAGAGCAAACACATGGATAGAAGCATCGTTTAATACATTGGTCAAGTCGGGTTGACTGAATTTTTATCCTTTAAGTCCGATACTCGACCGCCAAAATGAGAATTTTCTATAACTTCAATCGCTGCCAACAGAAATGAGTGACGAAACCGTCCATACATAGTCGGGTCGGGTCGGGTCGAATCAATCAGTTTAGATGGGTTGGACGGATATTTGAATAGCCCTAGTGGCTACTTTCTACTCCCTCCACATTCACAAGGTTCTAATTAACACATCTATATACAACAACAATGAATTATAGCACTAGAAAGTAAGAAAAGTATGTAAAAGCACAATAAAGTAATGAGAACAATCAACTCAATGGATGGGTGGCTATATCCTAGTTCCTTCCATATCTATGAGGACCTATTACATGATTACAACAAGCTAACAATGAGATACAAAGCTTGTAAAAAAGAGAGAAATGATGAAAATAGTTCAAAGCTTCACCCCTAAAAGAGAGAAAAAGCTTCTTGATTGCCACACTTGCTTCCAAAAACCCTCAAGGTCCTTGGATATGACTTGAATCCTCAATAAGAAGCTCCAAGTTCAAGCTTCAATGGTGTTTGGGTAGTGGATGTATTAAGAGAGAGGTGGAGAAGTTGTAAACTTTGACTTCATAGATGTATTTTTCTCTAAGGCTCTTGGAATGATTTTCTAACCCCTTGAAATGAATTGCCAAAGCTTGAAAACATTTTTTGGAGAGGTTGTATATATAGACTTTTTGGGGCAAAGCTTGCATTGGAAGCCAATGCAAAATATCTGAGATATTTGCATGAAACTTACATAGGAAGCCAAGGCAAATGTCTAAGATATTTGTGCAAAGCTTGCAGAGGAAGTCGAATGTAAAAATATATTAGATATTTGCCAAAAAGCCAAAATTTCCAAAACTGCTCTGTACCTGAACAATTCAGTCGGCAGTATCATTGTTCATTCGGCCGATTACATTTTTCATCTGGCCATAAATTATTCGATGGCCAGATGAAAAATATATGGTTAGATATATTGGGTAAAGTTAGCATGATTTGAAAGGCGAAACATGTATTTCAAAGGATTTCACCCCTTCCATTCATTTCCATTATATCCTTTGCTCGGTCTACTAAAAAAGACAACATTTGGAGTTTGAAAAGGCGAGCCTCAGGATATTGTAAAAACATTTGGAATTGCGCTACCAAAAAAATTAAAAAAACAAAAGTCAAAAATAGTTTGGCCAAAACAGGTGTAAGGTTAGGATTAAAGCTTGAACCCGATTCTCCTGCTGAGAAGTTTGTAAAATAGCACATTCCAACTTTCATCATCGGGTGTTCGAAAAAAAGTGCCCAAGTCTTATGGTCGGTCAAAATGAGGTATTTACACTAGGTTCAATGAGAATAACGAATCATATGGTGGTCGTAACAAATACGCTACATAATTTTTATTTTATTTTTTTTGTCTATCCCTATGGTGTGAGTGCATTTATCCTGTAATATTTAGAGGGTTGAATTTTTCAACTCTTAATGAAAATTGTAGCTCTTTATGAGTGGGGTGTTAGAATTATAGGAGCATCTTTGACAGATTTCACCTTTGTGGGTGTGAAAGTGGGGTTGTTTTTTATGAGATCTGAGCTTATTTCTCAAATACACTCATGAAAGACTAGGATCAACACAAGGTCGTAACATGCTAGCCATCAAAGCTTATGTCAACACCTGGATTATTATGTGTGGGTAGTGATACTTTATTTCCTCTAAGCAGTCATAGCTCAAGTCTGAGATTACTATTGACTCTGGATTAGATATCACTATTTCACTAGTAGGGGTTCAATGTAAAGCACACCTTTATGATGCATAATATCCCTTTTTGCTTGATAATTTTTTTTTTTTTTGTATATGTTTTATATTAAAATCAATGGGGGATTGTTGGTGCATAAATGCACTTATGTTATTTTAATATTAAATTTATATATACATATTGTGGTACATTCATGTGTATGCATACATCATGCCAGAAAGTGTAGTTAATCCGATTATAATTATATAACAATGCAATATGGTGAATTGAAAGGGTTTGAGAGTGAGCTTATTACTCTTAGCTAATTATGCAGGTGAGTAACGTTTTATATAATTCATGTGAAAGGTTATGAGTTACATACATTCATAGTATTGAATTATCATATATTGATGGTGATTTATAATTAATTCATTATTGTATTAAATATGAGGACTCTTTATTTGTTTGTATATATATAAATTAGAGCTTGTGCATTCATAATATACATGGAGAATTATCAGTGTATCTATCTATATATATTATATTGTGTTTATAGAGAAATAATTACGGAACAGGTAAAGGTGTTTTTGTGGGGAGTTTTAAACTTTCTTTCTTATACAGGGTTGGTTAAGTCTACACAACTATAAGTTGGGTTGTTGTAGCCTAGGGGAGACATGTGTTTGGTTTGTGTTTGTAGAGTAGTTTTTGAGATAAAAAGTATGAAAACTTTTTTGGTTTACCTTTTTTCAGAAATGGTTTTGGAAAATTGTTTTGGAGAGAGAGTTTTAAAAAAAGTGATTGATTTGATATGTATGTGAGAGAGAGAGAGAGAGAGAGAGAGAGAGAGAGAGAGAGTGATTTTGGAAAGTAGGTAACCAAACAAAATTTTGAGATTTTTTTTGGAAAATTTTGTTTGGTTTGATTACTCTTGAAAATTTGTTAGAATTTTTTCCAAAATTTTTTCTGAAAAACAAACCAAACAAGGCCAATATGAGATATTTTGTTGCATCGGGAAGTGGTAATTTTACCAACCGACAAGGGCTTAAATCTCCTTAAAGAGAGCAAAATTACCACGCTTCAATCGATTTATTGTATTTTCTTATATCTAAGATATGATATGATATGTAATACATATTTAATAAAATGGACGATGGGTAATGTAGCAGGTTCGCGAGGGACCTCGCTACAGTTCGGACTCGATTTGTTTGTTGCGGTTCTTAATCTTGAACCAAAGAGTCCAAATCTGGCAAATCGTTTGAGAAAACAGATTTTTGAAAAAAAAGAAGTGCCAAACATGGACTGCTTTGCCAGATACAGAGTCGCCACTTAAATATTTTTTAATGGGAAAATTTAGGAAACCCTGACTCGATGCCAAAGGCCACGTGTCCGTCATCACCAAAGTTGCCTCGGCTCGGGAGCTTGGGTACAATTGGGGAAGGTCAGCTATGAGCACCCCCTCTCGCCCGGTCTGAAGACCGGCCTCTACTAACCATGATATCCGATTTTGAAAACGTTATGTGTTCTTATTCCGGTTATTAGCCTAGAATTACTATGTTATGCGCACAGCAAACAAGTATAGACCAAATCGCCTAAATTGGAACAAAACATTTCATGTTTGTTGTGAAAATGGTTTGCTACTCTCAAGTAGGCTAAAATACAGATTTTGCCACCCTCAAGTGGGCTTTAGAAAAGGTGGTTTTGCTACTATCCAGTGGGCTTAAAACTCACAGTTTTAATGCATTTATTCCAATTTAGATAATTTGACCTCCATCCACAGGCATTCAAGCAGTTATATCACATAAGCAGCTAGCCTCATGGTAATCATGATATTATGGCAACATTCACACGCATGCGGTATGCTAAAGCATAAAAGCTTACCTAGTACTCCAAGCCAAAACAGAAACTAGTTAGTAATCAAGTGCATGATCCTAGTTCATGTTAAGGTGGCTAATGCAACGCATGCAAGATGCAACTACAATAGGCTCGGCTATCCTAAAGATGGCATGTGAAATGCAGCAATTAACAAGTACTCAATTTGGAATTTGAAATACAAGTGCAGTTAGCATGATGTGCCGAGCTCGGTGCATGTAAGACAAATGAATGGATGCACGCATGCATAGCATAAGGTATGCTAATTTAAATATGTCCTAATACTAACCATCAAAGCAGGTAAGTAAAAGGGAGAAAGAAGTGAGGGTTGGAAGACATGCACACACGCACCCACACTTATTACAAATACGCCCTCACTCGGAGGGACCGAATAATAATACAAACCGAATAAATAATTAACTGCCCTAGCTAATTAAATATTACAAAACCCTTAGCTAATTGACAAATTAATTAAACTATTAAAGCAGTAAAAGGCCTCGGGAAGAGGAATGAATGCATGCATGCTCGGCTCTGTTCGGAAATCCAACGCCATGCACAAGTTTGCCTCTGTTTTCCCTGCTCTGCTCCTCTGAAAATTGCACAACTCCCAAGGTATGCTTCATGGACACTGTGGAGCACCACCGGCCAGAAGGAATGACCACCGGCTATGGGGAATGATCACCGGCCACTGGTTAAGCCATCAGCCACTGATGGATGGCCGGTCGGCACTGGAGATGGCCGGCCGGCCAAATCTTCCTGCAGAAACCTGTTTGACAGCAGCAGAGGGCAGACAAGGCATGGCAATGCATTTTCAAAGCAATGTTTGCACCACCACCCTCCTTATCATGTTCATGACTCAAAGGAGGATGGTGCTAGATTCTCGGACCACCAATCGCGCATTTCAATGCGTGATGGCCCAAGAAGCTAAGTTGTGCATTTTAATGTCAAATGTAATGCACACAAACACATAAGAGCCCAACCTCTATCATGCTCAATCAAGAGGCAAAGCATGCATGCTCTATGCTATGCAACCTAGGCATGGAGGCTAAGTATGCAAATGTGCAATGTGTCAAACATGCAAAATGCAATGTAACAAACATGGAACAAGGCCAAATATGCAACAACATAGAAGGCAAGCATGCAACAACATGCTAGGATGGTCTTGAACCAAAGTGGACAGCCCTCAAGTAGGCCCAAAACAGTGGCCAAAATGATGCAACAAAAGCATGAAAACACACACACAAGCATGCATGTACAAGGGCCTAAACATGGAGCATAAGCCATCAACTCTTCAAAGCATGAAAGGGATGGAAAATGAAAGTATGCAAACATGGAACATGGACTGAAATATGGTTTCCAATGATGCCAAATCATGAGAATAGGCCAAATAAAGCATGCTAGTGATCCACATACCCAAGGCTAGTAAGCTAGAATGCAAAGAAGCTATACAAAACATGGAAAGCATGACTCCAAGGACCCAAGACAGACCTTAAGCATGTTAAAACATGACCCAAAACTTCACAAAGCTAAGCCAAAATATGCAAGCATGGTGGTCCAAATGCTAGATACATGTTAAGGCAATTTCATGGCATTACAAGACAAGTATGCAAAGCAAGCATGGTGTGTCTAAACCAAGTAAAAACAGAGGTAATACATGGAAAAATACTACCAAATAACACTTAAGACATGGCCAACATGCACTTAAAAATGGTGCTCACACATGAGGCTAAAATGGGACTTATTGAAGGCAACAAGGAGAGGGGATGGCCCTCTCCTTCTTAGGACCCTAAACCACCATCCTCACCATTGAAATCCCTCAAGATTTCAGTGGTGAGGAGGCCCAAACAAGGTGGTCCCGAAGTTCACCAAAAATAGCACAAAATAAGGCCAAACAAGGCCTAAGAGGGGGGTAAACGACCCCAAACACAAAAGTAACCTTAATGAAGTATCTTAAACACAAAAAAAAATAGAACTTTTTTATGTTATACACAAAGCTCAAAACAGCAAGCAAGATAGGCTAAAAGCTTGTGCAAAAACGGGGAATAAAAGAGGGTTAGATGCTCACCCTTGTAGACCAACGTGGACAGCAGCCTTTGGTCCCAAAAACCAGTTCCTTAGCCTCTGAAAATGGCCTCCAAGAAGCTTAGATGGATGATGGAGAGGTGTGGTTGAGAGGTGGTGTGCAAAGGGGCCAAGAACTATGGACTTTGGAGCTTGGAATGTGGAGATATGGAGGGAAGTGTATGGTTTTTGCCTTAGACAAATTTCTTGGAACCCTTGCAATAGAAGAGAAGCTCTTCTTTTATAGAGAAGATGGAGGCTTGAAGCTTCTAAGAGAAGCTAAGAAAAAAGGGTCAAGGGGGTCAAGCTTCTCTTAGAAGCTTGGAGCAAAAGGGCCAAGAAGGCCAAGCTTCTTGGAGAAGCTAGACAAAAGAGCCAAGCTTCTTGGAGAAGCTAGGCAAAAGGTTCAAGAGGTGCAAGCTTCTCTTGGAAGCTAGAAAGGTGCAAGCTTCTCCAAGAAGCTAAAAAGGTTCAAGCTTCTTGGAGAAGCTAAAACCAAAGGTTCAAAAGGTTCAAGCTTCCTCAAGAAGCTAAAACCAAGAGTTCAAAAGGTTCAAGCTTCCTCAAAAAGCTAAAACGGGGGGTTCAAAAGGTTCAAACCCCCCCTCTCAAGAAGAGGTCTCGGCCAGAAGAAGAGTCAATCGGCCAAATAAAGATGGCCGACCGACCAAACACAGTGCCGACCGGCCAAATATATGGCCGATGGAAACAAAACACTGGCCGGTGGCCTCTAGCCATGGCCGGTGATGTGTGGGGACGTCTCACAAGCCATTCCCTGCACTCCAAAAGCAAAGCACAAGTGTTTGGTGCAAAACCAAACACAAAACAGTTGAGTTAAGAGATCCTGAGGCAAGGCGCGTAGCCGAGACCTCCGAGAACTCAAAACGAACACGAACATGGATGATCACCGAGTGTTCAAACGGTGACGTCCAAGTCTTGAGGATGGTCAAAAATGGGGTGTCTACGGGTAATATTCGTGGACGTAGGCAAATTTGTTGAACTGCTTAAATCTGGTGTCTTCTCATGGTGATGATTCTTGCCCATATTTATTTTGACTCTATAATTATTTATTTATTTTGATAAATACTCGAACACTTCTTGTCTTTTAACTTCATTTTGTCAGTACTAAAAGATTTCCCTTCAATATTGTATTTGAATTGAGTCTCAACAAAATACAGGCAATGAAATCAGACAATATCAAAATGAATCAGAAATTTTAGTTGGCTAAAATATGAATTTCAAAAAAATTTAAAATCTTAGCCAAATGAGAAATTTTTTAAGTTCCAACTCAAATGAAATTTTAGTCAAATCTCAAATCAAATGAAATTTTAGTTGGATTTCAAATGAGAAATTTTTTAAGTCTTGTGATTTTCAATAATATTGAGACCTAAATTTGTGAACTCCCAAATTAAAATTTGGAAATTTCAAATCCTAAAATTTTCCAATCAAAAAAAAAAAAAAAAAACTCTAAAATTGTTAAGTTGCCTATCTTTTTGGTTCTCCTTCCTTCCTTTACTATTTGTCAGATTTCATTCAATTTCACCGGAATGTCAACATTAATCATCAATTGAGAGACAGAAGGGCAAAAGATTGTGTGTTGGCTGGATTTGCTTTTCAGGCAAGAGATGTGTGAAGGAGAAAAGTTCAAGAAAAGTTCTAAAAGAACTCTTATTTCATTCCATAACCAGTAAGAATTGTGGCGCTCATAAGTTGATATTCTTTGTAGATTCATTTTTTATTCAGTGGTATTACACGTATCAATTGGTATATCAATTATATATATTATGACATTGTCAATGAATGCATCTAGTTTTCTTTTATTTTTTTTCCTTTCTAATTTATTTATTTTCTATATTACTTGTTTATGAGAGTGCTGTGAGATTTCAATGCCATGTAAGCTTTGTGTAGAATTGTGAGTATTTTTTTTTTAGTAAATTTTTTTAATATTTTAAGTAATTTATTTTATTTTATTTTTTTTACTTTCTAAATACACATAACTTAGAGGTACTTAAAAATTAAATATTAAAATATTTATAAAAAAATATTTAAAAATTTTAATAAATACATAAGAATACAAAAATGTATTACATTTTTATATTTTTTGTATTTGATGAATTTTTTTTTAATTTTTTTAAATTTTTTTATACATATTTGTGGAGAAGTGGTTTGGAAATACTGTTGGCATCTAATGAGATGCTCGAGATCCTTAGCTGGCAACCTGAAAAGGAATGAACACTCTGGTCGGGGGTGCCGAAATTAGCACTCCGACGGACAAGTCAGTGTATATTCTCTTGGTTACTTCTATCTTAAGTTAAGCTTACTTGTTCTTACATACCTCTCTTTGGTTGATGTCTTTCTATTTATATTTTCCTCTGGGCCTTAGAGTTGGGCCCACCTTTAGTCCGCCGTGCAATTATTCAGTCGGCTCCTTCTGTTGCTGACCAACCTCTACTCGGCTCCTTGCTCAACTGGTTCTATGGCGGATTAGGATACCCCCTGAATTTATATACGACGGGGCCGAATGCAATGTATACATCTTGATTCTCTAAGAATAATATTCGGCCTCTTTAGATCCCCTAATACTCGGCTCCCACAATTGCCCCCCAAACACTCCACTAATAACAGTTGGCTGGCGTGTTTGGTTTCAAACTTGAAAAGTCAGAGCCGAAATTCGGCAGTTAACCTTATTCCAACACGAGTGTCAGAATGCACGCGCTTTTCGGTCATCATTACAACTTCCCGCCCCTTCATACACTTCTTTTCATTTATTATTATGATTTAAAATTTTTTTGTCTTTTCAAATGTGTGTATATTGCTTCGAATGCTTGAAGCTCTTGGTCTGCCTTCCGATATACCTTTGCAACCGCTGTCCATTCTTCATTGTCTTCTCCGTCTCTTGTAAGTTCTTTTCCTCTTTATTTCGAATCTCATTTCCTTGTTTGTCATCAATTTAGCGTATTCCATAGACTTACGAAAATGGCAAAGCATTTGAAAGACCTCCTTTCTACGGATTGAGTTTCTGGCTTTCGATGCCATTTTTCCATCCCCGACAACGTCCATCTGTCGCTCGTGACAGACAACACCCTTGATATGGAGAGGGAGGATCAAAGCACAATCGTCTTCCCTCTCTTATCAATTGCTGAGGGCGGAGTCTGTTTCCCCTTTCACCCATTTCTTAGGGTTGTCCTTCGCCATTGGGGTCTAATTCCTTCACAACCCAATGTAAATTTCTTCCGAATCATAATGGGGATTATAGAGTTAAACCATCACTTTAGGATCAATCTCGGCATACCTGCTATTCGGCATTGTTATGCCTTGGCCAAGTCTTCTGGCCGACATGGGTGTTATTTCCTCAGGGCCAAGGACACTGACCATCAATTAGTGACCATGCTTGCCAACTCTGGTAAGCGAGTTGATGATGTCATGGTCGTTGTTCGAGGTAATTGGGAATTCGGCGAAGGTGAAGACCGCCTAGATCCAATTCCCAGACGGAGAGGCGAACCAGGTGACCATATAGCTCCTTGCACTTATTTTCCTTATATGTATTAGGCTTTATTTTTGTGGTCTTATGATTTTACTTGTACAGGAAATGATTTGAAGAAAGTTTTGGTTTCAACCGACGACTCCGTTCTTGTGGAAATCAAAGTCGCGCTCCAATACTTCGGTCGTCCAAGCCTTCAGAGACAAGGGAGGGCGGCTTACATTCTTCTTCGATACGAGCCGACGTATACGACGTTCTCGGCGGCGGACAACATTCCAATTCCTAGGGGTGAAGAGTATCTTACGGCCCTTATCTTAACCAACTTCAAAAACTTGAGGCAAGTTGGTTTGGAGGCATCCAATTCGGAGCAAGAGGAAGCAGCCGAAGAGGTCGTTGAGGAGTCAAGCCAGTCTGAAGCCGAGGTAGACAAGGCTTTAAAGTTGGCCTTTGAGGAAGCCGGACTCAATTTGTCTCACCCTCCGTCCACCTCAAGCCAAGAGGACATCTCCTTCGAAGACATTTTCACAAACTTAGGGGACTTACCCAGCTCCTACCTTGATAACATGGCCAGCGAGTTGCTCAGCCAATTGGCCAAATGAAAAAATGCCAAGAGGATGGCTGCCCAAAAAAGGGCTGAAGCCGAGCAAAAACAACCTCCACCCCCTTCACCTGTCGTTAGGGAAGAAACTCCTCCACCTGTTCCCATTGAAGAGGTGGTCCAGAATGAAGTGGCCAAAAAGGAACCTGTTGTCGAAGAATAGGAGGGTCAAGTGACGGAGCATAAGGGTGAAAAACGCTCGGCCGAACACGAAGCCGTTTATTCGGAAGACCCAATGGACAAACGGCCACGCTTGGAAGAATCGGACTTGGTTGTACCATTCATAGTACACCAAGGATAAAAAAAACATGCCGGTTGGCTCCGATGCATCGGCTATAAGAGATCCAGCTGTGGCTTTGAGCCTGGCTTCCTCCATTTCTATGCCGGCAAATATAGAAACTTTTAGGGCAGAGGCCGATCTTCTGGCCATCGCGTTGGCCACTCAATCGGCGATATTGGTATGTGATCCTTTATAGTTTTGCAAGGCTAACCAAAAGAGTTTCTATATTAGCCTACTGATCCTTTGTTTTGCAGGCGGCAGGGAGGATAGCCGAGATTGGACGTCGCCAACACGACACTATCGAACAGATCGACTTTCTTACAGTCGAGTTGGAAATCGAGAAAGGGAAGACAGTTGAGGCTTCTCTCCAAGCCGAGTCTGAGGTCACAAAAGCGGTGTCAGAGAGAGCTAGGGCCGATGCCGAAGCAAATAAGGCCAAGACTGCTGACGAACTGAAAGTGGCCGCTGAGGAAAAGGCAAAAACGAATGAAGAAGTGCTTAGATTGGCCAACGAGATGATTGCCAAGCTGGAGGCTGACCTGGAAGAGTCGAACCGGGCAAAGGCTAACGCCGAGTCTGCGCTTTCCGAGTCGTTCAAGGCTGGCAAGGATGCGGCCCTGGCAGACTACGTAGAAGAAGTGTCGAAATTTGAAAATAGGGGGTTCAAACACGGCTGGCTTAAAGCCTTGGCTGCTGCTAACGTGCTATCGGAACAGCCGATTCCGTACAAGTAGGTAGAAGTTGAGCCGCTGGAGTCTGACCCCGAAGACTGAGTTGAATATTTTCCATTTTGTCATTGGTACTAGGTGTATGTAGGTTTCACTAAATGTATTAGATTTTTGATTATTCATTGTTGTGAGAAGCTGATGTAGGGTAGTTTTCATTTGTAAAATTAATTGTAATTGTGCTCAATTTACGAATGAAAATTATTTTTGCTATTTGTGCTCAGTTTATGTGCTTGTTAGCAGCTAAGTGAGATGTAATATCATGAAATGAATGGAACAAGCTACTGAATTAAATGTAACTATGAAGTGTTGCAACTTAGCCAAATATATTAGTGAATATGCCCTTGTCCCAGCAAGTGAATGAACCAGTCAGCGTAAAAACGACAGTTCAGGGATTTGCTGGGGTACAATGGTAATTCGGCTGCGCTTTGATAATTAAGCCGAATAGATTGATGAATCTGCCCTTACCCTAGCATGTTAATGAACCAGTTAGCCTAAAAATGGTGGTTCATGAATTTGCTAGGGCACAATGGTAATTCAGCTGTGCTCTGATAGTTAAGCCGAATAGATTGATGAATCTGCCCTTGCCCCAGTAGGTTAATGAACTAGTTAGCCTAAAAACGACAGTTCAGGGATTTGTTGGGGGCACAATGGTAATTCGGCTGCACTCTGATAGTTAAGTCGAATAGATTGATGAATTTGCCTTTGCCCCAGCAGGTTAATGAACCAGTCAACCTAAAAACGGTGGTTCAGGGATTTGCTGGGGCACAATGGTAATTCGGCTGAGCTTTGATAGTTAAGCCGAATAGATTGATGAATCTGCCCTTGCCCCTGCCAGTATGAACTGGAAGGTCGAATAATCTTAGTTTGTGGAGTGGCTGTTGCGCATGAGTAGATCGGCGCCAGGTTTAGATATTTGTCCGATTAGATTATTGAATCTGCTATTGCCCCATCCAATGCTTGAACTGGAACGCCGAATACTTTTATTTCATGGCGTGAGGCTTTTGAAGTTTATCATTAATGAGATTGCCTCGGGGGTGTTGCATCCATAAGGAATAAATGGGTTGAGTGCTTCGTGTGCGTAGGTCCCATAAGCATGCTCAAACTCAGTATTCTAACCCAGTCTATTGAGGAAGGTTGGACAAGTGTGAATGTCAAATAGATTATTCTTCAATAGTAGAGAAGAGGGGAGGACATTGGGTGAATTGGACGCAGAGATGAATCGAAGTGGCGAGCCTATGCGCACGAGCAATAGGGTGACGAGGGAGCGGGAGAGACGCCAGTCCCCTCGTCGTCGAAGTAGGTCACCCAGAAGGGAAAAGTAACAGCGAGGAAAATCCCCCCAACCGCACTCTAGAGGAGAATCCGGTGCGACACCGCGCCCGTTGAGTTTTGCAGTCTTTGTGGGGAACAAACCGATGACAGAAGTGGATTCAATCGTTCACTACCCAAATGTAGCAGTCGAGTTTGCTCGACAGATTTTTCCACCAGAAGTCTAGTAGTCGATGGTCGGTCGACAGGATTTCGAAGTGTTTCGGAAGGGTATCCATGGGGCGGTGAAGGGGCTGTACACTACCTATGAAATCGGCATGCGTCTACGTACCGCACGACGAGATATAGGGTAGAGAGACGAACGCATTCGAAGCTTAGAAGCTCATGCGGAGAAGGCTGAGCACGAGCTAAGAGAGGTCAAGGCTGCCGAGGCTCAATCGGCCAGCAAATCGAACCCGATCGTGGAAGAGAGGGTGACCCAACGGCTAATAAGTCATGCGCTTGCTGATCAAGATATGGTTAGCATTTTGCAATTGAGACTGCCAAGGCCAGGGCTTATGAAAAAGGCTTCCACGACGGCTGAAAGGTCGGGATAGACAAGACCAAGGAAAAACTCGCCGAGGAGGTCTGTCGATGTGAGAATCGTGGATTCAAGCACGGATGGATCAAGGCACTGCAGGCCTCGGACGCTCTCCGAGCAGCAGGTGTTGATTCGGCGTCGTCGCTATATGAGAGTTAGCATTTTCCCTTCACGGCCTTCGAAGTTGAGAAAAGTGATGATGAGGGGGATGCCGATTTAGACTAGATATTGTAAGTGCTCCAACACAGATTGGAAGCAAATTATGTATTTACTAGTTAATTTAATAAAACACTCTATTTTAAATGTTTGCATGTAACGATTTATACATTCTGAGCCAGTCTGTTAATGAAATGAAACATTTCGTTTTCAATGCTTGCATGTTTCAACTTTTGCAAACTACGCGCGCTTTTTAATCATACTATTCACGAGAGGCGCACCGAATCCACAGCTTTTATCTGTGCTAGTCGTGAGACCTACGAAGAGTGCTCCGAATCCGGAGACTCATTCAGCTCATAAGTTGTGCTATTGGGACTCTGAACTCATAGGCTTTTTTATCTTGGCCAATCATGATATCCACGAAGGACGCTCCGAATCCGGAGTCCTATTCGGCCCAAACGTGACCTGCACAGATGGGGCTCCGAATTCGGAGGCTTTTTTTATCTTGGCCAATCATGATATCCACGAAGGGCGCTCCGACTCCGAAGTCTTATTCGGCCCAAACGTGACCTGCACGGATGGGGCTCTGAATTCAGAGGCTTTTTTATCTTGGCCAATCATCATATCCACGAACGACGCTTCAAATTCGGAGTCTTATTCAGTCCAAACATGACCTGTATGGATGGGGCTTCGAATTCGGAGGCATAACTTGGCCAATCGTGATATCCACGAAGGGCGCTCCGAATCTGGAGTCTTATTCGGCCCAAACGTGACTTGCACGGATGGGCTTCGAATTCGAAGGCTTTTTTATCTTGGCCAATCGTGATATCCACGAAGGGCGCTCTGAATTCAGAGTCTTATTCGGCCCAAACATAACCTGCACAGATGGGGCTCTGAATTTGGAGGCTTAACTTGGCCAATAGTGATATCAATGAACGGCGCTCCGAATCCGGAGTCTTATTTGGCCCAAACGTGACCTGCACGGATAGGGCTTCGAATTCGGAGGCTTAACTTGGCCAATCGTGATATCCACGAAGGGCGCTTCGAATCCGAAGTCTTATTCGGCCTGAACATGACCTGCACGAATGGGGCTCCAAATTCTGAGGCTTTTTTTTATCTTGGCCAATCATGATATCCACGAAGGGCGCTCCGAATCCGGAGGCTTATTCCGCCCAAACATGACCTGCACAGATGGGGCTTCGAATTCGGAGGCTTTTTTATCTTGGCCAATCGTGATATCCACGAAGAGCGCTCTGAATCTGGAGGCTTATTCGGCCCAAACGTGACCTGCACGGATGTGGCTCCGAATTCGGAGGCTTTTTTTATCTTGGCCAAGCGTGATATCCACGAAAGGCGCTCCGAATCCAGAGTCTTATTCGGCCCAAATGTGACCTGCACGGATGGGGCTCTGAATTTGGAGGCTTTTTTATCTTCGCCAATCGTGATATCCATGAAGGGCGCTCCGAATCCAGAGTCTTATTCGACCCAAACGTAGCCTGCACAGATGGGGCTCCTAATTCGGAGGCTTTTTTTATCTTGGCCAATCATGATATCCACAAAGGGCGCTCCGAATCCAGAGGCTTATTCGGTCCAAACGTGACCTGCACGGATAGGGCTTCGAATTAGGAGGCTTTTTTATCTTGGCCAATCGTGATATCCACGAAGGGCGCTCTGAATCTGAAGTCTTATTCGGCCCAAACATGACCTGCACGGATAGGGCTCCGAATTCAGAGGCTTTTTTTATCTTGGCCAATCGTAATATCCATGAAGGGCGCTCCGAATCCAGAGGCTTAACCGGAAGACTTTTGAACTGTTCACAGTGAGAAAATAGGAAACTTTGCATTGCAAAAGTGAAATCTGTACATGGTGGATCATTCAAAACAAGTATCATGCCCCACAGGTCGGGTTTAATGATAAAATTTACGCAAATGCGTGGAATTCCAAGGGCGTGGCAGACTCCTCCCAGACATGTCTTTGAGCCGATATGCCCCTATTCCCGCAATTGAGTCGATCTGGTAGGGGCCGTCCCAGTTAGGACCCAATTTTCCATCAGCCAGATTCTTGGCAACTGTAAGCACTTTCTTCAGGACCAATTCGCCTGGTACATAGCGGCGTGGCTGAAGACATTGATTATATGACTTAGCAAGCTGTTGCCCGTGCCATGGATACAAGGGCACAGTCTCTTCGTTCTTCAATCAGAGTCAAATCCAAGGCCAGCATCATGTCGTTTCGGCCCATATCAAAAACTTTTGATTTCAAGATTGGGAGGTCGATCTCCAAGGGGATGATTGCTTGCGTTCCGAAGCACAAAGTGAACGGCGTTTCCCCAGTGGACCACCTGGAGTAGTGCGATGAGCCCACAACACACTCGGCAATTCTTCGACCCATCTGCCTTTAGCTTTCTCTAGCCTCTTCTTGATGCTGTCCAAAATGGCTTTGTTGGAAGCTTCAGCTTGGCTATTGCTCTGTGGATAAGCCGGGGTGGAGAAATAAGGCTGAATACCATACCTGCTGCACAGTTCTCAGTAGACACCGCAATCAAACTGGGTGTCGTTGTCTGAAATAAGTGCTCTTGGATGCCGAATCGTGTTATAATATTTCTCCATACAAAATGCTTCACATCAGTATCTCGAATGTGCGTTAGTGCCTCTGCTTCTACCCATTTTGTAAAATAATCTGTCGCGACAATCAAAAATTGCTTGTTGCCCGGGATGCGAGGCAATGGTCTGACGATGTCAAGTTCCTATTGGGCGAACGACCAAGGACTAGTTATAGAGCTTAACTCTTCAGCAGGCAGATGGGTTAAAGGAGAAAACTTCTAGCATTGTTCACATTTCTTCACGTAACACTCGGCATCAGCTCTCATTGTCGGCCAATAATAACCCTGTGTTAGAGCTCGATGAGCCAAAGAGCGCCCGCCAGAGTGTACACCACAACTACCTTCATGTATTTCAGTCAGGAGTTCCTCGACTTTATCCGGATGAACGCATTCTAGGTATGGACCAGAAAGGGATTTCTTGTAAAGCTTTCCTTGCGGATCTAAGTAGTATCGCAGGGCTTTGTTTTGCAGCTTGTGCGCTTCTTTCTTATCCGACGGGAGCTGTTCGGAAGACAGGAATGTAGCAGTGGAGTCCATCCAACTCGGACTTGACTCTATGACATTGATTTGGACTTCCTCTGAAGGGCCAATGCTCGGCTTTGGGATGACCCACTTCAATTGTCCGTTTAATCTATGAGTTAATGGCGGAGGCTAGGCAAGCCAGGGCATCTGCATGTGTGTTCTGATCACGGGTTATTTGGTTCAATTCATGGTGGTCAAATTTTGCCAGCAACGAATTTGCCGTTTTCATGTAAGCTGTCATACGGTCGTTTTTGGCCGCTTACTCCCCCTTTAGCTGATTGATCACTAGTTTTGAATCGTAAAATATAAGCAAGCGTCGAGCACCCAGGAGATGTGCATTCCGTAAGCCGGTTAGTAGGGCTTCGTATTCGGCCTCATTGTTCGATGCTTCAAAGCCGAGTTTAACAGCCTGCTCGATTATTGCTTCGTTGGGAGCCATGATCACTACTCCGGCCCCACTGCCCCATTGATTGGACGATCCATCACAATACAACTGCCAAATGTCCCTAACATAAATTCTCCAGTTCAGCTTAGAGTGAGTTTGATTAGACTTGAAGTTAGCAAGACCCCCAGTGAATTCGGCCACAAAGTCGGTAAGCACTTGCCCCTTGATTGAGGTTCTAGGCAGAAATAGAATATTGTACGGGCCGAGTTCAAGAGCCCACTTTGAAACGCGTCCTGATGCTTCTGCACCACAAAGTACTGACCGGAGGGGGTAGTCCGTTAGTACCCCGATGGTATGCCCCTGAAAGTAATGCATCAGTTTTCTTGCTGCCATGACGAGGGCTAGGATGAGTTTTTCCAACGGAAGGTAACGTGTTTCAGCGTCAACCATTGCCTTGCTCACATAATACATTGGCCGCTGCTCCCCAAGTTCTTCCTTTAATAGTACGGCGCTGATGGCCCGATCAAAAACTGCCAGATATAAAATGAGTGGATCGCCTGCCGAAGGTGTTGTCAAGAGTGGAATTGATCAAAGGTAAGTCTTCAGACCGTTGAAAGCTGCTTCGCACTCAGAGGTCCATTCAAAAGCTTTACCCTGCCGTAGGGTATGAAAGAATTGTCGGCAGCGATCTGTGGAACGACTGATGAACATGTTGAGTGCGGCGGCCATCCCCATCAACTTTTGAACCTCCTTCACCGATCTAGGGGAGCCGAGTTCCAGGATTGCTGTGATTTGCCTCAGGTTGGCTTCGATTCCTCGGTGATTAACAATGTAGCCAAGGAATTTGCCAGATCTGATCCCAAATGCACATTTGGAAGCGTTCAGCTTCATTTTATACATGCATAAAATGCCGAATGTCTATTCCAGATCGGCTAGATGAGTTTGCTCTTCTTTGGATTTGACCACCATTTCGTCAATGTACACTTCCATCGTACGGCCGAGTTGCTCCTTAAACATGGTAGTGACTAGTCTTTGGTAAGTTGCCCCTGCATT
Source organism: Camellia lanceoleosa (assembly GCA_025200525.1). Classification (NCBI taxonomy): domain Eukaryota; kingdom Viridiplantae; phylum Streptophyta; class Magnoliopsida; order Ericales; family Theaceae; genus Camellia; species Camellia lanceoleosa. The sequence continues at coordinate 17,674,633 of CM045769.1, read as the reverse complement.
CTTCAACCCAAAAGGCATAACCTTATAGCAATAAGTTCTTCTTGGGGCGAGGAATGCAGTTTTATCTTGGTTCTCCAGATGCATGACGATTTGATGGTAGCCTCTATAGGCATCGAGGAAGCTCATACGTTGATGACATGCCGTGGCGTCTATGAATTGGTCGATTCTAGGGAGAGGAAAACAATCCTTGGGGCAAGCTTTATTCAAGTCCGTGAAGTCCACACAGACACGCCAGGTCCCATTTTTCTTCTTTACCACCACAGTATTTGACAGCCATGTAGGATAGGTTACTTCCTGGATTGCCCCGGCATCAAGCAACCAGTCAACTTCTTCAACAACAGCAGCAATGTGTTCTGCGGCTGACTGCCGGCTTTTCTGAATAATCGACTTACATTTGGGGTCAACATTTAAACGGTGCTAAGAAGCAGATGGGTCTACCCCCGGCATCTCATATGGTGACCATGCAGATACATCAAGGTTGCCGAGTAAGAAGGTAATTCGATGTTGCATGTCGGCTTGATTCAGGGAGGCGCCGACCATAAAGAACCTGTCTGGGTCCCCGTCAATTTCAACTCGATCCAAGGCTTCCGTGGCCTTTTCACTTGGGAGCCGTCCAACATCGTCGAGGCTCTCACGATCCGGCACCTCAATAGAATTCACTTCCAGCTCTCTTGGTGTCTTTGCGGCAAGAAGATAACATGCTTGTGCTGATTTTTGGGAATTACGAATTTGTTCAATGCCGCGTTCAATCGGGAAGCGGAGCAGTTGATGATAGGTGCTTAGAACGGCATGCATGGCATGCAGCCAAGTTCGTCCTATGATGAGATTATACGGCAAAGGCAGCTTGACAACCAAGAATTCTACATCCACTGTTCGAGAGCCCGCTCGAACTAGTAGCTTGATTTTGCCCAATGGGTATTCTGGATTAGCGTTGAAGCCGAATAACGGATAATGAGCTGGAGACAGGTCCGACTCGGTGAACCCAAGTTTGATAAAGGTCTTGTAGTACATAACTTCGCGATGGTACAGAATTTATACGGAGTTGTCAGAGCCGATTTAGGGCTTCGCGATAGTACAGAATTTATCGGTTGAACGATCTCAGAGAGGGCCGTCTTGTTGGCCTTGTGCCCGATTTTAACCCACAAGGTGTCATCTTCCACTTTGCAGTATTCCTCGACTTTCTTCATCAACAACCAGACTGTTTTGGGGGGCCATTTGGTCAAGGAACTGCGAAGGGCACTATCAGGATGCAACCCCATTTTAAAGGCGGTGATGGCCATGGAGTTGTTGCAGGCGTCATCCATAAGATTACAGCATTCCCAATAGCGCACCGAATACGCTCGTAAGGTTTCCCCTGGTTGGATTTGCATTGCCCAGAGAGAGTCGGCTTGCTTCGGCTGGACCTCATTGGTGATGAATCTTGCCCTGAAGGATTTCTGTAATTGGTGGAAGCTCTTAATCGACGCAGATTCCAACTTATAATACCATCTAACAGCCAATGGTCCCAAATTGCTCGAAAATATCCGGCACATGAGAGCCTCATCGTCTGCATACAGCGTCATGGCTTGCTTATATTGACGGATATGGTCAGTGGGATCCAAGTTTCCATCATATAGGGTGAACGATGGAGCCTTGAACTTTTTGGGTAGTACTGCCCTTGCAATCCGTCACACAAAAGGGTCATGTTGGTCCTCTTCGTCTAAATCATTTCTTCTTCTCTTACTTCGTGCACGCGGACTTCCTTCAGAAGAGCTGGAGACTTCGACTCGCCCCTTCTTTTTGGGTTCTGGGGATGAGGAGTCAAAATCACTGCCACTGTTTTGTCTTCGAACGGGAGGTTGTTGACCATCCTTTCTCAGATGTTGTGGCAGATCATGGTGCGCAACCTATTGGGATTTTGCCACCTCGAATGCCAAATCCTGTCGAAGGCGCTCGTTCTCAGCCATCATGTTCTCCAATCTCTATTCGTTTTGTTTCGCCTGATCCATAATTGCATGCATTGTTTCATCAGCTGAATCGAAGTTCAAGCCTCTTCGTGCAGTAATATTTTCTGGTCCCAGCATGGTGCTTGGAGTGGTATCGACTCACGATCTTCCGTCACGCACGCCCGCCATGAATGTGCTGGGGTATTCCCATAAACGGCGCCAATTGTGGAGAAGTGGTTTGGAAATACTCTTGGGGTCCAATGAGATGCTCGAGATCCTCAACTGGCAACCTGAAAAGGAATAAACACTCCGGTCGGGGGTGCCAGAATTAGCACTCCAACGGACAAGTCAGTGTATATTCTCTTGGTTACTTCTATCTTAAGTTAAGCTTACTTGTTCTCACATACCTCTCTTTGGTTGATGTCCTTCTATTTATATTTTCCTCTGGGCCTTAGAGTTGGGCCTACCTTTAGTCCACCGTGCAATTATTCACTCGACTCCTTCTGTTGCTGACCAACCTCTACTCGGCTTCTTGCTTAACTAGTTCTATGGACGATTAGGATACCCCCTGAATTTATATACGACGGGGCCGAATGCAATGTATACATCTTGATTCTCTAAGAATAATATTCGGCCTCTTCACATCCCCTAATACTCGGCTCCCACAATATTATACTTTTAATTGTATTTACGTTAAGTGCATCAAAAAAATAAATTGTTTTCATTAAAATATTAAAATTTTTGACTAAAAATATATAAAAAAAAATACGAAATGCCAAAAAAAAAAAAAATTTGAAACCAAAGGTTTATGGGCACGTTTGGTTGAACTTTTTTTTTAATCTAACATCTAATAGTCAAAATTTAGACCCTAATTTTTAAATAATTAATTTAAAACAACTCATTTAAATTAAGGATTATTTTAGAAAAGCAGGTTAAAAGTTAGTTTTTTTTTTAATTTTTTAAAAAACGGTGTAAAAAATATAGAGGTGATTTGACTCAAAAAGTCAAAAAGTCATTAAGTTGTCTTACAACTTACTTTCCAAAATAAATCTAAGGCCTCTTTTGACAACTAAGTTAAAAGTCAACTTATTACTATTTAAGTTTTTTAGATCACATCACATCTCTAATTTTTTACATACTAGTAGTTGGGCGTGCATTGAACGTGACACGTGAATTGATTTTAGTAAGTGAAAATCAAATTAAAATTATTATTTTTTAAATATTACCTCTATGAGACTATAAAAATAAAAATAAAAACTTTTGCTCCTACTATTTTTAATATTCATTAATGATATATTTTATTATATAAATTTAATTAAAATGAAAATTTTATATAAAAAATGATCAATTAAGGATTCTAAATAATTAAGATGAAAATTAATTAGAATATTTTTTTTATTCCAAAATTGACCGCATGTGGAGGTTCCCAACAAAATTTTATCACTTGAATAAACGACTACATTCATTCCCACCCCTCAACTCCATCAAAAAAAAAAAAATCATAATAATAATAATGAGACTTTTTTTAATAAAAAAATTAATATATGTTTGAATTTATAAAAAATTTTATTAATATTTTACTTCTAAATTCTATTTAAATTATTAGATTTTTATGTAAGAGAATAATTTAAATATAAAATATGAAGAAATTTCAATATCTTTAATAACTAAAATTAAGAAAATATAAAAAAAAATATAAACTGAAAAACATATTTAAAAAATAAAGCTAAGAAAAGTAATTCTAATTTAGAATTTTAATATCATACCTTGGTTATTAAAGTACCATATAAAATATTACAGTTCATAAAATATAATTTAACACAAAAAGAAAGTGTATCAAAATAAGATGCGAACTTTTGAAATGTAGCACAAATCTCTATTTTAAAAAGTCATGTGCTTTCCCTTGTTTAAATTCAAATGAATGCATATAACTTTAAGATTCAACTAAAATTATTCACAGTGATTTGATCCATTATGGACAATTGCAAATATTATGTATATCAAAATAGAAGCAGACATAAAAAATAAAAAAAGAGTAATTTTTTTTTAGTAAGAAAAGGTATATAAATCTACTTCTCATGAGAATTGATCTTGAAAGATCCTTCACAAGAAGAAGCCTAGTACTCGAAAAAAAGAGGATCCAATTGACATAGCTCAATTGGAAAGAAACAAACCCATAGTTTATCATAGATGAGCAAGTGTCTTCCTCGATTACAAAAGACACGAAAAAAAGAAGAGTAGAACATGGCATCGGTTTGTTGTTCAATCATCATCAATATAAAAAATAGGGAGACAGTTTTTTTTTTTTTTTTATAAGAAGGGAGACGGTTTATTTATATTTATATAGGACTCTCAAAAGAAGATATATCGTTTTTGAGTGTTTAACTCTAAAAATAAAGAGAAAGATAGTTTATACAGACTCTTTATGACTTTTAAAAAATATAATAGATTTAAGAGTATAAAATTGAGATTTAAAAGAAACAGAAAATATGACAAATTCTTCACACTTTTATAATAGTAATATATTTTTTGAAAAAAAAAATGGCATTTTACCGACTTCCAAAATAGGACTAAATATGCTATAATTATATCTTAGGTTAGGTTAGGTTGAGTTACTTTTTCCTACTGTCTAGGTTTTCTATTGTATTGTCTCTCTCTGCGGGAAGGTATGGCTTCCGATCTCTACATCCCTAGGAACGATTCCAAATGGGAGATTAGAGATTCACTGGCAAAGAAGCAAAGGTGTGAGGGTTATGCTTCCCTACGACCTCCACCATCACCACTTTGTTCATTAGCAGAAGAAGAAAAAGAAGGCCCTAGATCTAAAATCGTATTCTATAACTACGATGATGATTCAGATGTGAAAGATGATAGTGATGGAATGCATGAGTTTACTGATAAGGAAATCCAAGAGTACGATCGATAGTTAGCCGAAAGTGATGTATGTATATCCTACCTACCTTCTCTTAATACTTCTCTATGTCATTTATCTCTATTTTCTTCAAAATCCTATTTATTTGCACTTATCCGTAAGAGGTTGGTTACGGCTAAGAGTCGCCAGAAGAGCTATGTTGACCGCAGAAGAAGACCGCTATCTTTTGAGATAGGAGATCATGTCTTCTTTAAATTATCACCTAGACGGGGTTCGATGAGGTTTGGAAAGAGTAGGAAATTGTCTCCTAGATTTATTAGGCCTTTGAGATTGTAGATCAAATTGGAAAGGTAGCTTATCATTTGGCATTGCCGCCACAACTTTTCGGGATTTATGACGTGTTTCATATCTGTTTGCTCCGGAAGTATGAGTCGCATCCATCACACGTGTTGGATTGGACCAAATTAGAAGTAGATGAGGATGCTTCGTATGAGAAGACACCGATTAGAGTTTTAGATACTCAAGACCAAGTCTTGTGAGGCAAGAGAATTCCATTGGTAAAGATGTTGTGGAGACACTATAGTGTTGAGGAGGTAACTTGGGAATGTGAGGCGGAAGTCTGTAAGAAGTATCCAGACCTTTTTGTTAATGTTTGAAAACTTTCATTGAAAATCTTGTTATGATGATTCAATGTAGACATTGTATATGTTTTGGAAAAATGAATTGTATGTTCAGTATTAAAACTTCTTTTTATCATTGTTATGACAATGAATGACCGGTGGATGGGTCATGGTTATAAGTTCGACTTGTTATTATTGTTGTAATTGATTTAACACAATGTTGTTTGATTTTAAATTCCGGGGATGAAATTTTTTTCAGATGGGAGGTTATAACGATTCTAGTTTAGACCCAACCCATTTATTGTTTTGGATCCCGGTTTCCTTGTCCTTAATCGCTGTCCATGTTCTTGTTCATCTTATCCCTTGTTGAATTGGGTTGTGTGAGCATTGTGGTTGCGTTTGAAACGGGTTGGGAGTTCATTTTTCAAAGAAATCTTTGCCTAGATTTTGGTCAATTCACTCGAGCGGTCATTTGGTCGCTCGAGCGGTCTTTAAGAACTTCCAGTATTTTTGTAGGCTTGTAGAGTTACTGGGAGGGTAGCGTTCTTTGCTCAAGCAGTGTTTCTTGTGCTTAACCGGTGTTGGCTCGAGCAGTCCTTCTTGTGCTCGAGCGGTCAGCCTCTGTCTACAAAAATTCTAGAAGGGTACCAATGTGCGCTCGAGCGGTCCTTTTGTTCACTCGAGCGGTCTCACTTATTGTGTCTGGTTACTCGAGTGGTGTTTTGGTCGCTTGAGCAATCTGCGCGTATATCAATCCGTAAAAGTCACTTTTTCATCTCTCTCTCTCTCTCTAAACATTTCAAAACCTCTTATGTACACTCTCTCTCTCTCTCTCTAAAACTCATCTTAAACCCTTAAATACACTATCATATATTGATCTCTACACCCTAGTCCCTTTGATAAAAAAAAGCAGAGCTCACCTAGAGCTTCATTCTAATACAAACAAAGTTGATTTTCGGCTTCGTCGGGGTTTCTTCACTCTCTCTCTTGCCCTCTAGCTTTGTGGTAGGGATTTGTCCACACTTTTGTATGATTTTTAACTTGGTTATTTGTCGTTTCAAAGAAAACCATGGGATTTGGAGATTTTGGATAAAATGTAGGGTTTGGTTTTGAAATCAAATGAGGGGTTTTCAAATGGATTCTTGAAAATGGTTGTGGATTGTAAATATGGTTGAACTATGTTCAAATGGTCGTTTTTTATACTTAGAATTGATTTTTGAAGAAAATGGGATTTTGCCCTAAAATCTCAAGTGTTTGATTTGTAAAGAAAGAAATGGAAATTATGTTGGATTTTTGTGAAATTGGAATGATGACGATGTTGATGATAATGGTGGAGTCGGATATGTATTATTACTCCCATCTTGAAATTTTGGAAAGTATATCTTTATTGGAAATTATTTATCTATTTAGAGATATCTATTTTGGGATATCAGTGGAGGATAACTATGATTATTATTGAAATTGCATGAGAATTAGGTGAATTGAAACTAATTTTTCATCCATTCATTGAGCATTGTTGCATACTTAACACATTGAAAATGTATATTGTCTTTGAGAAAAACGGGTAAATACCTTGGTGAATCTGGGTAGGGGTGTGGTTGTGGTATTATGTTAGGCTGTGTGTCCTCAGAAAGCTGCACAGTTAGGTTCTATAGTGATCCGAGCTTAGACTCGACCAATTTATTGCTTTCAAATTTGGAAAACCATATCTGTGGCGGTCGTTCTTGTCTCTTCATAGTTGGTTTTGGTTTTAGGGGTCGACACCATCCAGGTTGGTGTCAACACTGCCTCCTTTCCCTTGTCTTGTTCAGCTTCTAGGGTCGACATCAGCCTTAGTGGTGTCGACACCATCTTACTACTGTGTTCTTGGATAGCTACTGGAATTTAGGGTGGACACCAACTTTTGGTGGTGGAGACACTTGTCTTTTGTTGTTGGCCTCTAGGGTCGACACCAGTCTGGGAGGTGTTGACCCATGTCTGTTGTTGAAATTGGAATTAGCTATTGAAATTTGGTGTCGACACCTTTGGTTCGAGGGTCAAAGCCCTGTCTGCTGCCAACGTTGGCGTTTCTGCCATTTCTTCCTGTGGGTCGACACCTTCGGTCCGAGGGTCAACCCTTGTGTTTATTTTTTTTCCCCCAGATTTCAATTCGGTTTTGGGCCCTACTTTTGGGGGGGTTTTGACTTATTCTTTTGGGTTGACTTTGGGACTTTATTTCACTTTAACCTAATACTATAAATAGGGCCCTCACTTACTCTTTTCTTCACTTTACCTTCTCTCTCTTCTTCTCTAGACCGTGAATCTCTCTTTCTCTCTAATCTCACTTTTCTTACACTAGATTTTCAGATCTACTCATTTAGAAGCATCACCTTACCTTGCTCCTTTGGGATTAAGTGTAGAGCTTGTCGAGGGCTTCGTTTTGATCGAAGCAAATCGTCGTTTCGCCTCCGTCGATTTTTGGGTTTTTCTTCATTTTTCCTCTTCTAAGCTTAAGGTATGGATTTTCTACATTTACTTATGGTTTTTAACTTAGGTATTTGCTATTTCTAAAACAACTTTGTGATTTGGGGATTTTTGGTCAAACCTAGGGTTTTCGGCTTTAAAATCAAATGAGGGGTTTTCTAATGAAATCTTGAAAATGGTTATGGAATTGGTTTTGAAAGAAAATGGGGCTTTGCCCTAAATATCTTAAATGTTGATTTTGTATAAATATATAGAGTTGATGTTGGAAATGTGGAATTGGGTGAATGTTGGTGAGGATGATGGAGTTGGATATGTATTACCACTTACATCTTGGAATTTGGAAAGTTATCTTTATGGAAAATTGTTTAACTATTTAAAGATATCTATTTTGGGCTATCTGTGGAGGATAGCCATGATTGTTGTAGAAATTGCATGAGGATTTAGGTGAACTAAAATCAATTTCTTATTCATTTGCATTAAACATTGAAAATGTTATTGTTTTGAGAAAAGGGGGTAAATTTGGGAAGTTAATGTAATCTTGTTGAAATAAGTTGGCCTGAGTGTCCATGGTGAAAGTCCTAAATACCGCGCGTATATATGGGTGCCAATTCCGCGAAATTTCCGTGAAATGGCAATAGTAGTGCTTGTACAGCCTATGTTTACCTGGGTTCTGATTTACGGTTTCTTCTGAACAAAATTTTTAGGAAAGGTTGTATTGTTTTGAAATTCCCAGAATGTGACTCACTGTCCTGTTTTCTAAAGTAATGGAAGTGGTTACGAATTTTGATATAAACCTGACATTGCATAGTTTGAAAGGAAATATAAAATGTTTTGTACGAGCATTGCATATGCATATCACCTTATATCTCTGTTAAACTTCATAAATTGTGTTGGAGTTTTTCTACTAGGCTTTGGCTCACCCTATGTAGGAAAAAAATTTCAGGTGCTGGTGATATGCCTCCGCCAAGGCAATAGCTTGGAGGGACTTGGAGCAAAGGCTTTATTTTATGTATTTGTCATACGTATTTTTGTACAAGCTAAGGGCTTTAATTGTATTGGATCTAAATCCACTTGTAACAAAGTATTGACTCGGAAAACTGTAAGCCCTTAAGGTATTTCTTATATATTCAAACTTCTATTCTATTTTTGTATTTGCAACATATGATATAGATTCAGGGCCAGGCTTGTGAATGTATACCCCATATATGTTATCCTTTTGTAATCTCAATTGGACTTAATGGAAGATAATTATTTTATCATTATTGTTACTTATTGATATTGTAGATGGGTTGTTGTATTTATTTCGGAACGTTACAACTTGGTATCAGAGCGTACCGGATTTGAATACTTTGTGTACATGGGAAATTGTTTTTACCACAATGGGTTTATCTCGCTTGATAGAGATATTTGTGTGTATGGTATTATAGCTCGACTTTTCGTGCCCCCTTTTAGAAGACGAATAAGCCCTATAGTATCGGACTCCCGCAGTTCTGAATCTGATTCCACAAGTGCAATGTGAAATAGATAAACACCAAAGAGTCCAAATCTGGCAAATCTTTTGAAAAATCGATTTTGAATCAAATTGTCAAAAATGGACTGCTTTGCCAGATACAGAGTCGCCACCTAAATATTTTTTGGAAAATTTAGGAAACCCATGACTCGTGCCAAAGGCCACGTGTCCGTCATCACCAAGATTGTCTCAGCTCAGGAACTTAGGTACGAGAGGAGAAGGTTATGAATTGAGCACTCCCGCTCGCCCAATCAAAGATCGGTCTCTACTAATCATGATGTGAATCTTATTTACATTATATGCTCTTGTTCTGATTATTAGGATAGCATTACTATGTGATGCGCACACACAAGTATAGACTAATTTGCAAGAATTGGAACACTTGATCTCATGTTTTGTTTTGAAAATTGTTTCGAATATGTACCACTTGAAAAAATGATCGCATATGAACATTACTCAAATTATTCCAATTCAAGCAATTAGCCTTCATCCACAAGCATTCAAACGGTTTATCACTTAAGCATTTAGCCTCATGGCAAGCATGCTAAACATGGAAACAATCACACTTATGCAATATGCTAAAGCACAAAAGAGCTCACCTAGTACTCTAAGACAAAAAGATAAAAGAGTTAGAAAAAATGCGTGATCCTAACTATGCAATGTGACTAATGCAACGCATGCAATATGCAATCTAAATAGGCTCGGCTACGTAACATAACATATGAATCAATTTGATAGCTTGCGGTCTAAGCACGTTTTCAAAGAAGTGTTAAACTAACAATGCAAGTTAGAATGATGAACCGAGCCTTGATGCATGCAAGACAAGTGGATGCAAGGCATGAGAGATGCTAAACAAAACATGATGCCCTAAACTAACCAACATAAGCTAGTAAATAAAAGGAAGAAAGACGTGGAGTTGGAAGACATACACATTATTACAATTACTTACCCTCGCGCAGGAGGGTCCAAATAAACTAACTAGCTAAGCTAATTACTACGAATTAACTAACTATTACAAACCGAACGAAATAATTAACTGAACTAGCTGATTAATTATTACAACAAATTAAATAGTCTATGTAACTAAATAATTAATTACACTAATTAACAAATTAGAACTAACTAATGAATTACAAATTAACTAATTACAACATGAACACAATATAAGAGAAGTATTAAGCTAACTACTCTAACTACTCCACCTCGGGAAATGAGGAATGCGCATGCATGCACGCAGATTTCCATCCGAAAAAGCCACTATTCTGCTACCAGAAAGCCTTTGTTGCATAGTTAGAACTCTTGCACTGTTTTTTTTTTTTTTTACCTCAAAACTAGCTCTATTTTCTTTCAAAAGGATACTGCTCAATTTGACGAAAGTGGCCGGCAAGCCAAAAGTGGTGGCCTGCTGGCCAGAAATGATGGTCTGCTGTCCAGAAATAGTGGCCTGCCGACCACAAAAATCCTGTTTCCTTCTGCTGCAATAGAGAGTAAGTAGAGCACAACCAAGGTATTTTCAAGAGTTGTTTGCACAACTTACCCCTCCTTATCATCAAACAGCTCAAATGAGTGGTAAATTTGATTCACAGACCATCAATCGATCCAATTTCATTGTATGATGGCCTATGAACCAAAGTGTGCAAGTTCAATAAATGCAACAATAAAAGACTCTCAAATCCCTTCCCTATCATGGATTGATAAAGGGAAGTGGTCGACAATGACTCTTAAACCATTTTCATTACGAACAAGTATGAAATGATTCAAGACTCAAGGGTTCAATTAATGTTCGATTGAACCCAAGTTGATTTTATTATCTTGCATCACTTTTAGTCCCAATTTTATTGTTCTATTCTAATTACCAACCATTCTTTAATCAATTAAGTCCAAAGGTGAGCTTTAAGTCCTCTAATGGAAAAAAGAATCAAACCAAGAGTTGTTTTAGGCATGAAAGAAATGTCACGCCATTGGTAATAAACCCCCAAAGGGATTAAACCATTAAGCACAACACCTCAATCGCATGCTTTAAACAAGCAACTAGTTTGAACCAACTTTCAAAGCAAAGCAAAAACCAAGAAAGGAGGGAGGTTGTAGAAGTGATTAGGGGTGAAAACAAGTATTGAAAGTCATAAAGAAATCCTATCAACTCAAATAAGTGAGTGGCTAAAGCCTAAACCACCACCTACCTAGGAGGACTATTACATTATAAGCATGCAATACAAGGCGTAAATGCAATGAGCAGCTAAAAACAGTCTTAAAACAGTGCTAAATCAGTCCTAAAACATGTTGGAATTAAGACAAAAATAGCTAGAACAATAAGCTAAAGCATGGAGCATATTAAGCTAGTAAGCAAGCACAAGGAGGGGAGGCTATCCCCTCCATTTTTGAGACTTCAAAACAACATTTTAGCCACTAAAAAAGCTTTGAAAATTAGTGTTTAAAAGCTCAAAAAAAGATAGTGTAAAGGCAGGAAACACAAGGGTAAAGGTTAGAGAAGCAAGGTAGAAAGAAAGGTGAACCACCCCTCCACCCTTTAAGGCCTTAAACCACAAGTTTTAGCCCAAAATTACAGAGTTTATACAGCCCAAAAATAGTAGAAAAACAGTAGGAAAAATAACAAACAAAGAAAGAGGAGAACACTTCTAAGCAACAATTCAACACATACACACCCTCAAGAGCTCAAAGTAGGCTCAAAAGTACCTCAGCTCAAAGATGGCAAGGTTTGGTTTAGAGTGTATAGGCAAAGGTTCAATAACTAGCAAGAGAGAGAGAGAGAATTGTAGAGAGAGAAAATATTTTGCTCCAAAATATTTCCAACCTTGAAAGCAAGAGGGGAGATCCTCTATATATAGACAAACATCAAACTCCCTCAGAAATATCAATACATAAACGTGTAAGCAAGTGCATACATCTGTGACAACAGCTGGCACAGTTGACAAAAATATCTACCAAAACACAATTGTGGCCGGCAACCAAGATTAGTGGCCGGTAGCCAGCAGTGGTGGCCGGCAGGTCCCAAGTTTTTTTCAGGCATGAATAACTATGGTTGTGGTCCAAAACAAGGCAAGAGGTGTATAGGGTTTGAAGGCTCAAATCTATGACATTCTGCTAAGGACTTTGAGCACTTGACAAGCATACACACATTCATCATTGGGTGTGCAAGTGGTGACGTCTAAGTCGTAAAGGCGGTCAAAAATGGGTTGTCTACAGTATGCCATGTGATAACATGTTTTTGTGACTAAATGGGTATGGGATTTAATTTCTAAGATGTTGGTTGGGTCTACGGGTTTCTAGAAGTCACGTTAGAAGAGCACTTGATCACTGCTATTTCTAATTGGAACTTTGGCAACACCGCGGGACGATCATTACCTAGAAAGGAAATTCATATGTGTTTATATGATTATGTGCTTATGTGGAGTGAATTATCGTTGTCCATCGCATTAGGACTCGAGTGAGTTAGCTTCAACACATTTGTAAATGTGCTAATCTCTACTGTTACCTTTATTAGGATGTCAAGACGTATACGTGGTGGTAGTAGGCGTGGCAGGCCTAGATGGTAGGATGTGCCGTTACCAGATAATATTCTAGCGTAGGAGAAAGGGGTTGGTCAAGCCAATGTAGTCGAACCGGTTGGTCAACAGGCCATGGGCACTTTGGGTCGAGAAATGGCCAGAGCCTTGCGGGATTCCATGGACATTCTCAGGTCTAAGAATTAAGTCCAGTCCCATGTTACTGAGACAGGGCCGTCATTCTTGAAGAGGGAGTTCTTCTAGTCTAATTCGGACGAGTTTATATGGGATCCGAAAAAGCCCTTGAAAGCAGATGAATGGCTTCAGCAGATGGTGAAGATGTTCAAGATGCTTGACATCGAGGACGATGGATTGAGAGTAACCTTGGCATCCTTCAAGCTGAAGGGAGATGCAGGTCAATGATGGAAGTTCGTGTGAGAATGCACCGGAGGGACTTGGGAGGCTTTTATCAACGCCTTCCAGGACAAGTTCTTACCTCCCACTGTTAGGGGGAAGTTGAGAGAGCAATTCTCGAAGCTCAAGCAGCTTAGTGTACCAATAGCCGAGTTTGAGGTAGCTTTCACTAGCCTCTCAAAGTTTGCACCGAAGCTTGTGGCAACGGATGAACGCCGTTGTTTGGAGTTTGAGAAGAGGTTAAGGATTAGACTCCTCTTCAAGGTGGCTGCATCGATGATTAGGGATTACAGATGCTTTGTAGAGGTGGCGGCTCATCTGGAGACCATGATCTAGATGAAAGAGGAGTGGATGAAGGGATCCAGGGGGAGTTAGGAGGTTCAGGGTAAACGCGGGACAATAAGAGGCAAATGAATTTTACTCCACAGCAGTCCCAAGCAACATAATCTAGATCCACCTTTCCTGTGCCGAGGTCAGGTTCAGGGAGAGGTAATCCGGGAGGCTTCTCTTGTTACAAGTGTGGCCAGTTAGGTTACAAATCTCCAGATTGCCTGTAGAGAGGAAGAGGGCAACAGTCTGTTCTGTCAACGGCTCATTCTCAGACCCAAAGTCAAGGGAGAGGGCAGCTGCCTACCTATTATCAATGGGGGCAGGCAGGGCATATGAAGAGGTTTTTCCCTCAGTTGGGTGGCACACCTAGTACGTCTGGTTCACTACAGACATAGAGTTATCAGCCTACCCAGTCAATACAAGCCTCGAGGGCCAATCAGGGAGCCTCTTCAACTCAGTCAGTACATTAAACTTATGCTCCGAGGGGTGAGCAGGTAAAGCAGAGACCTACATGGCATGTGTATGCTGTTACCATGCCAGGCTTGGTACCAGCGCCTTCGATAGTGAGAGGTACTTTCTTGTTATGCAATTTTATTGCCGATGTGTTGATTGATCAGGGTGCATCCCATTTTCTTATTTCGTCTGCATTTGCATCAGCATTAGGATTAGAATTGGCTCAGTTAGCATCCCCACTCAGTGTATAGTCACTTGTTGGTGATGAGATTGTTTTAGAATAGGGGTGTCGAGATTGTGAGATAGAGGTTGCCGATCGCCGACTTCCTTTTGCATTTGTATTGATTGACATGTCAGGTTTTAATACTATATTGGGTATAGACTGGTTGTAATCGTATGGGGCTATCATGGATTGTTACCGTCAGAGGGTTACTCTATGTACCTTGAGTGGCGATTGTTTTTATTTCATGGGGGACAGAGCCGATAGATGTAGCTGGTTTTTCGTGCTCCTCGGAGGGGTTTAGTTTCCTTGGGTACGATAGCCCTACAGTTCGAACTCCCGTGGTTCTAAAACTAGTTTCACAATTGCAACATGAAACAAAAAAAACACAAATGAGAGTCCAAATCTAGCAAATCTTAGAAAAATCCATTTATCATCAGAAATGCCAAAAATGGACTACATTGCCAGATTTCAGAGTCGCCACCTAAATATTTTTGAAAAATTTAGGAAATCCATGACTCGTGCCAAAGGCCACTTATCCATCATAACCAAAGTGTCTCAACTCAGGAACTTAGGTGTGAGAGGGAAAGGTCATGAATTAAGCACCCCACTCACCCAATCAAAGATCGACCTCTACTAATCGTGATGTAAATTTTATGGATAGCAAATGCTCATGTTCAGATTTTGTTATGCTAACTTACTATGTGAGGGACACAAGTATAGACTACGTCACTCACTTTGGAATGCTTTGATTTTATGTTTGTTTTGAAAAGAGTTTTGAATATGTGCTACTTGAACAAAAATGAGCTCATATGAACATTTATCAAAGTTGTTCCAACTTAAGCGAAATGGCCTTCATCCATAGGCATTCAAAGAGGTATTTCAAATAAGCGCATAGCCTCATGGTAGTATGCTTGACATGGCAACATAAACACACATGTAATATGCAAAAGCAAAAAAAGTGCTCACCCAGTACTCCGAGGCAAGCCAAGAAGAAGTTAGTTAAAATTAATGCATGACCCTAACTATGTACATGACTAATGCAACACATACACAATGCGACTATCGGATTTGGCTACTTTATTCGCAAAACCCTTTTGGCCCTATACGTTTTGAACCGACTGTATTTTGATTCGGTCGAGTTTTTAGGTATCTCATTGTTTTTGGCTCATTCTCACATGTTTTTCTTGGTATTTGTGTGCTCTCTTCCGAGTTTTGCTTTTTCCTCTATTTTTCTCTCTCTTAGGGTTTGGGTTTTGGGTTTCCCACCTATTTCCTCATTTCTCTTGTTTTTCTCTCACCACCCACTATACTCTTCATGGGCGACTGTAATAACCCGACTCTCTCATCTGCTTTAATTCCCTAATTATATGTGTGCTTATGTGCTTGATGTGAAATTATATGTTTAAATGTGTGAATTCCATATTTCTAAACTTGTATTTGTCGATTATAAGAACATCTGTTAAAATTACAACCTTTGGGCTGAAAATTGAAAGCCTTAGAGGCGCGATAAGCCAAAATTGACTTTATAGTTATGATTAGCATGATTTTTAGGACATAATATGAAGTTTTGAAAAAATTTGATTCATAATGATTTAATTGGCTTTATTTGGTTAATTTCTTAATTAAGCTCACTTCTGACTCAACCAAGCTAACTAATAGATATATAGATATATGAGAGCCTTAGAGTTAACATTGGGACTCATCGAAACTTAACAAAATATCTCCTAGAGGAGCCTAGAGAAAAAAGAAGAGGAAAGAGAGAAGAAAGAAGAGGAAAGAGAGAAGAAGAAGAGAGCTCACCATAGGAGCTTGGAACTTGAGAATTGAAGGGGGAAATCAAGATTATGGCTCAAGGTCACTTGCGGGAAGCGACCGTCGCTCGACAAAACCACTGTGAGTAATAATAGTGTAACAATATATTTATTTCTATATTTCTATTTATGAATTATGTAACTTGATCGTGCTTGGCATATTCTAGATAAATTATGCTATGATTTATGTATTATGATTGTGAATGGCATATTTGGGATAAATGGTGTTGTGATTCATGTATTTTTTATTGTGAATCGCATACGTTAGATAAATTATAAGTTGATGGAAACGATTAAGCAATGGTACAAGTATGAGCAATGGCATAGGAAACGGACCTGAGGTCGTTCTGTTTCCGTTATATATGATGGTCTTAAGACCAAGGGAGGTGGAGACATGTTGATGTTCCATTTACCCTAGCATGATATGAATTGTTATGATTAATGGCTCTAAGGCCAAGGGAGATGGCGACATGCCGATGTTCCATCTACCCTATAAAGTCCAGAACAACTGTTGATATGTTGGGCCCAAGGCCGTCATGTATTATGTTGGGCCTAAGGCCGTTATATATTATGATGGGCTGGAGGCTGTTGTGCATCACGTTGGGCCTAAGGCCGTTCCGTCTTATGTTGGGCCCTAGGCCATTTTGGAATATGATGATGGGGACATGTATACGTTAGATAAATATTCTCCAAGACATATGCCTATTCACCCGAACCTCCTTACATTATTATTATTCACTGAGCCTTGCTCACTCCGTTTTTATATATGTTTATGTAGGTGATCAGCTTAGAGGACAGCCCTAGGTCAGCTTTAGGAATTTTTGATGGACCGATTTTCTTAAGCCTCCAAAGTGGAGCCTTTTGACTTTTGGAATTGTCTCCACATTTAGCTTATTGCTTAGACACTTATGGATATGTAATTTTTGGATTGCTAGCGTACATGATTTATACTTGTATATATGAACTGTGTATATGAACCATCTAAATATGTTGTTTAATGATCCTGGCATGAAGCACTGCTCAATGGACATTCGGCTATTTATTTGTTTCCACTTAAGGCCCCGTATTTGAATAAATAGTTTTGAAATTTTGTCTTTGAGGCCTGAGTGCAGGCCGATCATGACCTAAACTTTTAGGGGTGGGTTTGGGTCATGACAGTTACGATATTTCCCATGATGGTGCCCTTTCCCAGGTGCCGGTGCTTCCACCCGCTGTGGGTGTAGAGAAGCTGACGATTGAGGAGGAGGACCGGGCAGCAGAGGACATTATTACTGAAATTGCTGTGGAGGAGATCTACCCTCTAGAGCTTGAGCCCGAGCTACTGCCACTGAGGGTGAGGCCTTTCGATCTAGCCATCTACCACCTGCGTACACATGCGATGGCTCTTAGCAACATGTTGCGGTTCGAGGACTTTGCTCAGGGATGCGCTCGAGGACTTTCTCTTGAGGAGCATGCATCACACCTCTCCCACAATGCCTCTAAGGTAAGAACCTTTGCTCCTTTTTATGCACTTTGCTTGCTTTGACATTCAATACGATTTTTCATCTGCCATGCATTTTAAAAAATTCCTCTTTCAACACAGGGTAATGCTCTTACTTGGAGAGGCTATGGGGCACTGATAGCGAGGGCTTGGTACCAGGAGCTCCATGCCAGAGTCTGAAAGTTGGTTGATGAGGTAGGCTTTGGCCTATTTTGCTCGGGGCTCTCATGGCTACAGGCGAGCCAACCCTTGTTTGGCGCTTTGGGAGAGAGGTGGTGGGACACCACTAACTCATTTCATTTCTCATCCATATGGGAGATGACAATGACTCCATACAACTTCTCTATGATTACAGGGCTGCGAGTAGGAGATGATCCGATCCCCTTTGATATTGACATGGGCCAGTGGGAGGCATCCTAGGTCCATTTGCTTGGAGCACACCCCCCTTGGACAGACCGGCCATGGTGAGATATAACTGGTTCTATGGCCACTTCCATAGGAGTGAGCCAAAGACTTAGGAGCAGATCGAGCAAAACACCCAAGGCTTCTTGATCTATCTTCTCGGTACCACCTTGTTTGCGAACAGGTGGAACACCATGGGTCTATATCTGCTCAGTGCCTTGGTGGTGTTGTCGCTAGTGCGCTTCTATGACTAGGGTGGTGCTGGCCTCGTCACTCTATATGGCTATATAAGCTCTGGTTCCCGCAAGAAGGGGAACAAGGTTGGTGGCTACTAGAGAGCTTGGGAGGTACATATTTGTAGACGCACCCTTGGGCTTCACTCTACAGTTCGGACTCCCTTTTGTTGTTGCGGTTCTTAGTCTGAACCAAAGAGTCCAAATCTGGCAAATCGTTTTGAGAAACAGATTTTTGAAAAGAAGTGCCAAACATGGACTACTTTGCCAGATACAGAGTCGCCACCTAAATATTTTTTATGGGGGGATTTAGGAAACCCTGACTCGGTGCCAAAGGCCACGTGTCCGTCATTACCAAAGTTGTCTTGGCTCGGGAGCTTGGGTACGATCGGGGAAGGTCAGCTATGAGCACCCCCTTTCGCCCGGTCCGAAGACCAGCCTCTACTAACCGTGATATCCGATTTTGAAAACATTACATGTTCTTATTCCGGTTTTTAGCCTAGAATTACTATGTTATGCGCACAGCAAACAAGTATAGACTAGATCGCCTAATTTGGAAACAAGCATTGCATATCCGTTTATTTTGAAAATGCTTTGGAATTTGCTACTCGCAAGTAGGCTAAAACACGGATTTCAACAAGTTTTTCCAACTCAAACAATCCAACCTTCACCCACAGGCAATCAAGCAGTTATATCACATAAGCAGCTAACCTCATGGTAATCATGCTGTTATGGCAACATTCACACGCATGCGATATGCTAAAGCATAGAAGCTTACCTAGTACTCCAAGCCAAAACAAAAACTAGTTAGTAATCATATGTATGATCCTAGTTCATGTTAAGTGGCTAATGCAACACATGCAAGATGCAACTAGAATAGGCTCGGCTATCCTACACATGGCATGTGGAATGCTGCAAATAACACGTATTCGATTTGGAATTGAAGTACAATGCAGTTAGCGTGATGTACCGAGCCCGGTGCATGTAAACAAATGCATGGATGCACGCATGCATTGCATAAGGTATGCTAATTTAAATATGCCCTAATCTACCATCGTAAGCAGGTAAATAAAAGGGAGAAAGAAGTGGGAGTTGGAAGACATGCACACACACACACCCACACTTATTACAGATTTGCCCTCGCTCGGAGGGACCAAAAGAATAATACAGTCCGAATAATGAATCAAACATCCTAGCTAATTAATTATTACAGACCCTTAAATTAACAAAACAAATGCAGTAATAAGATGGCCACAGCTCCGCCTCGGAATGCGTGAATGATGCATGTTTGACTCGTCTTGCCCGGAAAACTCGCTGCCATAGCACTGTTGCCTCTGTTTTCACTGCCTTGCTTCTCTGAAGACTGCCAAAGTCCCAGGGTATACTCTCTGAATGTTCGGGAATACCACCGGCCAGAAGGAATGGTCACCGGCCACGGGGAATGATCACCGTCATTGTTTAATCTGTCACCATCGATGGATGGCCGACAAGACTATATGTAGCCGACCGGCCAAAACTTCCTGCAGAACCTGCAATTGACAGCAGCAGAGGGCAAGCAGTGTATGGCATGGAATTTTCAAGTAAATGTGTGCACCAACACATCCCTTATCATGTTTGTAACTCAAAGGGACATGGTTCTCGATTCTCAGACCACCAATCGCGCATTTCAATGCGTGATGGCCCAAGAAACCAAGTATGCACTTTGATTTCAAATGAGATGCACATCAAACAAACAAGTGAAACCCAACCTCTATCATACTCAATTCCAGAGGCAAGGCATGTATGTTCATGCAATGCAACCTAGGCATGTTAACTAAGTATGCAACATGGGCATGCAAGCAAGTAATGCACAATGCATGTTAGGCACACAACCTAAGCGAGCAAGTATGCAAGATATGGAATAACAATGGGAGTGACAAGCATACAAGATGTGATCTAAGCATGCAAGTGTGCAAGGCATGCATCATGTTAGGCAACCTAAACATACAACAACACACAAGTATGCAACAACACACAAGGTAAGCATGCATCAACATACAAAGGATGGTCTTACACTAACTTGGACAGCCCTCTACTAGGTCCAAAACAGTGGCCACAATGATGCAAGTGAGGCAACAAAATACATGGAATGCATGCACAATGCATTAACCAAGCTTAAGGCACAAAAATGCAACTCTACCAAAGCATGGCAAGGGATGCAAGATGGCATATAAGCATATGAATTTTAGTACCAAAATATGATGCTAAACAGCCCCGAAACATGGAGATATGGCACCCGATGCATGAGATGAACCCCGAAATGCAAAACTAGGCACATGGAATGACTTACAGCTATACAAGGCATGCATTATTGGACTATGAAGCATGAAGACAGAATCTAGGCAGTCCCAAAACATGGACTTTTCCAGTTCTAAGCATGGCCAAAAAGTGCTAACAAGATGGACTAAATTAGCATGCGAATTTGACTAGCTAACATGGTTTACATGGCAAGTGTATGATGCACATGGAATCTGACCAAACCATCAAAAATCAGTGAATAAACCATGCTAAAATATGCCCAAATAACCACTGAAATGAAGCCAAAACATGCAAGGATGATGAGCTCCTTTAGAGGGCTATACAAGAGGTTATTAAGCACATACATGATGGACATTCAACAAGGCCAAACCAGCTCTGGAAATGGCCTATAGGGGTCCTAAAACCCACTGAAAAATGCCTGAACTGATCTCAAGGAGTGTGAAAATAAGGGCTCCTTTGAAGGGCCAAACATGCTAGTAAACAAGACAACAAAGGAGAGGATCACCCCTCTCCTTCTTAGGACCTAAAAACACCACCCCCACCACTGAAATCCCTCTGGATTTCAGTGGTGAGAGGGCCAATACAAGGTGGTCCCGAAGCTCACAAAAAATGCACAAAAATGAGGCCAAACAAGGCCTAAGAGGGGTCAAACAACCCCAAACACCAAAGTGGTCTTAATGAAGTATCTTAAACACAAAAAAAATAGAACTTTTTTATGTTATACACAAAGCTCAAATCAGCAAGCAAGATAGGCTAAAAGTGTGTGCAAAAACGGGGAATAAAGAGGGTAAGAAGTTACCTTTGAAGACCAGCAAGAACCAGCAGCCTTTAGGTCTCAAAACCAGTCCCTTAGCCTCTGAAAATGAGCTCCATGAACCTCCAAGTGATGATGGAAGTGTGTGGCCATGAAGTGGTGTGCAATAGGCCAAGAACAAGACCTTTTTTGACCCTCTAACCCACCCAAATGTAGAGAGAGAGGGAGATATAGAGAGAGAGGGTGATATATATGTTATATGTATGTATTAGGTCTGATTTTGCTGAACCAAAACAAAGGAAGAGAGGGTTCTCTTTATATAGGCAATGCAAAGGCTCCAAGCTTCTTAGAGAAACTATTGTAGAAGGGTCAAGGGGGTCAAGGGGGGCAAGGCTTATCAAGGAAGCTAAGGTAAGGGTGTAAGTTTCTTGAGGAAGCCAAGACAAGGGGTCAAGGCTTCCTTAAGAAGCCTTGAACAAAGGGTGCAAAAATGGGGTCAAAGGCTCAAAATAGCCACATATATGCACGGGGGAGCAGGGTCTATGCATCCCAGCTGGCACAGCTAGCATGCACCATGCCTAGAAGGTGAAAAGAGGTCAAACCAGCCAGAAAAGGAGGTCATCGGCCAAAATAAATGGCCGGTCGGCACAATAAATTTCCGGTCGGCTAAATAGATTGCCGATAGGTGATTCCAAGCTCAAAAAATGGCCGGTGGATATCCATATTGAAGCCCCGGAAGTTAGCTTTCCAATGCCATAAACCTTGCATTAAAATTCCTTCTGTGCAAAAAGTTATGCCCTTTTTGGTGAAGCCGCGCAAATTCGATCCAACCGGGATGATGCCCAACTTCAACCAATCATATCTACCCCACCCAGACTTGGATGTAAGAGATTCTTGAATGAAAAATGAAGCCCCGGAAGTCTTCTTTCCAACAGTGGTGGCCTCGTAGCTAAAATCCAAGTATGACGATGAATAAGCCCGATTCAGCGAGGGCTGCTCGACCCTCTTCTACCCGGATTCATGCCGAACTTCTTCTCTAACTTGGTTTCTCCCCTCTTCTCCTCTTCTCTTCAACTTCAAACCCCCAAGTAAGGTGTTTTGAAAGATTTTTCAAAGATTTCATCTCTCTTTCATTCATCTCCACTTTGTCCTTGCTCGGTTTACCGAAAAGCGCAACATTTACCGAAATGCGAGCGTCAGATCATCGTGGGAATTTTATTTCAAAAATGTTTTGAAAGAGAGGGTTTTAAGGTCTGAAAACCATCCAAAATAGTTTTGGTCCAAAATGGGGTGTGAAGTTGAGATTTGTCTCTCTCCTTGCCGAAGAAACTGAAACTGGACCTTTGCCCTGCACAGTTTTCTCCACCAGGTAAACCATCAGTAACGCCCAAGTCTCGAGGGCGGTAAAAAATGGGGTGTCTACAATATTGCACTTTCTGTTTCCATTTGTGCTTGTAACCTGTTGACTCACAAACTATTCTTTTCTTACAGCTCTGGGTATATGCTTACTCCCCTACCCTCGCCCTTGTTCCGAGAGATAAGATAGAGGCAGCTGTACCTCACTCCAGGCGATATGACGGCAGGTGCTATCCCCAGCGCCGCAGCGTCACTACCTTCGCTTACTATTGTCGCTTCTTCGATATAGTGACGGCGCATGAGGTAATCTGAAAGTCATGTCCATTCCATTTCATTTCTATTGCTTTCATTCCATACTTTGACAACTGAGACAACTATAAATTCTCTATTTGTAGGTTACCTAGCAGCCATGGGTGGTCATGCCGACGGGGACGAGGGATGAGTATGTTGGGTGTTGGGATACCTCCAGGTTATGAATCTTGCTGGAAAGTCCTTTTTGCTGGACCTGGTACTTGGGAGAGAGGTTTGTGCGCCAGACCCTGGGCTTACCAAACCCCGTTGTTCCTGCTCATTCCCTTACATCCATGAGGGTTGCTGATAGCCTTCCAGCCGAGGCTATTGTGCAGTTTATGGTGGGACCAAACGTCGATCTCTTTCGTGGGGTTGGAGACTACACTGATTTCATCCCGACCCACCTCATGCCAGCTCTGACCAGAGCTCACGCTGGAGGTACTGCAGATGTTCCTGTTGCCAGAGGTGTCGCTCGCACAGCCAAGACTGATATTAGAGGGGCAGTCCCAACTGTACATGCTGCTGGTCTACCTGTGATCCCGGCCACGATTACATACTGGCGGCCGAGTAAGACTGCTCACCAGATTCCGGTTGAGTACTTGGAGGAGCGCGAGTACATCAGGGACCCCGGCATGTAGCAAATATGCATTTTGTCTTGTAGTTTGTGTTTTATATTCCCTTTTCTGTATACTGATGTTTAAACTCACTTGTAGGTGATGATGGATTATGCAAACAGCCTCCTTTAGTTTGTCGACTCATTGGTCCAGATAGTATAGAGGAGGGAGGCCCTGCTCACCTACCATGGTTGTCAGGTACCCTATTTTTCTCATTCATCTGACTGCTCTAATTCTCTTCTTGACATACTCATACTGATCCTACACCAAACTCAGATCGACACTGCTTTCTTGCTTTCACCAGACCATGCTACTGGTGGCACATCTTTCGACCACGGGAAGGAGATGTAGATAGGCTTCTGTATGCGGCAGGGGCAAGGGTAGAGGTTGGGGCAGAGGTAGAGGTGCCTGGAGTTAGAGTGGAGAGTCTCAAGCACAAGAGACTTCATCAACTTCCGAGATGACTTTGAGTGGAGATGATGCCGAGACTAGCGGCACTAAGGAGACAATGAGCGAGCGCTCAGGGTTTAAGAGTGGAGAAGATGAGGCTGGTTTTGAGTCACACTCCTTTGACGATAACGGTGCTGACGATGACAGCGATCCTGAGTCCCCTCCTCGGAAAAGGATGAAGAGGGCCTCTTGACGCACCTGATGCGACTGACACTAATTTTTGCACTCTTTTTACTCTTTTCTTTTGTTTTGGTAGTTCAAAACTTTGTATAGCTCCAAATAGGTCTTTACTTTTCTATTTTAAAAACTTGTATTTTCTCTTTTGTAAAAACTATAATCAGGGTCGAACCTTGCAGTTTTATAAAAGAAATAATTTTTGCTTTGTGTAGCATCTTGAGCATGGCACAACACTTGCATAAAAATGATTGTATTTGAAATTGAAATTGCTTGTATTCGAATGAGTTCTTAATTCGGATATTGGGCCTACAACTGACCAAAATATAAAATACAACTCAACAAAGGAAAAACAAAGTAAAAAAAAAAAACTAAACTAAACACACCTATTTACACTTACTAGAAACAAAACAAGATTTAAAAACAAAGACGGAAAACATAACACTGCTGCCAAAACTATTTGGTCGGCATGCTTAGCCGGTTGGGCAAGACAATGGACGGCTGGCTAGAAAAGTGGTCGGCCAACCAAGACTTGCAGCTGGACAGCTGGCAACAGCTATCAACCACTCACACAACCTTATCTTCTATAAAGCTCTTCTCTTGCTATTTCTTCGACAGAACATCATCTTTTTTGCTAGTTTTCTCTGAAAATGGAGATTTTCCTTGTTGAGAAACTCAAAGATTAGACAGCCACTTTGGTTAGCATAGAAAAGGTAAATTTCAACGATTTTGGCATAAACACTCTTTTTTCTTTGAGCCACACACCATTTCATTTTCTGTTCCTCCACGCTGCTGCTCGCTGTTGGGACCCGATGTGGGGGTCGAATATGTTATTACATAGGTGAGCCGAATATATTAAAGAAGGAAATCAAGTCATCTACTATACGGCTCTATCCCGGTGGGACAGGCCGAATAACCAGATCGGTCGAAGAGTCAGGTGTAAACCAAGCCGAGTAAAGATAGGTAGCCGAATAAGCGATTGTTCGTTGGACGAAAAGTGGGCCCAACCATCAACATCAAGGGCGACTATAAATAAGAAGAGCGTCAGCTAAGAAAAGGTATGTGAGAACAAGTTTAACTTGAGATATAAGCAACCAAGAGAGTATACATTGACTTATCCGTCGAAGTGCTAAGTCCGGCAACCCCGACCGGAGTGTTCATTCCTTTTCAGGTGACTAACAAGAGGGTCCTACAGGATCCATAGAGTATTTCCAAGCCACTTCTCTACAATTGGTGCCGTCTGTGGGAATACTCAAGCACATCCATGGCGGGCGTGACAGAAGATCCTCCAGTAGTCGCTGACAACCATACACCATGAGACAATACCACTCCAAGAAACATGCTGGGGCTAGAGAACATTGTCGCACGAAGGGCCTTGAACTTCGACTCAGTCACCCAGACCTCATCCTCAACATCATCACATGAGACAATGCAAGCGATTATGGATCAAGTGATGCAAAATGAACAGAGGTTGGAAAACATGATGGCTGAAAACGAGCGCCTTCGACAGGATTTGGCCTTGGAGTGGCAAAATCCCAACAGGCCGCGCTCCAAGATCCGGGACGACCTCTGAGAAGGGATGATCGACGACCTCGAGTTTGGAGACATGATAGTGGCAGTGATTCTGACTCATCATCCCCAGAATCCAAAAAGAAGGGACGAGTCGAAGTCTCCAATTCTTCCGAAGGAAGTCCGCGTGCACGGAATAAGCGAAGAAGAAATGATTCAGATGAAGAGGATCAACATGACCCCTTTGTGCGACGGATCGCAAGGGCAGTGCTACCTAAAAAGTTCAAAGCTCCATCGTTCACCTTATACAATGGAAAATCGGACCCCACTGATCACATTCATCATTATAAGCAAGCCATGACGCTTCATGCAGACGACGAGGCCCTTATGTGTCGAATATTTTCGAGCAATTTGGGGCCATTGGCCATCAGATGGTATTATAAGTTGGAACCGGCATCGATTAAGAGCTTCCATCAACTCCAAAAATCCTTCAGGGCAAGGTTCATCACCAATGAGGTCCAGCTAAAGTAGGCCGATTCTCTCTGGGCAATGCAAATCCAATCAGGGGAAACCTTACATGCATATTCGGCATGCTATTGGGAATACTTTAATCTAGTAGATGATGCCTGCAATGACTCCATGGCCATCACCGCCTTTAAAATGGGATTGCATCCTAATAGTGCCCTCCGCAGCTCCTTGACCAGAAGGCCCCCCAAAACAGTCTAGTCATTAATGAAGAAAGTCGAGGAATACTGCGAAGTGGAAGATGACTCCATGCGGGTCAAAGCCAGGCACAAGGCCAACAAGACGGCCCCATCTGAAATCGTTCAGCCGATAAATTCTGTACCATCACGGAGCCCTGAACCACGAAATCGGGCTAAATGAGACAAAAGACGAGATTCGCACCGATCAAATGACCAATGTTCACACCGAGCTAATGAAAAACTTCAAGTGGATATCAGGCGCGTAAGGCACACGAACAAGAAATATATGGAGTTGTCGGAGTCGATCAGCATGGTTATGTCTTTGGTAAGTTGCCCCCGCATTCTTTACGCAGTTTTGTCTTGGTCCTCCGGATGCATGGCAATTTGGTGATAGCCTCTGTAGGCATCTAGGAACCTCATACGTTGATGATGTGCCGTGGCATCTACGAGTTGGTCTATTCTGGGGAGGGGAAAGCAATCCTTGGGACAAGCTTTGTTTGTGTATGGCTGTTTGGGTGAGTATTTGGCTATTTGTGTATGGCTTCCGGACGCACCAGAAAATGGCGTAGCTACCATGGTTCTTGGAGGGGGGTTGGTGGTGACCATGCTCACTTCGGAGGCTCTTGTAGTTGTAGCACCGCTCGGGCCCGCATTAGTGTTGCAGTTGAAAGTTCTTCGGGGTTGCTCTCTGTCGTTATCAATTAAGCCCTGCTTCAAGGCATCCTCGATCTGTACTCCCATCTCATGTAGATCTGAAAAGGTAGGGAAGGGGAGCACAATCATTTTCTGCATCAGCTTGGGTTGGAGATTGCGCACAATCATTCGAATCTGATCCTTATCAGTGGGCCTTAGGGTCATCATTGAAGCCTTAGCCCTCCAGCGGGTCACAAATTCTGAGAAGCTCTCCTTAGCCTCCTGTCTCGTCGTCTCAAGATCGCGGGTCATAATCTCGATTTGCATATTATATGAGTATTGTGCAATGAAGGCCTCAGCCATCTCGTCCCAGTTTCTCTTGACATCATCTTCTAATTTGGCGTACCAGATGGTTGCCACGCCAGACAGGGTCCGGCCGAATAGAGACAGCTTCTGCAGTCTGGTGAGGCCCATTGGCCTTAAGATATCTGAAACAATCTCAGGTGCACCATGGGATCCCCGGATCCATCAAATCGGTCGATATGCGGCATCTTGAATCTGTCCGGCAGCGTCACAGCTGCGTCGGTATATCCATCTTCAATGTCAGGGATGGTCTTGACTCCCTGGGATCTCTTAAACAGCTTTTCAAGCTTGCTCAACTTCAATGCTGTGGGATCTGTCTCGAACTCAAAGGGGGAGTCCGGTAGGTTGGTGGGCGTTTTGGATAACTGGGGTAGGATCGGGGGTGGAGGTGGTCCTGTGGGAACGTCTGTATCATTCTGAACATTAGTTGTCTCCCCGAGTGTTGGAACTCCTGGCGGGGGAGGAGCTTGATGCGAAGCAGATGCTCCGGCTTGCTGTTGTAGCCTCACGATTAACTCTGCTTGTTCAGTCATAACCGTGGCCTATTGTTTGGCAAACTCTGCCTGTCGAACAGCGTCTTGCTGCATTGTTTTCATGCTTTCTTGGAGCTGGCGCACCATCTCCTCTAAGCTTGCCATACTTTTCTGATCTGATTGAATTTTCGGTATATATTCCCTCTCTGCGGGAGAAACAAAACCCTGATCCCTCATCAGTGGGGTAGACAAAGCCCTTCAGTCTCGATCATCGGATCGATATCTTCGCTTAATCGCCTTCGTCTAGTAACTGGGGGTAGTGAGTAGTACACTGGTCGTCCGTCTATCAGATCCTCAGATTGATGGAGTCGACCACCTCTAGTCCAAAGTGCTTGGGGAATATCTACTGGGTGAGAAGCAATTGCGCTAAACTACCTAGCAAAAAGATAAATAAAGCGATAATAAGGAAATAAAACAACCAGATAAGCGGACAGCATAACAGCGTAAAATAAACACACAACACACAGTTGGGTATCACAACACACTATCGATAAGCTGAATACATTGTTCCTCAATCACTGATCACTGTTTCCAAATCATTGCCCCCAAGTCTGAATCTGATACCTGTAGATAATTGATTCCCGAAAAACACTAATGCCTGCAGGCCTGATGCCCAAACTTGCAAACTGAACACACCTTCCTGTAGAGACGCACTCTAAAGCACATAGCAGATAAATGAGAGCCAAAACACCCCTATGTTGGGGTAGGGTTTCCCTGTCCTATTTTGTCAGGAGCTAGGGTTTCACTACGCATGCAGCGGTTTCAAACAACCTATATCGAGGAAGCAACCTGTCCTAGTTTGGAATGGTCACTATGGATTCCGAATATGTACTAGGTCAAATGGTCGAAAAGGGTGCCCCGGTAAAACCGGGGTTTGTGTTCCTATACTGGCAGAGCCCGCAACCGGTCAGCCTTATGGTCATGCCTTGACAAGACAAGCCTCTGGCAAACCGCTCAGGAATAGCAGATGGCCAACACAGTATCCTAGGCGCACCAATGCACATGCAATGCAAAGAAACACATGAGTGAAATCAAAACAAGATATCACAAGTTCGAGTCAAGCTCTCTAATCTCCCCAGCAGAGTTGCCAGAAACTGTAGACGCTCCCGAACGTCCTGGGAGGGAATCCCGTTTTGTTCGTCTGTGGGTCTACTACAGTTCAGGACTCAAATTGTCACGGTTCTTAATCTGAACCAAAGAGTCCAAATCCGGCAAATCATTTTTGAAAACAGATTTTTTTGTAAAGAAGTGCCAAACATGGACTACTTTGCCAGATACAGAGTCACCACCTAAATATTTATTTTGGGAGAATTTAGGAAACCCTGACTCATTTGCCTAAGGCCACGTGTCCGTCATCACCAAAGTTGCCTCGGCTCGAGAACTTGGGTACGATTGGGGAAGGTCAGCTATGAGCACCCCTGCTCGCCCGATCAAAGATCGGCCTCTACTAATCATGATATCTTGTTTTGAAAGCATTATGCGTTCTTATTCCGATTATTAGCCTAGATTTACTACGTGATGCACACAGTAAACAAGTATAGACTAAGTCGCCTAAATTGGAATAAAACATTTCATGTTTGTTTGTTTGAAAATGGTTTGATGGTGCTACCCGCAAGTAGGCTAAGACATAAATTTTGCCACCCTCAAGTGGGCTTAGAAAATATGGTTTTATCGCTCTCAAGTGGGCTTAAAACTCGCATTCAATGCATTGTTCCAATTTAAGTAACCCAACCTTCACCCACAGACATTCAGGCAGTTATATCACATAAGCACATAGCCTCATGGTAAGCATGCTATCATGGCAACACTCACACTCATGCAAGGATGCTAAAACATAAATGCTTACCGAGTACTCCAAGCCAAAACAAAAACTAGTTAGTAATCATATGCATGATCCTAGTTCATGTTAAGATGGCTAATGCAACATATGCAAGATGCAACTATGATAGGCTCGGCTATTCTAAGATGGCATATGATGATGCTACAACTAACACGTATTCAACTTGGAATTGAAATACAATGCAGTTAGTATGATGCGCCGAGCCCGGTGCATGGGAGACAAATGTATGGATGCACGCATGCATAGCATAAGATATGCTAAGTTAAATATGCCCTAATACTAGCCATTGAAAGTAGGCAAGTAAAAGAAAGAAAGAAGTGGGGGTTGGAAGACATACACACACTCACACACACTTATTACACAATTGCCCTCGCTCGAAGGGTCCAAATAAATATTACACAACCAAATGAATACTGCTAAATTAATTATTACAAAACTTTTAATTAATTAACAAATTAAATGTAGAAAGAAGGTGGCCGCAGCCCTGCTTGGAATGCGGGGATGATGCATGCTTGACTCACCCCGCTCAGAAACTCACTACCATAGCACTGTTGCCTCTGTTTACACTGCCTTGCTCCTCTGAAAATCATGAAAGTTTCCAGAACTACTTTGAACTTCCTTCTGAGTGCTTTGGAGTGCCACCGGCCACAATTAAACTCCACCGGCCATGGGAATGGGCTTATCGGCTAAATGTTGGACCACCGGCCAGACACTGATGGTCGGTCGGCACTGTAAGTGGCCGGCCGGCCATTGCTTCTTGCAGAATCCTGTAGTTGACAGCAGCAGAGGGCAAGCAGTGTATGGCATGGAATTTTCAAGCGAATGTGAGCATGGCCACACTCCCTATCATGCAATGGACTCAAGGGAGCATGACCCTCGACCCTCGAGCCATCAATTATGCATTTTGATGCGTGATGGCCTAAGAGGCCAATTTGCCATTCAATGTAAAATGCATGCAACAAAAGAAATGAATGCCAACACCCTATCATTTTGAGATCAAGGGCGTTGACAACCGAGGATTGAGACGTGTTACGTCACTTGGAGTACGAACACTCTCAATCCTCATGCTTGGTTTGACACCCCAAACCAAGCAATGCAATGCATGTATACAAACATGGCTCAAGAATGCAATATGAGGCTAAGATGCAAAACATGCCAAATGCAATGCAATCTATTATGCAAGCATGCAATGTGCTAATCATGCAAGAGGCAATACAATGCAATTTAACATGTGATGCAAACATGGTACAATGCAAGCATGCAACGAGAGACAACAAGTCAAACGTACAAGAATGGACTTAGACTGAAATAGGAGGCCTCATCCACACCCTAAAACAATGGCCAAAGGTGGTGCAAAAGGGCACAAAATGTCAAGCAAACAAGCATGCCAATTGGTCCAAGGTTCAAAGCTAGTCAAGATGCTTAAGCTAAGGCCATGTCAACCAAGCCCCGCAAGGCCAAGATGACTGAAGACAGTCTAGGGGCAGACCAAAATACGACTAGGACATGCATGGAACATGGTCAAATCATGCCAAGAAATGGGCCCAAAACAAAAGGCATGCAAAGCCACCAAGTGGAGCATTACTCTACACCTACCCCAACCACTCATGGCATGGACTAAGCAACCAAAAACAGATTTTCAATGCATCAAAATACACCCAAAAACCCTCTGATATGGCAGCCCAAATGACCTAAACACAAGGCATGCACTATGACCCTTTTTAAGGCACAAAAGAATAACCCTTCAAGGCATGAAAGGGGTGATGAATGCAAGCATATGAACATGGATTATGGACTGAAATATGGTCTCCAATGATCCCAAATCAAGAGAATGAGCTAGGCTAAGCATGCTAGTGACCCACACCCTCAAGGCTCACAAGCCAAAATGCAAAGAGGCTAAACCAAACATGGCAAACTCGACCAAATCAGTACCCAACAGTCCTTGAGCATGGCAAAATAATGCTAAAACCTTCATGAATTTAGGCTAGAACATGCAAGAATCATGGCCTAAATGCATGGCACATTTCTAGGTAAAATGGGAGAATGCAAGGCAAGTATATTAAGCATGAAAGGGGCCATTAATCCGACCAAAAACAGAGGCATAATATGACCCAACAACACTCAAAAACCTCTAAAATGAAGCCAAGAACAACTAATCATGTATGCTACCCTTATGAGCCAAAAACAAGGACAAAAGAAAGACAAAGGGAGAGGGGTGTCCCTCCCCTATGCAAGACCTCAAAACCTCTTCTTCACCACTGAAAATCCACTAGATTTCAGTGGTGAGAAGGCCAATACACAATGGATACCAAAGCTTAACAAAGAGAGCACCAAAAGGGCCAAACAAGGCCTAAGAGGGGGAGGTCGACCCCCAACACCAAAACAACCTTAATGAAGTATCTTAAGCATGCAAATACAAGACTTTTTTTAGTTATACACAAAGTCTAAAACAGCATGCAAGACTGGTTAAAGACTAGTGCAAGATTGGGGAATCTAAAGCAAAAGTGTTACCCTTGAAGAATCTTTGAAGAACAGCAAGGTCAGCCACCTTCTTCTGATCAAAACTGACCCAAAACTTCAAGAACAAACCCTCAAGACCTCCCAAGTCAAAGTATGGTGTAATGGTGTGTGTCTTAGTGCAAAACCATGAACAAAAAACACTTTTAGGCCCTTAAACACACACAAATGAAGAGAAAGAGAGAGAGAGATCTAGAGATATATATATATATATATATATATCAGATATATATGTGTATTAGGTCTGGATTTGCTGAACCAAAAAAAAGGAGAGGGTTTGTCTCCTTATATAGACCATCAAAGGTGCTAAGCTTCCAAGAGAAGCTAATTAAAAGGATCAAGGCTTCTTCAAGAAGCCAAGGCAAAGGGGCCAAAGCTTCCTGAGAAAGCTGAGGCAGTGTTCAAGCTTCTTGAGGAAGCTAAGACAAAAGTCCGAGCTTCCTCAAGAAGCTAGACCAAAAGGGTGCAAAAGGGGCAAAACAGCCACAGATGTGCACGGGGGCAGGGTTTGTGCATTCCAGCTGGCACAGCTGGCATGCACCATGCCTAAAAAAAAGGCAAAAATGTGGTATCGGCCAGAAAAGGAGGCCATCGGCCAAAAGGATGGTCGGCCGACCACACCAAATGCCGACCGGCCAATGGACTATTTCACCAATGGCCGATAGCCTCAAAACACGGCCGATGGCCTCAAGCCATGGCCGGTGGGTATCAGGGGTAGCTAGCCAGCTACTCTCTACCCTCAGGTACAAAAACAAACAAGTCCTTGGTGTAAAACCAAGCACAAAACAAGCAAGTCGAGAGATCCTGAGGCAAGGCGCGTAGCCGAGATCTCCGGGAACTCAGGACGAACACAAACAAGGATGATCACCGAGTGTTCAAGCGGTGACGTCCAAGTCTTGAGGACGGTCAAAAATGGGGTGTCTACAAATGGTCAAGCTGAAGCCTCCAACAAAGCCATCTTGGACGACATCAAGAAGATGCTAGAGAAAGCTAAAGGCAGATGGGTTGAAGAATTGCCTAATGTATTGTAGGCTCATCGCACTACTCCGAGGCGATCCACTGGGAAAACGCCGTTTGCTTTATGCTTCGGAACTCAGGCAATCATCCCCTTGGAGATCGGCCTCCCAACCTTAAAATTGAAAGTTTTTGATATGGATCGAAATGACATGATGTTAGCCTTAGATTTGACTTTGATTGAAGAACGACGAGACCGTGCCCTTGCATCCATGGCACAATATTAGCAGCAGCTCACTAAATCATATAATCAACGTATGTAGCTGTGACGTTGTGTACCTGGAGAATTGGTCCTAAAGAAAGTTCTTCCCGCTACTAGGAGCCCCGTCGACAGAAAGCTAGGTCCCAACTAGGACGGCCCTTATCAGATTGAGTCAATAGTCGGCACAAGGGCATATTGGCTCAAAGACATGTCTGGGAGAAGTCTGCCATGTCCTTGGAATTCCATGCATTTACGTAAATTCTATCATTAACCTGACTTGTGGGGCATGATACTTGTTTTGAATGTTCACCGTGTACAAATTTCACTTTTTCAATGCAAGGTTTCTTATTTCCCAAATATACGAAATTTAGTTCATTAATATAAAAGCTTCCGAACTTGGAGCCCCATCCGTGCATGACACGTTTGGGCCGAATAAGCCTCTGGATTCTGAGCACCCTTCATGGATACCACGATTGGCCAAGACAAAAGCCTCCGAATTAGGAGCCCCATCCGTGCATGACACGTTTGGGCCAGATAAGCCTCCGGATTCGGAGCGCCCTTCGTGGATATCACGACTAGCCACGACAAAAGCCTCCGAATTTGGAGCCCCATCCGTGCATGACACGTTTGGGTCGAACAAGCCTTCGGATTCAGAGTGCCCTTCGTGGATACCACGATTGGATATCACGACTGGCCAAGACAAAAGCCTTCGAATTCGGAGCCCCATCCGTACATGACACATTTAGGCTAGATAAGCCTCTGGATTCAGAGCTCCCTTCGTGGATACCACGATTGGCCAAGACAAAAGCCTCTAAATTCGGAGTCCCATCCGTGCATGACACATTTGGGCCGAATAAGCCTTCGGATTCAAAGCGCCCTTTGTGGATATCACGACTGGCCAAGACAAAAGCCTCCGAATTCGGAGCCCCATCCGTGGATGACACGTTTGGGCTGAATAAGCCTCTGGATTCGTAGATATCCCAACTGGCCAATACAAAAGCCCCCGAACTCGGAGCCCCATTCGTGAAAGACACGTTTGGGCCGAATAAGCCTCCCGATTAGGAGCGCCCTTCGTGGATATCCTGATTAGCCAAGACAAAAGCCTTCGTGGAGATCCCGATTGGTCAAGACACGTTTTGGCCAAATAAGCCTCTAGATTCGGAATGCCCTCGTGAAAAGCACAATTGGCACGAAAGAGTATCCGAATTCGGAGCCCTTTTCATGAATATTGTGATTGACACGCATAAGCCCAGTTGACATAAGCGTAGACTGAAATAACATGCAAATGTTTAAAATAACATGTTTCATTAAATTAATAGAGAAATACATAGTTTGTTTCCAATTTATGTTAAAGCAATACAATGCATTCAGTTTTGTTCGGCATCACCCTCGTCGTCGCTCTTCTTGACTTCGAAAGTCACGAAGGGAAAATGATGACCCTGATATAACGGTGACACCGAGTCAATGCCTGCTGCCCGGAGAGCCTCCGCAGCATGGAGAGCCTTGACCCATCTATCCTTAAATCCACGATTCTCGCATCGACAAACCTCCTCGGCGAGCTTTTCTTTCGTCTTCTCAATCCTAACTTTTCAGCCCGCATGGAAGCCTTGTTCATAAGCCCTGGTCTTGGTAGCCTCTATTGCAAACATGTTTGTCGTATCGTGATCGGCAATCACGTAACTTATAAGGTGTTGGGTCACCCTTTCCTCCACAATCGAGTTAGCTTGGTCGGCCAACTGAGTCTCGGCAGTTTTGACTTTTCTTAACTCCCACTCAACTTTCTCCGCACGAGCTTCTAAATTACGAATGCGTTCATCTTTTTGTTCGATCTCCCACCGCGTGACACGCA
The DNA here is from genome assembly GCA_025200525.1 of Camellia lanceoleosa. Classification (NCBI taxonomy): domain Eukaryota; kingdom Viridiplantae; phylum Streptophyta; class Magnoliopsida; order Ericales; family Theaceae; genus Camellia; species Camellia lanceoleosa. The sequence goes on along the minus strand of CM045769.1, from coordinate 17,639,293 downwards.
GGCGCATGTAAATCTCATAGGCAATGTATAGTCTTTTCAATGCTCCGTGAACACCCTCTCGAAACACTTTGAAATATGGTCGACCAATCATCAACTGCTGGACCTCTGGCGAAAAAATCTATCGTGCAAATTCGACTGCCACGCCTGGATCTCAGATGATCGAATCTGCTTCCGTCATCGGTTTGTTCTCGATAAAGACTAAAAAACTTAATGGGTGCGGTGGCCCATTGGCCTCACCTCGCGAATAAGGGGAGTTCCCCCGCTATTGCTTCTCCCTCCTATGTGACCTACTTCAACAACATGGAGAGTGACGCCTCTCCCGCTCCCCGGACGTCCTACTTCCTGTTCGTAAAGGTTCCCCACCTCGATTCATCACTGAGTCCAACTCATCCAATGTCCTACCTTCTCCTCTGCTGTTGAAGAATAGTCTACTTGACATTCACACTTATCTAGCCTTCTTTGACAGACTGGTTTGAGTTAAGTTTGAACAAACTAATGGGACCTATGCACACGAAGCAACCACTCTTTTTATTACCTGCGGGTGCACCGCTCCCAAAGCGATTTCTTCAACGCTGCCCTAGCCAATTCATAAATGGCTGATAATCAGCGGAAACGTTCACCAATTTGGTGAGGCAAGGGCAGATGTACTAGTATATTCGGCTTGAAAAAGCTAAGCAGCTAATTTAGAGCCGAATTAATGCACTAGTATAATATAAGTCATCTCGGCCACGTTCACTAATCCGCTGGGGCAAGGGCAGATTAATTAATCTATTCAGCCTAACATCAGTCCTTTGTGCTGAAAAGATTGGCTGCCCCAGCCAATTCATGAATGGCCGATAATCGTTGGCCACGTTCACTAATCCACTAGGGCAAGGGCAAATTAATTAATCTATTACGCCTAATATAAGTCCTTTGTGCCAAAAGCCAATTCATGAACAGCCTATGATCGTTGGCCACGTTCACTAATCCGCTGGGGCAAGGGCAAATTAATCAATCTATTGGGCCTAATATAAGTCCTTTGTGCCGAAAGCCAATTCATGAACGGCCTATGATCGTTGGCCACGTTCACTAATCCACTAAGGCAAGGGTAGATTAATTAATCTATTCGGCCTAACATCAGTCCTTTGTGCCAAAAAGATTGGCTGCCCCAGCCAATTCATGAATGGCCTATGATCGTTGGCCACGTTCACCAATCTGCTGGGGCAAGGGCAGATGCACTAATATATTCGAGTTGACAAAGCTAAGCAGTTAATCTAGTGCCGAATTAATTTAATAGTTCTGTTACAATTTATTTCATGATTTTACATCTTACTTGGCTATTAACACGCACATTCAATAAGCAAAAAAGCAAAGGCAATTTTCATTCATAAATTGAGTACATACAGAAGTCAATTTACACATGAAAGCTACCTTACGTTTAAACTTCTAACCAAAATACAGTAAAAAATCTAGCAAAACCTACATACACAGGATACCAAAACAAAACAAAAAATACTTGGACTCTAGGTCAGTCTTTAGGGTCAGACACCAACGGCTCAACGTCTACCTGCTCGTACGGAATCGGCTGCTCCAATACCACGTTCGCGGCAGCTAAGGCATTGAGCCAACCGTGTTTGAACCCGCTGTTCTTGAACTTCGGCACTTCTTCTACATAATTCTCCAAGGCCGCTTCCTTGCCAGCTTGGAATGATTTGGAAATCTCAGACTCGGCATTTGCCATCGCCCTCTTCGACTCCTCTAAATCAGCCTCCAGCTTGGCAATTGTATCGTTGACCAATCTGAGCACTTCTTCACTTGCATTTGCCCTCTCCTCGGCGGCAATTCTCAGCTGGTCAGTAGCCTTGGCCTTATCTGCTTCGGCATCGGCCCTCGCTCTCTCTGTTGTCGCTTCCATGGCCTCAAATTCGGCTCTGAGGGAGGCCTCTGCGGCTTTTTCCTTCTCGTTTTCCACCTCGGCTGTCAGAAAGTCAATCTATTTGATAGTGTCATGTTGGTGACGGCCAATCTCAGCTATCCTTCCCGCCACCTACAAAACAAGAAATCGGTAAGCCAATGTAAAATTTTCTTTCGATTAGCCTTGCAAAATTACAAACAAGGAACACGTACCAATATCGCCGATTGAGCGGCTAATGCGATGGACAGCAGTTCGCGCTCTACCCTAAAGGTTACTATGTCAACCGGCAAAGAAATGAAGGAGGCCAAGCTCAAGGCCACAGTTGGGTCTTTTACAGCCGAGGCATCGGAAGCAACCGGCGTGTTCCTTACCCTTGGTTGTATTACAAATGGCACAACCAGGTTCAACTCTTCCATTCATGGCCGTTTATCCGCTAGGTCTTCCGAATAACCGACTTCTTGTTCGGCCAGACGTTTTTCCCCCTTTTCCTCTATCACTTGACCCTCCTGTTAATCGACAACAGGCTTTGTTTCGGCCACATCAGTCTGAACCACCTCCTCAACAGGAGCAGGTGGAGTTTCTGCCCTAACTTCAGATGGAGGGGGTGGCGGATCATTTTTCTCGGCTTCGGCTCTCCTACGAGTTGCCATCCTCTCGGTATTTTTTTGCCTGGCCATTTGAGTGAGCATCTCGCCAGCCATGCTGTCAAGATACGAGCCGGGTAGGTCCCCCAAGTCGGTGAAAATATCTTTGAAGGACACATTCGCTCGGCCAGAAGTAGAGGGAGGATTAAAGCCAGCTTCTTCAGAAGCCAAATTTAGCGCCGCGTCAACCTTCTCCTCTAATCTGTCGGCTCCGTCCTTGGATGGCTGATTCGGCTGCTTAGCGACCCCTTCGGCAGCTTGTTCGTCTGTGGCTGTGAGTCTGAAGCCTCAAAACCAATTTGCCTAAGGTTCTTGAAGCTCGGAAAAACAAGCGTCGTAAGGTGTTGTTCACCCCTCGGAATCAAGATGTGATCTGCGGTCAAAAAAGTAGTGTAGGTTGGCTCGTACCTCAAAAGAATGTGGGCTGCCCTCCCTTGTTTCTGGAGATTCGGACGACTGATGAACTGGAGTACGGCTCTGATCTCTGCAAGTATAGCGTCGTCAGCCAAAACAATAACTTTTTTCAAGTCGTTTCCTGCACAAATAAAACGGTAAGTATGAAGGATTTGAAGCAAGTAAATATTTAATAAAAATTTGTGGGGGATTAAATGGCCACCTTGTTTGCCCCTTCACCTAGGCACTGGATCTTGACGATCTTCGCCCTCGCCAAATTCCAAATTGCCACGGACAACGACCATAACATCGTCAACACACTTGCCAGAGCTGGCAAGCATTGTCACCAAATGATGGTCGATGTCCTTGGTCTTGAGGAAATAGCACCCCTGCCAGCCAGAGGATTTGGCCAAGGCATAACAATGCCGAATGGTAGGGATTCCAAGGTTAAGCCTAAGGCGTCGGTTTAGTTCTACAATCCCCCATTATTATTTGGTAAAAATTTATGTTCGGCTGAGAAGGGATTAAACCCCAGTGGCGAAGGACAGCCCTCAAAAGTGGATGAAAGGGGAAACGAACTCTGCCCTTAGCAATTGACAGGAGAGGAAAGACGATTGTACTCTCATCGATCCTCTCCGTGTCAATCATGTTCTCTACCAAGAGTGACAGATGGACGTCGTCAGGAATAGAAAAATGGCGATGGAAACTAGAGACTCGATCCGCAGAAAGAAGGGCTCTCAAATGTTTCGTCATCATAGCAGTTAAAGTGGACACTCTAAACAACAAACAAACAAGGAAAATGAGTTGAAATGGAAGAGAGAAACTTACAAGAGATGAGGAGGACAATGAAGAAGAAAAAGAAGTTGTAGAGGGCGTGAAGCAAGAGGGGCGAACTGACAGGCAACAAGAAACCTTGTGCATTTGAAAAAACATACAAACGAAGAGACAACACGATTTCAAATTGTATTAAATGAATGAAGAGTACGAAGGGGCGAAAAATTGCAATCATGCCTAAAAAGAGTAGGCGTTCTGACACTTGCATTGGAATAAGAGAAACCGCTATATTTTTCGACCCTCTAAGTCCAAAACCAAACATGCCGACTAACTGACATTAGTAGGATATTTGGGGGGCAATTGTGGGGGCCGAATATGTTATTACGTAGGTGAGTCGAATATATTAAAGAAGGAAATCAAGTCATGTACTATACAGCTCTATCCCAGTGGGACAGGCCGAATAACTAGATCAGCTGAAAAGTCAGGTGTAAACTGAGCCAAGTAAGGACAGGTAGCCGAATAAGCGATTATTCGTTGGACGAAAGGTGGGCCCAACCATCAACATCAAGGATGACTATAAATAAGAAGAGCGTCAGCTAAGAAAAGCTATGTGAGAACAAGTTTAACTTGTTATATAAGCAGCCAAGAAAGTATACACTGACTTGTCTGTCGGAGTGCTAATTCTGGCACACCCGACCGGAGTGTTCATTCCTTTTCAGGTGACTAGCTGAGGATCAAGAGCGTCCTACAGGATCTAGAGAGTATTTCCAAACCACTTCTCCACACCCAATTACTCATATGTTTCGCTTTGGATCACAAGAGATGTGTCCCACTCTCGAAGAGTTTCAAGCGTTAATGGAGTCTTGGCGCGATGAAGAAATTATGCCTCAACCATTTTTTAGCCATGCATGGGCTCTTTCATTGAGGCAAAATCTTTGGCCCATGGTGGAGAGTTGAACATTCTTGACCTGATTCATTGTTTTGCTGACATTGGAGATAGGCGTGACTTTCTTTGGTGAGGTTACCACCAACATGCTCTCTACATATGCCTACTCGATAGTGTCTTCTTGCCCCTAGTGGCAATGGAGTCAGCATCCGATTGATTGAAGTGGCCCAACGCCTAAAGGAGGGTCAAAGCTGTATAGGCTTGGCACTGGTCAAAACCATAATGAGTTTGGATGATTTCCATCAGTGAAAGGCTTCTCGATTTGCGGGAATCCACTGCTTCTTCAGGTACTGTTTCCCGCCCTTTCTCATTTACAACTTCTCACATCACTTTGGCACTCACTCTCGATTTTTCTCTTAAAAGCCCTTTCCTTACTTTTTCTCTTAACACACATCTCTCTATTCTTTACTCTCTCTTCTTTTTCATCCCATTCTAGGTGTGGTTGATGGATAAGCTAAAGGTCGTCGACCGTTGCCCAGAGTATTTGGCTAGATCTTACTTCTTTTGCCTGCGGCTGGTGGACTTTTCCACAGAGGGATTGTGGTGCGATTGGAAATGTAGCATATCCATGGCTGACATCACTTGGCATTGCCCCTAGCTTAACTTAATCGAGATGAGCTACCACAAGTCTCACCAGCTGGGTATACAGTTGATCGACCTCAAACACTGTGTCTTCTACTTCCCATTCTGGTTCAGACACCAGTTTAGGAATGATCAGACCCACCCAGATGAAGGGGTGGAATACCTTGCTCCATTTCCAGTTCATGCTTTGCACTTGGCTTGATACCTCGCTGCTTGGAGGATGAGAGAGCTTCTGGTCCCTACTGCTAGCTTTAGTTGTGCCCTTTCTGGCCAATGCTATGCTTGGCTTGGCTTGAGGACGAGACACAGGTCAGGCCATCCTTGGCTGCAGAGACTTCAGAGAGCGCAGGCAAGAGGTAGAGGACCACTACTTGACTTATCTGTGCCCCTAGTTTATTGCTTTGACTTTTCTTTTCAAGTTTTATGATGTAAAAGTAACTTTAATTTAACCTGAGAATTAAAAGGTGTACTTATATTGAAATCATGTAATTAAAGTTGTAAGCATTGAAAATTTTCCTTCTTGGTCCAACGAAAGGTCTATGTTGCAAAAGTAAAGTTTTGAGAAAATCAACTTCATTAAAACCTTTCAAAACAATTTTTGTAAACGGTCACTACCTGACACACACGGAATCAATCCTCAAGACGTATAACCCTGAATCAAAAAGATCATAACTTCTCACAACTGCATTCACCTTCCCTGTGGTTTTGCCCCTTGCTTCGTCTTACAGCTAGACCCTTCTGCCAAATGGAGGTAAAACAACTCGAATCAACCGATGGTGAGATAGACCAAGTAACAATGGATAGGACAGTTGAGTTAAAAATGTTTAGAGCCAAATGTCGAGATGAAGCTGCATACGCATCCCGAAGATGGGAATTAGGCCTTATGTAGTTCACGATTACGGTTTGCACTCTAACTTTTGCCAAAGTCGTCCTTTCGAATTTTCAACCTTGCGAGCTCTATTTTTCTTTATTTCCAATTTTTCATGCTCTAACTTTTGCCTAGGTCGTCCTTCCGAGTTTTTAGCCTAGCAAGCCTCTGAAGGATAGTATTTCTTCAACTTGTCCATATTGATCGGTTGCGAGAACTCCAAACCATCTAGATCCATAAGGATGATTGCTCATACTAACCAGATAGATTTGATGATGTAAGTACCAGTCCAATTGGGTCGGAACTTGCCCCTAGGGTCATGGATGGGAGCTCGATTGTCTTTGAGCACTATATCTCCTTCTTTGAGGTTTTTGGATTTGACTTTCTTGTTAAAGGCCCAAGCAATTTGTAGACACCCCATTTTTGACTGTCCTCAAGACTTGGACGTCACCGTTGGAACACTCGGTGATTATCCATGTTTGTGTTCGTTTGGAGTTCCCAGAGTTCTCGGCTACGCGCGCCTTGCCTCAGGACCTCCGAACTCGACCGTTTTGTGTCTGGTTTTGCACCAAACACTTGTGCTTTGCCTTGAAGGGGCAAGGAATGCCTTGTGAGGCATCTCCACACACCACCGGCAGTGGCTAGAGGCCACCGGCTGGTTGGTGTTGCCATTGGCACTATATTGTGCCGGTCGGCACTCTTTTTGGCAAAATGACCATTTTGCCCTGCCGACTGTTTTACAGCTGCTTTATGAGATATTTTTAGACAGCTGTTTGCCTTTTGTTTCCCCTCCATACACGTGTATGGAGGGATGAGCCCCTTTGGTGCCTTAGCTTGTAAGATTTGGTTGCCTTTAAGAGGAGGCTTCTTCTCTTGGCTTAGGGGTGACAAAATTTTAGACATTTTTGGACAGACCAAGCTCTGGTTTTTAGGGTTAGGATAGATACACATCCTATCTCTCTTCTTCCTCCTTGTTTTGTACACTAGGTGTTTGTGTCATACTTTTGCTCACCAACACCTAGTGTTTCACCTTCCTTGGGTTCTTGAAGGTCCAGAGGCTTGTTTTGAAGCTTTGAAGCTGGTTTGGTGCTCAAGGAAGCCAATACATCATCTTGGTTGAAGAAGGCTACAAGGGTAAGAATATACTCTCTTTTTACCCCATTCTTGCACTCCATTTTGACCTATCCTTGAACTGTTTTTGTGCTTGGTGTTCAATACAAAAAAGTTCTGTTTTTTAGTCCTCTTGATAGTTTATTAAGGATACTTTGTGCTTTGGGGAAGTTTGGCCCCTCTTAGGCCTTGAAAAGGCCACTTTTTGTGCCATTTTGTGAGAAATCCGAGACTTTGGTGTTAGGATCTCTTCACCACTGAAATCTTGACGGATTTCAGTGGTGAAGATGATGCCTTAGAGTCTCAAGAAGGAGAGGGCCACCCTCTCTCCTTGATGTCCTTGAAAATGGCAAGTTTTGGTCTCTTAGGTGAGCCTATGCTTGAGTGTGTGTTGAGCATGTTTGGTTTGTTTTTCATGCTTATATTGCCATGATATAACATGTTCCTAAGTTGGTTTAGGTCCCTTATGCATGCTTAGCATAGTTGCCTTGTAATGCCTTTCGATCCTCTAACATGCCTAGGTTGTATGCCTTAGTTTCTAGCATGTTTTAGGCTTGCATTTGTGAAGTTTTTGTACTCATATTTCCATGTTTTAGGTCTGTCTCATGTCGTTTGAGTCAACCATAGCATGTTTAATATAGCCTCTTTGTATTTGGCTTGTTGGCCTTAAGAGCACAAGTGTGTAGTATGCCTTGCTTGCTTCATTTTTGACGGTTTGGAACCATTTTGCATGCTATGTCAGTCCTTCATACATGTTTGTTTGATTGCTTAGCATGCCTCTTTAATGCTTTAAAAGTATGTGTTAAATGCTCCATGTTTTGGCTTTAATGCATGCCTTTGGATTCGTGTCATCTAGATGCCATCTAGGTGGTCCTTTAGGCTTAGTTTTATGTATTAAAACTCTGTTTTTAAGTGTTTGAGTATTGCCATGTGTGGTTGTGCTAAGTGTGGTTCAAAGCCTCATTGATTTGCTTTGAACCTTAGACCATTTGCATGCTTTGTTTGGCTTGTTTTGTTGCATGATTTGGCACCATGTTTTGCATGATTTTCAGAGCTTTACAATGTGTGTTTATTGTCCTTGTTTGGTATCTCCAAGTGTGCTTGGGGGTTGCCATATGTATGCCTTGGGTTTGGACCATAACACTTGCATGTGTGTGTGTGTGTTTAGTCCCCATTTCTAGGCACTTTGGCCACTGATTTTAGGCCAATTAGGAGTAGCCTAATTCATGTTTTAGTCCACTCTATTGCTTGGTTTATATGCCTCTTTGCTTAGGTTGTATGCCTAACATGTTTAGCTTGCTCGCATTGTTCATGTTGCATGCTAGATAACATGCTTAGAGTTGTATTGCATAAGCATGCATGCTAGGCCTCTTGAAGTGAGTTTGATAGAGGTTTGGCACCCTTGTTTGATTATGTGGTTTTTGTGCATTTGAAACCAAAGTTGCATTCTCGGTTCTTTGGGCCACCATGCATGGGAATGCGCGATTGGTGGTCCGAGAACCGAGGCACATCTTCCTTTGAGTCAAAAACATGATAAGGATTGTGTTTGGTGCATACATGCTTTGAATTACATTGCCATGCAAGTTGTTGCCCTCTGCTGCTGTGAGTTGCAGGTTTTGCAGGAATTTTGTGCCGACCGGCACTGTTTAGTGCTGACCGGTAGTAAATTGGCAGCCGATAGCTTCATTCAGTGCCGGTGGCCTCCTCCTTCAGCCGGTGGTGTCCTACCCCAGCCGGTGGTGATCCCCAGTGCTATGAGAGGCACTCCTGGGACTTTGGTAATTTTCTGAGGAGGAGAGCAAAGGAAACAGAGGCAATCATGCATGGCAGTGTGATTCCGAGCGAGTTCCGAGCGCGTGCTGCATTGGGCTCTCATCCCGAGGCGATTTACTGTTTAATTAGATTAATTATTTTATTTAATTAATTTAGTTGATTTGTAATATTTTAATTAGCTTGCGTAGTTAATTAATTTGTATATTCTTTCGGTTCCTCCGAGTGAGGGCACATTTGTAATAAGTGTGGGTGAGTGGTGTACATGTCTTCCAACCCCCATTTCTTTCTACTCTTTTATTTACCTGCTTATGATGGTAGATTAGGGCACATCTAAATTAGCATACCTTATGCAATGCATGCGTGCATTCATGCATTTGTTTACATACATCGGGCTCGGTACATCATACAAACTGCATCGTACTTTCAATTCCAAATTGAATACGTGATAGTTGTTGCATTTCATGTGCCATGCTTAGGATAGCCGAGCCTGTCTAGATTACATTTCGTATGCGATGCATTAGTCACTTGACATAAACTAGGTCATGCATGTTTTGCTAACTGGTTTCTTGTTTTGGCACGGAGTACGATGTAAGTTTTATGCTTTAGCATGTCGCATGCGTGTGAATGTTAACATGACAGTACGCCTGCCATGCGGCTAAGTGCTTATGTGATAAATTGCTTGAATGCCTGTGGGTGAAGTTTGGATTACTTAAGTTGGAAAAACTTGTTGAGGTCCGTGTTTTAGCCTACTTGCAAGTAGCAGATTCCAAAGCATTTTCAAAACGAACGGATATGCAATGTGTGTTTCCAAATTAGGCAATCTAGTCTATACTTGTTTGCTGTGCGCATAACATAGTAATTCTAGACTAATAATTGGAATAAGAACACATGATGTTTTCAAAATCGAATATCACGGTTAGTAGAGGCTGGTCTTCGGACCGGGCGAAAGGGGGTGCTCATAGCTGACCTTCCCCGATCGTACCCAAGCTCCCGAGCCAAGACCACTTTGGTGATGACGGACATGTGGCCTTCGGCACCGAGTCAGGGTTTCCTAAATTTCCCATTTTAAAATATTTAGGTGGCGACTCTGTAATCTAGCAAAGCAGTCTATGTTTGGCACTACTTTTCAAAAATCTGTTTTCTCAAACGATTTGCCAGAGTTGGACTCTTTGGTTCAGATTTAGAACCGCAACAAACAAAAAGGGAGTCCGAACTATAGCATCGAGGTCCCACGCGGGCGCTGTTACAGTTTCTGGCGACTCTGCTGGGGAGTTTAGAGAGCTTGACTCGAACTCGTGATATCCTGTTTTGACTACGCTTATGTGTTTCTTTGCATTGCATGTGCATTGGTGCGCCTAGGACACCGTGTTTGCCATCTGCCATTCCTGAACGGTTTGCTGGAGGCTTGTCTTGTCAAGGCATGACCATAAGGCTGATCGGTTATGGGCTCTGACAGCATGGTAACACAAACCCCGGTTTTACCGGGGCACCCTTTTTGGCCATTCGACCTAGTGCATAGTCGGAATCCATAGTGACCACTCCAAACTAGGACAGGTTGCTTACCCGATATAGGTTGTTTGAAACCGCTGCGTGCGTAGTGAAACCCTAGCTCCTGACAAAATAGGACAGGGAAACCCTACCCCAACATAGGGGTGTATTGGCTCTTATTTATCTGCTATGTGCTTTCAAAATGTATCTCTGCAGGAGAATGCATATATCAGTTTGCAAGTTTTGATATTCGACCCGAGGGCACCAGTATCAGTGTTTGTTGGGAATCAGTTGTATCTGTGGGTACCGGTTCAGTTTTGAATAGTGATTCTGGGGGAACAGTGTTCAGTAGTAGAGTACGGTCGTCCGGCTACATCCGTGTTTGATCTGTCTGGGGCTGAAATACTGCTTGTTTTCCGTTTCAGTTCAGAGATTCAGAGAGTTGAGCCAGAGTAGCCAGTGTTTCCTTACTGAGGCAGGGCGGAACATGACGCATAACTCGGAAGAGATTGTGGTCATGACGGCCGCGTTGAGCCAGGGAATCACCCTACAAGATGAGACTGCTGTTGATATGCCGCATCCACCCAGATCGCCGGTTCTATATCGCGCTACATATCAAAGCTCGTGAGCCTACTACCTTTGAACTAATGGGAATGATCGGTGATCTCCAAAGGTCTATGGCGGACCTTGCTTATGGAATGTCAGCTCCGCCACCGACCGCACCGTATCTCGGAGCTTTATACCAGAGCCCTCATTGGGGCGAATTGTGATTGAATTGAGTCAACCGGAGATGGCCTCCAACTATGGCAATGATACACCGATACCTACCCAGGCCCTCGACCAGGCTGAGGCCAGAGGCAAGGACAAAGCAAAGGCAGATGCCGACCCTACCGAACAACTGCTGTGGGCAGTAGAGGCTTTGAAAGCCGGGGGGATAAACAAGCAGCAGATATCCGCAGTTATGTCAAAAGCTGTGGAGGATGCTTTCCCCACTCACCGAGGGCGATTCCACCAATCGAGAATCGATAGGCCCCGTCATGCCAAAACAGTTCTTCCCGCTCCCAGCCTTGCTTCCGGAAAGAATCAGAAATCCAAAACCGCACCCGCTGATCCGTTCGCCAGTGCATCTAGCAAGAGTGCTCAAGCTCCAAAGTACCTGCCCCGAGGGCGCAGGGCCTTCCATCCTCTTCACATGCCTTTGTCTAGGGCACTTCTGATCTTGACCAAAAAGGGGCATCTTACACCCCTCGATCCTAGGCCACTCCCCAAACCCCTTCCAGCAGGTCATGATGCCACTCAGTACTGTGCGTACCATCAGCAGTCTGGCCATGCTACCGATAACTGCTTCCGCCTCCGTCACGAGGTACAAGATTTGATCGACAACAAGGTTATCCTCCCGCCTACCTCGGCCAAATCAATCACTACAGAGTTCTTGGATTATGAGGACACAGACACCGAGGATACAGATACCGTGAGTATGTAATCAGCAGACGAACTGCCTGCGGGCAGTGTTTGGTACATTGTTGGATGTGGCGCCTGGCACGTATTTTTGAGCACCTACCAATGCTAGTTTTTGCAAATCCTGACTTGGGTGTCGAGTCAGTCTTTTGTTTTGTCTTGAGTCTGTCTCTCTGTATTGAGTCAGTCTTTTTGCTTACAGAATCTGTCTTGTTGTAATGAGTCAGTCCCTCTTATATAGTATACCAGGTGATTTCGGGGTTGTTGCCTCAAACACCGTTTTGTTTATAAACAGTCGTTTTGCCTTTTGAGTCTGTTTCTACCGAGGAGCCGGTTACGCCAACAAATCCGAATGGAACAGCTGTGGCTATCACGTTCCGCATTTGTATCCAAATCAACCGTGCCAGAGAATTTGAATGGAATAACAGTGCGTACCGCCTGCTCTCTTGAGCTTTGAATTTCGTTATGATGACCTAAGCTTTTCACAAAACCTTTTTTTAACACTGCGGTGATAAAAACGAAGAGGAAGGAATTCCTCGGGCTTTGCAAAATTTTGACCATTTTGAGAGAAGGAGAGGCACGCTAAGCTTTTAATGAATGAAGTCATGCTTGTTGGCGTAAGTACTGAGAAGGACCCTGGCCTGATCCAGACTGGTTCCACACTATCTTCAGCGCGAGCGATTTGTCGCTTCCTTAAAAACTTTCAAAAACAAAATGTTTTGCGTAGTCTTGCGAAGACTTGTGTGGAATCGTTCTTGAGATTGTGCAGCCTAGGATCGCTCTCAGCCTCAAGGCTCAGTTTATTCATTGCAAACCGGAATCTGTTCACAACATTCAACAGTGCCTTGAAACGCCTGTGCGGCCCAAATCAAAGCAGCCCTCGAGTAAGAGGCACCAAAGTCAGAGCAAGGGGATCAGATTCCACCCAGCGAGGTCCATTAAGCAACCGTGATGGATTCTTCTGCAAATCAACCACAGTCGCTCTCCTGGATACGGAGAGGCTTCAAACTCGAAACCATTTGGCATGGGCTTGCTACACTTTTACCCTTTGAGAGGCTCGTTGGGCCAAAAACCCGGAAGGGCGACCCAGGCAAAAGTTAAAGCAAAGAAAAGAATGAAAAAAGAAAAAAAAAAGAGAAAAAATTCAAAGAAAAGAATGAAAAGAAAAAAAAAAGAGAGAAAATTCAAAGAAAAATACAAAAGAAAAGAAAAAGAAAAAAAGAAAGAAAAAAAACGCAAAGCTCGCAAGGTCGAAAACCTGCAACAGGCGCCTTGGCAAAAATTAGAGCCTAAACAGTAAAGGTTAAAATACCCGAGTGTACCTTAACCCGGAACTACGTAAGGCTTGATTCCCATGTTTGGGATACGTAGGCAACTTCATCCTGAAGTCCAGCCCCCAACGCTTTCATAGCATCTCAGTCCATGTCATGGTTTTGATCACTTGTATCCTTTCCAAATCCGATAGCTCGATCACAGCAGCTGGAACTACGTGACCAACTTCCTCTAGAAGCCCAACCACCAACACCTTCCAGGTGATTGTGTCCATATATTGATTCAGACCGTCTCCACCTCCTCCACGTCCGAGGGCCCGATTGTCATCAATAAGGAGTGGCGCACAGTATGTCGCGGCATCATCCAAACAAGGGGCAACTTTCCGTTGCCCCACGTTGCCAAAAGTTGCCCTAAGTTACCATTCAAACTAAGGGCAACTTTCCATTGCCTTGCCCCTCCTTCAAGCAAGGGGCAATTTTCCATTGCCTCCGATCTGAGGTTGCACATCTCGAGGGTAAGTTATATACTCGTCGAGCATTGATTGTTTGCAAAAATAGTTTTTGAAAATTTTCACTGAGGTTGACTTATTTTCTCAAAAACTGTTTCATTTTCCAAAAATCGGACCGTGTTTGGACCTCAAAAAAGGAGAATTTTCAGTGCTCACAGCCTGATTTACATGATTTTCAAATCAAAAGTCGAACAAGCGTGTTAATCTAACTCCCATTTTTGATCAAAACTGTTTTAGAAAACAAAAATGGTCAAAGTGACGAATTAGGGGGCACGATTGAGTCAGGTCTTCTGTCTTTCCCCCACTAGCATACTTGCCAAGAAGACACTCCATCTGTCGAAAGAAATGGCCGTGAGCTAACAGTGTTGGGCGTGAACCTGCGATTTCTTATTCATCCATTAATCACCCTGGGGAGGGATTGAAAAATGAGAGAATAAAGAATAGAGAGGTATACGATGAGAGAAAAAGCGAGAAAAGGGTTTAGTGAGAAAAACCGAGCCTGAGAGCCGAGTGATGTGAGTGTCACAAATCAGAAAGGGTGGGAAACAATACCCGGTGAATTGGCTCCTCGAGATTCGAGGTCTTTTTAAACATGTCCGTGTGTCGTGTCTTTTGACCTATCGGTCTCGATTTTAGCTTTGAGTCTTTTCTAAGTGTGTCTCGTTCTTTTAGGTCGTGTGCCTTTTGTTTACCTGTTTGAGTCTGTCTCGCTGTGGTAGGCTCGATACCCCGGTTGTGAAACCCTCTTCAAAAAAAAAAAAAACCGTTTGTGCTCAGGGTGCCGTGCCGTCCTTTACATCTATGCGAGGTAGGAGAAAGTGGAGGGAAAATTTGGGACATCCGAGTGTGTTTCAACCGCGACCGTGTCAAATCTTCGTGCTCTGTCTTGTCAGATTGGGCCGTTTGTTCAGAATTTGCCGTGTGCAGAATGAGCCGAGTGTTGTGTTATGAGCTGCATGCAGATCAATCCCCAGTGGAGTATGGGCTGTATTGTGCAGTTTGAGTAGTGGTTTGTATGAGTTGCTCGCTGTTAGTTGGTTGGTTATCCGATTATCATAGTGCAAGTGCTCAATTTTCAGACAGCAGATCAATTTCATTTACATTTGAGGTGTAATATAATGCAGTGCAAAGTATGAAATACGCAGATATGTGCAAGTGCTACGCTTTTTCAGATAAAAAGTTTGTTCCATTTCATAATCTTTTCAAGTACATAAGTTCTGAAAGCAAAATCTGCATGCGGCAATATATAGTACTCTATCTACCAAAAAGAGAAAAGTACAAGAAAAGAAATAAAAGAAACAGTAGAAGTCTGGGTCATCAACATCATCAATGGCCTCGTGCCGGGGGATCTGTCCTCGCCCTCTTCCTGGGCAGAAGTCCAGGAACATCATCAGGAGCATCGCTGTCTGAGTCTGAGCCCGAGCTGTCCCCGGTCTCCTCCTCTGACGCCTCCGCCTCCGCCTCTGTCTCCTCCTCCGACTCGCCGTCGTCTGGAACCGGAGCCCGCGAATTGCTCCCCACGTGAGCACGCCCCCCTCTGGTGCGAGGGAATCTCCTGCCATCTCGGGTAGAAACGGGAGGTCCAGCTGGAGCGCCACCACCCATCGGAGGAACCGGGAAGGGAGGCTGAAAAGTACAAAAGGCAAATGCATCAGTGTATATGAAGCAGTCTATCAATGCAGTATATGAGCACAGTTTGTGAATGCCGTGAGCAATTTATCAGCGCAGAATGCAGTGTATGAGTATACAGTATAAATGCCGTGAGCAGTTTATCAGTGCAGAATGCAGTGTATGAGTACAGTTTGTGAATGCCGTGAGCAATTTATCAGCACAGGATGCAATGTGTGAATACAGTGTATCAAGTGCCGTGAGGGTTGAGTATCCAGTGTTGTGTTATATATCAGATTATGCGAAGCAGCTTGTGCATGGTTTGAAGCCGTGACAGAGAGAACATACCGGAAGGCCGTAGAAGGCTAGAAACTCGAAAGTCCGCTGCAGCATCCCCGTCATGGAGGCATTCATCTCCAGTAACTGCCGGGTATATCCAGAAGACGCCTGCAAGGGAATCAGATGCATCAATATTCTGTAGAATATCAAATGAACTGAAATGAAATGACTGTACACAAATGCAGTAATACATACCGGGGGTAAGTCGGGGACACCGACAAACTCATAATCAGCTGGCGGAGGGGCGAAGGGGATTTGATAGGTCGCCCCATCCTGCCCCCTGTAAGTCAATGAAGTAGGCAGAGCGGGCCAACTAGCCTCCCGTCCTCTCTGGACTCTGCCTCTGCCACGGACTCGAGCCCTCCTCAGTGCTCCTCCTCCTACTCCTGCTCCGGCTGCTGGCGCCACAGGTCTCTCCCTCTCAGCTCGACGGCCACCACTCAAAGGCCGCATGACGAAGGTCCGGACGTACTCTGTGTAGTCGCCCTCACCTCTAAAACCATCTGATCAGCAGTGAATCTCTCCGTGTCCCGCATGTGCTCAGGAGGGTGCACCGGGACTATCTGCTCAGGTAACCCTGAGGTCTGACGCAAGAAGCGCTCGCCCAGGTACCAAGCCCGACAGACCGGGCCCTCCAGCAAAATCCGGTAACGCGAGGTCTCGATGGCGCCGGCAAAACGATCCCTCATCACTGCAGGCAGAGCAGCCCACGGCTGCCAGGTGATCTGAAATCAAAATATACTTTGTTATCTACTGGTATTGCAAATATACAGTGAAAAAGTGAAGCTTAAATGAACCACAAGTAAAACATACCTCTGCAGGAGTGATGGTGTCGAAGTAACGCCGGAAGAAGCTGAACGTGTCTCGGGGCCTCCGAGTGCACCTCCCATCATAGCAGCGGGAGAAGGGGACGACCAGAGGGGTCTCCGTCTCCGGCACTGGCTCCAGCCTGGGAAAGTAGGCGTAAACCCACAACTGCAAAACAGATGTCAATATGACCACTAGATAAAGCAGCATGCAGAATAAAGCAGAAATAACAGAACCATGTGTTGTGCAGTGTATTGAGCAGAGTGTACAGTGTGAGCGATTAACGGTCGATTAAAAAGCAGTATGTGTGTGCCGTGTATGCGATGTATAAACAAGTGCAGCAGACTACATGTGTGCGGTGTGCGAAATCGAAAGTATAAAGCAGAAATGTAAAACAGAAAAGGGAAATGTACCTCCCAAGAACACCAGTAACCCCCAAGCAACTATCACGGCCATGAGACTCATATAGCCGTGAGGGTGGCGGTACGCACCGCCTAATCGAAGCATAAGATGTCCCGGACATCCACCAGTGCACTGAGGAGGCAGAGGGGCACTGTGTTCGCCCGGTCGGCGAAGATTGTCGTCCCAAATAAAAACATCAGAAAGCCGCGTGCATACCGATCCACGGCCTCCTGAGTCATCGGGGCCGCATCAACAAGGAGGGGCTGTACCCGAAACTGCACCTCGAACCAAGAATAGCGGACGAAACCCGGGCGCGCGAGAGGCGGAGCTGCGCTGAGTAAATAGACCTGGGCGGCGGTCCACTCATCCATAGCAGTATCGAAGGGGATCGGATCCCCCCTACCCCGATGCCAGTAAGCACCGAGAAATCGAAAGGGGTCATCGTCATGTCCCCGGTCGCAGATAGGTGGAACGAATCGGTGGTGTCCCACCATCTCTCTACCAAAGCGGCAAGAAGAGGTCTGCAAGCAGTAAGCCTAGAGAGCCCTCTGCAAAAGGAGCCAAAGCCCGCCTCGTCTACAATGTGGCGAACCGCGTCTGGAAGCTCGCCGTACCACTCGCGAGCAGCAACGTTCCCATACCCGCGGATGGCATGGGAGTCTCCCTGTTTTCAAAATAAATAAGAGGCGAAGCAATATGAATATGCAGTTTGGAAGAAACAGTTAAAATCAGTGAAAATTTGGCATGCGTCCAAGTTCTCAGATTCTAGCAAAATGCCGAGTGCCGGTGTGCCTACGATAAACTACAACGTGTGATGCGTCAGCGTGTTTTGAGTGATTCAGTGTAAACATGGTGCATGTGTGTACAATTTTCAGATTCAAGCAGATATCAGGTTTCAGTACACTAGTTGGTGGATTACGGCCTGTGATGTGTCAATGCTCCTACAAGGATCAGTAAAAATGTGGCATGCGTACATATTTTCAGACTCAAGCAATACCGGGTGTCGGTGAGTTTGCAGTGAAAAACGGTGTGCCGTGTGTTTGGGTGATTGAGGCTAGTGCAGTGTGTGTGCATGTGTCCATCTTAAACAAATATCAATCGCAGACATGATTACGATCAACTACAGTATACAGTTTATCAGAGTTAAGCAGTTAAAGCAACTATGGCAGTTAAACAGTTCTACATTGCAGAAAATAAAACAGAGTAAGAATATTACTTCGGAAGCGCCGAAGGATAGGTGCGAGGTCGGCTCGCGCAGGAGGAGCTCCGGGTCCAGAGCCCTGTCAAAGCTGCGGAAGTAGCGGAGTCCATCTGGCGGTAGCACGTGGATCGCCGGGCGGTATGTCACCGGATCGAAGGGACGCTCGCTCAACGGGAGGAGCTCGACCCCGGGATCCATCTCATGATCTGGAGGAGTCCCGACATGTGGGATGTCGTCAGCCATGGCAATGATGATGAGAAAATGACCAGAAAAGCCGGAATGTGAAGAGTCAACCGAAAAAGTCAACCCCGAGCGGGCCGAAAATGGTTGGAAAGGGCGGGAAATGAAAATACACGAAAGTGTAGAGGAAATCGAGGGGAACAAGTCCCGAAAAGGCGGAAATAGCGAAGGAGATCCCGAAATGAAGTTTCGATCAAGTGGAAATGTCCGAAATGCGAAGAATATCGCGAATCCGACGGTAAAACGAGCGTGAAACGCGAGGAAATCGACGAAAAATCGAGAGAACAAAGCTCTAGAGAGAGAGAGTGAAGGATTTCGGCGGAAGAGGAAGTGGAAAATAGGGTTTAGAAACCCTATTTTATAAAACCCGAGGCGAAATGGCAGAACTGCCCCCGATCAGGCATTTTGTGCCAGTCGGCACTATTTTGTGCCGGTCGGCACATTTTTGTGCCGGTGGAGAAGTTTAGGCAGCCGGCGGCAGCCGGTGACCACCTAGCCCAGCCGGTGGTGTTCCCAAGGCCTTTTTTAGGCTAGATGAGGGGTTTTGGGTCTTCATAGCTCAAGAAAGTGCAAGAAAGTGCATCTCCGACGCTCAACCGGCCTCCGTTTTGACCTCAGACAGTGTCTTCTGTGTATGGCACTCAAATTCATGCGATGACTGTATCCTTTTGTATCCTTTTGTCTTTCATAAGATTTAAAAGTTGCCCCGTGTGTGTTGCACACATTCATCACACTCTCCGGTGCGCCGCCTTGCGCCGTCTCGCACGTCCCTTGTGACTTGCATTATTTTCCATCCGATGAGGTATGCGTGCCTCATCCTGCATTTCATCGCATTTCGAGGTACGCGTGCCTCGTTTTGCATTCCATTTTCCATCTGATGAGGTATGCGTGCCTCATTTTGCATTTCATTGTATCTCGAGGTACGCATGCCTCGTTTCGCATTTCATTTTCCATCATTGAGGTACGCGTGCCTCGTTTTGCATTTCATTTCACACCAATGAGGTATGCGTGCCTCATGATTCAGTTCATTCTCACTTGCATTGTTTTGCATCCCTTGTGGCACGCGAGTCACATTCGCACAGTTGCCCCACACAGGGTCCGGCGGGACCAAAAACACGCGACGGTCTAGGAGACCTTAAATCCTTGGAGGGTGCAAGACCTTCGGTACATTGACGTACACCGTTCATTGCATTTGGCATGCATTTCATCGCGCTCTTTCGCGCATCTTATCATCATGCATTACCCCAAAGCCGGTCCGGCGGGACCTTAAACACGCGTGGTCTAGGAGACATTAAATCCTCGGGAGGTGCAAGACCTTCGGTGTGTTAAGTTGCCCCTCATTGCATTTGGCATGCATTTCATCGCGCTATTTTGCGCACCACACTTGCGTTGCCCCGAAACGAGGGTCCGGCGGGACCAAAAACACGCGACGGTCTAGGAGACCTTAAATCCTTGGAGGGTGCAAAACCTTCGATACATCGGCATGCGTGCCTCATCCGCAATATCATGCATCATTTTCATTTCAAAAACCAAAAAAAAAAATCATGCATCATTTGCATTTCACAACAAAAAACAACAAGAAACACATGCATTGTCATGCATACATTTTGCATTCCGGTCTAGGAGACCTTAAATCCTCTGAAGGTGTAATTCCTTTGGTGTTTGTCGTGCCCGAACGACTCTCGGTGGTCTGGTAAAGCCACATGTCTGTGCTCGCGGTGAGTTCCTAGAAGACCAACTGGGACGGTGAAAACTAGAGTTTGAACGGCTTATGCCTAGAACGCAAAGGTTCGGAATTTCCGAGACTAAAGTCTGGTTTAAATACCCAGGGGGATGTGCCCTCGGCTTGAAATCTGTATGGAAGCCCCATAGGTTGAGGCGGCGTGTCTACGTCTCAATTCTGGATACTGAACCAACCTAGTATATCGCCCTGTTGGTAAGATAGGGAAAGCTGCAATCATAGTCATTGCATCATAGTGCATTATCATGCATCATTCTATAAAATGCATATGTCATGCATTTCAGAAAATTCCAAAAAAAAAACATGCATATGTCATGCATCATCATAGGTAGAGCATATGTCATGCATTTTCTGTAAATTTCCATTGCATTGTAGTTGCATGCATCCATTGCATCATCTTCCATCTATGGCTTGCGCCTTTCCAGGTTGAGCTTGGTCTGGTATGTGCCCTTACTTTTCACGTCGAAGCACAGTTCTTGTGTACGCGCCTATTCCTTGACGAGCTTGGTTTGAGGGTTGCGGCACATTTTCTGTGTTAGACATGGTTTGTATGCGTACATGCCTTTCCTAGGCAAGATTTGGTTTGGCCCGCGTGCCATATCCATTGTATCCATTTCCATTGCATTATAGTGTAATTGTTGCGTCCGGCATTAGGATCATTATTCTTTCCCCAGCGGGTCGTCACCCCAATACTTGTCCTTGTGTCTGTCTACATTACTCATAGTTCTGTGTGCGTTCGCGCCTTGAGGGCTTCGACACCTTTTCTATGGTAGACAGACTTGTCACTTCCATCAATCTATTTGACATTTGTGAGGTTTCGAACCGCTCGTGATTGGATCATGATTCAATTGCCCTGCATGTAGTTTGCATTAGTTTTTAATTGCACTACATTGTCATTTGCATTATTCATACATAGTTTTGTATATATTGCATATTACTTAGCATTCGCATTGCATATGTCATGCATGTACGCTAACAATATTGTACCTGTTAAGTTTGTTTCTTTTCAGGCGCGATATTGTATGTACGGTTCATTTACCGCTGGTGGAACCAGGCGAACCGGACAGGTATTGTATCCTCCGTGTGAGACGTTTTGAGAATTGCATAATTCTCTTACAACCTTTCTACATTGTAGTGTAGTTTGGTGCATGTTAGCTTATAATTGTCGCATGTATGCTTCATTACAGCTTCCTTTGCATGATCATAAGTTATGCTCGGCCTTTTGCATTGTCTTGCATCTTGCCCCCGCCTATGGGCGCATATCTTATCTGTGGCATGTGTGCCTCTTGCATGAACTACGCTGGTTTGATTCCTTAAGGGATACGTAGGCAGCTTGCGAGTTCAACCATTTGCGCTTTGTATGCTTGTCCAAGTCTTCGGCCTTGTCAAAAATGGGTCATCTCTGGGCTTTGACATTCACTCCCGTCATTGTTATGACTTTCGAGTTCTGTCAAAGAGGGGCAACTGTAGACAACCCATTTTTGACCGTCCTCAAGACTTGGACGTCACCGTTGGAACACTCGGTGATTATCCATGTTTGTGTTCGTTTGGAGTTCCCGGAGTTCTTGGCTACGCGCGCCTTGCCTCAGGACCTCCGAACTCGACCGTTTTGTGTCTGGTTTTGCACCAAACACTTGTGCTTTGCCTTGGAGGGGCAGGGAATGCCTTGTGAGGCATCCCCACACACCACCGGCAGTGGCTAGAGGCCACCGGCTGGTTGGTGTTGCCATCGGCACTATATTGTGCCGGTCGGCACTATTTTGTGCCGGTCGGCACTCTTTTTGGCAAAATGACCATTTTGCCCTGCCGACTATTTTACAGCTGCTTTATGAGATATTTTTAGACAGCTGTTTGCCTTTTGTTTCCCCTCCATACACGTGTATGGAGGGATGAGCCCCTTTGGTGCCTTAGCTTGTAAGCTTTGGTTGCCTTTAAGAGGAGGCTTCTTCTCTTGGCTTAGGGGTGACAAAATTTTAGACATTTTTGGACAGACCAAGCTCTGGTTTTTAGGGTTAGGATAGATACACATCCTATCTCTCTTCTTCCTCCTTGTTTTGTACACTAGGTGTTTGTGTCATACTTTTGCTCACCAACACCTAGTGTTTCACCTTCCTTGGGTTCTTGAAGGTCCAGAGGCTTGTCTTGAAGCTTTGAAGCTGGTTTGGTGCTCAAGGAAGCCAATACATCATCTTGGTTGAAGAAGGCTACAAGGGTAAGAATATACTCTCTTTTTACCCCATTCTTGCACTCCATTTTGACCTATCCTTGAACTGTTTTTGTGCTTGGTGTTCAATACAAAAAAGTTCTATTTTTTAGTCCTCTTGATAGTTTATTAAGGATACTTTGTGCTTTGGGGAAGTTTGGCCCCTCTTAGGCCTTGAAAAGGCCACTTTTTGTGCCATTTTGTGAGAAATCCGAGACTTTGGTGTTAGGATCTCTTCACCACTGAAATCTTGATGGATTTCAGTGGTGAAGATGATGCCTTAGAGTCTCAAGAAGGAGAGGGCCACCCCCTCTCCTTGATGTCCTTGAAAAGGGCAAGTTTTGGTCTCTTAGGTGAGCCTATGCTTGAGTGTGTGTTGAGCATGTTTGGTTTGTTTTTCATGCTTATATTGCCATGATATAACATGTTCCTAAGTTGGTTTAGGTCCCTTATGCATGCTTAGCATAGTTGCCTTGTAATGCCTTTCGATCCTCTAACATGCCTAGGTTGTATGCCTTAGTTTCTGGCATGTTTTAGGCTTGCATTTGTGAAGTTTTTGTGCTCATATTTCCATGTTTTAGGTCTGTCTCATGTCGTTTGAGTCAACCATAGCATGTTTAATATAGCCTCTTTGTATTTGGCTTGTTGGCCTTAAGAGCACAAGTGTGTAGTATGCCTTGCTTGCTTCATTTTTGACGGTTTGGAACCATTTTGCATGCTATGTCAGTCCTTCATACATGTTTGTTTGATTGCTTAGCATGCCTCTTTAATGCTTTAAAAGTATGTGTTAAATGCTCCATGTTTTGGCTTTAATGCATGCCTTTGGATTCGTGTCATCTAGATGCCATCTAGGTGGTCCTTTAGGCTTAGTTTTATGTATTAAAACTCTTTTAAGTGTTTGAGTATTGCCATGTGTGGTTGTGCTAAGTGTGGTTCAAAGCCTCATTGATTTGCTTTGAACCTTAGACCATTTGCATGCTTTGTTTGGCTTGTTTTGTTGCATGATTTGGCACCATGTTTTGCATGATTTTCAGAGCTTTACAATGTGTGTTTATTGTCCTTGTTTGGTATCTCCAAGTGTGCTTGGGGGTTGCCATATGTATGCCTTGGGTTTGGACCATAACACTTGCATGTGTGTGTGTGTGTTTAGTCCCCATTTCTAGGCACTTTGGCCACTGATTTTAGGCCAATTAGGAGTAGCCTAATTCATGTTTTAGTCCACTCTATTGCTTGGTTTATATGCCTCTTTGCTTAGGTTGTATGCCTAACATGTTTAGCTTGCTCGCATTGTTCATGTTGCATGCTAGATAACATGCTTAGAGTTGTATTGCATAAGCATGCATGCTAGGCCTCTTGAAGTGAGTTTGATAGAGGTTTGGCACCCTTGTTTGATTATGTGGTTTTTGTGCATTTGAAACCAAAGTTGCATTCTCGGTTCTTTGGGCCACCATGCATGGGAATGCGCGATTGGTGGTCCGAGAACCGAGGCACATCTTCCTTTGAGTCAAAAACATGATAAGGATTGTGTTTGGTGCATACATGCTTTGAATTACATTGCCATGCAAGTTGTTGCCCTCTGCTGCTGTGAGTTGCAGGTTTTGCAGGAATTTTGGGCCGACCCAAGCCTTTGTTTAGTGCCGACCGTGCAAGAATTGGCAATGATAGCTTCATTCAGTGCCGGTGGCCTCCTCTTTCAGCTGGTGGTGTCCTATCCCAGCCGGTGGTGATCCCCAGTGCTATGAGAGGCACTCCTGGGACTTTGGTAATTTTCTGAGGAGGAGAGCAAAGGAAACAGAGGCAATCATGCATGGCAGTGTGATTCCGAGCGAGTTCCGAGCGCGTGCTGCATTGGGCCCTCATCCCGAGGCGATTTACTGTTTAATTAGATTAATTATTTTATTTAATTAATTTAGTTGATTTGTAATATTTTAATTAGCTTGCGTAGTTAATTAATTTGTATATTCTTTCGGTTCCTCCGAGTGAGGGCGCATTTGTAATAAGTGTGGGTGAGTGGTGTGCATGTCTTCCAACCCCCATTTCTTTCTACCCTTTTATTTACCTGCTTATGATGGTAGATTAGGGCACATCTAAATTAGCATACCTTATGCAATGCATGCGTGCATTCATGCATTTGTTTACATACATCGGGCTCGGTACATCATACAAACTGCATCGTACTTTCAATTCCAAATTGAATACGTGATAGTTGTTGCATTTCATGTGCCATGCTTAGGATAGCCGAGCCTGTCTAGATTACATTCCGTATGCGATGCATTAGTCACTTGACATAAACTAGGTCATGCATGTTTTGCTAACTGGTTTCTTGTTTTGGCACGGAGTACGATGTAAGTTTTATGCTTTAGCATGTCGCATGCGTGTGAATGTTAACATGACAGTACGCCTGCCATGCGGCTAAGTGCTTATGTGATAAACTGCTTGAATGCCTGTGGGTGGAGGTTGGATTACTTAAGTTGGAAAAACTTGTTGAGGTCCGTGTTTTAGCCTACTTGCAAGTAGCAGATTCCAAAGCATTTTCAAAACGAACGGATATGCAATGTGTGTTTCCAAATTAGGCAATCTAGTCTATACTTGTTTGCTGTGCGCATAACATAGTAATTCTAGACTAATAATTGGAATAAGAACACATGATGTTTTCAAAATCGGATATCACGGTTAGTAGAGGCCGGTCTTCGGACCAGGCGAAAGGGGGTGCTCATAGCTGACCTTCCCCGATCGTACCCAAGCTCCCGAGCCAAGACCACTTTGGTGATGACGGACATGTGGCCTTGACCGAGTCGGTTTCCTAAATTTCCCATTTTAAAATATTTAGGTGGCGACTCTGTAATCTGGCAAAGCAGTCCATGTTTGGCACTACTTTTCAAAAATCTGTTTTCTCAAACGATTTGCCAGAGTTGGACTCTTTGGTTCAGATTTAGAACCGCAACAAACAAAAAGGGAGTCCGAACTGTAGCATCGAGGTCCCACGCGGGCGCTGTTACACAATTCTACGCTGATATCCCTGGATGTGATACAATGCCTGCAACCTTCTTTCGTCGAACAACATCAATTCTTCGAATCTGTTCTGATGCCAATCCGCCTCTGTTATCTGACACTCGACCACAATTCTCAGCGACGTTACTTCAATCTCGATCAGCAAAACAGCTTCCATCTCATATACTAAAGAGCAGGGGGCTGCCCTTGTAGATGTTCAAATTCATGTTCTATAACCCCAGAGTGCAAAAGGCAGTTTATCCGGCCAGTCCTTGTACATTTTCACCATCTTTCGCAGAATGTTCATGATATTCTTGTTTGCAGCCTCAACGGCTTTATTGGTCTGTGGTCTATATGTTGATCACTTATGAAAAGTCACGTTGTATTTTTCAAGTAAATCCACCACCTCTTTCTTGAAGTGTGATCCATTGTCGGATATGATTTCATTTGACACCCCATACCTGCAGATGATGTTATTCCTGATGAACTTGGCCACGTGTGATACTTTCAACACAAAATACGACTATGCCTCCACCTATTTGGTAAAATAGTCGATCGCCACTAAAATGAACTCATGTCCATTCGAGCCCTTTGGCAAGACCACTCCGATGACGTCAATTCCCCACACTTAAGAAGGGCCATAATGAAGTCATGTTGTAGAGTTTTGACGGCAGGATATTTATGTGATTAGCATGGATTTGACATTTGTGGTATCACCGAACAAAATTGATACAATCATCCTCCATGGTTAACCAATAATAGCCTTGCCTAAGGATCTTCCTAGCCAACATTACACCATTCATGTATGTTCCACACTCTCTTCCGTGGATAGCCTCCATGAGACGTTTTGACTCCTCCTCTTCGACGCAGAGCTTGTGCACTCCTAGGTGACCTTTCTTGTACAACTTACATCCGCATATGATGAACTGAACAATCAGACACCATATTCCCCTTTTATCCTTAGCATTTGCCCCTTGTGGGTACATGTCCTTTTCCAGGAAGTTCCAAATGTCATGATACCAAGGGTTCTTGTCTTGAACTTCGTCTATTGCGACTATTGTCTTGTAAGCAGGCGCATACTTCTATTTAATGATAATCGGATGCATCTTAACCCCGTGACATAGAGGATAGAGTTACTAATGCGTTAGCAAACCAATTGTTCTCTCTTAATAAGTGCGTAAATGTCAGTTTTTCAAACCTTGGAATCAGAATGTCCAGTGATTGGTGATAAACTTTCATTTTCTCTTCTTTAATCTTCCAATCTCCATTGGCTTGAGAAACAACCAAGTTTAAGTCTTCGATGACGTCCAACCTTATTGCCCCTAGTTTTAAGGCAGCGTCTAATCCAACGATGCATGCCTCATACTCTGCTTCGTTGTTAGATACTTTGAACAGGAGTTTGAAAGTTAGGGGTATATGAGAATCATCGGGCGCTATAAGCAACACACCTAGCCCATAATCTTATTGGTTAGCTGCTCCATCAAAGTACATTTTCCACGTTTCCTCTTTGACCTATAGGATCTCCTCATCTGGGAATAGGTACTCTACTGCTTCATCTCTTGCCACTGGGTGGTCTGCTAGAAATTTTGCTACTGCTCTTCCTTTGATCGACTTGCGAGTGATGTACTTGAGATCAAACTTGGATAGAAGAAGTAACCAATAAGCTAGCCTACCCATAATCGCCGGTTTCTCAAAGAGATATTTGATGGGATCTAATCTTGAAACCAGAAGTACGGAATGAGCTAATAGGTAGTGTCTCAACTTCCTAGTGGCCCAAACCAAAGCTCAACAAGCCTTCTCCAGAGGAGTGTAGTAGGTCTCGTAATCCTACATCTTTTTGCTCAGGTAGTAAATGGCTTTTTCCACCTTAGCTTTTGATTCTTGTGCTAATATGCATTCCACGGTTGACTCTATCACGGATAGATACATGATCAGTGGCTTTTCTAGTTCTGGTGGTGACAATATAGGCGGATTCTGAAAATACTGCTTGACTTGCTCGAAAGCGAATTGACGTCGATCATCCCATCGAAACTTCTTTCCCTTTTTCAAGACACAAAATAGTTGTTCACAAGTCAAGATTAATTTAGAGATAAACCGTCTTATGAATTGCACTTTTCCTAGAAAGCCGTGCACCTCTTTTTTGGTCCTCAATGATGGCATTTCTAAGATGGCCTTGATTTGGAGGGATCTACTTCAATTCCCCTCTGCGTAATCAGAAAACCTAGCATTTTCCCTGCAGTCACTCCAAAAGTGCATTTCTATGGGTTCAACCTCTGCCTGTACTCCTTGATCCATTCAAAGAATTTTTCCAGCGCAATGTAGTGGTCTTCTCACTCTTTGGATTTTACAATTATGTCATCCGCATACACCTCGACTTCCTTATGGATCATGTCGTACAAGATTGTGGTTACACCCCTCTAATATATAGCCCCGGCATTCTTCAACCTAAATGGCATAACCCTGTAGCAGTAGGTACCCTATGGTGTAGTGAACGCAGTCTTATCTCTGTCCTCAAATGCCATCAAGATTTAGTTGTGCCCTGAAAACCCATCCATGAATGATAGCAAGGCATGGCCGGCGATGAAGTCTGCCAACTCATTAATGGGTTGCAATGGATCGATTACAAGCATGTCTTCGTAGGACCATGGAAAAACATCTTTGAAATCTTTTAATAAAGCAATTAAATGCTCGCGTTCCTCCGAAGACAACGGGGACCCGATCTAGACTATGTGTGGATCTTTCTCAGTACCCACGTTAATTGCAATTGTCTTATCTGTGCAAGGCTTAGCACGCTTCTCCTCCTTTTGGTCAATCAAGTTTTCCAAAGCCCAAGGAATTTTTTCCTCTTCGTTTGAGTCTAAATTTTGAAAATCAATATCAGTGCAACAAACTAAAGGCACATAGAAGTAGGTTAAGTCCGCTACATTTTCATTGATAAAGTCCGGGCCCTCTATTACAGTTGACTCAAAAGAAAAACTAATAGAAAACCTCGACAGGACTTTGGCACCCGGGTTACCACCCCCGAAAGTGCCAATCTCAAACTCCTCAGACTGACTGGAATCTAAATCCGACTCAACAGACTCAGTGAAATCAGACTCAGGCTCAACATCCGATTTAGAACTTGCAATAAAGCCCTTTTCCAACTGCCAAGTGAAGCTTGGCACCCTTGACGCATCCAAAATGCAACTGGTGGAGTCCATAACCAGTTCCTCTTCGATCATAGAAATAGTAAAGGTATCCTCCAAGCTCTCTATACTAGTCTCAGGATCTGTCAAGAGATTAGCCAATGTTGCCCCTACTCCAGCCTCACTGTTGTCTGAATCGTCATCTTTACTCTGGCTGGCGTTGATACTTGGATCAGCTCCTTCTTTATCACTATCTTGAAATTGGTGCTTGAAGAAGATTTTGAATCTGGGGAAACAGTTTTTTGTTGAGAAATCCACCCAAGGCTCAAGAAAGCCGCAGAAGGGGAAATCCTCTCCTTCTCTAATGAAGCGCCCATTCAACGTTCCCTAGATTGGCCTGTGAACTAGCTCGTAGTGTTTCTCAAATCTCTTAGCCTTGGTCCTGTCTCTCATTTCTTCTCCATTCCTTCTCCAGTCTTCTTTGGTGGGTACATAGCCCAATCCAAAAGCATGTGGATTGTGTGGCACATCAGTTAGCACCGCAACACCTTTTCTCTCACTCCTTCTGAGCCCCATCTCAAGAATGTGCCACAATTTGTTCATGAAACAAATAGATTGAGCACTAACATACGTGCCTTCTTTCTTGGCTAGGATCGTTTGTACCACTTGGGCTTTTGCTAGAGTGAAACCCAAAAGGAACACATCCTCATCACCGTGATTGATTTCAAGCAAAGGTGTAGTAACCTCTGGAGGTGGATGAATAGATGAGTTCCCAAAAATGGTAGCAACTCCTCTCTCATGAAGGTATTTCAACATTTGATGCAGGGTGGAGGACAGAACCTTCATGTAATGCAACCAGGGCCTCCCCAAAAGTAGGTTGAAGTTGGCCGGTACATTGAGCACATGAAACTCAATCTTATGCTTGGAAGGGCCCATTTGGATCTGCACTTTCACCATCCCTATAACTTCTCTGCTTGTATTGTCATATACCCGGATCACCTGAGTTGTGGGAATGAAATCCACCGGTTTCAAGCCTATTGCATAGGCGGTGTGAGAATGACAAACATTGATAGTAGAACCAGTGTCTATTAGAGCCACTGGAACCCATTTTCCTCTGCACTCAACAGATATATACAGTGGCTTGTTGTGAGTCGATCCTTCCGGTGGCAACTCCTTATCAAACAAGGTGAGTATAGGCCTGGTGTTACTTGGGAAGATTAGGCTGACGAGCTGCTCTGGTGTAGTATTGATGGATAACTTGCCTTTATCCATCGCCAACAAAACCGCCTATCGTTGTACTCGCGAAACCATAAGGAGGCCCTAAACGGAAATGTTAGCCTGGATATTTTTTAATTGTTTCAGAACCAGCTCTTCCTCCAACTTCTTCTCATTCTCCTTCTCAATCTCTCTATCTTTTCCTGAGGGTTCAGCTTGATCCAAATGTAGAGGTTTGAAATATCGTCCACTCTTGGTCAGGTGGTCTATTTCTTTTGTATACTAAGTACTATCTGGGATATGGTGTTCCAGTCTTCATTTGTGTGGGCAAGATGCAGATCGCTGTCTTCCCACCATTCACCTTTACCCTCACTTTCACCTTCAATTGCTGACAGATAGTTGTCTGGCTCCACTCGAATCACTCCCACAGGAGAATTATCCCCCTCAGGGTAGCAAGGTGTTGTAGCCTTCTGACTCTCTTTAATCCGCTCCTATTCAAACTACCTCAGTACTACTTCTAGTTTAGTACTTTCAATTGTATCAAAACACGATTCTGGGGTTTGTTTTTCTATACCACTGCTCTCTAGCACTTTTGCTTTCTCTTTGGCTTCCCCAGCTACCACAGCTACCACATGTAGACACCTCATTTTTTACCACCCAAATACTTGGGCGCCACCGATTAAACACCCAATGATGAATTTATACACTTGTCAAATGCTCAATTTCCTTAGCAGGAAGCCTCTATTTTGAGCTTCAGAGGCCTGCAAGCCTTGCATCATTTTTTGACCAAAACAACAGCTTTTCAAGCTTGACCACCCAGAGGGCTGCAAACCCACTTGTGGCTGGCCGGCCAGTCGGCCACTCATGAGTGTACGGTCATCCAATAAGTGGCCGGCCAGCCACTTGTGTCATCAGAAACAGATCTTTTGCCAGCTGTGCCTGTTGTCTCCACAGGTGCATGCACTGCACCAACTATTTCTGTCTTAATATTTCCAAGGAAGTTACATGTTTTTCTATATATACTTGACCCTCTCTCATAAAATTAGGTTAGAAAAATTTTAGTGAAGCCAAATTCTTGGAAAAAAATATCTCTCTCTTTTCCTTGCAACCTATACACATCTATACATTACCTAGGCTCCTCAAACTAATATTCATGGGGGTTCTTGGTTAAGGTTATTGAGCTTGAATACTAGCATTTGAAGGTAGGAAATTGTTGGTTTACAACTCAAAGAGTTACTTCTCTTCAAGAGGTATAACTCCTAGTTTCTTTCCTTTATTTATTTGCCATCTTTACTTGCTGTTTTTAGACCATTTTTCAACTGCGTTTATGGGCTGAAACTTGTGGTCAAAAGCTATTAAAGGTAAAGGGTTTAATCACCCTTCTTTGTACCTTGTGTTCTAAGGTTTTGCCCTTATGTTTCCCATCTTATCATCAACTTTTTTTGAGCTTTTTACCACTGAATTTTAGAGTATTTCAGAGGCTAAATATGCTGTTTTGAAGTCCCAAAAATGGAGGGGTTAGCCACTCCTCTTTTGGCTTGTTTGCTAGCTTTATTTCTCCATAATTGTAGCTTACTTTTTAAAGCTTTTCCGTAAGAATTTCAGTGATATTTTTGACTATTTTAGGACTGTTTTAAGTCATTCATTTCATTTATGCTTTGTATAGCATGCTTGTAGAGTAATGGTCCTCATAGGTTCGGAGGTTTAGGTCTTAGCCACCAACTTATTTGAGTTGATGACATTTATTTCAAGCTTTCCATACTTGTGTTCACCTCTAATCACCTTTGCACTCTCCCTCTTTTCTTAGCTTTTTCATTTCTTTGAGAGTTGTTTCAACCAAAGTGTTGTTAAGCTTGAGAAAGAGGTCACTCCATGCTTAATGGTTTAATCCTCTCAGGGGGTTCATTACCAAAGGCATGACCTCTCTTTCATGCCCAAACAACCTCTTGTTTGACACTCTCTCTATTAGTTGACTTAACTTTCATTTTGGACTAAAATGGCTAATGAATAGAAAGGTAACTAAAAGAGGTAATAAATGGCTTAAAAGAGGTAACAAGATAATAAAATCAACTTGGGTTCAATCAAAACGTTAATTGAACCCCTCGAGTTTTAGATCATTTCATACTTGTTAGTGATAAAAATGGTTCAACTGTTAACGTCAACCACTTCCCTTGATCAATTCCATGATAAGAAGGGGATTTGTGTGTCTTTTATTGTCATTTATTAAGATTGTATCCCTTGGTTCATGAAGTCATCACGCAACGAGTTTGCCTCGATTGATGGCTTGCAGATCAAGCATATCCTTCTTTTGATCTGTTTAATGATAAGGAGAGACAGGGTGGACAAATATCTCCTGAAAATACTCTGTTTGTGCTCTGTTTCATGTCTGTTGCAGCAGGGCAGTACCAAACATTAGTGCCCGGTCAGCCACCTTTACTGTACGGTCGACCATTTCTTTTGGCCGGCCAGCCATCTTTTTCAACCAAGCAGTGTCCATTTTTCCTGCAGAACAGAGCAGAGACTGAGGTAGAAAACAATGCAATTTTTTTTTACTACAAAACAACTTCATTTTAGCAGCAAACAGAGGACATTTTTTTGTGGAAATCCGCGTGCATGCATGAGCCATTCCTCGCTTCCCAGGGCCCGTTTAAATTACGTTTAACAATAGTATGTTGTACCTAAAGTAGTGAGCTTGTAATAGTTAATTACATTGTTAATTAATTTCTATATTGTAACTAATTCTTTAGTTTAATTCAAATTGTGTTAATTAGTTAGAATAAACTAGTTAGTTTTGTGTTGCAATTAATTGATTAGCTAGAATGGTTAGTTAAATTGTGGCGTTGTAATAATTAGCTTAAGTAGCTAGGACATTCATTCGGATCCACCCACGCGAGGGTAAAAATGTAATAATGTGTATGTCTTTCAACCCCACTTTTTTCTCCATTTTATTTACCCGCTTATGATAGATAGTATAAAACATCATGTTCACTTAGAATTTTCCATAATTTGCATCTATTCGTCTCGCATACATAAGGTTCGGTTCATTATTCTAACGGCATTGTCATTTATTACTTCCTTACATACGTGCGCCACCGCATGCTATCAAAGTGATTTACATGACATATTAAAACAACCGAACCTATTAGTCGCATTTTTTTATGTGTTGCATTAGTCATATCGCATTGTTTAGGCACATGCATTTCTTCTAATTATTTTGTTTCTTTTGGCTTGCCTTGAAGTACTAGGTGAGCACTTATTACTTTAGCATATCGCATGTGCGTGATTGTTGCCATGTCAAGCATATTTTCCATGAGACTAAGTGTTTAAGTGATATACTTGTTTGAATGCCTGCGGATGAAGGCTAATTGCTTAAGTTGGGATTAATTGATTAGTGTATATACAAACTCACTTTTTCAAGTGACGTATATTTAAAACCATTTTCAAAAAACAAACATAAAATCAAAACGTTTCAAATTAAGCAAATTAGTCTATACTTGTGTGCTACACGTAGTAAAAATAGCCTACTAATCGGAACAAGAGCATATGATGTAAATAAGAATCACATCGTGATTAGTAGAGGCCGATCTTTGATCGGGTGAGTGGGGTGCTCAATTCATGACCTTCCCTTCTCATACCTAAGTTCCTGAGTCGAGACACTCTTGGTGATGACGGATAAGTAGCCTTTGGCACGAGTCTTGGGTTTCTTAAATTTCTCAAAAATATTTAGTTGGCGACTTTGTATCTGATAATGTAGTCCATTTTTGACATTTGATTCAAAATCAATTTTCCAAAGGATTTGCCGAATTTGGACTCATTAGTGTTTATCTATTTCACATTGCACTTGTGAAATCAGATTCAGAACCACGGGAGTCCGAACTGTAAGGCTAGTCGTATCCGAAAGGAGCACGAAAAGCAGGCTACACCATGACTTTCTTTCTCTCAAATTTAACTCTAGTTTCATCTTCTTTGTCCGATTCATCACTCAGCAATCCCCGATTATCAGCTGATAAGCTCAGATCAAACCAACCAATCTGCACATTGCCCTGGTCCTGTTCCTCGAAGAATTAGAGGCTATCCAAATATTTCTCGAGATCTACAAGATCGTCCAGCCTTTGGCTTGGGCCGTCTTCCCTGACCACATTAACATCAACTAAGGTCGACAGTACTACCTTAGGCCTGGGTTAAGTAACAGGAACGGTGTATTGGCCCAGGTCATATTCCTTCTCAGATAACTTCCCGAGAATTTCCAGTGATAGACTGGCACTTCCTTCCAAGGTCAAAACCTCATTTTCTTTGGGCGTTATCACTACAGATTTATGAGGTTCAGATTGTGGGTTGAATGTGTTCATCATGCACAAGTCTGTGCCATGGGAGAGGGTGATATAGATGCTCGGCTCATAGGGAAGGGGTAGTGTATGGATGTAGTTAGTGCGTGGTGGGGGTGGTACCTGGTTATGGTGAGGTAGTGGGTTGGTTACGGAGTTTGGCTTTTGTGGTGGAGCTGTAACTTTGTTGTTAATGAGATCCTGGATCTCATGACGTAAATAGAAGCACCTATCTATTTCGTGGCCATGTTGTTGATGGAAGGCACAGTACTTGGTGGGATCGTGTTTGGGGGTCGAGGGTCTGGAAGTGGTCGAGGGTCCAGGGGTTTCAGATGCCCCTTTTTGATTAACACATGCATGGCTCGAGATAGAGTCATGTAAAGCTGGTTGAAAGTCCTACCTGGAGGTCGAGTAGGATTGGAAGTTTGTGGGCTTATATTAACAAAAGGGTCGGCCGTTTTGGTAGTGGTGACAACACTCACTGTTGAAGGCCTCACAGTTATGCTAACCTCGATTACACTGGAACTGCGAATAAAAGGCCTCTTGGCCGGCTCCTTGTCATCAACGATGATACCCTACTTCATCGCATTTTCAATCTGAACTCCCATTTCATGAAGTTCCTTAAATGTGAACAAGGGAAGAACGATAATCTTCTGCAGCAACTTTCCGTGAAGATTCTAGACAACCATTCAGATTTGGTCCTTTTCTTAGGGTCAGGTGGTCATCATCGATGCCTTGGCCTTCCAACTAGTTACAAACTCTAAGAAGGCCTCTTTCGATTCCTGACGCATTGCCTTAAGATCACGAGTTGTGACCTCGATCTGCTTATTGTAGGAATATTAGGCGATGAAAGACTCGGCCAACTCTTCCTAGCTTTGTTTCACAAAGTTCTCCAATTTATCATACCAAATGACAGCTATACCTGACATGGTTTCGGCTGAAGAGTGACAACTTCTAAAGTCTAGTCAAATCCATTAGTCGCAAGATATCAGAAAATAGACGTAGATGTACCATTGAATCTCCAGAGCCATCGAAGCAGTCAATGTACGGCATTTTGAATCGCTCCGGTAAAGTAATGGTGGATTCAATATACCCATCCTCTATATCGGGAATAGAGTTAACCCCATATGCCTTCTTGAACAGCTTTTCAAGTTTGTTGACTTTGAGCATAGTCCGGTCAACCTCGAATTCAAAAGGTGCCATAGTTTGGTAAACTAGAGCTCTAGACATCTGTATTGGGATTAGATCTGCCTGGACGAGAAAAGCCGAAACACCCTCGGCTTGTGGATCCTGAGTGATAGCAGCATTAGCGATGGTACCGGGTATAGGGATAGCCACATTAGGTGTATGTGAGGCAGAAGCTGCAGCTAGCTACTGTTGTTGTTGTTGTAACCTATTCGTGACCTTGACTTGACTGACCATGTCGTGCTGGAGCGAGTCGACTGATTGTTGAAGACAAATTAGTAATTTCTCCAAATCTGATGATGGATACTCAGCCATTCTAGGAGTAGGTCACTGTGCTTGAGGTGAACTGAGTGTAGGTGAGCTGAGGGATGATTGCTAAAATAACTGAACTGGTGAACCCTATCTGACTTTTCTTCACCTTGCAACTGGTGATAGTGAGGTAAACACTGGCTGTCCCTGAACAAGATCTCTGACCGTACAAAGTCTTTCGACACAGGTCCAAAGTACTTGGGGGATATCAGAACTCTCTGAAACTATGGTTTTAGACTACCTAGCAAAAGAAATAAAGAAAAAGCAACAATCAAAAATTGGACAGCACCTCAACCAAGATTTCATCAGAATATATAAGATCGTAGTTGTAGGACTGTACTCCCCACTGAATTCTGCCCAACAAACTGATATCAATTGTACCACTAATATGAAGCACCCTTGTACAGTTTCACTGTAAAGTACATACCAGGTAAAGAGAGCCAAAACACCCCTATGAGAGGGCAGGGTTACCTTGTCCTAGCTTTGGCATAATCTAGGATTTTACTACTTCAAGCAAGTAGTTTCACAAAATCCTACATATGGGCGAGTATCCTGTCTTATGTTGGAATAGTCACTTGAGCTTTACTAAATGCACTAGGCCAATTGGTCAAAAGGGTACCTCAGCAAGGTTACCTAATATACCTCTCACACCTAACACCAAAAAGTGAAAGGAGGATCAAGCGGTACAGCGGTAACCCAAATCTGAGGGTTGTGTTCCCAACATGACATTGCCTATGTCCGACCAGCCTTTTGGCAAGCTTTTGGCAAGCCTCCTGCAAGTCGTTTAGGATATCAGATAGTAAACACAGTGACTTAAGAGCACCATGCAAATGCAATGCAATGAATATCTATCTGTAAATAAAATGTCACATCATGAAATCCAAGTCAAGTTCTCTAAATTCCCCAGCAAAGTCGCCAAAAACTGTAGCTGGTTTTTCGTGCTCCTTAGAGGGGTTTAGTCTCCTTGGGTACAATAGCCCTATAGTTCAAACTCCCATGGTTCTAAATTTGGTTTCACAAGTGCAATATGAAACAGAAAAACACAAATGAGAGTCCAAATCCGACAAACCTTAGAAAATCCATTTATCATCAGAGATGCCAAAGATGGACTGCATTGTCAAATTTCAGAGTCGCCACCAAAATACTTTTGGAAAATTTAGGAAACCCGTGACTTGTGCCAAAGGCCACTTGTCCGTCATAACCAAAGTGTCTCGGCTCGGGAACTTAGGTATGAGAGGGGAAGGTCATGAATTGAGCACCCCACTCACCCAATCAAAGATTGGCCTTTACTAATCATGATATGAATTTTATAGATAGTATATGCTCATGTTCTTCTTTTATTATGCTAACTTACAATGTGAGGCACACAAGTATAGACCACGTCACTCACTTTGGAATGCTTCGATTTCATGTTTGTTTTGAAAAGAGTTTTGAATATGTGCTACTTGAACAAAAAGTAAGCTCATATGTATATTTATCAAAGTCGTTCCAACTTAAGTGAAATGGCATTCATCGATAGGCATTCAAAGATGTATTTCAAATAAGCACATAGCCTCATGATAGTATGCTTGACATGGTAACATAAACACACATGTAATATGCTAAAGCAAAAAAAAA
Organism: Camellia lanceoleosa; assembly: GCA_025200525.1. Taxonomy (NCBI): domain Eukaryota; kingdom Viridiplantae; phylum Streptophyta; class Magnoliopsida; order Ericales; family Theaceae; genus Camellia; species Camellia lanceoleosa. Next base: position 17,602,275 of record CM045769.1, on the reverse strand, counting down.
TGCTCACCTATTACTCTAAGGCAAGCCATGACTATGTACATGACCCTGACTATGTACATGACTAATGCAACACATACACAATGCAACTATCGGATTTGGCTTCTTAACATGACATATGAATCAATTCAACGTATGCGGTAGCGCATGTATTCAAGCAAGAAATAATCGATGTTATCAAGTATGATAAGCCAAACCCTAATGTATGTAAAAATGAATTCAAGTCATGGTAATAATATGAAATGAAAACATGATACTACATGTAACCACAGTAAACAAGTAAATAAAAGGAATAACGAAATGGGGGTTGGAAGACATACAAATATTACAAGTTTGCCCTCGCACAAGAGGGTTCGAATGAACGTCCTAATCAACTAATTATTACAAATCCAAATTAATAAACCAAACTAATTAATTATTACAAATTCAAATGAAAGCGATTAATTAATTGCAACATATGAATCTAAAAGCTATTAAGCTAATGGATTTGAACGGGAGGCGAGGAACTGCATGTGCACAACTGAGAACACTCTCTGGAAACCTCTCTATTTGCTGCCATAATCTGCCCTGTTTACAGTCAGAAAATTGTTCTATTTTGACCTTAGGACCTATTCTATTCTGCTGCAAAATTACCACTGCCGTACAAAATGGGTAGTCGACCGGCCTGATGAGATGGTCTGCTATACAGAGCAATGGTCGCTGGCCATTATTTTTGGGGAATACCTTGCTGCAACAAAGCTGAAATAGAGCAAGATATCGTGTTTCCAGGAGATGTTTATCCTCTTTGCCCTTTCCTATCATGAAGATGATCAAGGAAGGAGTAGATTCGATTCTCAAATCATCAATCATTGCAAATTTGTTGCATGATGATCTTAGAAGCGATAAGACAAGAGCTTAATAGACATAATGAAAGACAAACAATATCTCCTCCTTATCATGGAGTTACCTCATGGGAGGGGGTAGAATCACCTCATGAATCATTGAACATCACTAAAAAGTATGAAATGATTCTAGAAGCAATAGGTTCAGTATAATGTCCGATTAAACCTAACCAAATTTTATTATCTTTTTACCTATTTTCTACTCTAATTTTATTAGCCCTTTTACTTTACCTTTCCATTTTATTATATTTCCTCCCTTTTTGTCCAAAGGTGATGATTACATCCACCAAGTCCAAAGTAATAAAGAATAACAAGCATTACTTGACCCGAGAAATGAGCTTTTCAAGCCCTTTTTCTAACAGGAGAAATTACAAAGGAAGAATCAAACTCATTTACAAGCGATAACGAATTCGGAGTCAAACCCGAAAAGAGCTATAATGCCTCCAAATCCAAACCCGATAATGAACTATAATGACTCTTTCCTTTATGATTTCCAAGGGTCTAACTAGAAAATTAGTCCCTTAGAAGTAATGCACCAGCAATAAAGGGAAGTGTCAAACAAAAGATCATGCTAAGCATAAGACAGATGTAATGCCCTGGTAATGAACCTCCGAAGAGATTAAGTCATTTAGCATGAGGGGTTTCTTTCTTATGCCTTGAGCGACAATCTTTTGTTTGATGGAACTCTTAATCAAAGGAAATAGAGAAAGGAGGGAGATTGCAGAGTGCTAATGAAAAGGTGGATGATTACAATGACATGAATATATATGAAAGCTATAAATAAATAAATAAAGGAAAAGGGCTATCAACTCAAATGGATTGGAATCTATGCCCTATACACCAAATCCATGAGGACTCACAACAACACAAGTGTAATATTCAAAGCATAAATTAAATAAACACATTAAACAGCCCTTAAACTCCACAAAAAAAAAAAAAAAAAAAACAATGGCCAAGACCAAAAGAAACAAAGTGGAAAAAGGCAAAGCAACACGCTATGGAACAAGGCCTAAGGAAGGGTGCCTAACCCCTCCACTTTTTGTGACTTTAAATCATATTTTAAGCTTAAAAACAACTCTAAAATTAGTATGAAAATACAAGAAAAAAAGAAAGAAAATATGGTTGAAAAGTACAAAGATTACCCCTTTAAAGAGATGGTGTTCTTCTTGATTGACAAACCACAAACTTAACACTCTCTAGGATCTAAAATTATCTTCAAGAACCTCAGCAAAGCTTCAATTTTTAGCTTAGAAGGTGTATGTATAGTATATGTATAATGCAAGAGATGAGGGAAGTGTGTTGGACAAGTTATGGCTCTTGGAAAAATTTTCTAACCACAAACCATGAGGAGAGGTCTTGTATTTATAGAAAAATAGCATCTCACATCGAAAATATCTGTAAAGAGATAGCTGGTGCAAAGCATACACATGGGGATAGCTGGCTACTATAAAATATCTGTTGTTGGTAAACATGACCAACCGACCATGAAAAGGTACAGCCGACCACCTAAAAATGGCCTACCGGGCACTTGTTGGCTAGCTCTTCTCTGAGTGGTTAGGCTAGAAAAAATAGGGTTTTGGTCCAAAGGGGGTGCAAGGTTTAGGTTTTAAAGTTTGAAACTAAATCATTTTGCTGAAGAATTGAACGATTGCATAGCGTAACATTTCATCATTAAGTGTTCAGCATGAGGCCCCCAAGTCTTAAGGGCAGTCAAAATGGGGTGTCTACAATAGAGCTTCATTACTGGTATGTGATCCACAAGATCGGAGTGAGTTTAGTTGTCTCCTTGTAAACTTCTTAGGTAGTGAGTGTGACGAAGTCCGAGTTAAATTGCTAAGGGTAGTTTGTGAATACCCGGATGTCTTTCTCGAGGGTCTCACTAGTTTACCACTTCACCGTGAGATTAAGTTCTCTATTGACTTAGTGCCTGGCACGACACCGATTTCCATGGCACTGTATAGATTTGTACCTACCAAGTTGAGTGTGCTGAAGATTCAACTCTAGGAATTGTTAGACAAGGGCTTTATCCGCCCTAGTACATCGCCTTAGGGAGCATCGGCTCTCTTTGCCAAGAATAAGGATTGTACACTGCAACTTTGTACTAACTACCAAAAGTTGAACCGGGTAACTATCAAGAACAACTGCCCAATACTTCGTATGGATGATTTGTTTGACCAGTTGAAGTAGTCTTGTTGCTTTTCTAAAATAGATTTGAGATCGGGTTACCATCAGCTGAGAGTGAAGGAGGATATCTAGAAAATGACATTCTATACCTGATATGACCATTACGAATTCCTAGTGATGCCTTTTAGGTTAACCAACGCACCTATCATGTTTATGGATTTGATGAATAGGATCTTTCGAGAGTTCCTGGACCGTTTTGTGGTCATCTTTGTTGACGACATTTTGATTTACTCACCCTCTGAGGAAGAATACAAGCAACACTTGCAAGTTATGCTCGAGTTGCTTAGAGTTCGCAAATTGTATGCTAAGTTCAGGAAGTGTGAATTTTGGTTCAAAAAAGTCAAGTTCTTAGGCCATGTAGTGTCCGAGGAAGGGGTGACTATAGATTCCTCCAAGATAGATGCAGTATAAGATTGGGAGCAACCTAAGAACGCCTTTGAGATTCGTAGTTTCTTGTGGTTGGTTGGGTATTATCGCCGTTTTGTGAAAGATTTCTCTAGATTAGCCTCACCTTTGACTAGGCTGATGAGGAAGGGAATCAAATTTGTATGGAGTGAGACTTGCGAGAAGTCATTGCAGGAGTTTAAGGTTAGACTTACTATTGCTCCAGTATTGATTATTCCGGAGAGGGGTTTGGGTTATTCGGTATATTGTGATGTATCTCGGGAAGGTTTGGGTTATGTCCTAATATAGGAGGGAAAGGTAGTAACTTATGGTTCACGGCAGTTGAAAACACACGAGAGAAATTACCTTACTTATGACCCAGAGTTAGCAGCTGTGATTTTTGCCTTAAAGATTTAGAGGCATTACTTGTATGGTGAAAGATTTGAGGTATTCTCCGATCACAAGAGTTTAAAGTAAATCTAAATCTGAAACAGAGAATGTGGATGGAGTTTATGGAGGATTATGACTTTGAGTTGCACTATCATTTGGGAAAGGCCAATGTAGTGGCCGATGCCTTGAGTAGCGAGTATTACCATCCGAGAATGGGAGATGTTGGGTGTGATTGGCGAGTTTGACTTGCATCTTGGCGAGTCTATTGAGTCAGCAACTTTGTTTTCGATAGTTGCACAACCTACACTTGTGAGCCGAGTTATAGAAGCACAGAGAGGTGACCTTGAGGTGGAAACCGTTCAGGAGAAGACATCTAGTGGGAAGGTAGAGAAAGGCTTGAACGTGTATTCTGACTCTAGTGTTATATAACTTGATCATCTTTTCATACCGAAATCATGTTGAGAGGAGGTACTCTGAGAGTTCTATCATTCATGCCTTGTGGTACATCTAAGAGGCACAAAAATGTACCGTGACGTTAGCCACCAATTCTGGTGGAGGGGAATGAAGAAAGAAGTAGCCTTGTTCATATCGAGATGCCTTACTTGTCAACAAGTGAAGGCCGAGCATCAGAGGCCAACGGGTTTGTTACAACTCTTGCCTAGAGCTGAGTGGAAGTGGGAACATGTTACGATAGATTTTCTTGTGGGTCTTCTGAGGACTCAACGGGATAATGATGTCATTTGGGTGATAGTTGATCGGTTAACTAAGTAGTGCACTTTGTTCCTATGCGCACGAGTAACTCGGTAGATTATCTTGCCGACCTTTATATTAGGGACATTGTTCGACTTCATGGGATCCCAGTCACTATTGTTTTCAATAGAGATCCGCGTTTCATGGCTCGGTTGTGGCAGAGCCTACAAAATGCCTTGGGTACTAAGTTAACTTTTAGCACCGCTTATCATCCTTGACGGGTAATCAAAGCATACCATTCAGATCCTTGAGAATATGCTTTGGGAGTGAGAGAGACACTTGTTTTTCATGGAGTTTACCTATAATAATTATTTTCAGTCAAGTATTGACATGGCACCATTTGAGGCCTTGTACAGCCGATCGTGTAAATCTCTGGTATGTTAAGCCGAGGTGGGTGATGCATGTATATTAGGTCCTGAGTTAGTTCGAAAAATGACAGAGAAGGTTGCACTTGTTCATAAGAGGTTGGTCACGGCTCAGAGTCATCAGAATAGCTATGTTGACCGTAGGAAGAGACCATTACCCTTTGAGGTAGGAGGTCATGTCTTCTTGAAAATATCACCTAGGCAAGGTTTGATGAGGTTTGAGAAGAGTGAGAAGTTATCTTCTAGGTTTATTAGACCTTTTGAGATCCTAGAGCGGATTGGAGAGGTAGCTTACCTTTGGCCTTGTCGCCACAACTTTCCGAGGTCCGTGACGTGTTTCATATTTGCATGCTTCGGAAGTATGAGCCGAATCCATCATACGTATTGGACTGGACTGAGTTAGAGGTAGATGAGGATGTCTCGTATGAGGAGAGACCAGTTAGAGTTTTAGACACTCGAGACCAAGTCTTGTGTGGCAAGATAATTCTTTTGGTAAAAGTGTTATGGAGGCACCACGGGATTAAGGAAGCAACTTGGGAACGTGAGGCGGAAGTCCGTGAAAAATATCCAGACCTATTTTTTGATGTTTGAACTTGTATTGAAAATCTTATCATGTTAATGTAATATAAACATTGTATATGTTTTGGAAATGTGAATTGTGTTATCAGTGATGAGAACGTGTTTATCACAGTGGTGAGAATGAATGACCGGTGCATGGGTCATGAAGACGAAAATGAATTACTATCATTGTTGTAATTGGTTTAAATATGATATTTTTATTAATTTAAAATTTTGGGTACAAAATTCATTAAAGGGGGAAGATTATAGTGATCCAGGCTTAGACCCGACCTATTTATTGCTTTCGAATCTGGGAAACCATATCCGTGTTGATTGTTCTTTTCTCTTCATAGTTGGTTTTGGCTTCAGGGGTTGACACCATCCAGGTTGGTGTCGACACTGCCTCCTTTCCCTTGTCTTGTTCAGCTCCTAGGGTCGACACCAGCCTTAGTGGTGTCGACACCATCTTACTACTGTGTTCTTGGATAGTTATTGGAATTTAGGGTTGACACCAGCCTTTGGTGGTGTCAACACTTGTCTTTTGTTGTTGGCCACTGGGGTCGACACTAGTCTAGGAGGTGTCAACCCTTGTCTGCTATTGAAATTGGAATTAGCTATTGAAATTGGGTGTCGACACCTTTGGTTCGAGGGTTGAAGCCCTGTCTGCTGCCAACGTTGGCGTTTCTGCCATTTCTTCTTGAGGGTCGACACCTTTGGCTCGAGGGTCGACCTTGTGTTTTTTTTCCCCCCCCCCCAAGATTTCAATTCAATTTTGGGCCCTACTTTTTAGGGGTTTTGACTTATTCTTTTAGGTTGACTTTGGGACTTTATTTCACTTTAACCTAATACTATAAATAGGGCCCTCACTTACTCTTTTCTTCACTTTACCTTCTCTCTCTTCTTCTCTAAACCGTGAATCTCTCTTTCTCTCTAATCTCACTTTTCTTACACTAGATCTTTAGATCTACTCATTTAGAAGCATCACCTTACCTTGCTCCTTTGGGATTAAGTGTAGAGCTTGTCGAGAGCTTTGTTTTGATCGAAGCAAATCGTTGTTTCGTCTTTGTCAATTTTTGAATTTTGCTTCCTCCTTCCTTTTCTAAGCTTGAGGTAGGGATTTTCTACATTTTCTTATGGTTTTTAACTTAGGTATTTGCTATTTCTAAAAAAAACTTTGTGATTTTGGGATTTTTGTTCAAAACTAGGGTTTTGGGCTTAAAAATCAAATGAAGGGTTTTCAAATGAAATCTTGAAAATAGTTATGAAATTGATTTTGGAAGAAAATGGGGTTTTGCCCTAAATATCTTAAATGTTGATTTTGTATAAATATATGGAGTTGATGTTAGAAATGTGGAATTGGGTGAATATTGACGAGGATGGTGGAGTTAGGTATGTATTACAACTTACATCTTGGAATTTGGAAAGTTATCTTTATGGAAAATTGTTTAACTGTTAAGAGATATCTATTTTGGGCTATTGGTAGAGGATAGCCATGATTATTGTAGAAATTACATGAGGATTTAGGTGAATTAAAACCAATTTCTTATTCATTTGCATTGAACATTGAAAATGCTATTGTTTTGAAAAAAATGGGTAAATCTGGGAAGTGAATGTAATCTTGTTGAAATAAGTTGGCTTGAGTGTCCATAGTAAAAGTCCTAAAAATAGCACGTATATATGGATGCCGATCCCGAGGATGAAATTTCCGTGAAATGGCAATAGTAATGCTTGTACATCCTACGTTTACATGGGTCTTGGTTTATGGTTTCCTTCGGAAGAAATTTCGGGGAAAAGTTGTATTGTTTTGAAATTCCTAGAATGTGATTCACTGTCTTGTTTTCTAAAGTAATAGAATTGGTTATGAATTTTGATATAAACCTGACATTGCATGGTTTGAAAGGAAATATAAAATGTTTTGTATGAGCATTGCATATGCATATCACCTTATATCTCTGTTAAACTTCGTAAATTGTGTTGAAGTTTTTCTACTAGGCTTTGGCTCACCCGATGTGGGAAAAACATTTCAAGTGTTGTTGATATGCCTTCGCCAAGGTAATAGCTTGGAGGGACTTGGAGCAAATGCTTCATTTTATGTATTTGTCATACGTATTTTTGTACATGCTAAGAGATTTAACTGTATTGGATCTAAATCCACTTTTGTCGTAACCAAGTATTGACTTGGAAAGCTGTAAGTCCTTAGGGCATTTCTTATTTGTTCAAACTTCTATTCTATTTCTGTATTTTGCAACATATGTTATAGATTCATGGCTAGGCTTGTGAATGTATACTCGTTTATGTTACCTTTTTGTAAGCTCAATTGGACTTAATGGAAGACAATTACTTTATCATTATTGTCACTTATTGATACTGTAGATGGGTTGTTGTATTTATTTCGGAACGTTACAAGTATCGAGCCTTCAAATTAGTACCAGTAAAAATGGCATTGGTAGTGCTTGTATAGCCTACTTGCAGACACATACCTAGATATTCCCAAAGCTTGTAATCACTATCCTATTTTCTGTTGTAAAGGAAATGTTTTCATGAATTGTGATATAACCTGGTATTGTATGTTTTTGGAAAGAGATATATGTTTTGGCATGAGTATTACATCTACATTCACCTTATAGTTTTGTTAAGATTAATACACTGTGTTAGAGTATCTCTATTGGACTTTGGCTCACCTTATGCGGAAAACCATTTTCTAGTACTGATGATATGCCTTCGCCATGAAAATAACTTGGGAGGAACTTGGAGCTGAAGGCTTCTTTTTTGTTATTTGTTATATTTACTTTTGTACAAACCTAGGGCTTTAACTGTATTGAGCTTAGACCCACTTTTATTGTAACCAAACACCACCTTAGAAAGTTATAGTCGTTAGGGTATAAAGATATCTGTTTAATCTTATAGCATATCTCTAACTTATGGTACATGCTATTGATTCAGGGTTAGGGCTTATGAATGTATAGTTGCATGTGTCATCTTTTATACAATTGAGTCATGTGAATGTAAAGATATCATATTCAGAAATGTATTGCCATTTATCAATATCGTGGATGGTTTTATTGTTTATTATTTCTAAGCGTTACAAAATATAGTTTAACACAAAAAGAAAATGTATGAAAATAACATGCGAACTTTTGAGATGAAGCGCAAATCTTTATTTTAAAAACTTGTGTGCTTTTCTCTATTTAAATTATAATGAATGCATATAACTTTAAGATTCAACCAAAGTTATTTACAGTAATTTGATCCATGATAGACAATTGTAAATATTATGTATATCAATATAGAAGTAGACACAAAAAATAAAAAAGAATAATTATTTTTTAGTAAGAAAAGGTATATAAATATACTTCTCATGAGAATTGATCTTGAAACATCCAAAGCGGAATGCCTTCACAAGAACGAGCCTAGTACTCATAGTTCAATTGGCAAGAAACAAACCCATAGTTCATCATAGATGAGCAAGTGTCTTGCTCGATTACAAAACACACGAAAAAAGAAGAGTAAACCATGACATTAGTTTGTTGTTTAATCATCATCAATATAAAAAATAAGACCATTTTTTTTTTTAAAGGAAATGAAGCGATTTATTTATATTTACATAAGACTCTCAAAATGAAATATATCATTTTTAAGTATTTAATTCTAAAAATAAAGAGAAAAATGTTTTATATAGACTCTTTATAACTTCTAAAAAACATAATAAATTTAAAAGTATAAGCCTCCGTTTGGGAAGTGGGTTAGCTTTTTAGTTTTTTGACTTTTTTGGCTATTTTAGCCTGAGCTAAAAAGTTTGGTTTGGGAATGATTTTTTGGTTTTTTGACTTTTTTGACTTTTTTTTGTGAGAAAAGAGTATAATGATTATGGATTGAATGTGATGTTTTATTTTTTGTAACTAAAATAACCTATTTTATCATTTGTGATTAAAATAACCAAAAAAAAAAAAAAACCTGAAATAGCTCTCCCCAAACGGACCTAAGATCCAAATTTGAAAGATATAGGGTATGTTTGGTTTGAGCTTGGGAGATGAGTTTTAGAGATAAAAAGTACGAAAAGTTGTTTGGTTTGGTTTTTTTCAAAAAATATTTTGAAAAATTATTTTTAGAGAGAGTTTTGGAAAAAATGATTGATTTGATGTGTATGAGAGAGAGATTTGTTTGAAAAACTTGTAAACCAAACAAGTTTTGAAAAGTTTTTTTGAAAAAATTTATTTGATTTGATTACTTTTAAAAACTTATTTATACAAAAAAAAACTTTTAAAATTTTTTAAAAAATACAAACCAAACATGGCCATAGTTTCAGGCCTTTATAATAATAATAATAATAATAATAATAATGATCATAATAAACCAGCGTTTTACTGAATTCCAAAATACGCTATAATTACCTCTTAGATTAGGTTAGGTTGAGTTACTTTTGTCTGCTGTTGTCTCTCTCTGCGGGAAGGTATGGCTTCCGATCTCTGCATTCAAAGGAACGATTCCAAATGGGAGATTAGAGATTCACCGGCGAAGAAGCAAAGGTGCGATGGTTACGCTTCCCCACCACCTCCACCATCAGCGCTTTGTTCATCAGCAGAAGAAGAAAAAGAAGACCCTAGATCTAAAATCGTATTCTATAACTACGATGATGATTCAGATGTGGAAGATGATAGTGATGGAATGCATGAGTTTACTGATAAGGAATTCCAAGAGTACGATAGACAGTTAACCCAAAGTGATGTATGTATATCTTATCTAGCTTCTCTTAATACTTCCCTCTTCCATTTGTATCTATTTTCTTCAAAATCCTATATATATATATATATATGTTTTATATTATTATCGTTGTAATGTAATAGAATTTGTGGGCTTACAATACATTTATACATATGCATATACATATACAGGGCTTTGATGTCATGTGCTTCCCACGCTCGTTTGGGTGTGGTGGAACATCGCCGGTTTTTAACCTCGATGAGATTGCCGACAATCTCAAAACTTTTGCCGAATTAGCGCTCAAGCAATACAATGACAAAGAGGTGTATTTCTTTATTCAATTAAAGTTTTTTTTCATTGTTTTGTTTGTTTGTTTGGTTTGAGAATTAGCCTTTGTTGTTCATAATATATGTTGGAAAATATGTGTGCAGCTTAAGAATCTGGAGTTTGTGAAGGTTGTGAAGGCAAACAGGGGTTTATGTGCTGGGTTTATGTATTATATTACCTTTGATGTTAAGGATGCTGATGCTGTTGATGGTGGTACTATGGAATTTCAGGCTTGTGTTTGGGATGGGATCGGCCATACTGACGTACTAATTAGTAGGCTGAAAATTAGCACTTAGTCAAGGTAAATTAACTACATAGTGTATGCTTAGTACCTAAGTATTGATGCTTATCGGTGTGGCAGCTTTCTATGCCTTCTCTATTGGCATTTATTTTTTGATTTTATATGAAGTATTTTTTGTGTTCAAATCAAGTTTTGTTTGCTTTAGTGGCATATTATTCCTATGCTTATTTGATGATGTTTAGTAAGTACTTATAGAAGCCAGATAACAATTTGCAGCTTACAAGGTTTTCATTTCTTGAAACATTCTTATATCTATACATTCTAATTACTGGTTTTGTTTTCATTTTTTTAAAATGGGAAATGGGAAATTTATTTGGTATACTGTGTTCGTTTCCAAAAAAATTGAATTGATTTCAAAATTTGTAATTAAAAAAAAAGGGTGTTTTCATTTGTCTTGAAAATGAGTTTTCATTCTCTCCTCTCCTATGAAGCACAGATACTTCAAAAAGGGAGACGTATCCATATCAGATACTTATCGGATACCAATCACTTTGCTTGGTTCCATTTTTCCAAAAACACTTTTCAAAAAATTCTACTTTCTTGTTTTCCCTGTTTTTTTTGTTTTTACTGATTTTTTTTAATATTTTAAGCATTTTTTTTTAGACATACCTAACATAAATATACCTAAAAAGTAAAAAAAATTGTGAAGAAAATCTTTTAAAAATTCACTAAATATCAAAAATACACAAAAAAAAAAAAAAAAAAAAACCGAGAATTCAGTACATTTTCTTGTATTTTTATGTATTTATTAATTTTTTAAAATATTTTTTTCACAATTTTTTTACTTTTTAGGTACATCTAAGTAAGGTGCATCTAAAAAAAGTAAAAAAATGTTTAAAATTTTAAAAATATTCACTAAAAACTCAGTTTTAAAAAAATTTAATCCAAAAAACTTAAACCAAATGCACTGAATACTCCTTGGATACTTGCGGATACGTATCGGATACTTCTTAATTAATTTTTTTTTATTAATTTTGGAGTATCGGATGCTCAATTTTGAAGTATCAGATACTCAATTTTGAAGTATCAGATACTTAATTTTGAAGTATCGGATACTTAATTTTGAAGTATCGGATACTCGAAGACACATATTACTTCTAATGCTTTGTTTAGTTCTTTGATAAGAGAAATATAGTGAGAGTTAAAGTAATAGAATTTGTCAAATTGATGTATCCTTATTGTTTCTCTCACTTCTCTCTCTCTCACGTTTCTTTTCTCAGCGCTCGTTCATTTTTTAGTGTTGGCATTTAAAGATAATGTTTAATTTGCATTTGCATTTGCTTTTAGTTTTGGATGTTTTATGATTGTTTGAAGACTTTTAGCTTAATATGAATCCCTCTCTTTAATTATTAATTTGCTTTAGGTTTTATATTCATGCATATTACATTTAAAATTATAAAAAATGGTTTTTTTGTTGTTTGTTTTACGAACGTATCTCCGCTATATCCGTATCCTACTTTTTTAGATTTTGGCATATCACCGTATCCATATTGCCATATCATGTATCCGTATTCGTATTCATGCTTCCTAGCCTCTCTCCCTTGCCACCCCCATTATCCACCACTTCTAGGGACTGGCCATTCTCCTGTTGAGACCCCCGGCCACTGTCTGTCTCCCCTTCTGACCTCCAGCCACCTTTCGGCAACCCCCTGTGATCTCTACCGGCACTTTTGCAACCACCTCTGGCCACCCTCCACCAATGGCCTTCACCTTCAGTAACTCATCAAGCATGTGTATTTGCTTTTGTTTTTATTTGTTTTCAAAGTATTTGTGCACACCTTTCTACGCTTTTTACAAAAAAATTAAAAAAAAATGGTTCCTATTTTATGTTAATAGGAAACAGAAAATTGACAACATCATCAAATGATCTATTTGCCACCAGAATTAGTTCTCTATATGTATAGGTTTGGACTAAGCATTATTTGACTGTAGGATGATATAATATGACTTTAGGATCATAAAGGGTATGTTAATTTTAAATATGGTGGGATTTTTTATTTTTTTTTTTGAATTTTATTGATAAAGACAATGGCTTTTCTTTTGTATTAGAAGCATTATTAATTTATTTATACTAATATTTAAAGGGAGAACAATATTTGGTGTTCCCCTCAATTTGAAGTTGTGTAGAATTTTATTTTCCCCAAATTATCCAAAAAAATCAGTATGTTAAACAATTCCATTTTTATCACACGACTACTTAAAAGTTTAAACTATGAAGCAATTATTAAAACTCCCCCTTATAGTTAGCGATTTATCACCCTTGACCAAGGTTGTTAATCTTGTACCGTGCCAGCCTGTACTGTTCGAAATGTATTGTTACACTAGAAAAACGGTATAGAAGACCTTCGATCCAGTGCCGGTTAAGTTATTGGATTGTTTTCAACTATCTTAGCAATTTTTAGCATAGTCTGGCTGCGCCATTTTGTACCAGTTCCGTTTGGGGTATACATGTTATATTCATAGTTCTTACAAAGAAGCCCTAAGAATTGAGAAGTGTTGGTGATGCCAGTAGCTATCCATCACCAACGACAGTGAATTTGTATTGTAAGGTCAAGCTGTAACATGCCCCACCATCGTCGTCAAAGGTTACATCGGTTTTTTATGTTTGTCTTCTCAATATACTTTAGACACATGTAGATAGATAGAGAATTAATGTCATTTAGGTTTGAAGCTGCTTTAACATCTTAGGAAGAACTTTAGGACCGGGAAAACTAGTGGAAGTATCAAGACTTGTTTTATTTAAGTGTGTTGTACCGATTAAAATGTGTTAAACAAAAGGTTTAATTTTGTTGCATGATCATCTCTTGCAGGTGTATGCATGCTCAACAATACAAAAGATTAAAAAAAATTATGAGAATTTCTAAAATAATGATTAGAATAAGAATGATCAGATGGTAAAAATGTTACATGTTCTTCAGCATACAAATTACATTGAAAAAAATGCCACATTTATAAATTAATAAATACGGTTTTTACATGATAAATTTTAGAAGTTATAGTGATAAATCCAAAAATGGTAATCAAGAAAACATAATGGTAGCGATATGCATGGTACCAATAGTAAAAACAATACTACAGTCTACAAGATTCATAGCCTTGGCCTCAATTGATGTCATTGCTATTTTTTGGAAAATTTTGTGAATTTGCCTCCATTAAATTTAAAACTTCCCCTTCTTCTTTGAGTATGCAGAGAGCCACCTTACCATAGAAAGGTAGTTTCTTTATATACATACACAAATATTCTCAACATAGAGAACATTTATTAGAGTGAGAGTGTTTTTAGAAGCTTCACTTCTTTAGCTTTCGAAGAGAGAGACAATGGATAACACATAACGCTAACACAAACAGTAGTACATTGCTGGATTTTTCAGCTGTTTTGGCTCACTGTTGCCATTTCATTGAATGATTGCATACAACATATTCAGTTAGCACTGAAAGGGTTTTGATCCCTGAACTTTGGAGGGAGCATACTTCAAAGACTCAAGGCCTTGCCACCAAGCCAACCCCTTGGGGTTCACCGATTATGCCAATTGGTTGTGGTGCTAATGGAACTATGTTGTAATTGATCAATTCATTACATTTCTGTGATGGAAAATATGTGTGTAGAATATGAATTGAGCTCGAATATTGTCCACAATTCTAATTCCAAAAACAAAGGTTGCCTGGGCTGGATCGATAACTAAAGGGAGATGGGACTTCAATCTGTTAGCCAAGATCTTGAAGATACACTTTTAGAGGGTAGGATTAGGGACTATGAAGCATGTGTACGGGTATATGTATAACATGGGTATGTTTATATGATAAAAATTAAAAAAAGTAAGGTATGGGTACGTCTGGGTATGTTCGTAAAAAAATAGTTATTTTTAATTTGAATTAATGCAAAAATTAGTTAAATGGTGTAGTTTGTTAAGATCTACCCTACAATTCATCTTTAGTGCCAAAAGTGAAGTCTAAACCGAAACTAAGTGTTACTATATTTATTAAATAATTTATAAGCTAATGTTTAATTTTAAAATCATGCTAAGCATAAAAAAGTAAGTCCAATGAGACTAACTTTACCTTTGTATAGAAGAAAATACTATTCCAGCTAATGGCATGGGAATATACTTGGTGTTTAGGGTAAGCCAAAAATTAAGAAGAAAAAAATTTGCATATGTGTTTTGTATACCTTGTGCGTATGCAGAAATACCATGCAAAGTATCAGTACCCATTACCAGTATGACATCTTCGCACCAAGCGGTGAGAGTAGAGTTCATTTCTTTCAAGATAGCACAAGAATTAAGAAAAAGAAAAGAAAGATGTAATAGAGGAAAGCAGATCCTTAAATTGACAGGCCAAGCTTTCTTGAAGAACATGGCATTTTATGGTCATCGGGGCCAGGAGCTTTCCCATCTTTGAGAGAACAAGGTTTCTCTAATCCCTTCAACAATAACGTCCTTGTTTCGTTTCTGAGCATCATTTAATTGATCACTATAGTACAAGTTCATGTCTTCTATGCATACCGTAGTACCACCTCCCTTATGGCCTAGCAAGTTCTGAAAATAAGTAATGATCATCTTAGCATTTCCTTGGCAGTAGTAATAGACACTCAAGACTTTAGGGTTACTATCAAGACTTTTCTTGACTGCTTCCAATTGAGATCTTACTTCCTCCAGTCCACCTTTTTTGTGATGTCACTATAGTTAGATTGGCACAGCTTCTTCAACTCAACTTTGCATTTTCAACTTCTGGCATAGACAGAACATGGGAGTGCCCTGAACATGATTTCTCGAAACCCTGGCAACAAGATTCAAGAATTCAGGGTGGTCAGCCCAACAATAAAAAAATTTGAAGGGCTTATTTTGCTTAATAGGGGCAGACAGCACTTTAACCAAGATAGGGCTATGGTCAGATATTCCTGCAGTTAGGAATTCTGCCTCATTTCATGGTCCAAGCCTCATTGATGAGAGGTTTATCAATCTCTCGAAGCACCTGACCATTTGTCAGTCATTGCAGTCGTGCATGTACCTGGTCCATTTAACAGAGCCCCACAGACCAGCCATGGCTGCTGGTTGAATAGCCCAGCCATAGCTTCAATGTCCAGTCTGTTTTGGGGAGCGTTATCACCATACATGGCAGAAACTTCGCAGTCCATTTTCTTCTGGCACTAACATGACAATGAATAGCCTGGTCATTTGTACTAATGCACATTACATTCAGCATATCTTGATTCCATAGAATCCATGTCCTTTACAAAGTGGATCATTGTAATTGGACAACATTCCCCAGCTTCCATTCATAGATTCGAAGACCATATCCTTATTAACACTTCTGACTTTATTTCCCAAGAGCCCGAAATAAAGATACATTTTATTCCCTTGAATAATATGATCCTTGGTTTCCTTCTACTGTATAGGGAAATTAAGGAAGCCCCCTTTCATTTTAAGCCTTCCCCACTTCTTATTTTTTTATCTGGATTAGATGGGCTTGGGGTCCTGTTCTTAGCTTCCTCTATCTCCAGGTTGTCAAAAGTATTTGATGAACTCCACAGCTGTTTGAGTTGCCCCCCATAAAGGATGGTATCACCTGTATGGTACATATAGGTTTGTCTTGATCAACGCCTACCTCATGATAATGTTCCCCATTTAACAAATTGCCCATATCCTGGGTAATTTTTGTCCTTGCTCCGACGGTTGCTCTTTATTCTGGGAAATAGGTCAACTTTGCCCACATTTTGGGCATTAGGATCATCATTGGCTGTGGGCACCCCTTGGTACACTTTTATCCCTTTCCGTTGTCCAGGTCCAAATTGATGTTATTACCATTTTTTTAGAAAATTTTGTGAATTTACCTCCATTGTTAAATTCAAAACATTCCTTTTCTTGAGATATGCAGAGAGCCACTTTACCATAGAAAGGTAGTTCATGTATATATACATACTAAAATATTCACAGCATAGAGAACTTAGTGAGAGTTTGTAGAAGCCTCACTTCTTCAGCTTTGGAAGAGAAAGACAATGGCTAATGCTAACACAAACAGCGGTACATTACTGGATTTTTCGGCTGTTTCGACCAATGTTACATGGACTTGCCGGTTTAGGGCAGAGTACCCGTGTTGACATGACATGGGTGCAGGTACGGGTGTGAGATATGTGTTGGATTCGGCATGGTTTTCTCAGGCACAGCTGACATGAGAGGAGAAAGAAGGGTTGTTGAGAGAGAGAGAGAGAGAGAGAGAGAGAGAGAGAGAGGGCTAAAACTCACCTTGGCGAAGCAAGTTGAGTCGCGAAGCGAGATTGAAGTGCAAACCCTAGTCACGAACTAGACCGAATCGAAGGAGATCTGAAATTCCAACATCTCAAAGTCGATTCCACCCTAGGGCTTCGATTTCCCTTTGGTCTCTCTCTCTCTGTCTCTTCTATCTTCTTCTCCTCTCTCTCTCTCTCTCTCTCTCTCTTTTCTTCTTTGACCGTCTTCTGTTCCTTTTTGTTCTCTCTCTGCTTTCTATTTATAAATGATATTAATATAATAATATATAATAGTATTCATATTATATAATATTCCCTCAAAAAAATATTGTATATTATAATTTTTTTGTCTAAAATAAAAATAATTTGTTTTATCATATATAATATAATTTATTTTATGTCTAAAATAATTTTTATTTATTATTTATATTTTATTTGTTATTTTTTTAACAAAATTTGTTATTCTTTAACTTTTTTTTAATTCATCTTCATATAATAAATATATTTTAAAAAATAACTATTTAAGGTATCTACGTACCCGTATCCAAATTTGGATCCATATCCATGTAGTCTCAATTTTTAATTTTGAAGTGTCTGACCCTTAGATACGCACCCACACCTGACACCCGCAGCTGAGTCCGTGTAACATAGGTTTTGACTCACTGTGGCCATTTTATTGAATGATTGCATACACCATATTCGGGTAATCTCTTCTAGTTCATGGCAAAGTGCTGGCCACTGATTATGCCTAGTGGTTGTGGTGCTAATGGACTTGTGTGGTAATTGATCGTTTCAATATCAATACATTCTGTGACAGAAATATGTGTGTAGAATATGAATCGAGTTCAAATATTGACCGCAATTCTTTTTCCAGAACAATGTCTGATTGGGCTAGATCAATAACAGAAGGGAGGAGGAACGTCAATCTATTAGGGAAGATACACTTATAGAGGGTATGATTAGGGACCTTAGGAACCAAGTGATGAGAGTAGAGTTCATGTCTTTGAAGATAGCACCAGAACTGAGAAAAAGAAAAGAAAGATGTAATCGAAGAAATCACATCCTTATAAATGATAGGCAAAGCTTTCTTGAAGAACATGGAATTATAGCCATTGAGGCCAGGAGCTTTCCCATCTTTGAGAGAGAATGAGCTAGGTGTGTGAATGTCTAATTCATGTGCTACTATAAGCACATTGTTTTTTTTGTTGACAAATAATTTATAGTTTTCTAGCACTAATGATACTTTTTTGTCTTTTTTCTTCGGCACATCCATATTATTTATGGTTTCAAATGGATCATTTTTTTTTGGGGGGGGGGATAAATATGGATCATTGTTTCATGTTAATGCAATGCCCTGCATTGCCTTTTTGATCTTATGCTTCAGATTCTTAACATGTATGCATTTTATTTACACAATGCAACTTCAAATTGTTTTTTGTCTTCCTTCTTTTCGTCGGTTTCAACAATGCTGAGTTTAGTTGAAGCTTCTAATATTTTTCTTTTAATTTCATTTTTGGCGGGATACACAGATTATCATTAATTCTATACCTCCTTGGATATGCATCCGAATCGCAAAATTGCAAATGATTACATCAACAGTTTTTTGAGATGTTAAGTGAACAGTCCCAGCCTCACAGGGCAATTATTTTTATTTTATCTATCCATAGTTGATCAGGGATGTTTTATATTTCTACTAGTGTAGTATTTGAAGTTTTCTTGTTCTTGACTGTGTGTCCCATATAGAAAGAAGAAAAGTAGATGACCACCGCATGTTGAACAATATCCTGAACTGATATTAGGAAACCAAAGGAAGAAAGTATTAAAAACAAAAATAAATAAGCTGAGTCATTATGTAATCAGAAGATAAAACTTTAGATCTGAGTAGCTTTAAGTGTAATTACAAAGAGTTCATTATGAGTATTTTAATTTTCATTTTCAGTCTTTCTTGCATGTTTGTATGTATGTATGTGGTATATATATATTGTGGTGAAGAACTATTGTATGCTATAACTTCAATGCAGAACATTTACACAATTTCTCAAGTGTAACTTGTTTTAATAACGTAATGTTTACTTAGTTCTTAAAAATCATTTGTTTGTATTACTTGTTAATAAATATCTCTAGTTGGTGTTCCATTTATGCCACCAACCAGGAATTCAAGTTTATTTGTGGTGTATGTATCTAGTATTGTTATGCTACTGTCAGCTTTCCTTCCCATTCTTACTCTTATTGTTATAAGTTGAAGATAAAACCTTCCTCATTTATTTTTATTTGGAACAGATAGGCCTGGGGTCTTGTTATTAGCTTCCTACATCTCCAGGTTGTCAAAAGTATTTGCTAGACTTCGTAGTTGTTTGAATCACCTGGTATCACCTGTATGGTATAGATGGGTTGGTCTTGATCAAAACCTACCTCATGATAATGTTCCCCATTTAACTAATTGGCCACATCCTAGGTTGAGTTTTGATGTTGCTCCAATGGTTGCTCTTTATTCTTGGAATTAGGTCATCTTTGCCCACATTTTGGGCATTATGATCATCATTGGCTGTGGCCTCCCCTGTGGCTTCTGTACGTGCCTCCAGTCTACTTTTGGTTTCTTTCCCCAGTCATTCCTGAGTACAGCATAAACGAAAAACTGGTTGAGCACCCGTTGGTACACTTAAACCCCTTCAAAATTCTCAATCCTGTTGTCCAGGTGAAAGTTTTCCACCAGTTCGCTACCCACTTCAATCTCAACACAGATTTTGGTAAAAGTAATTCTCTTTTTTGATTCAGCTAGAATTTGCATAATGCTTGCAATGTGGCTTAACCCTTGCTCATTCCAATATTAGAAGACGACGTTGAAGAATTTAGCCCAGCGAGGAAATTTTATTAGACTTTCCTTCCACAAGTCAAGTCTGTAGTCCCACCACTTTAGGACCATTAGCTTGCCTCCAAAATGCTATGGCTTCCCTTCCAAAACTGAATCAAAAGAAGAATAATTTCATTAGACATAACATGAATCAGTCCACTCTTCCCCCATAGTTTTTGGCAATAGAGTTAACAACAAAAAGATAACTTCTTATCAATAAAGTAACCACTCTTCCCCCATAGTTTTTCGGCAATAGAGTTAACAACAAAAGCATAACTTCTTATTAACAAAGTAACCCACCAGGCAACCATTCCATCCATCTGCAAAATATTCTAGATTTATCTTAGCCACCCATCCTCTGACATGGTTTCCGAGCTGAAAATGTTGAGATCGGTGAGTAAAAGTTGATACAAATTCAAATGATTAAATTCTGAAACAGAACACCAATTTGTATGCTAAATGTGAAAATTGTCTGAATTGTATAATGGGTTACCTATAGGGCCATAGTCTAAACAAACGACTGCACTATGTTGTACCATATGTTGAATAAAATCAAGACTAATAACTTGCAACTTTAGAG
This sequence comes from Camellia lanceoleosa, assembly GCA_025200525.1. Lineage (NCBI taxonomy): Eukaryota > Viridiplantae > Streptophyta > Magnoliopsida > Ericales > Theaceae > Camellia > Camellia lanceoleosa. The sequence goes on along the minus strand of CM045769.1, from coordinate 17,581,780 downwards.
TAGGTTGAAGCAATAACTGAACACTAACAGTGTGTTTGGATCATCGATTTAGGTTGGGATTTGGAAAGGAAAAAGAAAATGCGAGGGAAATGGATAAAAAATTTAGCTTATATTTTATTCACATTTCCCTCACATTTTTGTTCCCCTTTCCAGATTCTTACACAAATCCATGATCCAAACACAACATAAGAGTTGAGGTTGCAAGTACTCGCATATTTGTTTTGATCACATAGAAAACTGAACAGCCATAAAAGTGTTTTCTGTAATCAACATTGGTGAACAAGTGGTTGCTTTAGATGCTTCTATTTGAGTACTGATCGTATATTTTGGTTATTCATAGGTGTGGTTGAAGATTTCATGGAGGTAATATGCACATGGAGTCCCAGTGCGCCGTTGGAAGTGTGTTACTGTGAACAAAATGAATCTAATATTAGAATCTTTGTACATGTGGTGGATATTGACAATTATGTTACTTGGTGGATATTGACAATTATGTTACTTGATTTAGTATATGTCTAGACTAATATTCTAAACTGATATCTAAACTATTATTTATAGAACAATGTCATCGTATGATTTTTTCTATTATTGAAATGAATGACATAACAACTAAAGCAGATTGCATGTCTAAGTTATATTTTACTTTAAACATGTAAAAGAACGTAAGCTGAAAGCATCCTAGACATTGGAGATGCCGGATATGCATGTTGTTGAATTGGAAAGTGTGCGAGGTCTATAGAAATTGTGTTCATGTGATGGAAGGCTGGTGTCAAACTGATTGACGTCTATTTATTGTGCCTATGACTTGTTTGGTGTTTTGTTTCTCACATGAATTTAAAGTGGGGTTTCTGCTTGAATGACATTAACAAAATCATTGAATTCCTCCTTTGTGTATTTTGTTGATATAGTGCATTGATTGAGAATCAGACCCTAGGCTGAGTTGGTGGTAGTGTAACTATTATGTGCATAGTGCTATCCTGTCTTCAATAGTCAATACCACCACCACGTAGGACTAGGCATAAGATTATCTGACCCGTGAAATCGCCCAAAAAGAATATTTAAAAAATGTGGAAAAGAAACTCGAAAATAAATTTTTAAAGGAAAAATCCAAATGCAAACAGAGTGCACATTTGCTAATCTTATACGTATAAATTGCAATCTGAACTGCGGGTGGTTGGGTTTTAATTTTTTCCAAATTGCAGATATGTAGGCGGGTTTAAATAGCAAATTGAACCGTCAAAAATCGATCCGTGAACACTCCTACCACCAAGCAGTTTACTACACTTCCTGATCCCCATCTTGCTCTGCCTTGAGGGCCCAAGTTTAGCTTTTGATCCATCAAGATGCCCTCGTGAAAAAGTTTTTAGTGTTTGGAGCACTTGGAGGCTCATGAGAGGACTCCTATGACACCAGGTCCTAGAGGGATTCTGGTGAATCTGTTGGAATGGTGGAAACCATTCGGTAGAATTTGCTTTGTGTTTACATGCCTTCCATATCATCACATTCCACAGCCAATGTCTTGGTGGCCCATCATACAAACTAGGTGATTTTGTGAACCATGTCACTTACTAGTTGTAACCCTCCCCAAATTACGAAAATAACTTTGTTCACTTATTTTTTTAGTGTGTGAACAATACATAAAATTTGAGTGACCCAAATATGTGGATTTCATACTCAAAATATGTAATGACTTCACCTAAAATGGTAGGCCTAATTATTCTATATCAATTAAAATGTGTGAACAAAATGGGAATTACAAGTCACCATCTATTCAGTGAGATACTTGGATAAATTTTGTTCGATCCCATACTCCACATGATGGTTGTTTCTATGTCAAATGATGTACAATCATTGGGTAAAACTAATTGAGACTCAGGCATATAGTATACTTTCCATTGTATGGGTAGAAAATGAAGAGGAATCATAATTGAGACTCAAGCATACAGTATACTGGGTAGAAAATGATGAGGAATCATCTTTGGTGATAGTGCCCTTAAATGTTGCAGCTCCTTCTGCAATATGGTTTTCTGCTCTTTGCTTGGCTTAGTAAACTCTTCGCCGATCCGTGGAATAGAGTGCTGGTACACAACATGCGTATGCCAATTGATCATTTCTTTGACATTCAGTATTGGGTTAATTGACGGACGATGGGAAATAGTGGGATTATGAGAATGGAATCTATCTTTGAAAATATGGAATGGGAACATAGCGGTTATAAAATGGATCTTTCTAACCTTATCAGAGAGGGGCCCCTAGGAGCGGGGCTTATTTATAAAATAGGAGCGCAAAAGCGGGCCTGCACATAGTAGTGGGGAAGGTCATTTTAGTTACAGAAAGGTTAGATGAGAGCTTCTAAACCATATACTTCTCGTGGGTTGCTACTCACTACATTGAATTGATACTCTTGTGTTTGACAATGATTGTTCCTTAATTAATTGTATTAGCTTGCACAAAATAATTAATAGGTGAATGTGAAATTGATTCTAAAAAACATCATTTGAACATGATTGCAAGACAAGATTTATTTAAAGTAAAAATAAATTTGTTATTGTTTTGTTTACTTGGGTCAAAACCAAATTGGATGCAATCCAGATTTGAACACGTTTTGAGAAAAATAATGTTTGTTACTGTTCTATTGTAGCTTTTCCATGGAAGAAGTCTCTTGCATTCAAACAGTCACAATGGCCATTCGAAGAACCATGGATTCATCTGTAAATACAACCTTCCATTTCATTCATTTGGCATCAAAATCATCTCGGCTTCTCTTTTTTTTTGCACTAAGTTCTTCTCTCAAAGAGAATACCGCACTACATTGGTTTGCCAAACTTGCAAATTGAAATGTTGCTTCTGCGAGATTCTTGATTGTTGTATCATGGGTGATGGATGTCTATTCAAACTCATGAAGATTGCAGTGAGAGGGAAATTTCGTCTTAAGCATATTGTATCAAACACAAAACTCGGTCACCATCTGTTAGATTTTGAATTTCCATAATATTAATTTTTACTATTCACGGTTTTTGTGAGTATTTTTCTGGTCATGTTGTTATATTTGATTTATGATATACACTAACACATTGATACACATAAAATTATCAAACAATTTCTTAGCAATAATGTGATTATAGAAACCAAGCAATATTTCAGACATGCTCTTGTTTGGGTCTGAGGCCAAGCTTGCTCTTGTTTTGTTTCTTTTTTTTTTTTTTTTTTTTTTTTTTTTTTTTTTCTGGTTTTATTTGTTTTTTTGGAGTTCTTTGATGCTTAATTGTAGCCTATACACTCTGTTGTTGTTATCTATGATTTTTTTCAGACATGCTCTAATGCCGATTTGATCGGCTTTGCTTCGCAGTGTGAGCACGACCATTGATGTGCGTCTAGATAATTTTCATAGTTTTGCACCATTGCTCTTATTGTAATATTATTACTTTGTTTAGTGTTTGCTCTTGGTGGTTGGACTCTGTAAGTGCCATTTGGCTATTCCTCAATGGAAATTTCTTCAAATATAAAAAATAAAAAATAAAAAAAAAAAAAAAAAAAAACCAAACAATACATTAATATTTCCACTGTCAGTTTCAGATATCACTTGTATTGATTTTATTTCTTTCATTTTTTGATTTCTGAGTTTTGAGTTAACTAGAGTAGGAATGATCTTCTAGTTTCTTTTATTTTATTTTTAAATTTTCATTCTTTGCTACAATTGAGTTGTGTCATGGTTTTTTGGAATATTTCTTTCAAGGTAAGGCTTCTCTTCAGTTCAATTTGAACTGGAGAGGATTGTCCTAACTTGTAGGGCTTATTGTTAGAAAAATGTTATGCACTAATATAATATAATTAATAAAATGATTAAGAGATTTATGATAAATAAAATATGAAAATAAGTACATATAGAGTAAGAAAGAGTTGGTCTATGAGATTGAGAGGCGTATAGAACCATTGTTCCTCCTCATGTGAAGGTACAACCGAAGTGCAACGGCTCTAAGATACAACCCAAGCGCTCACAGCCTTCCTCATCTGATGTTCATGTCTACCAAGAGGATATGAACGAGTCACGAACTATAATTGTCCAAAAATATAAAAGATAGATCAAGTTATACTCTTTAACAAAATCTCAATATATATTATACTCATATATATTCTTGTGGGTCTCTTATGTACCCTTCGTCTTTAGAAAACATAAGAATATATGTAAGTGAAAATCTTATAAGAATTAAAAGTTACATTTAATCATTACATAATTATAATAATAAAAATTAATAATAACTTTTTAACCGAAATATTTAAAAACCAAAATTAATATTAATAACAGTCAAATAAATTAAATAGAAATAATTATTTTTATTTTTTATTAAAATTCCAACTTCCCCCACTTTTAATATAAAAAAAAATAATAAAAGTTTTAATAATACCATAAAGTTTATATAACAGCCCCACAATTTTAAAACTTTATATTCAAAATAATATATATATATATATATATAAGGGCAACTGTATACTATATAATAGACGTGGGAGCCTTCCAGGCTTGAACCACACTTAGTGTTGACAATTTTCCTTTGAAGGATCATAGTGAAATATATCTTGAACTAAACCCTTTGAGCCTGAGTTCAATTTGTCACACACAGCACTGGTGTTGGACATCAGTTTGCAGGTTAGTGCTCTTAAGGCCATGCACTAGATCTTAATTCCCATGGGATTACTAAAGACTAGCCCAAGTCTCCAAGTCACGGCCTCACGACAACTCCCACTTAGTAGAACCCTCTAAAGGTACAGTGACGGAATGCACCTTGCAGGAGATTGCCTGTCTTGGATTCATTCAGGGTAAAACCCTTCCTAACTAGTCACTTATTTAGCACTACTATCTTAGGGATGAGTAGGTGATCAACCTTAATATGGTGTCTCCTAAAAAATCAGTGCTAGAATCAAGTCATGCTATATGAATTGTTTTTACTCAAAGAACATCCAATCTAATATATAAGATTCTTGCAAACACATCATGAAAATCTTTTTATGAGCATGCAAAAGTGGGCTCACTTTTATTTTAAATAAACTCTAACTAAAAATTATAAAACCAAGATTAATGGTGTAATAATTCAAATCCATTTCTCACACATAGAATTAACTTCTTAACATCATGAAAGTTTCATGTAATTCAATAAGACATAATTAAAAGAAATTGTTTCACCAAAAAAAAAAAAAGAAATTGTTTGGATATTGAACAAAATAATTTTTACCACTACATTCCAACCCAAAATATTTTCCACTAATAAGGGCAGAGACAATTAATTTGAGCAATAGGCATATTAAATGGCTAAATGTTATAATGAATTAAAACCCATGAATACACAATCACACTGTCACAACCCAAACTTGCCCCTATAAGTTTAGCTTCGTAACCGGCCAATAATTCTTGGATTACCAAAGGCCTCTTAACATAATGACATACAATAAGGGGCTGCGAAAGCAAATATATAAAATATACATTGTCCATAGAGCTGTGTTAACGTATATGAGACATAAATCTTTAAAACAAACTAACATACATATAAGTGACGTCATATTTACATTAGTCTTATGTCACCAAAGCTACATATACAGAACTTCCAAAACATGTTCCGACAAGATATAAACATTAGAAAGTACAAAAGGCACAAAGGCACAAAAACTTGAAGAGCTCTCAAAAGGGAACCTCCACAGGAGGCACGATGGCTGGTTGACACCAAAATTCCAGGCGGTAGCTTAAGCCTGGTCACGCGTCTACTCACCTACATACATAATATAAATAGTGAGCGGAAGCCTAGTGAATAATAACAGAGTAAAGGATTTAAATGAATGATGTCCCTCACAGATTCAGAAATCGGAATTCATATCAAAACATACTTATATTCATGTCCTTGTTCAAGCTTCATATAAAGAACAAAATTCATGCTTAATCATACATGGTACATCCATTAGCGTTATCATGCTTGTTAGTTCCATAAGGAACCTCCGGTATCGGGAAAACTTGTAACTTGCTTGAACCATGGTATTGTTACCCCCGGGTAAGGGCCATGAGACCACGGTATTATTACCCCCAGGTGAGAGCCTTGCGTAAAAACAAAGGCACGGTATTGTTACCCCCGGCCAAGGGCCTTATGCTAAGGATGCCACGAATAATTTTCAGAAACTTGGACAATTATTCATTGTACAGAATATAACATTGCATAAAACAGGTCTTAATTCATATCATTCAAAAATAATTACAGTTAAACATAACTTTACTAAGTTGCTACTCACAGATGGCGTCACTTGTGAATTAGACAATTTAGATAACTTGTGGCACGTGACCTACATTCACATAGCAGAAACACATAATGAAACACACACTCGGTTGGCACTTAACTTCTTTCGTTTCATTCTTAGTGTATTTCTAAGTTTTAACCTCTTATTGAGTCTTAATCATGGCCTAGGAGTGCCTAGGATGCAATGTAGATGCCAAAATGCACTTCAGAACCTTTAACAAAACTTGTTGAAAATAAGAGTCCCGCTCGAGCGCAACTTCCTTCGCTCGAGCGGACATGAAAACATGTGAGAGGTCGCTCAAGCGCAACTTCTTTGCTTGAGCGACATGCAAACTTTGAAAAAGTACTGGTTGTGTGATTTTTATGCTCGACGGTCACTCGAGTGTGAGACTTAGGTCCTCGCTCGAGCACAACTCTTGTCACTCGAGCGGTCTGCAAAATTATGAAACTTTTGGGAGCTCGCATTTCACACTCGAGCAAACTTCTGGTCGCCCGAGCGGAAGTGCAAGCCACAGAGTGGTCGCTCGAGCGGAGAAGCAAAATCTGAGATTTCTAGATTCCTCTTCTCAGCTCAAAATTCAAATCCGAGGCTACAATTCACATCCTTTTGGGCCCAAAACTTGAGGAAACATATGTAAACTTGTAAAATATGAAGGTTTAAAGGTCATTTCATGAAATCAAGGCCCAAAAGTATGTCAATTGTGAAACATTCAACTTGAAATGTAAGAACATACTATGAACATGTCATGCATGTATTCATTTGAGTTCATAGCTTCCAAAACATGATCAAATGAGATATTCTACTAAAAAACATGGTGAATTCTTAAACTTCAACCAAAATATGAGCATGCATGGGACAAATTCTTAGACAACATGTTCTAAATGCAACACAATGCACATGCATGTATGTATACTCTTCTCTTCTACTTCATTAAGCTTAATTCTTGCCTTAGCTCACTTAATTCTTTTGAATACATGTGTTAAGTACCCTAATTACACAACTAAAGGCTTGATTTCTTACCTTAGGTTCTCAACTCCTTGAATCCTAGGGAGTTCTTGCTCAATTTCTTCAATTCTCCTTAATTCTCTAGCAAATTCCTTGTTTGAAGACTTCTCCCTAGTCTCTCTCTCTATACGTTTGTGTGTGTGTGTGTGGGCTCAAAATGTGTTGGAATGAGAGAAAAGAATGAGTGGGAGCACATAAGAAGCCTTATATAGGCTTATCTAATGATAGTTAATTAAGGCTAATCAAGTGGGCATTAAATTAATCTAATTTAATCGTTCCGAACTGAATTTTAATTAAACTTACCATAAAATTTTAAAAATTTCAAATAATACATAACCGAAGTCAATTTCATAATCGGATGCCGTGAAGGTCTTCAATTCATTAACCGAAACAGAAACACGAACAGATACTCCTACATTAGACAAATATAAACACAAATATTGCAATGCACAAGTAATTAACTCAGGATTTTATCTTAATTACTTATTAGGCATATTAAATCATGGATTAATGTTAATTAGAGGTCGGGGTTGTTACACACACGTTATATTAAATCATGTAATTTTATGAAATATAAAAACACTAAAATATTTGTAACTCATGAATACAGTTTACCACAACTGATGAGAATGATTTCAAAGTGAAAAATACAAACATCGAGTCCAAACTAATTGTTCAAAATAATTTGTTCCCCTTACATTGCAATCCTCGTTTTAAAATAAAATTATTAATTTATATAACAACTCCTTTTTCCTTTTAGAAATCAATCAATAAAATTATACTAAATAATGATGCAAGATTAAGATTATACTAATGCTTAGAATAAACCAATCTCAAAGTAAGAATTTATAAACATACAAATAATTTCGTTCACCACATTCCAATCCTTTAAAAAAAAATAATTTAAAGGGAAAGAGACAATGACTCTGACAGCAATTATAATTATGTAACTTGCTCAGATAACATAATTAAATTTATTCCACATTTTTCAAACTTTTAAAACTCCCATAACCATCAATATTCAAATGATATATATCAGGACCAATTAATGCAATAGATACAAACTCTTTGTAACTCTCCATGTTAGAAAGGAATATAAACATATGAGGCCAATCAATTTACAAATACAGTTCAAAAAACAAAAAATGAAAAGCAATTTACAAATAAATGACATGTTAATGTGTGTGAAACTAGGTGAAATGTAGGTATATTTTATTCACATTTCACCTAATTTTTCCCTTTCCCTTTCCAAATCACTCCTCAAATCTCCCAATCAAACATAGTATAAATATTCATAATTAGATTCACAATTAGATGTCTATCGAGCCGTAAAAGTTTACAAAATTTAAGACCTTTAAAATATACAAGATATAACGGCTCTACATAAACATTATCATAAAAAATTAGATTATTATAAAATTTAACAATAACACTTTTTTCCATAAATTCCATCATCATGACACACTTTAATTTTAACTCTTACAAACAAAATTTAGAACAGAAATTAATTTGCAAGAACTAACATTATCAAATTCCAATAGTTCAGTCAACCAAATTTAAAACCAATTAATTTGGCAAATTTATTTTCATAAATCTTTATAAATAACATTAAAGATCCAAATACTAATCTTCAACATCCACATGTTATCAATTACACAAAGTAATGGTAAATTACCTATGCAACAATTCCATGTACCACTTTGCAACAAATTAGAAATGTTATAGGATAATAATTATATTATGCAATTCACTCTGTTTTCTTTACATAATGTTTTTAATATAGTCAGATAATTGGGGGGGGGGGGGGTCTTATTTTTTTTATAGTTAAATACAAGTGGACAAAAGAAAACAATATTGAGCCACAGGTAAGCCATTAATCTAAAGAATACCATGTAATGAAAACCTCAAGGTACAAATTAATAATATAAATTTTAATTTGACAAATATGAGTTTTATTTTAATCTTTAAAATAAGCTCAACACATTTTATAAAACTATTACTTTTAACAGATATTGTTTTTGACAAGACAAAACCCATTAACATCTCAACATATACAGGAGAGGAAGATGGATAAACATAGATAATGAATCAACTTATTCTAAGCTCAAGTCATACATATTCATAACAATAGCAATTTTAAACTTATTATCCTTCAGCCCCTAATCACAGTGGGAATTCTGCTAGTTCTTTCACCATATTCATATATTTCTTTTTTAAACTGAAAAATCTTAAACAAAATTTCTTTTTAGAATATAACCGCTTTAGATTGTTAGAAAAATGTTATGCACTAAAATAATTTAATTAATAAAATGATTAACAAATTTACGATAAAATATGAAAGTAAGTAAATTCATATAGAGTAAGAAAGAGTTGGCCCGTGAGATTGAGAGGTGTGTAGCCACTTTCCTAAAGCCGTTGTTCCTCCCCACGTGAAGGTACAAGCAGAGTGCAACGGCTCCAAGATACAACCCAAGCGCTCACAGCCTTTAACATCCGATGTTCATGTCCACCAGGAGGATATGAACGAGCCACGAACCATAGTTGCCCAAAAATACGAAAGATAAATCAAACTATACTCTTCAACAAAATCTCAATACATATTATACTCATGTATACTTTTGTGTGTCTCTTATGTACCCTTCATCTTTAGAAAACATAACAATATATATAAGTGAAAATCTTATAAGAATTAACACTAACATTTAATCATTACATACTTATAATAATAAAACTTAATAATAACTTTGTAACTGAAATGTTTAAAACCAATATTAATATTAATAACGGTCAAATAAATTAAATAAAAATAACTAATTTTATTTTTATTAAAATTCAAATACTCATTATGGCCTCATTTCGACGAACTGAACCGTTCTTTTTTATCGAACCATGCATGTATATCATCCATAAAAAAAATCAGGTTGATCCGATATTCGTAACCCTTCATTTTATTCAATTTGTAACCAAAAAAATAGATGGTCTATTTTTAAAACACATTGACCGTTAATTTTTTTTTAAATACAAATTCTATAAAATGAAGGGATTACGAATATCGGATCAACCTCATTTTTTAATGGATAATATACATGCATTGTCTGATAAAATGAACGGTTTAAATTGTCAAAATAAGACCCATAGTGAGCCCTACAAGTCTGGATAGTCCCCTTCAATCTAAATTAGAAATGAAGATAAGCTAGTCTCATTTTTCAAATCCCAGCTAAAATCATGTCCTTATTTTAATCTTGGGGCAGGGCTTACCATAGTTTCAATTTTCAAATTTCAATATAGTGTTGGCCAAATCCTTAAGGCCCCATTTATTTTCAGAGGTAGAATAGAAGAGATTGATAGTGAAGGGATTAGTAGTGAGGGGATTAAGTAAAATTATGTTTGTTTTGATGATAGTTGTTAGAGTGAGGATTGTTAAATTATTACCCTATAAAAGAAATATAAAATATTAAAACAAATAAAACTATGATTTTTACTTAACAAAAAATAGAAAAACATTAAACATTAATGTTAAAAAAAAAATGCCCAACATGTAAAAAAATAAAAATAAATAATAAAATAAAATAAAATAAAAAAACCCTTAGTTGGAGGACTAATTTCCTAATACTACCTCCACCTCCTTCATCTCAATCTCAACACCAAGGCCTATTCTAATCCTATGAGATTATGAATCCTCTTGCCATCTCCCAAAACAAACATATCATATAGTGAGTCCCACCTCCATCTCAATTCCATTCACAGTTCTATCTCCCAAAACAAACGGGGCTTAAGAGGTCAGATATATGAATCTCACTATATGTATGTGAGTTTTATCGCATTTTTGTTGGCAATTTCTCCTTTAAAAAAAATAAGATAAATTATCAATAGGTCATAATAGTTGAACTTAATTCCCATAAAGTCCTATAGAAAATTAGTCATAGTAAAATCTTTGTTAAAAATAATTTTTTGCGACGATTTTTTGCACATGTCGTTAAAAATTGACAATTAGTGACTTTTTTGTCACAGTTTTTATAAATTGTCGCTAAAACTTACAATTAGTGACGTTTTTCTGCAACAAAAGTTTTTAAACTGTCGTTGAAAGTTAAAAATTAGTGACTTTTATGACAATTTTTTTAAACTATGGCTAAAATTTATAATTAGTAATATTTTTTGTGACAATTTTCTAACTGTCGTTGAATATTAACAATTAGTGACTTTTTGAATAGTGTTTGATGAAAAACGCTATTAGTTATCATAGAACCTATTGGACAATAAGTCCATCTATTAGGACCTACACGTAAGTTTTCCTTTAAAAAATGCATTTAAATAGGAATAATACTTTGAAAATTGCATTTTCATGAAGTTATAAGTGAACATTTGTTAGTTGCAAGTGAAAGCTGTGGCATGAAACATAGTTTTCACTGGCTTCGATTTCCTCCTTTATGAAATTACAAATACTTTGAATTATTCTCACTTTAATGCAATTTTTTTCTTTCTTCTTCCTATTTATATATATATATATATATTTTCTCATTTTTATTCAAAACTGACTATGAGTTCTTCGGCCCTAGCCAACCACTTAAAATGGGGTCTTTTATGCATAATCACAACAAAAAAAATTGTAAATTTCATTTTTTAAATTATTATTATTATTATTATTATTATTATTATTATTATTATTAAAGAAAGATGGGTTGGGAAGCAAATTATGAGAACTAAATATAACATATAATTCTTGGGATTAATTATTGTTTATTTTGTTTTATCTTTTATTTTTTTATAACTCTGCATCCGACTCACTAAACCTGTTAATTTCGGAGATCAATCTCATCATTTATTAGTGGGAGACCCAATTAAAGTCAGAGTAAAGTCCCATATGAACTAATATCAAGAAATTGTTTTCACCGAAACGTTTCCAACCTGAGACCTTAGAGGGAGCCCAATGCCAGACTCTAGGGCTTGACCACTAAGCCAACACGTTTTGTTAGATATAGAATAGTGAGGTTAAAGTGTATGAACAAATTTATTTTCCTAGTTGGGAAAGGGTTACAACCGGTAAGTGACATGGTTTACAAAATCACCTAATTAGGAATGATGGGTCACCAAGACATTGGCTGCGGAATGTGATGATATGTTTCGGGCTATGTCACAATAGAAAAATACACTTTTGGCGACTAATGTTTTAGTCACCAAAAGCACGGATTTTAGTCACCGAAATGATTTGTCGACCAAAAATTTTGGTCGCTGGCTTTGTCGCGGATACATTGTCGGCGAAGGTATTGGCGACTAAAATTTTTTTTAGTCGCTAAAAATCCAACAGAAATGGCGACTAATCTTTTAGTAGGCAAAAGGGGCAGCAATTAGCGACAAACAATGCTTTAGTCGCTAAAAATCCAACATAATGGCGACTAATTTTTAGTAGGCAAAAGAAGCAGCTATTAGCGACTAACAGTGCTTTAGTCGCTGATAATTCATATTGGCGACTAAGATATTAGTCGCCCAAAGGGTGCAACAATTCATTTAACTCACATCTTCAGCTACTAAATCTGTTGTCGCCAAAAAGTTCAATTATATATTGCGACCAAATTAATAGTTGCCAATAGTGTCATTTTTAGCTACTAAAGATTTTGTCACGGAAAGGTTGTTCTAGTTTAGCTACTACAGAGTTTAGTCACCAAAAGTGTTTTCAGTTTTTAGCTACTAAAACAATTACTCGCCAAAACTATTTTCTATTCGTTTTAGCTACTAAATGTTTAGTCGGCAAAAGATATATTTCTTTTTTTTGGCAACCAATTTTTTTGTCACCAAAAATGTCATTTTTTTTTGTTTATTTTTTTTCATTTTAATAATTTTTTTCAAAACCTGTATATATCCACGGCAACCTGTAATACAAACAAATCAATATATATATTATCACCTATTCTGTAATGCATGTTTCACTTACAACCATCAAACCAAAAAGAACACCTTACAATGTTAACTTATATACAAACCAACTAGTATATTCCAATTATAAATAATAACGTCATACATTCCAACTATGTTACCAAAACAATATCCTCTATACACAAAACATAGTTACTATACTATGCATTGTAATGACCATTTGACATGGTACAAATTACCATGGTAATATGTACCACGACAAAAGGTAATCTATATATACCACCAAAGCAATTAATACAAGTTCCAAAAATACTATGTACCCCGCCAAAAATTATATGTACAATTCATCCAATTTCCACACAAAAAGCCGGGGACGACCAAAAACTTTCCAACTTTGCAAAAATGTGAATTATCTTCTGGACAAAAAAATAGAAGATCACATGTTAATGCCAAAAGCCATCTACACAACAAAAATGACACCCATTAGTTGCATTGTAAACAAAAATTTTCAACAAAAAGTATGTACGAACGTTTGAGGGGGTAGGACCCCACTTGATGCGCCCTTCCCTCCGCACCTGGCATCATGTATGTAAGCATAAACAAAAAAAGGATGAACCACATGAGGCTGTCACTAAAACAGATTCTAGGGAGGGCAAAGGTCTAACCATAAAGAAGAAAAATAAAAAAATTTAAAATCCATGCAGAGTGAATAATTACCTATCATTTTGTTTCCACCACAATATATGCTCATACATACCATTTCAGAAAAATGTAAAACTTAGAGGAAGGTTAAAGTTGAATGCTCATACATACTATGTTAAAGTTGCCATGAAAAGATTATGACACCGGTCTCGTTTATTAGCTCCAAAAGTTTCTGAATTTTTATTCAACTTCACAGTCTTTCTTTTGTTGAGCAACACACTTAAAATTCCAATTCAACATGACTGCTGTTCAGCCACAACAGTGATCTTGTAACAAATGAGGTCTATATAGTCCATGTGTTTCGCAGCATCATACAATTTCAATAGTGTATTTATTACCCAGTAACTTGTAAATTTCACATTTCCAAGATTTGTTTCTCACACTTAAAATCTAACATCTAAATCTCCACAATGACAATATGTCAAAATGTGGAAAGTTATGTACTGTGTACAATATTATATTACAATAAAATTTAATGCATTTGGAAACTCAATGCAAAGGTATGTGTTGTGTAACAGTTACGTTGGCTTATAGAACAAAGTCTACTTAAGTAAATATTCTAACAAAATTCCATAAGCAAACATATATGCACAAAATTTAAACACATAATTAGGCAAATTCTCTGAATAAAATAATATACATGTCAGGATCGTCACACGGTTGTTATCAATTAGACTAAACTAACACAAAAGCATGAATTCATGATCAAAATCGAGTTAATTAAAATTATAAGGATCAAAATAATATAAGGGCCAAAACATATAGACTATCAATGTAATTTATCACTGTATATATTAACCATGTGTTGCATATACCAGCTGAGAAGGCTGCAAACTGATGATATTCCCCAAAATTGGGAATTTTGGAGAAGTTTCACATCCATATGGTTCATTTGGATCCTATTTGACGATTTTTGCAGGTAATATACAGTTGTGTCAGCTAGGCTAGTGTAGTGACCATATACCTTTGTAAAATTTGGTTGGGTTGGATGACTTATGAAGAAGGCTCATATGAATTTCAAATTGTATTATTATGGTCTGAAAATTCTATATTTGTGCTTTTATTTCAGCTGTAAGAAAGATCTTTTATTGTTCCAGAAATAATAACTACTGATAACTATGTAGTCCCAGGAATCTATGTATTATTGTTTACCTACTACTCTCAACAAATGAAGAATCACCAAACACACCAAACGAGCACCCATATACCCCATCTTACTTCGCAAACTCTGAGATGAAGCATCCATGTTACAATTAGGGTAGGCCAAGTAACCTTTTGTACTCCAACCAGACAAGGAACCATATGCGCGGAAGTCATTGATGGTCCACATGACTCATGCATGCATTGAAAATATTTGGCCATTTGAGGCATCATATGTTTGCACACCATGCTCCCACAAATTAGTTAACTCTTCTACTAATGGTTGCAAGTAAACATCGATGCCTCTTCCAGGTACGGATCGCCCGGGAATAAGCAATGACAGCATGACAAATGGATCTTTCATATACTTCCATGGGGGTAGATTGTAAGGCATTAAGATTACGGGCCACATGTTGTACGATGTACTCATATTTCCGAATGGATTGAAACCATCTGTGGCAAGCCCTAGCCTTACATTCCAAGGATCCACAGAGAACGTAGGATGCAACCTATCAAAATCCTTTCATGTCTCACCATCAGCTGGATGTCGTAACACTCCATCATCCACACACTTATCTTTGTGCCATCTCATAAATGCGGCTATTTTTTTCGACATGTACAATCTCTTCAACCTCGGTGTCAAAGGAAAGTACCTCAGTATTTTAGGTGGAATTTTTTTACCCGTTTTTTTGTTCAACTTGCATCTACACTCCGTACATGTAGGGCAATTCTCCAATGTGGCGTTGTCCTTCCAAAATAGAGTACAATCATTCTTGGATGCATGAATGGCCTCATATCCCAAACCCAATTCACGTAAGAACTTTTTCGCTTCATAAAGGGTCCATGGAACAGTTTCATCACACTTTGGTAGAATGTCTTTGAAAACTTGCATAACCATGTCGAAAGATTTGTTGCTCCATTTATTGTACACCTTCAAATAAAGCATCTTAATTACGAAGGACAAGATGGAGAACTTTTCACAGTCTGGATATACTTTGCGTTGAGCATCATCGAACAACTTCATGAACTTCAACAAATTGTGCCTCTCCGAACTAGTAAGTTCTTCGTCGATATTATCATCCATGAGACCACTCATGTAAATCTCTTCTAACATAGTAGGAAGTTCATCTACATTTTCGTGATTGTCTGTCATTCCAGGTTCATTGCTTTCAGTATCATCGTTTCGCATACTAGGATGATCACGAAACATGGGAACATGTTCCCCATGGTGCACCCAAGTTCGATAAGAAATTACGATTCCTCTTCGAATCAAGTGCAACCGTACAACGTGTCGACTAAATTTTGTGTCGTTCAAGTAATCAACACAAGGATAACGGATTTCATCCTGCGGCCCTAAATTCTTCGTAGCGAACTCAATAAATGACTGAACACCCTCTAGATACTCTTTACTTTTTAGCCGATCTTGTATCACCATCCAACTCTTGTTCATTATTGGAACAGTACACATCAACCAAAGATAAACCTGGGAATGGACGGCAACTTGGAAAAATACTCTGTAATGGAAGAGAGCTTAAGTAAGTTTAAGGGTTCGATTAGCATTGCTTTTTGATGTTTACCAAAATAGTAATAACAGATCGGGATGTTTTGCCTATTTGTCAATTGCATATAGTTGGCTAATTTCAGTAGTAACTTGGCATGTATTCATACGCTAATGTGACATACATGAACAATTCTATATGAAGTCATCTTACAGGGAGACATATAATTGTGACCAAATTTAAAGTGAAATTAAATTTCATATTCAATATAGATAGGACGCTAAGAGATCTCAGAACATACATGTTGTAAACATAAATTTTATGAAAATCAGATGGGTAAAACAAAAGTAATGAAATTTCAAAGTTTTGAAGCATTGAAAAAAATGTGAACATAAATCTTCTAATTTGTATTGTTCTATACTAAAAAAGTGTGTGAACAAATTTATTTTCATATTACAAAATATTTAATTTCATTACATGGATTGATTATTCCTTCTAAGTAGTATTCCAAATATATACCCTTAATATGATTCTTCACTTCTATATTAATTAATAGGGGCATTTGCTAGTGTTGGTGCAAGATTAATTTATATTTAACAAACATTATACTAAATTCTATATATTTGTTCAATCAGTAGCAAAATCCTTTTAAAATTCAAGAAAAATATTAGACATTTACTACATGGTGTAAAACATAGATGGGGTCTTTTAAATCTTTGTACATGTTAGTCCACACTCACTATGAATCAATATATGAACTATATCATAATCGGACTATCAATCTGTAACTGAAGTTCCCATCAAACAAACATATTACAAAGTAGAGGGAAATAGTAAACACAACAATGATAATCACAACATTCAATTCCAAAAAGAAAAAAGAAAAAAGAAAAAAAAAACTATCTTAAAAACTAAAGGATGGATACTGGCAGAAAGGGAGAAGGATAGTATTTTTCCAAGCGTACTCAAAAATTTAAATTTTTTGTTGTATGAGATACAGGGGTGGAGGGGGGGGGGGGGTCAGAGGTGTCTCAGCCCCTCCAAACTTTTGAGAATCCCACTTTTATGTGAGGCCAAACCTGAAAAAAAAAAAAAAGTGTTCTCCTTGTCAAAAAATTTGGGTATTTCATGATGAAGAAGGTTGTTTCAGAGAATTCGATTCCTTGGTTTTGCTTGATTTCAGATATTTAAGGGTCCTCTCTTTATCTCTCTCCTCATTTTCTTTTCTGGGCTCAAGGATCCTTCATAGTTCAAGTAATTCCTCTATCTCTTGCACAAGTGCCATTAATAGAGGCTTGGGCTAGACACTGGACACTTTAGAATAATAATTGTACTCCATCATTTGACTGTATCATGAAAGCAATGAAGAATTTTTTTTCTCAAAGTAAAACCGATAGTGGCGAAAAAGTAAATCAGAAATCATCAGTAAAGCTGGTAAATGAGACAAAGTAAACAATAAACTGTCCAATAGCACAATTTCATGTGTTAAATGCAACTCAAAATGGAGCAAAAAACTAACTTTTAATGATCTGCTGATCTTTAAACCAACTTCAGGAGGTAGATATGAGTATACACACTTTGTTTTCCGCCTCACTTTCAACTTTATGTCTAAATTGTCTACTTCATCATCTTCCTTTACTTTAAATGGAGAACTGAAAAAGCATACACATATAAATGAGCTTTCAATAGACAGACATTAAAAGTAGATACATATTGAGCGAAAAGGCTATATAAAACTTGCATATATATTGAGCAAAAATCCTACGTAAGAAGATAGAATACCTAGTTGCTTAGTTGCCTTTTTCCCCCCCCCCCCCCCCCCTTGTTGTTTGATTGATTCATTGTAGCAATGATTCAAGTTAAAAACGATAAGAAATACAATATTCAAGAAGGTATAATATAGGCTCTGACAGCAACAATACATAGTGTTGGAAAATTGAAATGAAAGTGAGAATCAGTAAGAAAATAATTACATAGAACGGGCTTTCTCCCATGGTTGTTCATCAATTGACTCTTCACATATGACACAATCTCCCGAGCATTGATGACAAGTCTTTATACCCTATTAGAATTGGGGAACCAAAATTAAGTGCAGGGCCAAACAAATAAAAAGCATATACACAAAGAGCAATGTGAATAAGAAAAAGCCCTCAACAATCCAAAATTGAGAATCAGAAATCCACAATCCGAAATTTCAACCACCCATTCATGAAATCAGAAAAAGCCCTAAAAATGTTGATTACGAAATCAACAGAAAATGAAAGAAAACAAACATTTCAAAACCCTACAGAACTCGTGAGCCACGGGGATGGAGAGGGAGAGAGATACAAATAGACAGACACAGATCAACAAAGAGGGAGAGAGATGAGAGAGAAATACCTGTAATCAGTGGTGGGGCCGATTTACAGTGGTTGTGGTGGCGAGCGCCGGTGGCTAGCGATGGTGATGAACGACGGTGGCTAGTGATGGTGATGAATGACGGTGGCCAGCGGAGCAGAGCTTTGGTATTGAGTGCTCTGTATGGTGTGTGTGAAATAGAAGAAAAATAATTCTTTGTTAAATATAAGCGCCAATATTAATGAGTTTCCCTCTAAAAAAATCTGGAAACTTTAGCGACTAAATCATTAGTTGTGGTCGCCAAAAATTCATCAAAAATACTCCCAATTTTTGGCGACAAAAAGTTTTTGTCGCAAAATGTTATCATACGGTGACTAAATTGAATTTTAGTGAATTTTAGTAGCGTAAAATGGTTGAAAACAGCGACTAAAAACAATTTGGTCGCCAATAACACTATATGGCGACTAAAAGATTTTAGTAGCTAAAAATATGAAATGAATGCCAACTAAAATTGAATTTTGGTCACCCAACACCCTGTTTTTGGCGACTAAAATTGCTTTGGTCGCCAATTTTAGTCGCCAAATATGCAGTTTGTTGTAGTGTAAACACAAGTAAATTCTACCCAATGGTTTGTATCAGTTTGTCAGTAGTCTGTTGCCATCTCATAAACATTGAATTTGGTCGTTGCACCGTAGATATGTCAACAATGGGCAAAATGGCATGAGACTCCGAGCCATAGCCAGCCTTGTTATATCACGCTTCACCCTCATGAACCTGGGCATTGGCATGTTTCCAAGGTACTCTTGGTCAACTTTGAAATACAATGCATCCCCATCAAAAATCCAATGAATAGCACCATTCCAATAGATTCACCAGAATCCCTCTAGGACCTGGTGTCACATAAACATATCTCAATCTAGTAATAGGACTCCTTTCACAAGCCTCCAAGTGCTCCAAACACTAACAACCTTTTAGCGAGGAGATCTTGATAAGTCAAAAGCTATACTTGGGTAGTAAACTACTTGGTGGTAGTATTGACTAATAGCCAAGGATGGATCTAAAGGGGTGCGGGCGCATCTCCAAAATTTTTAAAAAATTATGTATATTATACTAGTAATTAGTAAGGTAATTTCAAACTAGAGTACTACACACTCTCAAAATTTCATTAGTCTGCACCATCCAAATTATTTACATTACAAAAATTAAAAATAATTTATAAATCGAGTTTTATCAAATATTGATATATTTATCTGTATTATTTATTATATTTCTATATTGCTTAGAGTTACTTATATTCTTTTATTTGTTTTTATTTGCTACCATTCTTGTTTTCTGTTTATATGTCATTTATTTTTTTTTCCTTTTATAAATCACACTTTAATTTGCTTATGCTTCTTATTTTGCATTCAGTCTTGTTTATTAATTATCTAGAATAGAAATATTGTCTACTTCAACATGACATTCTTAAAAATAAGTTCATTAATTTAATACCGCTTATTAAAACGGATTATTATTATACTTATAAAAACATACATTTCAATTTTAAAAAATTTCAAAACTAAGTTGTGTAATAAGATGGAAAATGGTTTTGTAACAAGTTATTTGATCATATTTATTGAGAAAGATATTACTTAAAGTTTTGATGTCGAGCCTATTATAAATGTTTATATATATATATATATATGTTAGGATTTTTAATCTTAATGATTGATTTTGTTTGGCAATTCCTTTCTTGACAAAACAACTCTTATTTGATTCAAGTTGTTTGTTGTTGAAACCTTGATCCCTTCTTGTTTGATTTAAGAAATTGGTTGTTGAAATCTTGAAGATATTATTTTGACAGATTTGACTGAATTGATGAGATTTGTACAGTGGAAAAAGAGGCTAAAATCTGAGAAAATTTCAGAGTTAATGTGGCTATTTGTCTGCTGCAGAATTGTGGCAAAAAGGAGGTTGTTTGTCTTGGATTAATTGGCTAAAAGGAATGGGTCAAGATTTGATGGAAAGTGGATGAAAAAAGGCTAAAAGTGGCTGATTGTCATGTGATTATTATTGTAGGGCATGGGTTGAAGAAATGAAAGAAATCTAAGCAGAAGTTTGCAAAATCAGCTAGGCAATCATTCACCATCGCACGCACGACTTTGACCATCATGCCCACCATGTACAAACATCATGCCCCTGACTAGGCAGTGATTAGGCCGTGATGAAACATTCTCCCAGTATCTACTCAGCATTTGCCTTTGCGCACGCGAATGGAACATCATGCCTGTGATGATTAGGAATGGCAGCCACAAACAGGTCACGAGTAGGTCAGAGCAAAATGAGGTCATAGAACTTTTTCTCTGCATCTTGCGTAGAGTGGTCCAGGCCCATGAAAGACACAGTCACACTTGTGAATAAGAAGGTCGTGCCCACGATGGTGGATTTTCTATATATATCAAGCTTCTTCTGTTTTGTCACTTATTTCCTCTATTTTGAAAATTGAGAGACTTTTCTGAGAGAGTGTTGTAGTGAGTTTAATTTGTATACTTGTCTTATGTTTACTTGATGATCCATTTACATCTTTATATCTTTCATGAAATCATCAAGTCGGTAACAAACAACTAAACAGTTTAATGTGTATTCTTGAGGTGTAAGCTTTGGAGGAGTCTAGAGCATGCTTGTCGTAGACTGGACACCATTGTCGTGGATTCAATGGCGGAGGTGGATACCCACAACATGAAGGATAGAGGTTGAGCTACTTGTAAGTCTCAAGCAAACTAGTGTCCCTGGATTGGTCTTTGTAAGAAATTTTTTATACTACTCTTCTTCATAGTGGATTATTCTTGTGGCCAAGGGCTTGTGGTTTTTTATCACATGTTGGTGGATTCTAACTGTGGTTTTTCTACGTAAAATATCTTTGTGTTTTGTTTGCTCTTTAACTTCTCTTTAATAGTTGATCATGATTGTTTTGGAATTCTTAAATCAATAATCACAAGATCGTGGGACTTAGATTTTTTTAATTGGTATCATAGTAGGACGCTTGTCCTTTGTTTTTAACAAAGCTATAGTAGTGTGATCTTTTCTTCGTGATTATTGATTATGGATTTAAACCAAGGGGAAAACCTTACTCATTGTTGTTAGGTTTTTATTCTTGGCAACCCCGTTTGACAAAACTCCTTTCAGATGTATTTATTTTCGCACTTTTATTTCAGTGAGGCTATGAGTTTATTAGATGCGAATCCAAATCCGAATCGAGCCATGCAGAGAAGTTTGTGATGTTAATGCTTTCAAGATTGCCACTTCGCTGATTATTACGGGGGTCGAGCTGCCCGGTCAGCTCGCGGCCGAAGCAAAATTCAAAATTGCATTCAAAATTGCATGTCAGCCGTTGCTCGCTCGAGCCAAGGAGTGCTCGCTCGAGCTAAGACTTTCTCGCTCGAGCCAAGGAATGCTCGCTCGAGCCAAGGATTGCATCCGTACAAAAACCTGAAGAAGTGTATTCTTCGCTCGAGCCAAGGATCCGTCGCTCGAGCCAAGGCACTAGTAGAAATCATGAAAATTACTCTCCTCGCTCGAGCCAGAAAAGCTTCGCTCGAGCGAGCCTCAGAATCCGGGTTTTTCAAGGAATTTGTTTTCTTCCCAATCTTGGATTACTTTTGGTTCTCTATAAATACTTGGTTTTCTCCCAAAACTAAGTAATTGATTGAAGTCCTCCAGATCTTCTTTTTGGTTCTTAAAGGTTTATATCTGGGGATATTTTATTTTTTCTTTGATGTCTTATTGAGTATTCAACTCATGATCTAAAAAGACTACATCAAAGGTTTGTGTTTGTTTCACAAAAGAGAGAGGAAATTCTTCAGTTGTGGATTCTGAAGAATTCGAGCCTGAAGCTTCGGTGGTAGAATCCGGAGTGGCTCATCAGGCAGACAATTCCGTGGTGAAGATGCGGTTGGAAGAGGCACATAGAGGTTGGTTCAATTAGGCGTTGTGGATTCGCTAGATAATTGAGAGTGATACCTGTGTAATTCCTTTATATCTTCTTAGTGGATTGTTCTTGTGGTCATTGCCGTGGTTTTATCACAATTGGAAGGTGTCCAATTGTGGTTTTTCCACGTAAAATCTTTGTGTCTCTTTCTCTTGATTGTTTGATTGGGATTTTTATATTCTGCTTAAAATTGATACATAATCACAAATCAACATCTAGGAGGTTTCTAGATTTTTCAATTGTCCTCCCTTATTTGATGGAACAAACTGTTCTTATTGGAAAGCGCGAATGAGAGTTTATTTAAAATCTGTCGATGAGAAAGTTTGACAATCTATCATGAATGTTTGGAACGAACCCATGATCACTATTGAAGAAGTTACTATCCCTAAACCAATTGATAAATGGAATACAAATGACTACTCAAGTGCAAACTGGAATATCAAGGCTATCAATGCTCTCTTTAGCTTTGTCACACCCAAGGAACTCTGTCGTATTTGCACATGTGAGGTTGCTAAAGAAGCATAGGATATACTTGAGACAATTCACGGAAGCACAACTTTTGTTAAACGTTCTAAACTTCAAAGACTCATTTCTAGTTTTGAAACACTTATTATGAGAGATAATGAGTCCTTTGATGAATTTTATGCCAAACTAAGTGATATTGTCAATTCTAGTTTTACCTTGGGCAAGAAAATTCCTGAATTTAAGATTGTTGCAAAAGTTTTGAGATCATTACCTAATCACTTTCAACCAAAAGTTAAAGCTATAAAAGAAGCTCAAAACATTGACACTAGAAAGTTGGATTAGTTGGTTGGAAATTTACAAATTTATAAGTCAAATATTCTTTCAAAGAAAAAAAAAAGATGCTTTAACTTTCAAAAGTACTCATGAGGATGTAAATAAATATGATGTTGACGACGATCTTAAATCCGAGATGATGGCATTGTTTACTAAATAGTTCAAAAAAAATTTGAAAAAGAAAACGTCAAATCTCAAGGATTCAACTTCAAAGGAAAAGAGGAATGAAAAACTCAAAAATTTTGCAACATCTGACAAAAAGAACACTAGGTCCCAAGAGGTTAAGTGCTATGAATATCATGGTTTTGGTTATATTGCTCTCGAGTGTCCTTCCAAGACAAATAGGAAAAAAGTGCTCAGTCACTTGGGATGATGAAAGTAGTCGGACAAGGAGAAAGATGAAGGAAGGACAAGTGAGAATTCATTCATGGAATCATGGCCTTCCATGCAACTGTATCCACACTAAATCAAAAGGCAATTTCCATTTCCATTCACTTTATACTATTTTCATCCTAACCAAATGTAACCTAAAACTTTTCAAAAGTGAGTTACACAATGCGAACCCACATTTTATCTTGAATTTTTTTTTTGTTTTTTTTTTTATTTTAAATAGTTAATTGCTAATTAAAAAAATAAATAAATTATGTATTTTTTATAACTTTGAGATAAATCAGTCACACAGCAGGGCCGGCATTATCTCGCATGTCTTAATTGTTTATTTTTTGAGTAGATGGTTGATAATTAAAAATTAAAAATTTAGATATAATGAAATCAGACAATATCAAAATGAATCAGAAATTTCAGTTGGTTGAAATATGAATTTCAAAAAAATAAATCTTAGCCAAATGAGAAATTTTTTAAGTTCCAAATCAAATGAAATTTTAGTCAAATCTCAAATCAAATATTTGACGAATCTTAGCTAAATCTCAAATCAAATGAAATTTTAGTTGGATTTCAAATGAGAAATTTTTTAAGTCCGGCGATTTTCAATAATATTGAGACCTAAATTTGTGAACTCCCAAATTAAAATTTGGAAATTTCAAATCCTAAAATTTTCCAATCAAAAAAAAAAAAAAAAAAAAAAAGCTAAAATTATTAACTTGCCTATCTTTTTGGTTCTCCTTCCTTCGTTTACTATTTTGTCAAATTTCATTCAATTTCACCGGAATGTCAACGTTAATCATCGATGGAGACAGAGAAGGGCAAAAGATTGTGTGTTGGCTGGATTTGCTTTTCAGGCAAGAGATGTGTGAAGGAGAAAAGTTCAAGAAAAGTTCTAAAAGAACCCTTATTTCATTCAATAACCAGTAAGAATTGTGGGGCTCATAAATTTACGATGAAATTCTTTGTAGATTCATTTTTTATTCCGTGGTATTACATACATCAATTATATATATTATGACATTGTCAATTAATGCCTATTGTTTTATTCTTTTTTTTCCTTTTTAATTTATTTATTTTCTATATTACTTGTCTATGAGAGTGATGTGAGATTTCAATGCCTCGTAAGCTTTATGTAGAATTGTGAGTATTTTTTTTGCTTAGTAAATTTTTTTAATATTTTAAGTAATATATATATATATATATATTTAACTTTCTAAATACGTTTAACTTAGATGTACTTAAAAATTAAAAATTAAATATTAAAGTATTTATAAAAAAATATTTAAAATTTTTAATAAATACATAAGAATACAAAAATGTATTACATTTTTATATTTTTTGTATTTGATGAATTTTTTTAATTTTTTTATACATATTATACTTTTAATTGTATTTACGTTAAGTGCATCAAAAAAATAAATTTTTTTATTAAAATATTAAAATTTTTGACTAAAAAAAAAAACCTTTTGCTAACCAAAGTGATTATGGGCACGTTTGGTTGAACTTTTTTTTTAATCTAACATCTAATAGTCAAAATTTAGACCCTAATTTTTAAATAATTAATTTAAAACAACTTATTTAAATTACGGATTATTTTAGAAAAAGCAAGTTAAAAGTTAGTTTTTTTTTTTTTTAATTTTTAAAAAAAATGGTGTAAAAAATATAGAGATGATTTGACTCAAAAAGTCAATAAGTTGTCTTATAACTTAATTTCCAAAATAAATCTAAGACCTCTTTTGGCAACTAAGTTAAAAGCCAACTTATTACTATTTAATTTTTTTAGATCACATCACATCTCTAATTTTTTACATACTAGTGGTTGGGTGTGCATTGAACGTGACATGTGAATTGATTTTAGTAAGTGAAAATCAAATTAAAATTATTATTTTTTAAATATTACCTCTATGAGACTATAAAAAAAAAAAAACTTTTGCTCCTACTGTTTTTAATATTCATTAATGATATATTTTATTATATAAATTTAATTAAAATGAAAATTTTATATAAAAAAATGATCAATTAAGGATCCTAATTAATTAAGATGAAAATTAATTAGAATATTTTTTTATTCCAAAATTTAACACGGTGTTGTTTGATTTTAAATTTTGGGAACGAAATTTTTTAAGGAGGGGAGGTTATAACCATTCTGATTTAGACCCAAACCATTTATTGTTTTGGATCCTGGTTTCCTTGTCCTTAATAGCTGTCCATGTTCTTGTTCATCTTATCCCTTGTTGAATTGGGTTGTGTGAGCATTGTGGTTGCGTTTGAAACGGGTTGAGAGTTCGTTTTTCAAAGAAGTCTTTGCCCAAATTTTGGTCAATTCACTTGAGCGGTCATTTGGTCGTTCGAGCGGTCTTTCAGAACTTCCAATATTTTCACAGGCTTCTAGAGATACTGGGAGGGTAGCATTCTTCGCTCAAGCAGTGTTTCTTGCGCTCAACCGGTCTTGGCTCGAGTGGTCCTTCTTGTGCTCAAGTGGTCAGCCTTTGTCTACAAAAATTCTAGGAGGGTACCAATGTGCACTCGAGCGGTCCTTTTGTTCGTTCGAGCGGTCTCACTTATTGTGTCTGGTCGCTCAAGCGGTGTTTTGGTCGCTCGAGCGATCTGCGCGTATATCAGTTCGTAAAAGTCACTTTTTGAGTCACTTTTTCATTTCTCTCTCTCTCTCTGAACATTTCAAAACCTCAGATCTACACACTCTTTCTCTCTCTAAAACTCATCTTAAACCCTTAAATACACTATCATCTATTGATCTCTACACCCTAGTCCCTTTGATAAAAAAGTAAAGCCCACCTAGAGCTTCATTCTAATAAGAACAAAGTTGATTTTCTGCTTCGTTGGGGTTTCTTCACTCTCTCTTGCTCTCTAGCTTTGTGGTAGGGATTTCTCCACACTTTTGTATGATTTTTAACTTGGTTATTTGTCGTTTCAAAGAAAACCATGGGATTTGGAGATTTTGGATAAAATCTAGGGTTTGGTTTTGAAATCAAATGAGGGGTTTTCAAATGGGTTATTGAAAATGGTTGTGGGATTGTAAATATGGTTGAACTATGTTCAAATGGTGGTTTTTGATACTTAGAATTGCTTTTTGAAGAAAATGGGATTTTGCCCCAAAATCTCAAATGTTTGATTTGTAAAGAAAGAAATGGAAATGATGTTGGATTTTTGTGAAATTGGAATGATGACGATGTTGATGACAATGGTGGAGTCGGATATGTATTATCACTCCCATCTTGAAATTTTGGAAAGTATATCTTTATTGGAAATTATCTATCTGTTTAGAGATATCTATTTTGGGATATCGGTGGAGGATAACTATGATTATTGTTGAAATTACATGAGAATTAGGTGAATTGAAACTAATTTCTCATCCATTTGCATTGAGCATTGTTGCATACTTAACACATTGAAAATGTATATTGTTTTTGAGAAAAACGGGTGAATACCTTCGTGAATCTGGGCAGGGGGTGTAGTTGTGGTATTATGTTGGGCTGTGTGTCCTTAGAAAGCTGCACAGTTAGATTCTATAGCGATCCGAGCTTAGACTCGACCCATTTATTGCTTTCGAATTCGAAAACCATATCCGTGGAGGTCAGTCTTTTCTCTTCATAATTGGTTTTGATTTTAGGTGTTGACACCATCCAGGTTGGTACATGAGAATTAGGTGAATTGAAACTAATTTCTCATCCATTTGCATTGAGCATTGTTGCATACTTAACACATTGAAAATGTATATTGTTTTTGAGAAAAACGGGTGAATACCTTGGTGAATCTGGGCAGGGGGTGTAGTTGTGGTATTATGTTGGGCTGTGTGTCCTCAGAAAGCTGCACAGTTAGATTCTATAGCGATCCGAGCTTAGACTCGACCCATTTATTGCTTTCGAATTCGAAAACCATATCCGTGGAGGTTGGTCTTTTCTCTTCATAATTGGTTTTGATTTTAGGAGTTGACACCA
Organism: Camellia lanceoleosa; assembly: GCA_025200525.1. Lineage (NCBI taxonomy): Eukaryota > Viridiplantae > Streptophyta > Magnoliopsida > Ericales > Theaceae > Camellia > Camellia lanceoleosa. The sequence continues at coordinate 17,553,839 of CM045769.1, read as the reverse complement.
TCTAGGTTGGTATCGACACTACCTCTTTTCCTTTGTCTTGTTCAGCTCCTAAGGTCGACACTAGCTTTAGTGGTGTCGACTCCATCTTACTATTGTGTTCTTGGATAGCTACTAGAATTTAGGGTTAACACCAGCCTTTGGTGGTGTCGACACTTGTCTTTTGTTGTTGGCCTCTGGGATCGACACCAGTCTGGGAGGTGTCGACCCTTGTTTGTTGTTGAAATTGGAATTAGCTACTGAAATTTGGTGTTGACACCTTTGGTTCGAGGGTCGAAGCCCAGTCTGCTGCCAACATTGGCGTATCTTCCATTTCTTCCTAAGGGTCGATACCTTTGGTCCGAGGGTTGACCCTTGTGTTTTTTTTTTTTTTTTCCCCAGATTTCAATTCGATTCTGTGCCCTACTTTTTGGGGGTTTTGACTTATTCTTTTGGGTTGACTTTGGGACTTTATTTCACTTTAACCTAATACTATAAATAGGGCCCTCACTTACTCTTTTCTTCACTTTACCTTCTCTTTCTTCTTCTCTAAACCGTGAATCTCTCTTTCTCTCTATTCTCACTTTTCTCACACTAGATCTTCAGATCTACTCATTTAGAAGCATCACCTTACCTTGCTCCTTTGGGATTAAGTGTAGAGCTTGTCGAGGGCTTCGTTTTGATCAGAGCAAATCATCATTTCACCTCCATTGACTTTTGGATTTTTCTTCCTTTTTCCTCTTCTAAGCTTAAGGTAGGGATTTTCTACATTTTCTTATGGTTTTTAACTTCGGTATTTTCTATTTCTAAAACAACTTTGTGATTTGGGGATTTTTGGTCAAAACTAAGGTTTTGGGCTTTAAAATCAAATGAGGGGTTTTCTAATGAAATCTTGAAAATGGTTATGGAATTGATTTTGGAAGAAAATGGGACTTTGCCCTAAATATCTTAAATGTTGATTTTGTATAAATATATAGAGTTGATGTTGGAAATGTGGAATTGGGTGAATGTTGATGAGGATGGTAGAGTTGGGTATGTATTACCACTCACATCTTGGAATTTGAAAAGCTATCTTTTACGGAAAATTGTTTAACTATTTAGAGATATCTATTTTGAGCTATCTGTAGAGGATAGCCATGATTGTTGTAGAAATTACGTGAGGATTTAGGTGAACTAAAATCAATTTCTTATTCATTTGCATTAAACATTGAAAATGTTATTGTTTTGAGAAAAGGGGGTAAATCTGTGAAGTTAATGTAATCCTATTGAAATAAGTTGGCCTGAGTATCCATGGTGAAAGTCCTAAATACCGCGCGTATATATGGGCACCAATCCCGCGAAATTTTCATGAAATGGCAATAGTAGTGCTTGTAGAGCCTACGTTTACATGGATTCAGATTTACGGTTTCTTTCTTACAAAATTTTTAGGAAAGGTTGTATTGTTTTGAAATTTCCAGAATGTGATTCACTGTCCTGTTTTCTAACGTAATAGAAGTGGTTACGAATTTTGTATAAACCTGACATTGCATAGTTTGAAAGGAAATATAAAATGTTTTATACGAGCATTGCATATGTATATCACCTTATATCTCTGTTAAACTTCATAAATTGTGTTCGAGTTTTTCTATTGGGCTTTGGCTCAACTTATGTGGGAAAAACATTTCAGGTGCTGGTGATATGCCTCCACCAAGGCAATAGCTTGGAGGGACTTGGAGCAAAGACTTCATTTTATGTATTTGTCATACTTATTTTTGTACAAGCTAAGGGCTTTAATTATATTGGATCTAAATCCACGTGTAACAAAGTATTGACTCGGAAAGCTGTAAGCCCTTAGGGCATTTCTTATATATTCAAACTTCCATTCTATTTCAGTATTTTGTAACATATGTTATAGATTTAGGGCCAAGCTCGTGAATGTATACCCCATATATGTTACCCTTTTGTAATCTCAATTGGACTTAATGGAAGATAATTATTTTATCATTATTGTCACTATTGATATTATAGATGGGTTGTTGTATTTATTTTGGAACGTTACAACTTGGTATTAGAGCGTACCAGGTTTGAATACTTTGGGTACGTGGGAAGTTGTTTTTTACCACAATGGGTTTATCTCACTTGATATAGATATTTCTGTGTATGGTTTTGTAGCTCGACTTTTCGTGCCTCCTTTCAGAAGACGAATAAGCCCTATAGTATCGGACTCCTGCGGTTCTAAATCTGATTCCACAAGAGCAATGTGAAATAGATAAACACCAAAGAGTCCAAATCTGACAAATTTTTTTAAAAATCGATTTTGAATCAAATTGCCAAAAATGGACTGCTTTGCCAGATATAGAGTCGCCACCTAAATATTTTTTGGGAAACTTAGGAAACCCATGACTGGTGCCAAATGCCACGTGTCTGTCATCACCAAGATTTTCTCAGCTCGAGAACTTAGGCACGAGAGGAGAAGGTTATGAATTAAGCACCCCCGCTCGCTCGATCAAAGATCGGTCTCTACTAATCATGATGTGAATCTTATTTATATTATATGCTCTTGTTTCGATTATTAGGATAGCATTACTATGTGATGCGCACACACAAGTATAGACTAATTTGCAAGAATTGGAACACTTTATCTCATGTTTTGTTTTGAAAATTGTTTCGAATATGTGCCACTTGAAAAAGTGATCGCACATGAACATTACTCAAATTCTTCCAATTCAAGCAATTAGCCTTCATCCACAGGCATTCAAACAGTATATCTCTTAAGCATTTAGCCTCATGGCAAGCATGCTAAACATGGCAACAATCACACTTATGCAATATGTTAAAGCACAAAAGAGCTCACCTAGTACTCCAAGCCAAAAAGATGAAATAGTTAGAAAAAATGTGTGATCCTAACTATGTAAGGTGACTAATGCAATGCATGCAATATGCAATTTAAATAGGCTCGGCTACTTAACATAACATGTGAATCAATTTGATAGTTTGCGGTCTAAGCACATTTTCAAAGAAGCGTTAAACTAACAATGCAAGTTAGAATAATGAACCGAGCCTTGATGCATGCAAGACAAGTGGATGCAAGGCATGAGAGATGCTAAACAAAACATGATGCCCTAAACTAACCAACATAAGCTAGTAAATAAAAAGGAGAAAGACGTGGGGTTAGAAGACATACACATTATTACAATTGCTTACCCTCGTGCAGGAGGGTCCAAATAAACTAACTAGCTATGTTAATTACTACGAATTAACTAACTATTACAAACCAAATGAAATAATTAACTAAACTACCTGATTAATTATTACAACAAATTAAATAGTCTATGTAACTAAATAATTAATTACACTAATTAACTAATTAACAAATTAGAACTAACGAATGAATTACAAATTAACTAATTACAACATGAACACAATATAAGAGAAGTATTACGCTAACTACTCTAACTACTCCGCCTCGGGAAACGAGGAATGCTGATGTATGCGCACGGATTTCCATCGGAAAAAGTCACTTTTTTGCCTCCAGAAAGCCTCTGTTACATAGTTAGAACACTTGCACTATTTTTTTTTTTTACCTCAAAACCAACTCTGTTTTGTTTCAAAAAGGTACTGCTCAATTTGACAAAAGTGGCTGGCAGGCCAGAAGTGGTGGCCTGTTGGCCACAAATGATGGTCTGCCGTCCAGAAATGGTGGTCTGCCGGCCACAAAAATCCTGATTCCTTCTGCTGCAATAAAGAGCAAGCAGAGCACAACCAAGGTATTCTCAAAGGGTTGTTTGCACAACTTACCCCTCCTTATCATCAAACAGCTCAAAGGAGTGGTAAATTTGATTCACAAACCATCAATCGATCCAATTTCATTGCATGATGGCCTATGAACCAAAGTGTGCAAGTTCAATAAATGCAACAATAAAAGACTCTCAAACCCCCTCCCTATCATGGATTGATAAAGGGAAGTGGTCGACAATGACTCTTAAACCGTTTTCATCACGAACAAGTATGAAATGATTTAAGACTCAAGGGTTCAATTAACGTCCGATTGAACCCAAATTGATTTTATTATCTTGCATCACTTTTAGTCCCAATTTTATTGTTCCATTTTAATTACCAACCACTCTTTAATCAATTAAGTCCAAAGGTGAGCTTTAAGTCCTCTAATGGAAAGAAGAATCAAACCAAGAGTTGTTTTAGGCATGAGAGAAATGTCATGCCGTTGGTAATAAACTCCCAAAGGGATTAAACCACTAAGCACAAGACCTCAATCTCATGCTTTAAACAAGCAACTAGTTTGAACCAACTTTCAAAGAAAAGAAAAAGCCAAGAAAGGAGGGAGGTTGTAGAAGTGATTAGGGGTGAAAATAAGTATTGAAAGCCATAAAGAAATGCTATCAACTCAAATAGGTAAGTGGCTAAAGCCTAAACCACCTACCTAGGAGGGCTATTACATTATAAGCATGCAATACAAGGCTCAAATGCAATAAACTGCTAAAAAGAGTCCTAAAATAGTGCTAAATCAGTCCTAAAACATGCTGGAATTAAGATAAAAATAGCTAGAACAATAAGCTAAAGCATGGAGGATGTTAAGCTAGTAAGAAAGCACAAGAAGGGGAGGCTACCCCCTCCATTTTTGAGACTTCAAAACAACATTTTAGCCACTAAAAAAGCTCTGAAAATCAGTGTTTAAAAGCTCAAAAAAAGATAGTGTAAAGGTGGGAAACACAAGGGTAAAGGCTAGAGAAGCAAGGTAGAAAGAAAGGTGAATCACCCCTCCACCCTTTAAGGCCTTAAACCATAAGTTTCAGCCCAAAATTATAGAGCTTATACAGTCCAAAAATAGTAGAAAAACAATAGGAAAAATAGCAAACAAAGCAAGGAAAAAAACCAAGCTTTATACCTCTTGAAGAGGAGAACACTTCTAAGCAACAATTCAACACATACACACCCTCAAGAGTACCTTAGCTCAAAGATGGCAAGGTTTGGTTTAGAGTGTATAGGCAAAGGTTCAATAACTAGCAAGAGAGAGAGAAAATTGTAGAGAGAGAGAAAACATTTTGCTCCAAAATTTTCCAACCTTGAAAGCAAGAGGGGAGGTCCTCTATATATAGGAAAACATCAAACTTCCTCAGAAATATCAATACATACATGTGTAAGCAAGTGCATGCATTTGTGACAACAGCTGGCACAACTGACAAAAATATCTGCCAAAACACACATGTGGCCGGCAGGCCACACAAGCAGCCGGTAGCCAAGATTAGTGGTCGGTAGCCAACACTGGTGGCCGGCAGGTCCCAAGGTTTTTCTGGCTTGAAGAACTATGGTTGTGGTCCAAAACAAGGCAAGAGGTGTGTAGGGTTTGAAGGCTCAAAGCTGTGACATTCTGCTGAGGACTTTGAGCACTTGACAAGCATACACACATTCATCATTAGGTGTGCAAGTTGTCATGACCTGAACCCGCCCCTATGGATTAAGGTCATAACCGTCCAGTGATCAAGGGATTACCTACGGGAAGAATTAGAAGTACTTGAGGAGCCCGTATTTTGCTTCTTTGAAAATTTCTTTTTCGAAAAGAAGCCTTGCCTTTTATTACCCTTCCAGTTAGTTGTTGATTTGGCCTTTCTGGCTATGTTAGCTTCTAATATTATGGCCTGGTCCAGCACCTCAATATAAGTTTCCAGCTTGAGAACATTCACCTTTTCTAGGATATCATCTTGAAGTCCCCCTTTAAAATGTCTCGCTTTCTTGTAGTCGGTGTCGACCACATATGGTGTAAATCTGGCCAATTCAGTGAACTTGGCCTCATACTCAGCCACTGTTATACTGTTTTGTTTAAGTTCCATGAATTCTGACATTTTCCTGTCACGGACAGACTATGAAAAGTATTTGTCATAGAAAATTTCCAAGAACCGTGCCCAACCAATATCTTTATTGTTTTCACGCATTAGCATCCACCACCTTCTTGCCTCATCTTCAAGAGTAAAAGTGGCTAGCAATATTTTCTGTGTTTCTAGGCAAGGAAACACTTCAAACAGTTTTTCTATGCCAAGGACCCATGCTTCAGCCTTTAACAGATCCAATCCCCCATGAAATTGTGGCAGTTTCATTTTCTTAAACTCTTTGGTGAGAGCTATTATTCGCTCATCATTCTGAATATCTGGCACAGGTGGTGCCGGAGGTGGAAGTGGAAGATGTGGTTGCTGTCACTGTTGTTGCCACTGTTGTTGTTGCCTTAATGTTTCTACCATTTCCTGAATCAATCTTTCCATCCTATCCATTCTGGCAGTGAAAGACTCCTCTATCTCATCACCTCTTGTTCTCACCATCTGATTAGACTTGCATTATTCTTTATACAAAAGTTTCACAAGTATGCGCATACTCAAATAATTCGCAATGCAAGTAAATCACAATCATATAGCACATAATCATTTATCTCGAAGCATTTAAGCACATTCTTGATATTTACAGATTCCTACTAATTACATGAATGCATCCTAGATCTTTTCTAGGTGCTTATGGCTCTTTCGGACAAGTGTGTGAGTTATTAACTTGTGCTCTGATGCCACTCTGTCATGACCCGAACCTGCCCCTATGGATTAAGGTCATAACCGGCCAATGATCAAGGGATTACCTATGGCCTCAAACCAAATAAACATATATCGTCAGAGTTAAGGGGCCAAACGGAAGCAAACTTAAAACTTTTGTCCATAGAGTTGTGCTTATATGGCACATCCAACGTATCAAACATATATATTCATTAATAACTCACACCAAAAGGAAAATAACTTAAGGTTTTATACACACAAGATCATTCAAGTCTTAGTCAGCCAAGCCAAAACTTATATACAAAGGTGATCCAGCGTTCTCACCAACATTGCAAAATTTAAAACGTAACAAAAGAACAAAAGGGCAAAAACGAGTCTCGTGCGTGAGACGTTTGAGCTGACTCCTCAAAACTTGACTATTTCTCACATACTTCACCGCAGCTGGGTTTGGACATCTCTTGGCTCACCTATATGCACATGAATGAGAGTGAGCTAAAGCCTAGTGAATAATATCGAATAAAGAAGGTACATGAATGAAGTTTGAAACAAATATACATAATCAAATGGCCTTGGGCCCATTTATGGTTTTATCTAGTATATTAGACGGCTTCAAACCCGAGCATATCAAACGGCCTCTGGCCCATTTCATTTATGTCAAACGACCTCTGGCCCAATCATTCGTGTCCGACGGCCTTTGGCCCAATCATTCGTATCAAACGGCCTTTGGCCCATTCGTTCGTGTCCAACGGTCTTTGGCCCAATCATTCATGTCAAACGGCCTTTGGTCCATTCATTCGTATCAAACGGCCTTTGGCCCAATCATATCGCATGACAAATATTGTCCACCCTTCAAATTAGCAAGCTTATGAAACTCAAATAAGAGTAAACATCTGGACAAATGACATACTTCAAATATCTTTACTAAGATATTACTCACTGTGTTCTGCCGATGGATTCCTCCTTGTGCTCGACCCCCATAATACATAACACATATGGGTCACAAACGATTCAATCAGTTCTTAATTCATACATCCCTCTTAGGTTTCTTTCTTATCCTTTTAATTCATTTATAATGTTCAATGCATGCTTAAGAGTGCTTAAAAATGAAAGGGAACAGAAAACAAAACTTAAATCAACCTTACAAAATTTCTAAAACAGGGCTCCCCGCTCGAGCGTGGTTTCTGCAGCTCGAGCGGACCTCTTTGGTCTACAAAAGTACTGGTTGCCTCATTTGTTCGCTTGAGCATGACTTCGAACGCTCGAGCTGAAAGTCAAACTACGTGGCTTGGCGCTCGAGCGTGAATCTCCCCGCTCGAGCGGACATCAATGTCTGTAAAAGTTCTGGGAACCAACATTTCACGCTCGAGCGGCCCTTTCCCCGCTCAAGCGGACATGCCAAATTCTGGAATTTCCACAATTGCTCATGAAGCTCAAACTCGACTTTCAAAAGCCCAAAACTCATGTTTTTGGTTAAAAAATGTGGAAACACATCATATATCATGAGGACATAAGTAACATGAGGCCAATTATTCAAAATCATTATCCAATTCTCAAATCATCTCAACTAAAAAGAGAGCTGCATGATTAATAATTCAATATACAAATGACCAAACTCCATAACTTCATGAATTAGACATGCATGAGTAATATAGACTCTAATACCATTTCAAATGGCACAAGTGATGTTTATACTCATGAAACTCAACAAAACCATGCTTGCATGTATGATTTAACTATCAATTTCTCATAATTAACATGCTACATGTTAGATTATGCAAATTCATGGCAATTCTCTTCATGCATGTACATACCAACTTCAATTTCATCATAATCAATTCAATTCATGTTCTTGATTACCATTTAACTTTGAGTTCACAAAATTACAAACTCAAACTCATGAATTTACTCACCTAGGAGCTCCAATTCTTCAAATTGTGGCTAATCCTTGAGTTAATTCACTTGATTCTCCAATCCCCTTGCAAAATCTCCAAGTATGGCTTATTTCTCTCTCTAAATTCAGCTCACACTCTCTCTCTCTCTCTCTAGAGTGTAGAATCTTATTTGGGCTCAAAGGAAGATGAATATGAGTGTATATTGGCCCTTTTATAGTCTCTTAATCAAATTAATTAAGACTAAGTAATGGTGCTCTACTTAATCGTTTAGAATCTAATTATTTTGATCCGAATCAATTTCTAATTAAATCTCACCATAGGCTCTAAAAATTATGCCAATCACAATGGCGTAGTCAATTTCATTTTCTGTAGCCGATAAGGCCTCCAATTTTTAGTTCCAACAGTAAGTTGAACAGATTTTCCTACGGTAAACAGATAGAAATCCAAAATCACATATAATCATATAAATGACACACAAAATCATATTAAACACATAATCACAATCATAATTAAGATCAATTAGCATCAAATGGAACGGGGTTATCACTCAAGTGGTGATGTCTAAGTCGTAAGGGCAGTAAAAAATGGGTTGTCTACAAGTATGCTGTGTGATAACATGTTTTTGTGACTAAATGGGTATGAGATTTAATTTCTAAGATGTTGGTTGGGTCTACGGGTTTCTAGAAGTCATGTTAGAAGAGCACTTGATCACTGCTATTTCTAATTGGAACTCTGGCAGCGCCGTGGGGCGACCATTATCTAGACAGGAAATTCGTATGTGATTATGTGCTTATGTGGAGTGAATTACCATTGTCCATCGTATTAGGACTCGAGTGAGTTAGCTTCAACACATTTATAAATGTGCTAATCTCTGGTGTTACGTTTATTACGATGTCAAGACGTATGCATGGTGGTAGTAGGCGTGGCAAGCCTAGACGGCAGGATGTGCCGTTACCGGATAATATTCTAGTGTAGGAGAAAGGGATTGGTCAGGCTAATGTGGTAGAACTGGTTGGTCAGCAAGCCATGGGTACTTTGGCTCGAGAAATGGCCGGAGCCTTGCGAGAATCCATGGACATTCTCAGGGCTAAGAATCAAGTCCAGTCCTATGTTACTGAGACAGGGCTATCATTCTTGAAGAGGGAGTTCTTCTAGTCTAATTCGGACGAGTTTATATGGGATCTGAAAGAGCCCTTGAAAGTGGATGAATGGCTTGAGCAGATGGTGAAGACGTTCAAGATGCTTGACATCGAGGATGATGGGTTGAGAGTAACCTTGGCATCCTTCGAGCTGAAAGGAGATGCGGGTCAGTGGTAAAAGTTTGTGTGGGGATGCATTGGAAGGACTTGGGAGGCTTTTGATAATGCCTTTCAAGACAAGTTCTTACCTCTCACTGTTAGGGAGAAGTTGAGAGAGCAATTCTTGAAGCTCAAGAAGCTTAGTTTACTAATAGCCAAGTTTGAGGCAGCTTTTACTAGCCTCTCAAAGTTTGCACCGGAGCTTGTGGCAATGGAAGAACGTTGTTGTTTGGAGTTTGAGAAGAGGTTAAGGACCAAACTCCTTTCCAAGGTGGCCGTGTCGATGATTATGGATTACAAATGCTTTGTAGAGATGCCAGCTCATCTGGAGACCATGATCTAGACGAAAAAGGAGTGGATGAGGGGATCTAGGAGGAGTCAAAAGATTCAGGGGGAAACGCGGGATAAGAAGAGGCAGAAGAGTTTTACTTCACAGCAGTTCCAAGCAACACAGTCTAGATCCACCTTTCCTGTGCCGAGTTCGAGTTCAGGGAGAGGTAATCTGGGAGGCTTCTTTTGTTACAAGTGTGGCCAGTTAGGTTACAAATCTCCATATTGCCTGCAGAGAGGAAGAGGGCAACAATCTACTCCGTCAACGGCTCATTCTCAAAGCCAAAGTCAAGGGAGAGGGTAGCCGCCTACATGTTATTAGTGTGGGCAGTTAGGGCATATGAAGAGGTTTTGCCCTCAGTTGGGTGGCACACTTAGTACGTCTGGTTCGCTACAGACACAAAGTTATCAGCCTATCCAGTCAATACAGGCCTTGAGGGCCAATTAGGGAGCCTCTTCAACTTAGTCAGTACATCAAACTTATGCTCCGAGGGGTGAGCAAGTAGAGTAGAGACCTACAGGGTATGTGTATGTTGTTACCACGCCAGACTTGGTACCAGCACCTTTGATAGTGCAAGGTACTTTCTTGTTATGCAATTCTATTGCCGATGTGTTGATTGATCAGGGTGCATCCCATTTTTTTATTTCGTCTGCATTTGCATCAGCATTAGGATTAGAATTGGCTCGGTTAGCATCCCCACTCAGTGTAGAGTCACTTGTTGGTGATGAGATTGTTTTAGAATAGGGGTGTCAAGGTTGTGAGATAGAGGTTGCCGATCGCCGACTTCCTTTTGCATTTGCATTGATTGACATGTCGGGTTTTAATACTATATTGGGTATGAACTGGTTGTAATTGTATCGGGCTATCATAGTGTAATAACCCGACCCTCGTCTATGATTCTGATATACTTTCAGTTCCCTTATTCTGTATATTTATATGCTTATTGTGAAATTCCATGTGGAATTACGGTTCAGTAAGTAAATCGCATGTTTAAAGATGTCTATCTGTTGAACAAGAAAAGTATCTGTTACATGTAGAATGTTTGAAGCAGAAATTGGAAGCCTTAACGGCATAGTTATTTGAAATTGATTATATATCTGTGATCAGCATAATTTTTACATAATATTAAGCATGTTTATGAAATTTCAATTTCGAAATGATTAAACGATTGAATTTTGTCCTATATGCTTTTATATATTATCTAAGTCCTCTTAAGCTTGATCAACTTGAAAAAAAATCTCCTGGGAGAGAAAATGGAGAGTGTGGAGAAGAAGAATTGGGGGTGAAGAAATTCAACAAGGAAGATTATCAAATTGAGGAAAGTTGTGGGATTTAGTTCAAGGTAAGCTCAATCCAACCTATTTCACCTTCACTTGGACTTAAGGAAGGGTTTATTTCTTGTCTTGATAACTTAGGGTTTGTAGTTGTGGATTATGTGTGATTCATGTTTGATTAAAGAGAGTATTCTCATCAATTGGTTGTTTTGAGACCTAATTTAAGTGTTATATGAAATTTATACTTCAATCTTTGGTTTTTTATGTCAACTCCATGAATGAACATAAGGAACTTGAATTAAAGGATGGAAATTGGAGGAATGGTGACTTAATCAAGCTTTTAGTCATGCTTATTTTATGGTGTTCAAATGATAATTCATGTTATAGTGAAGTTGGGTCAATATATTACATGAATTTCATCTTGGATTGCATGTAAATTGAAGTGGTGTAGCTAAATTTTGAGTTGATGTCGAGCTGCCCAAAACAGGGGGGTCACCACCGCACGTGCGGAGGTCATGGCTGCACGTGCGGACAAGAGGAAAAAAATGAAGTTTTGCTACTGTAGTTGGGCCGCTCAAGCGGTGAGGGGGGACCGCACGTGCGGTACATGTCCGCACGAGCGGAGGGTACGGCCGCACGTGCGGCCCAGGTCCGAAAAACTTATCGCTCTGTTTTGCGTTCTTGACTCTCTGGTATTTTTAGAATATTTTTCTGATGATATTAAGATGGTTGTAAATTCATGCAAAGTGTAAAGACTCAGGAAATGATTTAAGAAAGAAAATGGAACTAATGTGCAAGTTTTGAATGTATGTAGGACACACTCCGGGAGGAACTAGCACGTCATCACAACACTGTGAGTATAAGTACTCCATATGTATATTCTTTTCCGTTAATAATCATTTTTATTAATATTCTGTTCCCCGTGACAATATGTTAACACGTATATGGATTGAGAATTAGTGTAACCATATGTGAACGTTGAAAGAGTTGGCTTAATTCTGTGTTCCGATTACGGTTCCGAGTCATCAGTAATGTGCTATAACCTATAAGTTACCTATGATGTCGCATAATAAATGTATATGAACTATTAAGATGGTGGAATCAGTTAACACAAAGAGTTCGTGGAGATGATATTCTGAATGAGAACATGATATCCCGAGTACCCTATTAGGAATTCCTATAGTCTTACAACATAGGTGTTTGCCTATCATAGATGAATATAATGGGGATTCCTTACTGTTAATGACATTATTAACGTTCTGTTATCTGTAAATTAGCTGCATTGATTTATAGTGAACAAGAGAAGCAATGATGCTCGTGTATTCAGAATCATTCTGTTTTGTCAATGATGGATCTTGACTGGTATGAGGAAAATTATTCCGTCGTTATTAAGGAGTATTATTAATGTTCTGATATATATGAGACGATTATGTCTATTTGTAATAAACCATGTGATGATTTGTGTATACCATGGTGTGACGAGATTCATATGAATTTGGGATTGTGCTATTCTGTTTATGTATTCTGTCCTATTAATCCGTTCTGTTTGCGATTTGGTACGATATGAATTGATGTCTGGTATGGAACAAAGTGCTGTACGGAACTAAGTGCCACACTTTGGTGGGAGCCACCTCTAGAATCCATGCGAGCCACCTCTTGAGTCCATACATGGATATTTCTGGGCTTAAAGCCGTTCTGTTATTTCTGGGCCGATGGCCGTTCTGATATTTCTGGGCTTAAAGTCGCTCATATTTACGGCGATGGTCGCTCGATATTTACGGGCTTAAAGTCGCTCATATTTCCGCCGATGGCCGTTCTGATATTTCTGGGCTTAAAGCCGTTCTGTTATTTCTGGGCCGATGGCCGTTCTGATATTTTTGGGCCGATGGCCGTTCTGATATTTCTGGGCCTATGGCCGTTTTGTATCTGCTAGGCCTATGGCCGTTCTGTACATTACTGGGCCAAAAGCCCTCTGGTAAGAAAGCTAGACCCATAGCTATTCTGGAATTAATTACAAAATGTAGTTAATCATATATCTCTACAGTTGTATGCCCTATCATTCAAGTTAACCATTACATTATTTATGTGCTATTATTCACTGAGTTTTACTTATTCTGTATTTTGTCTGTGTCTGTAGGTGGCCAACCGGAGGGTCGCTCCTAACCCTTTAGGCTCGTCTCTCTTGTCAACCCCAATGCGTCAAGGCACTTAGATGAGGCCGTGCATTTTGTAAAGCCTTGCTAAGTTTTAATTTATACTTTAGTTGTCAGTTTATGGTTGATTGTATATGATCCATTCTTCAGTATTGTTTTATTATACGCCCAATTGTGGGCTGAGTCAAAGCATGTGTGTGTATGCTTTCTATATATTATTTACTTATTATGGTGTGGTGATCCTGGCATAATAGTGGTAGCTCAATGGAGTAGCTTTTTGATTATCAGGTGCTTCCATTCAGGCCCCATACGTTACGTATATTGGTTCTGAAGTGGTCATGCCCAAAACTTTTAGGGGCGGTTTGGGACATGACACATAGATTGTTACCGTCAGAGGGTTACTGTATGTACCTTGAGTGGCTATTGTTTTTATTTCATGGGGGACATAGCCGATAGATGTAGTTGGTTTTTCTTGCTCCTCGGAGGGGTTTAGTTTCCTCGGGTACGATAGCCCTACAGTTCAGACTCCCGTGGTTCTAAATCTAGTTTCACAAGTGCAACACGAAACAAAAAAACACAAATGAGAGTCCAAATCCAGCAAATCTTATAAAATCCATTTATCATCAGAGATGCCAAAAATGGACTGCATTGTCAGATTTCAGAGTCACCAAAAATTTAGGAAATCCGTGACTCGTGCCAAAGGCCACTTATCCGTCATAACCAAAGTGTCTCGGCTCGGGAACTTAGGTATGAAAGGGGAAGGTCATGAATTAAGCACCCCACTCACTCAATCAAAGATCGACCTCTACTAATCGTGATGTAAATTTTATGGACAGTACATGCTTATGTTCTGATTTTGTTATGCTAATTTACTATGTGAGGACACAAGTATAGACCACGTCGCTCACTTTGGAATGCTTTGATTTTATGTTTATTTTGAAAATAGTTTTGAATATGTGCTACTTGAACAAAAAAGAGCTCATATGTACATTTATCAAAGTTGTTCCAACTTAAGCGAAATGGCCTTCATCCACAAGCATTCAAAGAGATATTTCAAATAAGCACGTAGCCTCGTGGTAGTATGCTTGACATGGCAACATAAACACACATGTAATATGCTAAAGCAAAAAAAGTGCTCACCCAGTACTCCGAGGCAAGCCAAGAAGAAGTTAGTTAAAAATAATGCATGACCCTAACTATGTACATGACTAATGCAACACATACACAATGCAACTATTGGATTTGGCTTCTTAACATGATATATGAATCAATTCAACGTAGGCAATATCGCATGTATTCAAGCAAGAAATAATTGATGTTATCAAGTATGATGAGCCAAATCCTAATGTATGCAAAAATGAAGGCAAGTCATGGTAATGATATGGAATGAAAACATGATACTACATGTAACCATGGTAAATAAGTAAATAAAAGGAATAAAGAAATGGGGGTTGGAAGACATACAAATATTACAAGTTTACCCTCGCACAAGAGGGTTCGAATAAACGTCCTAATCAACTAATTATTACAAATCCAAATGAAAGCGATTAATTAATTACAACATATGAATCTAAAAGCTATTAAGCTAATGGACTTGAACGGGAGGCGAGAAACTGCATGTGCACAACCAAGAACACTCTCCGGAAACCTCTCTATTTACTGTCATAAGCTGCCCTGTTTACAGTCAGAAAATTGTTCTGTTTTGGCCTGAGGATATGTTCTATTTTGCTGTAAAATTACCACTGTCGTACAAAATGGGTGGCCGGGCGGCTTGATGACATGGTCGGTTGTACAGAGTAATGGTTGCTGGCCACTATTTTTGGGGAATACCCTGCTGCAACAAAGTTGAAACAGAGCAAGATAGAGTGTTTCCAGGAGATGTTTATCCTCTCTGCCCTTCCCTATCATGAAGATGATCAAGGAAGGAGTAAATTCGATTCTCAAGTCATCAATCATTGCAAATTTGTTGCATGATGATCTTAGAAGCGATAAGACAAGAGCTTAATAGACACAATGAAAGACAAACAATACCTCTTCCTTCTCATGGAGTTACCTTATGGGAGGGGGTAGACTCGCCTCATGAATATTAAACATCACTAAAAAGTATGAAATGATTCTAGAAGCAATAGGTTCAGTATAACGTCTGATTAAACCTAACCAAATTTTGTTATCTTTTTACCTATTTTTTACTCCAATTTTATTAGCCCTTTTACTTTACCTTTCCATTTTATTATCTTTTCTCCCTTTTTGTCCAAAGGTGATGATTACGTCCACTAAGTCCAAAGTAATAAAGAATAACAAGCATTACTTGACCTGAGAAATGAGCTTTTCAAGCCCTTTTCTATAGGGAAAATTACAAAGGAAGAATCAAACTCATTTACAAGCGATAATGAATTTGGAGTCAAACCGGAAAAGAGTTATAATGACTCCAAATCCAAACCTGATAATGAACCATAATGACTCTTTCCTTTATGATTTTCAAGGGTCTAATTAGAAAATTAGTTCCTTAGAAGTAATGCACCGGCGATAAAGGGAAGTGTCAAACAAAAGATCATGCTAAGCATAAGATAGATGTAATGCCCTGATAATGAACCTCTGAAAAGATTAAGCGATTTAGCATGAGAGGTCTCTTTCTTATGCCTTGAGCGGCAATCTTTTGTTTGATGCAACTATTAATCAAAAGAAATAAAGAAAGGAGGGAGATTGCAGAGTGCTAATGAAAAGGTGGATGATTACAATGACATGAATATATATGTAAGCTATAAATAAATAAATAAAGGAAAAGGGCTATCAACTCAAATGGATTGGAATCTATGGCCTATACACCAAATCCATGAGGACTCACAACAACACAAGTGTAATATTAAAAGCATAAATTAAATAAACACATTAAACAACCCCTAAACTCCAAAAAAAATAAAAATAAAATAATGGCCAAGACCAAAAGAAACAAAGTGCAAAAAGGCAAAGCAACAAGCTATGGAACAAAGCCTAAGGAAGGGTGGCTAACCCTTCCTCTTTTTGTGACTTTATTTTAAGCTTAAAAACAACTCTGAAATCCTTATGAAAATACAATAAAAAGAGGAAGAAAACATGGTTAAAGAGTTCAAAGATTACCCCTTTAAAGAGAGGGTGTTCTTCTTGATTGACAAACCACAAACTTAACACTTTCTAGGATCTGAAATTATCTTCAAGAACCTCAACAAAGCCTCAATTTTTAGCTTAGAAGGTGTATTTTCACGACTCAAACCCGCCCCTATAGGTTTAGCATCGTAACCGGCCAGTAATCCTTGGATTACCGAAGGCCTCTGAACAGATTGACAAAATTAAGGGGCTAGCGGAAGCTAATACATAAATATAGTTGTCCAATGAGCTGTGCTGACTTATATGAAACGGAATATTTAAAAACTTTATATACATAGTCAATCATACATTATACCCACACACATTAAAGTATCTGAAGTACAGCCAACAGAATTACATCAAGTCATATATATACACAGAACCAACAAAACTTGAACACAGGACACTTCGGGAACCTCCACGTGAGGCACAATGGTTGGCTGACAATAGAACACAGATCCCGACAAAAAGCCTTCAAGCTCAAACTCCAGAATGCTCACATATACATTTATATACACACAGTGAGCTAAAGCCTAGTGAACAACATTAAGATAAAGAGGTTACTGAACGAATTCCGAACATATCATAGGCGTAAAACAGATCTTAGCATAATCATTCTCATATCAAAACATAATAATGGTACATCCCATAGAACACATCACATAACGTCTTCCGACTAGAGTAATCGGTTCCGGATACCGATTAAACACATATCACCACAATGGAGTGGCTAACGAGATCTCGTAAACTTGTATGTCATGGACCCGCATTTTCATGCCGTCCCCCATGACTTGGGACTATCTATGGATGCCATAATAGATTTCAAACTTGGAACATTCGTTCACAAAAACAGATATCATTTCAGAAACCATAGCTTATCACATTTCATTTGGAACATAATTCATATGAACGTATCTTTACGATAACGTTACTTACAGTGGTTCCAGTAAGCGGTCAATCAATCCTCGAGTCTTGACCTACAATCAGAAAATATATAACACAAGCATGTCTTATCATTACACATTCAAGTGGCCACTAAGGCTTAGCTTTCATTACATTGGTTCTTATTCTTTCTTATCACATTGCCTAAAACACACACACTTGCAGTCTCAGAACTTAGTACATTCTTTTCTTAGTGTGTTTCTAATCCATAACCTCATTACTATGGCTTAATTAAGGCTTAGGAATGCCTAAGATGCAATGAGGATGCCAAAACATGCCTTGGAACACTTAGGCAAAATTTCTGAAAATAAGGTCCACGCTCGAGCGTATATTTCCTCGCTCGAGCGGACATACAAAATGTGAATGGTCGCTCGAGCGCACATTCCTTCGCTCAAGCGATCTGTAAAAGACATGAAACTTCTGGGAGCTTGCAATTCATGCTCGAGCAGACTTTTGGTCACTCGAGCAGAGTGCACGCACTCAGAGTGGTCGCTCGAGCGTGAACTCCCACGCTCGAGCGTAAATGCAAATTTTGGAATTTCCAGATTGCACCTTCAAGCTCGAAACTCGAATTCCAACCTTCAAAACACATCTCTTGGGCCCCAAAACTTGAGATAACATAGTAAACTTGTAAAACATGAAGAATTACGGATTATTTCATAAAATCATGGCCCAAGAGTTTGTTAAAAACTCACAATTTCAACTTAAAACATGATGAATGTTCATGAACACAACATGCATGGGTTTTCTTGGTCTTGAGCTTCCTAAAACATGATCAAACACCACAAAACAACTTGAAACTTGATGATTTCCCCAAATGAAGATGAATTTCAAACATGCAAGAGAGGATTCATGGAAATCATGCTCAATTTGTAAGAAAATGTACATGCATGCATGAATTGCCACTCAAGTCTTCCTACTAAGCTCAGTACACACCCTTAAACATATAATCTTCATGTTGATAACTTAGATTCATAATTTAGGGGTTGAATTCATACCTATAGCCTTGAATTAATCTAGTTCTAGCTTAGTTTTGATGAATCTAAGCCAAGGTCTTCAATTCTCCTTCAATTCCTCCATCTTTCTCTCTAGAATTGCACACACTCTCTCTCTCTCTAAAAGAAAACCTCAGATTTTTGCACTAAAAGGAGCAAAGAATTGAGCTCAAAAATGAGTTAAGGCCTATATATATATTTATGGTGCTAAAACACATTAATTAGAATATTAGACTAACCAAACATGACTTAATTAATCGTTCTGAATCAATTTTTAATAAAACTTGCCAAATGGTTCTAAAAATTCCAAATAACATATCGGTGTAGTCAATTTCGGTTTCGAATGCCGATAAGGCTTTCAATTTACATATTAAAGTGGAATTCCAAACAGATATTTCTATAAGTAACAGGTAGAAGGCCAAATATCGTGCAAATTACATAATAAACCATAATTTATTTTAATCCTCTCGTTAACATCCTTAATTACCGATTAGTGGCTAATTGTGGATCAAGGTTATTACATGTATGTATAGTATATGTGTAATGCAAGAGAGGAGGGAAGTGTGTTGGACAAGTTATGGCTCTTGGCAAAATTTTCTAGCTACAAACCATGAGGAGAGGTCTTGTATTTATAGAAAAATAGCATCTCACATCAGAAATATCTGTAAAGAGATAGCTGGTGCAAAGCATGCACATGGGAACAACTGGCTGCTATAAAATATCTGTTGTCGGTAAACATAGCCAGTCGACCATGAAAAGGTACAGCCGGCCACCTAAAAATGGCCTGCCGGCCACTTGTTGGTCAGCTCTTCTCTGAGTGGTTAGGCTAGAAAAAAAAGGTTTTGGTCCAAAGGGAATGCAAGGTTTAGGTTTTAAAGTTTGAAACTGAATCATTTTGTTGAAGAATTGAACGATTTCACAACGAAACATTTCATCATCGAGTGTTCAGCATGAGGCGCCTAAGCCTTAAGGGCAGTCAAAATGGGGTGTCTACAATAGAGCTTCATTACCGGTATGTGATCTGCGAGATCGTAGTGAGTTTAGTTGTCTCATTGCAAACTTCTTAGATAATGAGTGTGACGAAGTCCGAGTTGAATTGCTAAGGGTAGTTTGTAAATACCCGGATGTCTTTCCCGAGGGTCTCACTAGTTTACCACTTCACCGTGAGATTAAGTTCTCTATTGACTTAGTGCCTAGCACGACACCGATTTCCATGGCACCGTATAGATTTGCACCTGCCAAGTTGAGTGAGCTGAAGATTCAATTCCAAGAATTATTAGACAAGGGCTTTATCTGTCCCACTACATCACCTTAGGGAGCATCGACTCTCTTTTCTAAGAAGAAGGATTGTACACTGCGACTTTGTATTGACTACCGAAAGTTGAATCGGGTAACTAT
Organism: Camellia lanceoleosa; assembly: GCA_025200525.1. Taxonomy (NCBI): domain Eukaryota; kingdom Viridiplantae; phylum Streptophyta; class Magnoliopsida; order Ericales; family Theaceae; genus Camellia; species Camellia lanceoleosa. The sequence continues at coordinate 17,533,930 of CM045769.1, read as the reverse complement.
CAAGAACAACTGCCCAACCTCGTATGGATGATTTGTTTGACCAGTTGAAATGGTCTTGTTGCTTTTCTAAAATAGATTTGAGATCGAGTTACCATCAGCTGAGAGTGAAGGAGGATATCCAGAAAACGACATTCCATATCCGATATGACCATTACGAATTCCTAGTGATGCCTTTAGGTTAACCAACGTACCTACCATGTTTATGGATTTGATAAATAGGATCTTTCAAGAGTTCCTGGACCGTTTTGTGGTCATCTTTGTTGACGACATTTTGATTTACTCACCCTCTGAGGAAGAATACGAGGAACACTTGCGAGTTATGCTCGAGTTTCTTAGAGTCCGTCAATTGTATGCTAAGTTCAGGAAGTGTGAATTTTGGTTGAAAGAAGTCAAGTTCTTAGGCCATGTAGTGTCCGAGGAAGGGGTAACTGTAGATTCCTCCAAGATAGATGCAGTACAAGATTAGAAACAACCTAAGAACGCCTTTGAGATTTGCAGTTTCTTGGGGTTGGTTGGGTATTATCGCCGTTTTGTGAAAGATTTCTCTAGATTAGCCTCACCTTTGACTAGGCTGATGAGGAAGGGAATCAAATTTGTGTGGAGTGAGACTTGCGAGAAGTCGTTACAGGAGTTTAAGGTTAGACTTACTATTGCTCCAGTATTGATTATTCTGGAGAGGGGTTTGGGTTATTCCGTATATTGTGATGCATCTCGGGAAGGTTTGGGTTGTGTCTTAATGCAGGAGAGGAATGTGGTAACTTATGGTTCACGGTAGTTGAAAACACACGAGAGAAATTACCCTACTCATGACCTAGAGTTAGCAGCTATGATCTTTCCCTTGAAGATTTTGAGGCATTACTTGTATGGTGAGAGATTTGAGGTATTCCCCAATCACAAGAGTTTGAAGTAAATCTAAATTTGAGACAGAGAATGTGGATGGAGTTTATGGAGGATTATGACTTTGAATTGCACTATCATTCGGGAAAGGCCAATGTAGTGGCCGATGCCTTGAGTAGAAAATCCTTTAGCAGTGTAGCAAGTACTACCATCCGGGAATGGGAGATGTTGGGTGTGATTGGCGAGTTTGACTTGCATCTTGGCGAGTCTGTTGAGTCGGCAACTTTATTTTCAATAGTTGCATAACCTACACTTGTGAGCCGAGTTATAGAAGCACAGAGAGGTGACCTTGAGGTGGAAACCCTTTGGGAGAAGACATCTAGAGGGATGGTAGAGAAAGGCTTGAACGTGTATTTTGACTCTAGTGTTATATACCTTGATCGTCTTTTTGTGCCGGAATCATGTTGAGAGGAGATACTCTGAGAGTTCTATCATTCACGCCTTGTGGTACATCTAAGAGGCACAAAAATGTACCGTGACATTAGCCACCAATTTCTGGTGGAGGGGAATGAAGAAAGATGTAACTTTGTTCATATCGAGATGCTTTACTTGTCAACAAGTGAAGGCCGAGCATCAGAGGCCAGCGCGTTTGTTACAACCCTTGCTTATAGCTGAGTGGAAGTGGGAACATGTTATGATGGATTTTGTTATGGGTCTTCCGAGGACTCAACGGGGTAATAATGTCATTTGGGTGATAGTTGATTGGTTAACTAAGTCAGTGCACTTTGTACCTATGCACACGAGTAACTCGATAGATTATCTTGCTGACCTTTATATTAGGGACATTGTTCGACTTCATAGGATCCCAGTCACTATTGTTTTCAATAGGGATCCGCGTTTCATGGCTCAGTTGTGGCAGAGCCTACAAAATGCCTTGGGTACTAAGTTAACTTTTAGCACCACTTATCATCCTTAGACTGATGGGTAATCAGAGCGTACCATTCAGATCTTTGAAAATATGCTTCAGGAATGAGAGAGACACTTGCTTTTCGTGGAGTTTGCCTATAACAATTACTTTTAGTCGAGTATTGGCATGGCACCATTTGAGGCCTTGTACGACTGACTGTCTAAATCTCTGGTATGTTAAGCCGAGGTGGGTGATGCACGTATATTAGGTCTTGAGTTAGTTTGGTTGCACTTATTCGTAAGAGGTTTATCATGGCCCAGAGTCATCAGAATAGCTATGCGACCATAGGAGGAGATCGTTACCCTTTGAGGTAGGAGGTCACGTCTTCTTGAAAATATTACCTAAGCGAGGTTTGATGAGGTTTGAGAAGAGTGGGAAGTTTTCTCCTAGGTTTATTGGACCTTTTGAGATCCTAGAGCGGATTGGAGAGGTAGCTTACCATTTGGCTTTGCCGCAACAACTTTTCGGGGTTTGTGACGTGTTTCACATATGCATGCTTCGGAAGTATAAGCCGAATCCATCACATGTGTTGGACTGAACCGAGCTAGAGGTATATAAGGATGTCTCGTATGAGGAGAGACCAGTTAGAGTTTTAGACACCCGAGACCAAGTCTTGCGTGGCAAGACAATTCTTTTGGTAAAGGTGTTATGGAGACACCATGGGATTAAGGAAGCAACTTGGGAATGTGAGGCAGAAGTCCGTGAGAAATATCCGGACCTATTTTTTTATGTTTGAACTTGTATTGAAAATCTTATCATGTAATGTAATATAAACATTGTATATGTTTTGGAAATGTGAATTGTGTAATCAATGATTAGAACGTGTTTATCATGGTGGTGAGAATAAATGACCGGTGGATGGGTTATGAAGATGAAAATGAATTACTATCATTGTTGTAATTGGTTTAAATATGATATTTTTATTAATTTAAAATTTTTGGGACGAAATTCATTAAAGGGGAAGATTATAGTGATCTAGGCTTAGACCCGACCTGTTTATTGCTTTTGAATATGGGAAACCATATCCGTGGCGGTCGTTCTTTTCTCTTCATAGTTGGCTTTGGCTTCAGGGATTGACACCATCCTGGTTGGTGTCGACATTACCTCATTTCCCTTGTCTTGTTCAGCTCCTAGGGTCAACACCAGCCTTGGTGGTGTCGACACCATCTCGTTGCTGTGTTCTTGGATAACTACTAGAATTTAGGGTCGACACCAACCTTTGGTGGTATCGACACTTGTCTTTTGTTGTTGGCCTCTGGAGTCGACACCAGTTTAGGAGGTGTCGACCCTTGTCTACTGCTGAAACTAGAATTAGCTACTGAAATTTGGTGTTGACATCTTTAGTAAGAGGGTCGACACCCTGTCTACTGCCAATGTTGGCGTTTCTGCCATTTCTTCCTGAGGGTCAACACCTTTGGTCCGAGGGTCGATGTCACGACCCAAACCCGCCCCTATGGGTTTAGCACCGTAACCGGCAAGTAATCCGAGATTACCGAAGGCCTTTTAACAGTAAAACAGTAAAACAGAGTACAGGGGCATGGCCGAAGCCATTACAGTAAATAAAGAATGTCCAATGACCTGTGACAGTCTGTATGCCAAAAAGATTTTTCATACATATATGCAGTCAGAGACAAACCAGTACATGCATCATATACAATCATTCAGTACAGGGACTTAATCCCTATTCAACAGTACAGTAGTGCTAACAACCGATATAGTAGACAAAATAGTACAGAAAGGGGACAGCTAAAACACCCCTAAGCCTTAGCATAGCAGGCTCGGAACCTCACAGTGAGGCACATAGGCTGGCTTGACAAAACTGGAAATAACCCGACGCCCTTAGCTTTGATCCGGTGCCTGTACACCTACATATATATATGAGCAGTGAGCTAAAGCCCAGTGAATAACATAAAGCGTAAAGAGGTTTAGAATGAATGTCCTTGCGGTATAGTAATGAAAACAGTTCATTTAATCTAATCAGTATCTCAGTCTTTCAGTCAATCAGTCATATGTGATACATCCATTAGCATAACAGTAATAGTAGGTCTTGAAAGACCGAACAGTAATGATGGCCATCAATCAGTAAACAGTGGTGGTTCCACGAGGGAACCGACAGAGATCTCTGTAACAGTAACAGTAAACAATAGGTGCTAAGGATGCCACAATACAGTTCAGAAATAAAGGACATACATTCATTCAGTAATCAATATCGATTCGATGCAGTTGATTCGTTGTTGAAAATAATCATTTGAACATATCTTTACACAATTGTTACTCACAGAGTTCTAGGCTACAGTGGACTAGAGCGTCTCCTCAGAAAGCCAACCCTATACAGTTAACAGATTGAACACACTAAGCTATACAGTTGGGAGAGATAATAATTTAATCCTTAAGTTGCCTTGGTGTATTCTACATCTATATCCTCTTTAAGATGCCTTAAATGTGCCCTAGGAATGCCTAGGATGGAAAGATGATGCAAAGATGTACTTTGGAACACTTAACAAATTTTGCTGAAAACAGGGGTCTCGCTCGAGCGAGGCTTTCTTCGCTCGAGCGGACATGCAGACAAAGGAGCTTCGCTCGAGCGTGGGTTCCGTCGCTCGAGCGGATCAGGCGTACAAAAAAATGCTGGATGCTCAGATTTTACGCTCGATGCTCGCTCCGGCGTGAGACTGACTCTTCGCTCGGCGAGGGTCCTTCGCCTCGGCGTCAAGATGCACCAAGATGCTGAAAGCTTGAAATTTACACTCGAGCCACCATTCCCTCGCTCGAGCGGAGCTCAAAAGAAACGATGGTCGCTCGAGCGTAGAATCCTTCGCTCGAGCGTAGAGGCCAAATTCTGAAATTTCTAGATTTGTCTTCCAAGCTCAAACCAAGCATTCCAAAGCTCAAAACTCGACCCCTTGGGCCCAAATTCTGGAAAACACATCCAAACTCAATATACAACAAGTTTCAAAGCTCAATTTGTGAATTTAAGGCCCAAGGGTGAATCAATTAAAACCAAATTCAAACCCATTTTCATGAACATGAAGAACATGCAAACATGCATGAATTCAAATCATTTTCAAACTTCAAAACATGCTCTAATGAGCTCCAATCTTTGAAAAACAAGATGAAATCATGGTCCTAAACATCAACATGAACATGCATGCATCATTTGCCATGAAATCAACCCAAAACTCTTCAATATACACATGCATGCATGGAATGAGCTTCAAATCAACATTATAGAACTAATTCATGGTTCAACTCTCAAATTTGGCATGAATCATGCAAGAACAATGTTAAATACAACAATGAGAGGTTCAATGGTCTACCTCAAGTCTTGTATTCAAGGTCTATGAGCTCAAATATGCAATAATCCTTCCAAATCTCCAAGTCTATAAGAAATTTCCAAGCAATTCTACAAGATGAGCCCAAAACTCTTCTAACTCTCTCTCTCTCTACCTCTAGTTCGGTTGAGACAAGAAATGGCTGAGGAAAAGCTTTGATCAACATGCAATAAGGCCCAATATAATATTCTAAGTGGTCCACTAAGGGGCAAATTGGTAAATAAGTCAAACTTAGCATTTTAACTTTCTTTAATCTAATTTAATCATACCTAATCACATTTTAATTAAATACACCATAAAATCACATAAATTCCACTAATCATGGAACATCAATCAATTTTGGGTTCGGCCGCCGATAAGGCCTTCAATTAACAGTTTAAACAAAACGAACTGAACAGATAATTAAACAGTCAACAGATAAAATGAAATTCAAACAGCATACGTGCAATCAACTCGCCAGTTTTCAATCCGGGCCAAGAATTCAGTTCAATTACTTTTCATATTCGATCCCAGTTTAGCAGTAATCGGTAATCAATCAATCATTAATCGGTAAACAGTATGAGGGTTGTTACAGCCCCTCCCCCTAGATTTCAATTCGGTTTTGGGCCCTACTTTTTGGGGGTTTTGACTTATTCTTTTGGGTTGACTTTGGGACTTTATTTTACTTTAACCTAGTACTATAAATAGGTCCCTCACTTACTCTTTTCTTCACTTTACCTTCTCTCTCTTCTTCTCTAAACTGTGAATCTCTCTTTCTCTCTAAACTCACTTTTCTCACACTAGATCTTCAGATCTACTCATTTAGAAGCATCACCTTACCTTGCTCCTTTGGGATTAAGTGTAGAGCTTGTCGAGAGCTTCGTTTTGATCGGAGCAAATCGTTGTTTCATCTTTGTCAATTTTTGAATTTTTATTCCTTCGTTCTCTTCTAAACTTGAAATAGGGATTTTCTACGCTTTCTTATGGTTTTTAACTTAGGTATTTGCTATTTCTAAAAAAACTTTGTGATTTTGGGATTTTTGTTCAAAACTAGGGCTTTGGGCTTAAAAATCAAATGAAGGGTTTTCAAATGAAATCTTGAAAATGGATATGAAATTGATTTTGGAAAAAAATAGGTTTTTGCCCTAAATATCTTAAATGTTGATTTTGTATAAATATATGGAGTTGATGTTAGAAATGTGCAATTGGGTGAATAATGACGAGGATGGTGGAGTTAGGTATGTATTACAACTTACATCTTGGAATTTGGAAAGTTATCTTTATGGAAAATTGTTTAACTGTTGAGAGATATTTGTTTTGTGCTATCGGTGGAGGATAGCCATGATTATTGTAGAAATTACATGAGGATTTAGCTGAACTAAAACCAATTTCTTATTCATTTGCATTGAACATTGAACATTGAAAATGTTATTGTTTTGAGAAAAAATGGGTAAATCTGGAAAGTGAATGTAATCTTGTTGAAATAAGTTGGCCTGAGTGTCCATAGTGAAAGTTCTAAAAATAGCACGTATACATGGGTGCCAATCCCGAGGACGAAATTTCCTTGAAATGGCAATAGTAGTGCTTGTACAGCCTACGTTTACATGGGTCCCGGTTTACGGTTTCCTCAGGAAGAAATTTTCGGGAAAGGTTGTATTGTTTTGAAATTCCCAGAATGTGATTCACTGTCTTGTTTTCTAAAGTAATAGAATTGGTTACGAATTTTGATATAAACCTGACATTGCATGGTTTGAAAGGAAACATAAAATGTTTTGTACGAGCATTGCATATGCATATCATCTTATATCTCTGTTAAACTTCATAAATTGTGCTGAAGTTTTTCTACTAGACTTTGGCTCACCCGATATGGGAAAAACATTTCAGGTGCCGGTGATATGCCTCCGCCAAGGCAATAGCTTGGAGGGACTTGGAGCAAAGGCTTCATTTTATGTATTTGTCATACGTATTTTTGTACAAGCTAAGAGATTTAACTGTATTAGATCTAAATCCACTTTTTTCTTTCCAAGTATTGACTTGGAAAGCTGTAAGCCCTTAAGGCATTTCTTATATGTTCAAACTTCTATTCTATTTCTGTATTTTGCAACATATGCTATAGATTCATGGCTAGGCTTGTGAATGTATACTCGTATACGTTACCTTTTTGTAAGCTCAATTGGACTTAATGGAAGATAATTACTTTATCATTATTGTCACTTATTCATATTGTAGATGGGTTGTTATATTTATTTCGGGGCATTACAGGTATTGAGCCTCCTAGTTAGTACCAGTAAAAATGGCATTGGTAATGCTTGTATAGTCTACTTGCAGACACATACCTAGATATTCCCAAAGCTTGTAATCACTATCCTATTTTCTGTTGTAAATGAAATGTTTTCATGAATTGTGATATAACCTGGCACTGCATGTTTTTGGAAAAAGATATAAAATATTTTGACACAAGTATTACATCTGCATTTACCTTATAGTTTTGTTAAGATTAATACACTGTGTTAGAGTATCTCTACTGGACTTTGGCTCACCCTATGTGGAAAACCATTTTTTGGTACTGATGATATGCCTTCGCCATGAAAATAACTTGGGAGGAACTTGGAGCTGAAGGCTTCTTTTTTGTTATTTGTTATATTTACTTTTGTACAAGCCTAGAGTTTTAACTGTATTAAGCTTAGACCCACTTTTGTTGTAACCAAATACCGCCTTGGAAAGTTGTAGTTGTTAGGGTATAAAGATATCTGTTTAATCTTATAGCATATCTCTAACTTATGACACATGCTATAGATTCAGGGTTAGGGCTTATGAATGTATAGTTGCATGTGTCATTTTTTGTACAATTGAGTCATGTGAATGTAAAGATATCGTATTCAAAAATGTATTGCCATTTATCAATATCGTGGATGGATTTATTGTTAATTATTTCTAAGCGTTACAAAATATAATTTAACACAAAAAGAAAGTGTATGAAAATAACATGTGAACTTTTGAGATGCAGCTCAAATCTTTATTTTAAAAACTTGTGTGCTTTCCTCTGTTTAAATTCGAATGAATGCATATAACTTTAAGATTCAACCAAAATTATTTACAGTGATTTGATCCATGATATAGAAGTAGACACAAAAATAAAAAATTATTATTATTTTTTAGTAAGAAAAGGTATGTAAATATACTTCTCATGAGAATTGATCTTGAAAGAACCAAAGCGGAATGTCTTCACAAGAACGAGCCTAGTACTCATAGTTCAGTTAGAAAGAAATAAACCCATAGTTCATCATAGATGAGCAAGTGTCTTGCTTGATTACAAAACACACGAAAAAAGAAGAGCATAACATGACATCAGTTTGTTGTTTAATCATCATCAACATAAAAAATAAGGAGACTGTTTTTTATTTTATTTTTATTTTTTAAGAAGCGATTTGTTTATATTTGTATAAGACTCTCAAAATGAAATATATTATTTTTAAGTATTTAATTCTAAAAATAAAGAAAAAAATGTTTTATATAAACTCTTTATAACTTTTAAAAAACATAATCTATACTATTATTAAAAGCCAACAGGAAGTTTGGAGTCCTGAAGCCTTGCTTAGAAAAATTTTCCACTTTTTCCTAAAATAGCCATAACTTTTTAAATAATTATATTATTTTTACACTTATATCAATTTGTAGTTAAGGGTAACATGATAAATTCACTACCTCACATTCCCAAACTGCACAGCAGTTAATTTCCGGTACAATCTCTCCCACGTCTCCAAACTGCACAGCAGTTAATTTGCTGTACAATCTCAATCTCTCTCTCTCTCTCTCTCTCTCTCTCTCTCTCTCTCTCTCTGTTTCTGTGTCTACAAGTTTGGCATAAGGGTCTCTTTATCCATGGCTTCATCTTCTGATTTCGAAACCTTCTCAAACAACATTCCATACCAGGTATGTCAAATTCTTTACAAACCCATTTTCTATGTCATGTTCATACACAAACATATATATATATACAATTTTTTTTTTTTTTTGTCTATCTTTCTGTACATTCATGCGTTCGTTCTTGACTTGCAATGTTGCTTTGTTTTAATATATATATACATACATACATTTACATTTACATAAATATATAGAAAACTTTTTAGTTTTCCATCTCTCTGCAAGCATACAATCATTCGCAGTCTCTCTATATAGCGACTTGGCATTGAAATCGATTCTTCAATCTCACAAATTCGAAAAAAATCCTCTTCTTGATACATTTCGTCACCGATTCGATCAAGAAACAGTGCAGAATTGATTTTTGGGGAGAATTGGAATTGTGATTGATTAATCGCTGCATGAACGATACAGGGGGGAGAGGAATCAGATCGATTGCTCAGAGAGTAGGATCAAAAAACTAAGCACACAACATGTCTGCCATAGTGTGCGGGAAGAGATCATCCATCTTCGAAGACCTCCCATCGTCTCCGCCCGTATCTAAGAGAATTCGCTATTCCTCTTCGTCGCCGGTTCGATTCTCTTCTCCGAGGCCCACCACCGGCTCTCCGTTTAATTTATCGTCGTCTCCATCGCATTTATCGGCCCTTGACTACCTCTCAGCTCACTTTCCTGACATGGACAAACAGGTTTCTTTTATTTTGTGAATTTAAGCCCTGTTAAATAAAACTTTTGCTTTTTAAAAAAAAAAAAATTGGAAGTTGTATTTGTTTTGGGGGGCTAATTTCGAGAGAGATGATGTTTTTTTTCTTTTCTTTGTGATTAATTTGATTGTTGTATAATTGTTTTTTTAAAGTGATTGCATCTTTTGGAATTATAGGGTGGAAATTAAAATCCATTTCTTGATGAAGTAGTGTTCCGTAATTTAATTTTTATTTACTCAATCACATAATTTTTTTAAAAAAATTACGCACACGCATCCCGTGTGCCTTCACCGCTAGTAAATTTAAAAGTATAAGATTGAGATTTGAAAGAAATAGAAAATATGAAAATACTTCACGATTGTATAATAATAATAATAATCATCATCGTCGTCGTCATCATAAACCAACATTTTACCGACTTCCAAAATAGGCCTAGCATCTCTAAGGGGATAGTTAAATAAGGCTTGTTAGGCATTTTAGCCAATCAACAATGTTAGGTAGCTCAAAATTTTGTGGCTCAAATGGCTCAAATCACTTAAAACGACGTCGTTTTGAATGTAAATGAGTGTAAAACAACGTCGTTTTGACAGATTTGAGCCATTTGAGCCACAAAATTTTGAGCTACCAAACATTTTCCTTAGCCATTGTAAGTCTAATTTTGAGCTCCAATGGGCTAGCTATTGGGCTAGTTACATTTTACCATCCTATTTTTTTTTGTGGCTAGAATTGAAGAGCCCCAGAAGCTCTCCAAACAATTATGTATGTATATATTTTAAATTTTTATATATTTATGTCTTAGATTTGGGATTTTATATATTATATATATATATGTGTGTGTGTGTGTGTGTATGCAGCAATTTTATATGTTCTTTTAATTCTGTTTGATAAATTACAGAATAATTTATTTTGTAGTTTGTATTTTTTTCTCCTTTTTACAGATTTTGTATGTTTGTATGAGCAAATTTATTATTATTGCAAATTTATATTAGTAAAATATCAACAATTAGTTTTTTTTTATTTTAAAAATTAATTAAATTAATTTAAATGATTAGTTAAAATAAAGAGTGCAGTTAGAGAATACAATAATTAAAATAATTAAGTAAAATAAAGAGTATATATATATATATATATATTTTTTTATGTAATTGATGAAAAGTAGAGACTGGTTGGAGTTGGGGTAGGTTGAGTTACTTTTGTGTGCTGTCTAGTATTCATTGTTGTATTGTTTCTCTCTCTCTCTCTCTGCGGGAAGGTATGGCTTCCGATCTGTGCATCGAAAGGAACGATCCAAATGGGAGATTAGAGATTCACCGGCAAAGAAGCAAAGGTGCGAGGGTTACGCTTCCCCACCACCTCCACCATCACCATCAGCGCTTTGTTCATCAGCAGAAGAAAAAAAAGAAGACCCTAGATCTAAAATCTTATTCTATAACTACGATGATGATTCAGATGTGGAAGATGATAGTGATGGAATGCATGAGTTTACTGATAAGGAATTCCAAGAGTATGATAGACAGTTAACCCAAAGTGATGTATGTATATCTTATCTAGCTTCTCTTAATACTTCCTTCTTTCATTTGTCTCTATTTTCTTCAAAATCCTATATATATATATATATATGTTTTATATTATTATTGTTGTAATGTAATAGAATTTGTGGGCTTACAATACATATATACATATGCATATACATCTACAGGGCTTTGATGTCATGTACTTCCCACGCTCGTTTGGGTTTGGTGGAACATCGTCGGTTTTTAACCTCGATGAGATTGCCGACGATCTCAAAACTTTTTCCGAATTAGCGCTCAAGCAATACAATGACAAAGAGGTGTATTTCTTTATTCAATTAAAGTTTTTTTTTCATTGTTTTGTTTGTTTGGTTGGTTTGAGAATTAGCCTTTGTTGTTCATAATATATGTCGGAAAATATATGTGCAGTTTAAGAATCTGGAGCTTGTGAAGGTTGTGAAGGCAAACAGGGGTTTATGTGCTGGGTTTAAGTATTATATTACCTTTGATGTTAAGGATGCTGATGCTATTGATGGTGGTACTATGGAATTTGAAGCTTGTGTTTGGGATGGGATCGGCCATACTGACGTACTAATTAGTAGGCTGAAAATTAGCACTTAGTCAAGGTAAATTAACTGCACAGTGTATGCTTAGTACCTAAGTATTAACTGCATAGTGTATGCTTAGTACCTAAGTATTGATGCTTATTGATAAATTAACTGCATAGTGTATGCTTATTTGGTATACTGTTTTCGTTTCCAAAAAAAATTGAATTGATTTCAAAAATTGTAATGCAAAAAGGGGTGTTTTCATTCGTCTTGAAAATGAGTTTTCATTCTCTCCTCTGTCCTATGAAGCATGGATACTTTAAAAAGAGAGACGTATCCATATCGGATACTTATCAGATATCAATACTCCTTGGATACTCGCGAATATATATCGGATACTTCTTAATTAATTTTGGAGAGTATTGGATACTTAATTTTGAAGTATCTGATACTCGAAGTCACGTATTACTTCTAATGCTTTGTTTAGTTATTTGATAAGAGGAATATAGTGAGATTTAAAGTAATAGAATTTGTCAAATTGATGTATCCTTATTGTCTCTCTCACTTCTCTCTTATTCTCTCATATTTCTTCTCTCTGCTCTCATTCTTTTTTTAGTATTGGCATGTAAAGATGATGTTTAATTTGCATTTTCTTTTGTTTTTAGTTTTGGATGTTTCGTGATTGTTTGAAGACTTTTAGCTTAATATGAATCCCTCTATTTATTAATTTGCTTTAGGTTTTAGTTTCATGCATATTACATTTTTTTTTTTTACGAACATATCTCCGCTGTATTTGTATCCTACTTTTTTAGATTTTGTCGTATCACCATATCCATATTGCCTTATCATGTATCCGTATCTGTGCTTCCTAGCCTCTCTCCCTCCGCCCCCCCCTTCTCCTCCTCCTCCTCCTCCTCCTCTTATCCACCACTTCGACAACCCCCCATGATCTGCAAAGGCATTTTTGCAACCACCTCTGGCCACCTTTCACTAGCGGCCTTCACCTTCAATAACTCATCAAGCATGTGTCTTTGTTTTGTTTTTATTTGTTTTCAAAGTATTTGTGTACACCTTTCTATGTTTTTTACCAAAGAAAAATATGGTTCCTATTTTATGTTAATAGGAAATAGAAAATTGACAACATTATCAAATGATCTATTTGCCACCAGAATTAGTTCTCTATATGTATAGGTTTGGACTAAGCATTATTTGACTATAGGATGATATAATATGACTTTAGGATCATAAAGGGTATGTTAATTTTAAATATGGTGTTATTTTTTTTTTTTTTTGAATTTTATTGATAAAGACAATGGCTTTACTTTTGTATCAGAAGCATTATTAATTTATTTATACTAATATTTGAAGGGAGAACAATATTTGGTGTTCCCCTCAATTTGAAGTCGTGTAGAATTTTGTTTTCCCCAAATTATCCAAAAAAATCAATATGTTAAACAATTCCATTTTTATCACACAACTACTTAAAAGTTTAAACTATGAAGCAATTATTAAAACTCCCCCTTATAGTTAGCGATTTATCACCCTTAACCAAGGTTGTGAATCTTGTACCGTGCCAACCTATACTGTTCGAAATGTATTGTTACACTAGAAAAAATGGTATAGAAGACCTTCAATCCAGTGCTGGTTTAAGTTATTGGATTGTTTTTAGCTATCTTGGCAATTTTTAGCATAGTCCATCTAGCTGTGACATTTTGTACCAGTTCCTTCTGGTGCATACATGTTATATTCATAGTTCTTACAAAGAAGCCCTAAGAATTGAGAAGTGTTGGTGATGCCAGTAGCTATCAATCACCAACGACTGCGAATTTGTATTGTAAGGTCAAGCTGTAACATGCCCCACCATCGTCGTCAAAGCTTAAATCGGTTTTTTTATGTTTGTCTTCTCAATACACTTTAGACACATGTAGATAGAGAATGAATGTCATTTAGGTTTGAAGCTGCTTTAACATCTTAGGAAGAACTTTAGGACCAGGAAAACTAGTGGGAAGTATCAAGACTTGTTTTATTTAAGTGTGTTGTACCGATTAAAATGTGTTAAACAAAAGGTTTAATTTTGTTGCATGATCATCTCTTGCAGGCGTACGCATGCTCAACAATACAAAAGATTAAAAAAAATTATGAGAATTTCTAAAATAATGATTAGAATAAGAATGATCAGATGGTAAAAATGTTACATGTTCTTCGGCATACAAATTACATTGAAAAAAATGCCACATTATAAATAAATAAATACGGTTTTTACATAATAAATTTCAAAAGTTATAGTGATAAATCCAAAAATGGAAATCAAGAAAACATAATGGTAGCGACATGCATGGTACCAATAGTAAAAACAGTACTACAGTCTACAAGATTCATAGCCTTGGCCTCAATTGATGTTGTTGCTATTTTTTGGAAAATTTTGAGAATTTGCCTCCATTAAATTTAAAACTTCCACTTCTTCTTCGAGTATGCAGAGAGCCACCTTACCATAGAAAGGTAGTTTCTTTATATACATACAAAAATATTCACAACATAGAGAACATATATTAGAGTGAGAGAGTTTTTAGAAGCTTCACTTCTTTAGCTTTCGAAGAGAGAGACAATGGTAACGCATAACGCTAACACAAACGGTAGTACATTGCTGGATTTTTCAGCTGTTTTGACTCACTGTTGCCATTTCATTGAATGATTGCATACAACATATTCGGTTAGCACCAAAAGGGTTTCGACCCCTAAACCTTGAAGGGACTACACCTCAAAGACTCAAGGCCTTGCCACCAGGCCAACCACTTGGGGTTCACCGATTATGCCAATTGGTTGTGGTGCTAATGGAACTATGTGGTAATTGATCAATTCATTACATTTATGTGACGGAAAATATGTGTGTATAATATGAATTGAGCTCGAATATTGTCCACAATTCTAATTCCAAAAACAAAGGCTGACTAGGCTGGTTCAATAACTAAAGGGAGATGGGACTTCAATTTGTTAGCGAAGATCTTGAAGATACACTTCCAGAGGGCAGGATTAGGGACTATGAAGCATGTGTACGGGTATATGTATAATATGGGTATGTTGATATGATAAAAATTAAAAAAAGTAAGGTATGGGTACGTCTGGGTATGCTCGTAAAAAAAAATAGTTATTTTTAATTTGAAGTAATGCAAATATTAGGGAAAAGAGTGGGACCCCCAGTGGGGGTGACCCCCACCACCCCCACCGAATGATGATTGGTCTATTATTATTATTATTATTATTATTATTATTATTATTATTTATTTATTTATTTATTTATTTCTGCTCCTCCACTCTCTGCCCCCCACGTGTATGTGGCAGTGCTGGGGGTCACCCCCATATGGGGGTCTGGATCACTGCCGATTAGTTAAATGGTGTAGTTTGTTAAGATCCAACCTGCAATTCATCTTTAATGCCAAAAGTGGAGTATAAACCAAAACTAAGTGTTACTATATTTATTAAATAATTTATAAGCTAATGCTTAATTTTAAAATCATGCTAAGCATAAAAAAGTAAGTCCAATGAGACTAACTTTACCTTTGTGTAGAAGAAAATACTATTCCAGCTTATGGCATGGGAATATCCTTGGTGTCTAGGGTAAGCCAAAAATTAAGAAGAAAAAAATTTGCATACGTGTTTTATGTACCTTGTGCGTATGCAGAAGTACCATGCAAAGTATCAGTACCCATTACCAGTACGACATGTTCGTCGAAGTATCCATGCTTCATAGAGTAGGTACCTCAGGAACCAAGTGGTGAGAGTAGAGCTCATTTCTTTCAAGATAGCACCAGAATTAAGAAAAAGAAAAGAAAGATGTAATAGAGGAAAGCACATCCTTAAATTGACAGGCCAAGCTTTCTTGAAGAACATGGCATTTTATGGTCATCGGGGCCAGGAGCTTTCCCATCTTTGAGAGAACAAGGTTTCTCTAATCCCTTAAACAGTAACGTCCTTGTTTTGTTTCTGAGCATCATTTAATTGATCACTATAGTACAAGTTCATGTCTTCTATGCATACCATAGTACCACCTCCCTTATGGCCTAGCAAGTTCTGAAAATAAGTAATGATTTTAGCATTTCCTTGGCATCAGTAATAGACACCCTAGACTTCAGGGTTACTATCAAGACTTTTCTTGACTGCTTCCAATTGAGATCTTACTTCCTCCAGTCCACCTTTTTTGTGATGTCACTATAGTTAGATTGGCACAGCTTCTTCAACTCAACTTTGCATTTTCAACTTCGCATAAATGTAACATAGGAGTGCCCCGAACATGATTTCTCCAAACCCCGCAACAAGATTCAAGAATTCAAGGTGGTCAACCCAACAATAAAAAATTTGAAGGGTTTCTTTTGCTTAATAGGGCATAAAGACTTTAACCAAGATAGGGCTATGGTCGATATTCCTGCAGCTTAGGAATTACGCCTCATTTCATGGTCCAAGCCTCATTGATGAGAGGTTTATCAATCTCTCGAAGCACCTGACCATTTGTCGGTCATTGCGATCGTGCATGTACCGGTCCATTTATGAGCCGCCTGCATCAGACCGTAGCTTCAATGTCCAGTCTGTTTTGGGGAGTGTTATCACCATACATGGCAGAAACTTAGCAGTCCATTTTCTTTTGGCACTAATATGACAATGAATAGCCTAGTCATTTGTACTAATGCACATAACATTCAGCATATCTTGATTCCATAGGATCCATATACTTTACAAAGTGGATCATTGTAATTGGACAACATTCCCCAGCTTCCATTCTTAGATTCAAAGACCATATCCTTATTAACACTCCTGACTTTATTTCCCAAGAGCCCAAAATAAAGATACATTTTATTCCCTTGAATAATATGATCCTTGATTTCCTTCTAATGTATAGGGAAATTAAGGAAGCCCCCTTTCATTTTAAGCCTTCCCCACTTTTTATTTTTTTATCTGGATTAGATGGGCCTGGGGTCCTGTTATTAGCTTCCTCTATCTCCAGGTTGTCAAAAGTATTTGATGAACTCCACAGCTGTTTGAGTTGCCCCCCTATAAAGGATGGTATCACCTGTATGGTACAGATAGGTTGGTCTTGATCAAAGCCTACCTCATGATAATATTCCCCATTTAACGAATTGCCCATATCTTGGGTAATTTTTGTCCTTGCTCCGACGGTTGCTCTTTATTCTGGTAATTAGGTCATCTTTGCCCACATTTTGGGCATTAGGATCATCATTGGCTTTGGGCACCCATTGGTACACTTTTATCCTATGAAGCACAGATACTCCGAAATGGTTCTTCAGACACGATCGGATATTTAATACGCGTCTGGCGGATAAGTATCAGATATAGGAAAAAAGTATCCTTTTTTTTTTAATTTTTGAATTTCGGACACATTTGGGATATGCGAGGATACGGTCGGGATACTTTCGGGATATGGAAGGGCAAAAAAATAATTTCAAAAACTTAAAATGGGGTCAAAGTATAAAATATCAAAATAAGGTAAAATAAAACAAAAAAAAAAAATTAATCAACCAAACTTACCTAGGTCGAACAACAGCCAGCCGCGAAGGAGGAGGAGTTCGTCGTCGTCTCTCGCTTAGGTTCGTCGATCAGGTTCACGAACAGCAGCTCGACGCTTGTCGATCAGGTTTGTCCCTCTCTCTCCCTTTCGCTCCCTCTCTCTCTCTCTCTCTCTCTCTCTCTCGCGCGCGTGATCTGTCTAGTCTGGAGATGGACAGATCTCGATCTCATCTCCCCCCTTCTCAGTCAATCACTCTCTCTCCCTTTTATCTATATCGTCTGTCGCTCTCTTTGCAGTCACACACACACATATATATATATATATATATTTTTGTATGATTACTCTGTAAATAAAATAAAATAAATCAAATAAGATATATATATATAAAAGAACTTTGTATGTATTCGGTATATTACCTATATGATAAAACAAAATAAATCAAATAAGGTAAAAAAACTTATTAATAAATAAATAAATAAACTTATTAATGAACTTTGTAAACTTATAAAATTATAAACTCTGTCTGGTCTGGATAAATAAATAAATAAATAAACTTATTGATAAATAAATGAACTTTGTAAATTTTTTCCCCCTTAATTTGAATTGCATTATGGTTGTTATGGGTGATGCTATATTGTTGAAATTGCTGAAATTTAATTGAATTGATGAATTTTTTGTTATGGGTGATGCATTATGGTTGTTATGAGTGATGCTACATTACTAAAAATTGTTGAAGTTTTATTTTTATGGATGCTACATTACTAAAAATTGTAAAAATAATATTTTTTATGAACGTATCCCCGCCGCATCCGTATCCTACTTTTTCAAAATTTGTCGTATCGTCGTATCCGTATTGTATTGTACCCGTATCCCGTATCCGTATCCGAGCTTCCAAGCTTTTATCCCTTTCCGTTGTCCGGTCCAAATTGATGTTATTACCATTTTTTTTAGAAATTTTTGTGAATTTACCTCCATTATTAAATTCAAAACATTCCTTTTCTTGAGATATGCAGAGAGCCACTTTACATAGAAAGGTAGTTCATGTATATATACATACTAAAATATTCACAGCATAGAGAACTTAGTGAGAGTTTGTAGAAGCTTCACTTCTTCAGCTTTGGAAGAGAAAGACAATGGCTAACACTAACACAAACAATGTACATTCTTCGGATTTTTCGGCTGTTTCGACTCACTGTGGCCATTTTATTGAATGATTGCATACAGCATATTCGGGTAATCTCTTCCAGTTCATGGCAAAGTGCTGGCCAATGATTATGCCTAGTGGTTGTGGTGCTAATGGACTTGTGTGGTAATTGATCGATTCAATATCAATACATTCTGTGACAGAAATATGTGTGTAGAATATGAATCTAGTTCAAATATTGGCTGCAATTCTTTTTCCAGAAACAATGTCTGATTGGGCTATATCAATAACAGAAGGGAGGAGGAGGGACGTCAATCTATTAGGGAAGATACACTTATAGAGGATATGATTGGGGACCTTAGGAACCAAGTGATGAGAGTAGAGTTTGTGTCTTTGAAGATAGCACCAGAACTGAGAAAAAGAAAAGAAAGATGTAATAGAATAAATCACATCCTTATAAATGATAGGCAAAGCTTTCTTGAAGAACATGGAATTATAGCCATTGAGGCTAGGAGCTTTCCCATCTTTGAGAGAGAATGAGCCAAGTGTGTGAATGGTTAATTCATGTGCTACAATGAGCATGTTGATTTTTTGTTGACAATTAATTTATAGTTTTCTAGCACTAATGATACTTTTTTGTCTTTTTTCTTCGGCACATCATATAATTTATGGTTTCAAATGGATCATTTTTTTTTTTTGTGTGTGGATAAATGGTTTCAACTGGATCATTGTTTCATGTTAATGCAATGCCCTGCATTGCCTTTTTGATCTTATGCTTCAGATTCTTAACATGTATGCATTTTAATTACACAATGCAACTTCAAATTGTTTTTTGTCTTCCTTCTTTTCGTCGGTATGCTGAGTTTAGTTGAAGCTTCTAATATTTTTCTTTTAATTTCATTTTTGGCATGATACACAGATTATCATTAATTCTATACCTCCTTGGATATGCATTCGAATCACAAAATTGTAAATGATTACATCAACAGTTTTTTGAGATGTTAAGTGAACAAATTTTATGAGTCCCAGCCTCATAGGACAATTATTTTTATTTTATCTATCCATAGTTGATCAAGCAAATAGGGATGTTTTATATTTCTACTAGTGTTGAAAGAGTAGTATTTGAAGTTTTATTGCTCTTGATCGTGTGTCCCATATAGAAAGAAGAAAAGTAGACGACCACTGCATGTTGAACAATATCCTGAACTGATATTAGGAAACCAAAGGAAGAAAGTATTAAAAACAAAAATAAATAAGCTGAGTCATTATGTAATCAGAAGATAAAACTTTAGATCTGAGTAGCTTTAAGCGCAATTAGAAAGAGTTCATTATGAGTATGTTAATTTTCATTTTCATTCTTTCTTGCCTGGTTGTATGTATGTATGTGTCTATATATATTGTGAAGAACTATTGTATACTATAACTTCAATGAAGAACATTTACACAATTTCTCAAGTGTAACTTGTTTTAATAACGTAATGTTTACTTGGTTCTTAAAAATCATTTGTTTGTATTACTCACTAATAAATATCTCTAGTTGGTGTTCCATTTATACCAACCAGGAATTCAAGTTTATTTGTGGTGTATGTGTCCACTAATGTTATGCTACTGTCAGCTTTCCTTCCCATTAAGCCTTCCCCACTTCTTTTTATTTGGAACAGATGGGCCTGGGGTCTTGCTCTTTATTCTTGGAATTAGGTCATCTTTGCCCACATTTTGGGCATTATGATCATCATTGGCTGTGCTGGCTTCTGTACGTGCCTCCATTCTACTCTTGGTTTCTTTCCCCAGTCATTCCTGAGTACAGCATAAACCAAAGACTGGTTGAGCACCCATTGGTACACTTTGACCCCTTTAAAATTCTCATTCCTGTTTTCCAGGTGAAACTTTTCCACCAGTTCGCTACCCACTTCAATCTCAACACAGATTTTGGCAAAAGTAATTATCTTTTGTGATTCAGTTGGAATTTGCAAAATGCTTGCAATGTGGCTTAACCCTCGCTCATTCCAATATTAGAAGGAGACGTTAAAGAATTTAGCCCAGCGAGGAAATTTTATTAGACTTTCCTTCCACAAGTTAAGTCTGTAGTCCCACTTTAGGACCATTAGCTTCCCTTCCCTCCAAAATGCTATGGCTTCCCTTCCAAAACTGAATCGAAAGAAGAAGAAACCCTTTTCATTAGACATAACATGAATCAGTCCACTCTTCCCCCATAGTTTTTGGCAATAGAGTTAACAACAAAAGCGTAACTTCTTATTAATGAAGTAACCCACCAGGGAATCATTCCATCCATCTACCTAGACACATGACGGTGGAGTAACCTTATTTTTCTCATCCTTCTTGGATGCAAAATATTTTAGATTTATCTTGGCCACCCATCCTCTGACATGGTTTCAGAGCTGAAAATGTTGAGATGGGTGAGTAAAAGTTGATATAGCTTCATATGATTAAATTCTGAGAGAGACAACACCAATTTGTATCCTAAATGTGAAAATTGTCTGAATTGTATAATGGGTTACCTATAGGGCCATAGTCTAAACAAATGACTGCACTATGTTGTACCATATGTTGAATAAAATCTAGACTAATAACTTGCAACTTTAGAGTAGGTTGAAGCAATAACTGAACACTAACACTGTGTTTGGATCATCGATTTAGGTTGGGATTTGGAAAGAAAAGAAAATGCGAGGGAAATGGATAAAAAATTTAGCTTATATTTTATTCACATTTCCCTCACAATTTTGTTCCCCTTTCCAAATTCTTACACAAATCCATGATCCAAACACAACATAAGAGTTGAGATTGCAAGTACTCGCATATTTGTTTTGATCACATAGAAAACTGAACAGCCATAAAAGTGTTTTCTTTAATCAACATTGGTGAACAAGTGGCTGCTTTAGATGCTTCTATTTGAGTACTGATCGTATATTTTGGTTACTCATAGGTGTGGTTGAAGATTTCACGAAGGTAATATGCACATTGTGTCCCAATGGGCCGTTGGAAGTTTGTTACTGTGAACAAAATGAATCTAATTTTAGAATCTTTGTACATGTGGATATTGACAATTATGTTACTTCATTTAGTAGATGTCTAGACTAATATTCTAAACTGATTTATAAACTAATATTTATAGAACAATGTCATCGTATGATTTGTTCTATTATTGAAATGTATGACATAACAACTAAAGCAGATTGCATGTCTAAGTTGTATTTTACTTTAAACATGTAAAAGAACGCAAGCTGAAAGCATCCTAGACGTTGGAGATGCCCGATATTGTAGACACCCCATTTTTGACCATCCTCAAGACTTGGACGTCACCGTTGGAACACTCGGTGATCATCCTTGTTTGTGTTCGTTTGGAGTTCCCGGAGGTCTCGGCTACGCGCCTTGCCTCAGGATCTCCGAACTCGACCGTTTTGTGTCTAGTTTTGCACCAAACAATTGTGTTTTGCCTTGGAGGGGCAGGGAATGCCTTGTGAGGCATCTCCACACACCACCGGCAGTGGCTAGAGTCCACCGGCTGATTTTTGTTGCCACCGGCAATGTATGTTGCCGATCGGCACTCTTTGTTGCCGGTCGGCAGTCATTTTTGTCAAAATGACATTTTTGCCCAGCCGACTACTGTTCAGCTGCTTTTGGAGATATTTTCAGACAGCTGTATGGCTTTGGCTTCCCCTCCATACACGTGTATGGAAGGATGCACTTCTTGTTTGCTTAGTGACTAAGCTTACAAGATTGCCTCCTCTATAAGAGGAGGCCTTCCCCCTTGGCTTTAGGGTTGGATTTTTGGAGAGAAAACAACTCAGAGGGAGTTCTGGTTTTAGGTTTAGGTTTGATACATATTCTATATCTATATTTCTCTCTTGTTTGTGTGACTATGTGTTTGTGTCTTACTATTGCACATCAACACCTAGTGTTTCACCTTTCCTTGGCTACTGAGGTTCCAAGAGGTTGTTCTTAGTGTTCTTGGCTGGATTTGAGCCCAAGGAAACAACAACATCAACACTTGTGAAGGTGGTCTACAAGGGTGAGAAACTAGCCCTTTTTACCCCCTTTTTTGCTTTGTATTTTTACCTATCTTAGAGCTGTTTTTGTGTTTAGTGTATAATACAAAAAAGTTCTATTTTTTAGTCCTCTTGATTGTTTGTTAAGAGTATTTTGGGGTTTGGGTTTGTTTGACCACCCTTAGGCCTTGTAAGGCCCTTATTTTGTGCCATTTTGTGCAAGTTTCGAGACTTTGGTGTTTGGGCCTCTTCACCACTGAAATCTTGAGGGATTTCAGTGGTGGGAATGGTGTCTTGAAGTCCCAAGGAGGAGAGGGCCACCCCCTCTCCTTGTTGTCCTTGAAAAGGACCTATTTTGCTTCCTTAATGAGCCTTATGTTTAAGTGTGTGTTGATCATACTATGGCTGTTTTTCATGCTTATATTGTCATAATATAACATGGTTTTAAGTTGGTTTTGGTACTCCATGCATGCTTAGCATAGTTTCCATGTAATGCCTTGTGATCCTTTAACATGCCTTAGGTTGTGTGCCTTTATTCTAGCATGTTTTAGGCTTGGTCTTGTGAAGCTTATGTGCTTATTTTGCCATGCTTTAGGTCTGCCTTGGGTCGTTTGAGCCAACCCTAGCATGCATTGTATGCCCCCTTTGCATATTTGGCTTGTTAGCCTTAAGTCTTGGACCATTTGCATGCTTTGTTTGGTCTATTTTGAGTTGGTTTAGTACCTTCTATAGCATGATTTCAGAGCTTAACTTGCATGCTAATTGTCCATGTTTAACTTCTTTTAAGTATGCTTAAAGGTTGCTTGTTCAATGCTTAAGTTGGTGCCTTAGCATGTGCATGTGTGTATATGTGTTTGGCCCTCATATTTTAGCATTTTGGCTACTGATTTTAGGCCTATTTGGAGCTGCCTAAGTCATGTCTAAGTCCACCCCTTTGCTTAGTTTGCATGCTTGTCTCGTATGAGTATTTACATACTAGCATCCTTACATTGCATTGTCCATGTTGCATATTAGATAACATGCTTAGGATTTCATTGCATTGACATGCATGCTAGGCCTCTTGAGATGAGCATGATAGAGGTTCGGCACCCTTGTGTGTTTATTTGGTTTGCATGCATTTGAAATTAAAGTTGCACACTTGGTTCCTTGGGCCATCATGCATGGAAATGCGTGATTGGTGGTCCGAGAATCGAGGCACATGCCCCTTTGAGTCACAAACATGATGGGGGGCATGATTGGTGCATAAATGGCTTGAATTGTATTGCCATGCAAGTTTTGCCCTCCGCTGCTGTGAGTTGCAGGTTCTGTAGGCACTCAGTGCCGATCGACTTCATTAAGTGCCGGCCGGTATTAAATAATCAGCCGATGGACTCATTTTGTGCCCGTGACCACAATTCATTGCCGGTGGTAATCCTACTCAGCCGATGATATCCCCCAGTGCCCTGAGAGGCATTCCTGAGACTTTGGTAGTTTTCAGAGGAGCAGAGCAAGGAAAAGCAGAGACTATGCATGGCAGTGCGATTCCGAGCAAGTCCCGAGCGTGCGCTGCATCTGTCCCTCTTCCTAAGGCGGTTTATTGTTTTAATTAAATTAGTTAATTTGTTTAATTAATTTAATGGGTTTGTAATATTTAATTAGCTTATGAGTTAATTAATTTGTATATTTATTCGGTCCCTCCATGCGAGGGCATATCTGTAATAAGCGTGTGTGAGTGGTGTGTATGTCTTCCAACCCCCACTTCTTTCTTCCCTTTTACTTACCTGTTTTTGATGGTAGATTAGGGAACGTTTATTTTAGCATACCTTATGCTATGCATGCGTGCATTCATGCATTTGTTTACATGCACCGGGCTCGGTACATCATACAAACTGCATTGTATTTCGATTCCAAATTGAATACGTGTATCGAATGATTGCATTTCACATGCCATTTTAGGGTTAGCCGAGCCTACTCTAAATTGCATTCTTGCCTGTGTTGCATTAGCCACTTAAACTAGGGACATGCATGTCTGCTAACTGGTTTATTGTTTTGGCACGGAGTACACTGTAAGTATTTATGCTTTAGCATATCGCACGCGTGTGAATGTTGCCATGACAGTATGCTTGCCATGCGGCTAAATGCTTACGTGATATTACTGTTTGAATGTCTGTGGGTGGAGGTTGTATTGCTTGAGTTGGAAAAACTCGTTGACATCCGTGTTTTAGCCTACTTGCGAGTAGCAAATTCCAAAGTATTTTCAAAACAAATGGATATGCAATGCTTATTTCCAAATTAGGCAATCTAGTCTATACTTGTTTGCTGTGCGCATAACATAGTAATTCTAGGCTAATAACCGGAATAAGAACATGTAATGTTTTCAAAGTCGGATATCATGGTTAGTAGAGGCCAGTCTTCAGACCGGGCGAAAGGGGGTGCTCATAGCTGACCTTCCCCGATCGTACCCAAGCTCCCGAGCCAAGTCAACTTTGGTTATGACGGACACGTGGCCTTCGGCACCGAGTCAGGGTTTCCTAAATTTCCCCATTAAAAATATTTAGGTGGCGACTCTGTATCTGACAAAGCAGTCCATGTTTGGCACTTCTTTTCAAAAATCAATTTTTCTTCAAAACGATTTGCCAGAGTTGGACTCTTTGGTTTAGATTTAGAACCGTAACACAACAGGGAGTCCGAATCAGATTTCTGGCGACTCATTACCGGGATTTTAGAGAGTTTGACTCGAACTCGTGATATCCTGTTTTGACTACACTTATGTGTTTCTTTGCATTGCATGTGCATTGGTGCGCCTAGGACACCATGTTGGCCGTCTGCTATTCCTGAGCGGTTTGCTGGAGGCTTGTCTTGTCAAGGCATGTCCATAAGGCTGACGATTCTGAGCTCTGCCAAGATGTAGAACACAAACCCTGGTTTTACCGGGGCACCCTTTTCGACCATTCGACCTAGTGCATATTCGGAATCCATAGTGACCATTCCAAACTAGACAGGTTGCTTACCCGATATAGGTTGTTTGAAACCGCTGTGTGCGTAGTGAAACCCTAGCTCCTGACAAAATAGGACAGGGAAACCCTACCCCAACATAGGGGTGTATCGATTCTCTCTTTATCTGCTATGTGCTTTTAGAGTGTATCTCTACAGGAACACACATGTCAGTTTGCAAGGTTGAGTATCTGGCCCGAGGGCACCAGTATTAGCGTTGTTGAGAAGTGGTTATATACGTGGGTATCAGTTCAGTTTTGAACAGTGATTCTGGGGAACGGTGATCAGTGGTAGAGTGCAGTGGTTCGGCTACACCCGTGTTCGATCTGTCTGGGGCAGAAATACTGTTTGCTTTCCGTTTCAATTCAGAGATTCAGAGAGTTGAGCCAGAATAGCTAGTGTTTTCTTCTCGCTGAGGCAGAACTTAGCATGACGCAGAATTCAGAAGAGATCGTGGTCATGACGGCCACGTTAGATCAGGGAATCACCCTACACAGCGAAACTACTGTTGATATGCCACATCCACCCAGATCGCCGGTTGCGCACCCGGTCTGGGCCCCTCAGTTATATCAGGCTCGTGAGCCTACTACTTTTGAACTAATGGGGATGATAGGTGATCTCCAAAGATCTGTGGTAGATCTCGCCTATGGAATGCCAGCCACACCGCCAGCTGCATCCTACGCCGGAAGTTTTGTACCCCAGGAGCCCCCGCTGTTGGGCCGAATTGTTATTGAACTGAGTCAACCGGAGATGGCCTCCAACCATGGCAATGATGCGCCAATATCTACCCAAACCGTCGACCAGGCTGAGGCTAGAGGCAAGGACAAAGCAAAGGTGGACGCCGATCCTATCGAACAGCTGTTGTGGGCAGTCGAGGCTATGAAAGCCGGGGGGATGAACAGGCAACAGATATCCGCAGTTATGTCAAAAGCTGTGGAGGACGCTTCCCACTACCGAGGCGGTTCGATCAATCAGAGAACCGGGATAGGCCCCGTCATGCCAAAACAGTTCTTCCCGCTCCCAACCTTGTACCCGGAAAGGATCAGAAATCCAAGGCCGCGCCCGCCGATCCATTCGCTAGTGCATCTAGCAAGAGTGCTCAGGCTCCAAAGTACCTGCCCCGAGGGCACAGGGTCTTCCATCCTCTCTACATGCCTTTGTCTAGGGCACTTTTGATTTTGGCCAAAAAGGGACATCTTAAACCCTTGGAGCCTCGACCCCTACCGAAGAATCTCCTTGCCGCACATGATGCTTTCAGTCTTGTCGCGTACCACCAAAGAAACCGCCATGCCACTGATAATTGCTTCCGCCTCCGTCATGAGGTACAGGATTTGATTGACAACGAGGTTATCCTCCCCCCCACCTCAGCAAAGTCCGTCACCACCCAGTTGTTGGATTTTGAGGATACAGATACCGCGAGTATGTAATCAGAAGGTGAACCGCCTGCGGGCAGTGCCTAGTGCATTTTTGGATATGGCGTTTGGCGCGCATTTTTGAGCATCTGCCAATGCTAGTTTTGTAAATTCTGACTTGGGTGTCGAGTCAGTCTTTTGTTTTGTTTTGAGTCTGTCTCTCTGTATTGAGTCAGTCTTTTTGCTTACAGAATCTGTCTTGTTGTAATGAGTCAGCCCTTCTTGTATAGTATACCAGGCGATTTCGGGGGTTGTTGCCTCAAACGCCGTTTTGCCTTATAATTAGTTGTTTTCGCTTTTTGGGTCTGTTTCTGCCGAAGAGCCAGTTATACCAACAAATCTGAATGAAACAGCTATGGCTATCACGTTCCGTACTTGTCGCTATTTGAATCAGCTGTGCCAGAGGATGTGAATGGAACGACAGTACATGCCGCGTACTCTCTTGTGCCTCAAACACCGTTGTAATGACCTAACTTTTCATAAAACCCCTTTTCGAACACTGTGGTGATGAAAACAAAGAGGAAGGAATTCCTCGGGTTTTGTAAAATTTTGATCATTTTTGAGAGAAAGAAAGGCACGTTAAGCTTTTAATGAATGAAATCATGCTTGTCGGCGTGACTACTGAGAAGGACCCTGACTTGATCCAGAATGGTTCCACACTATCTTCTGTGCGAGCGATCTGTCGCTTTCTTAAAAACTTTCAAAAAATGTTTTGCGCAGTCTTGCGAAGACCTATGTGGAATCGCTCTTGAGATTGTGTAGCCCAGGATCGCTCTCAGCCTCGAGAGTCAATTTATCTGTTGCAAACCGGAATCCATTCAAAACGTTCAACAGTGCCTTGAAACGCCTGTGTGGCCCAATTTGAACCAGCCCTCGAGCAAGAGGCACCAAAGTCAAATCAAGAAGATTAGATCCCACCAGGCAAGGTTCGTTAAGCAACCGTGATGGATCCTTCTGCAAATCGACCCGATAGTCACTCTCTTGCATACAGAGAGGCTTCAAACTCAAAACCATTTGGCATGGGCTTGCTACACTTTTACCCTTTGAGAGGCTCGCTGGGCCGAAAACCAGAAAGGGCGACCCAAGCAAAAGTTAGAGCAAAGAAAAAAAATACAAAATACAAAAATACAAAAAAAAAGAAAAGAAAAGCAGCAAAAAAGAGCAAAAAAAGGGGAGAGCAAAAAAGGAAGCAGGAAAAGAAAAAATGGAAAAAAATGCAAAAAAAAAAAATGAAAAAGCAAGAATGAAAAGAAAAGAAAAACAAAAGCTCGCAAGGTCGAAAACCTGCAACAGGCGCCTTGGCAAAAGTTAGAGTCTAAACAGTGAAGGTTAAAATACCCGAGTGTACCTTAACCGGAACTACGTAAGGCTTGATTCCCATGTGTGGGATATGTAGGCAACTTCATCTTGAAGTTCAGCCCCCAACGCTTTCATAAGCGTCTCAGCCCATGTCAGGGTTTTGATCATTTGTGTCCCCTCCGAATCCGATGTCTCGGTTACAGTGGCTGGAACTACGTGATCAACTTCCCCTCGAAGTCCAACCACCAACACCTTTCAGCTGATTGTGTCCATATATTGATTCAGACCGTCTTCGTCTCCCCCGCGTCCGAAGATCCGATCGTCGTCAACAAAGATTGTTTACAGCAGGCCGCGGCATCATATCCAAGCAAGGGGCAACTTTCCGTTGCCGTGCATGGCCAAAGTTGCCCTGAGTTGCCATCCAAACCAGGGGCAACTTTCCGTTGCCTTGTCCCCTCCTTCAAGCAAGGGGCAATTTTCCATTGCCTCTAATCCGAGGTTGCGCATCACGAAGGTGAATTCCGTGCTCGTTGAGCATCGACTGTTTGCAAAAATAGTTTTTGAAAATTTTTACTGAGGTTGACTATTTTCTCAAAAACTATTCCATTTTCCAAAACTGGACCATTTTCTTGGACCCAAAAAGGAGAATTTTCAGTGCTCATGGCCTGACTTGCATGATTTTCAAAACAAAAATCGAATAAGTATGTTAATCCGACTCTCATTTTGGTCAAAACCGTTTTAGAAAACAAAAATGGTCAAAGTGATGAACTAGGGGCACAGTTGGGTCAGGTGTTCTGTCTTTTCCCCGCCATCAACATACTTGCCAGAAAGGCACCCTATCCGCCGGAAGAAGCTTTCCCCATTCGGAACATCGACTAGACGTCACCAGAAGAAATAGCCGTGAGCTAGCAATGTCGGGCGTGAACCCACGACTTTCTATTCATCTATCAATGACCCAGGGGAGGGATTGAAAAATGAGAGATGAAAGAATAGAGAGGTGTAAGACGAGAGAAAAGTAAGGAGTAGGGTTTCGAAAAAAAAGAGAGAGCCTGAGGGCCGAGTGATGTGAGAATCACAAATCAGAAAAGGTGGGAACAAAACCCGGAGGAACTGGCTCCTCGTGATCTGAGGTCGCCTATTCTGGTGAACGCGTCCGAGTCGTGTTTTTCGTTTTGTTTTGTTGTAACTCTTGTCTTGAGTCCCTTTCGAGCGTGTCTCGTTACGTTTAGGTTGTGTACCTTTTGTTTGAGTCTTTCTTGCTATGTTTAGTTTCGGACTCGATACCCAGGTTAGAAACCCTTCTTTATTTCAAAAAAAATCGTCCATGCTCAGAATGCTGTGCCATTCTCCACATCCATGCGAAGCAAAAGAAGAGAAAAGGGTTAGTTTGGGACATCTGAGTCTGTTTCAACTTCAACCGTTTCAGCCTTTATGGTCCGTCTTGTCAGATTGGGCTGTTGGTTCAGGATTTGTTGTGTGCAGAATGAACCGAATGCTGTGTCCTGGGTTGCATATAGATCAATCCCCAGCAGATTAATCCCCAGCGGAGTGCGGGTTGTATGCTCAGTTTAAGCAGTGGTTTGTTTGAGTTGTTTTGCTATTGCTTGGTTGGGTATCTGACTATTACAGTGCAATTGCTCAATTTTCAGACAACAGATCAATATCATTTACATTTGAGGTGTAATATGATGCAATGCAGTGCAAAGTATGAAAGATGCAGATATGTACAGATATAACATCTTTTAGACAAAAAGTTTGTTTCATTTCATATCATCCTTTTCAAGTACATAGTTTTGAAGAAAACAAAAACCTGCCTGCGACAGTACAAGGTAATCCAACTACCAACAAAAGAAAGAAAAGTACAGAAAGAAGAAAAGTAGCAAAAATCTGCAGCAGCATCAGTGGTCTCAGGCCTGAGGGTCTGTCATCGCCCTCTTCCTGGGCACGAGCCCAAGAGCATCGTCGTCGGCACCATCATCTGAATCCGAGCCCAAACCGTCTCCGGTCTCCTCCTCAGATGACTCTTCCTCAGCCTCAGCCTCGGACTCGGACTCATCATCATCGTCATCAGGAGCAGGCGCCCGAGAGCTACTCCCGACATAAGCATGCCCTCCCCTGGTACGAGGACCTGTAGTGCCTCCTCTCCCTCCTCGAGCAGGAATAGAGGGCCCAGCCGGAGCACCCCCTATAACAGGCATCGGAAACGGGACCTAAAAAAGGAGAAAGAAAAACATGAATTGCAGACGTATCAGTATACTAAGTAAGACGTGAGCAGATCGCATGAGTACAAAGCATGTGTGGATGCCGTGAGCAGTATACCAGTGCAGAATGTAGTGTATGAGTACGGTGTGTGGATGTCGTGAGCAGTATACCAGTGTAGAATGTAGTGTATGAGTACAGTGTGTGGATGCCATGAGCAGTATACCAGTGCAGAATGCAGTGTATGAGTACGGTGTGTGGATGCCGTGAGTAGTATACCAGTACATAATGCAGTATATGAGTACAGTCTGTCAAGTACCGGGAAAATTGTATATCAAGTTTTGTTGTATTGTGCATCAGATTGTGTGAACAGTGTACGATGTGAGGCTGTGGTCAGGAGAACATACCAAGATACCGTAGAAGGCCAGGAGGTCGAAGGTCCGATGCAGCATCCCCATCAAGGAGGCACTCAACTCCAACGCCTGCTGGGTGTACTCGGGGGAAGCCTGCAAAAATGTTAGATACATCAGTATTCTGCAGAATATGATATGAAATCAAACGGTAGTGATTGGTAGCTCGAGATTTGGCTCGAGGGTCAAAACGACGTCGTTTTGACCCTTTTTTTTTCTTTTCTTTTTCTCGTTGACCCTTCCTTCTCTATATTTTTTTTTTTGATAGAAGAAGAAGAAGACGGGCAGAAGAAGAAGAAGACGGAGGGGGAGGGAGAGGAGGGAGAGGGGGAGGGGGAGGGGGCCCTATCTGAGGAGGAGGAAGCGGAGGCGGCGGAGGCGGAGGAGGAGGCCGACAATCTGACGATCTGGAGCTGGGCGACGACGGCGGGCGGCGAGGCGACGACGGCAGGCGGCGAGGCCACGACGGCGGTGGCGACGATCGATCGGCGTGGCGACGATCTCTCTCTGGCATCGACGCTTCTCTCTCTTCTCTCCTCTCCTCTCCCTCTCCCTCTCTTCCTCTTTTCTCCCTCTCCCTCTCCCTCTCCCTCTCTTCCTCTTTTCTCCTCTCTCGAGCCAAATTTTCTCCTCTCTCGAGCCAAATTCGAGCTTATTTTTCGAGCTACCGCTCATTTTTCGAAATCAAATGATCAATGCAAGATGTAAAATGTGGTGGTACATACCGGAGGCAAGCCGTGGAATCTAACCAACTCGTGACCAGCCGGAGGAGGAGCGATGGGGATCTGATAAGTCTCCCTACCCGGCCCTCGGCATGTCATCGTGGAGGGAAGTGCTGGCCAGCTAACTCCCTGTCCTCTCCGAACTCCACTCCCGCCATGAACTCGGGCCGCCCTCGCCCCGCTCGCCTCGCTCTCGCCCACGGTGCGGCTGCCTTCCTTCAAATTGCCGACCATCGCTCAAGGGTCGCATGATGTAGGTTCAACGCATTTCGGCGAAGTCGCCCTCGCCAGTGACGCCTCGCTCGCCAAGAAGATACTCGCAGTGCGCGAGGGAGAATCTCCGTGTGCCTCATATGTGCAGAGGAGGACGAACTATCTGCCGGTGCAGAAACCTGTGGTCTCGACGCAAGAAACGCCACCAGTACTGTGCCGATGCATCGCCCTCCAATGTAATCCGGCGACGGATGTCTTCGCCAAGGCTCTCATAGTGATCCCTCACCACGGCTGGCAACGGAGCCCAAGGCCGCCAGGTGATCTGCGGATACAAATGCAGTTTGTTATCTGTCTATTATCAAAAATACAGTGTAAAGCAAAGCTTAAATGAACTCTAAAGTGGAACATACCTCCGCGGCAGTGATGGTGTCGAAGTAACGGCAGAAGAAGATGAAAGTCTCCCGAGGTCTCCGGGCACACCTCACATCGAAGCGGTGAGAAAAAGGGACATCTAGTGGAATCTCCACATCAGGTACTGGGGCAAGCCTGGGAAAGTAGGCGTACACCCACAACTGCAGAGCAAATATCAGTATGCTTATCAGATAAAGCAGAATACAGAATAAAGCAGAAATAGCAAAACCGTGCATTGTGCAGTGTATTATGCAGAGTGTACAGTGTGTCCAGTGTACAGTCAGTGTAAGGCAGAGTATGTGTGTGCTGAGTGTACAGTACACAGCCAGTGTAAAGAAGACTACAGTGTGTGCAATGTACCGAGTACAATACAGAGTACAGAAAGTAGAAAAGCAAAAAAACAGAAATGTAAAAGGGGAAGAAGATATACCTCCCAAGCTCGCCAGTAGCCACCAAGAAGCTGTCCGCTGAGGCGGGAGGAAGAGCTCATGTAGCCGTACAAAGTGGCCAAGCCTGCGCCCCCCCAATCGTAGTGGCGGATCTGCCTGACGTCCACCAGTGCGCTCAACAGACATAGAGGCACGGTGTTCGCCCGGTCGGCGAAGAGAGTTGTCCCGAGCAAGAACATAATGAAGCCCCGTGCGTACTGGTCTACCTCCTCCGGGGTCATCTGCGGCTCCTCCGTCAAGGGTGGCTGAACCCTGAACTGGCTCTCGAACCAGGAGTATCGAACAAAACCTGCCCGAACAAGGGGTGGCTGAGTGCCGAGCAGGTACAACTGGGTGGCGTCCCACTCACCCATATCTGTGTCAAAAGGGATCGGATCACCCCCTACCCCGATGCCAGTAAGCATCGAGAAGTCATAAGGGGTCATCGTCATGTCCCCCGCAGTAGAGAAGTGGAAGGAGTTGGTGGTATCCCACCACCTCTCCACTAAAGCGGCAAGCAGAGGCCTGCAGGTAGTGAGTCGGGAGAGCCCCCTGCAGAAGATGCCGAAACCCGCCTTATCGACGATCTGACGAACTGCACCAGGGAGCT
Source organism: Camellia lanceoleosa (assembly GCA_025200525.1). Lineage (NCBI taxonomy): Eukaryota > Viridiplantae > Streptophyta > Magnoliopsida > Ericales > Theaceae > Camellia > Camellia lanceoleosa. The sequence goes on along the minus strand of CM045769.1, from coordinate 17,500,785 downwards.
CCAGATACCAGTCCCGAGCAACGACGTTTCCATACCCACGGATGGTATGGGAGTCTCCCTGTAATCAAAAATAGCAATTGCAAAGCAGTATTCAAGATGCGGTTTCTAGAAGCATACAGATATGGTGCATGTGTGCACATTTTTCAGATTCAAGCAGATATCAGGCTTCAATGTGCTAGTAGGTGAACTACGGCCTGTGATGTGTCAGTGTGCCTGTGAGGATCAACATACAGATATGACGCATGTGTGCACATGTTTTCAGATTCAAACAGGTATCGCGTGCCAGTGTGCATAACAGTGAAATACAGTGTGCGCCATGTATTCGGGTGATTCGGGGCTAGTGCAGTGTGTGTGCACGTGTCAGTTTCGAACAAATATCAGTTGTGAGTCTGTCTACAATCAACTACAGTATACAGTATATCAGAATTAAGTAGTTAGAGAACATAGGCAACTATGGCAGTTAAATGTTCTACATTGCGGAAAAGAAAACCGGGGAAAGAATGTTACCTCAGAAGCGCCGAATGACAGGTGGGAGGTAGGCTCAAGCAGGAGAAGCTCACGTGCCACGCCCCTCTCGAAGCTCCGGAACTGGCGTAGTCCATCTGGGAGTATCATGTTGACTGCAGGCCTGTAGGTCTCTGGGTCAAATGGCCAGATGCGGAGTGGCACGGGATCAGCCTCGGATCTATCTCGATCTCTGGAGGGGGTCCGCCCTGTGGAAGGTCGTCGGCCATCAAGAAAAGACTGAGAAAATGACCGGAAGGTGGAAAACCGGGTAGGAATACGAAGGGTCAACCAAAAAAGTCAACCCCGGGAGGGTCGGAAAAGGCCGAGAAGGTCGAAGTGCGGAAAAAGCACGGATGTCGAGGTGAACTCGAAGGAAACAAGCCCTGAGTGGCGAAAACCAAGAAAGGGACACCGAAATGAGATTTCAATCGGTCGAATATGTTCGAAATGCAAGGGTGAACGCGAATCGAACGACGAAATCGAGCCTAAAACGCGAGGAAATGCGGGAATCGAAGGCCGAAAATACTCTAGGGAGAAGGAAGAGGAATTTTCGAGCAAGGAGAAGTGAAAAGAATAGGGCTAGAAGCCCTATTTTAAAACACCCGTAGCGAAATACCAAAACTGCCCCGACACAGGAATTTTGTGCCGGTCGGCCACACTCTTTGCCGGTCGGCACAATAGTTTGCCGATGTACTTGTTTTACTGCCGATGGACGGCCGGTGATGTCTCCTGACTACCGGTGGGCATCCGGTGGCCTTCCTCAGTGGTTTTCAAGCCTTCTACACCTTTTCTTGAGTTACAAGTGTGGTTCAGGGCCTTTATTGTTCAAAACAGTGCAAAATGGCGCGTTTCTGATGCTCAACCGGCCTCCGTTTTGACCTCGGACTGTGTCTTCTGTGCGCGGCATTTAAATTCTTGCAAAGGTGTATCCTTTTGTATCCTTTTGGCTTTTACAAGGTTCAAAAGTTGCCCCGTGTGCGTTGCATACATTCATCACACTGATCGGTGCGTTGCATTGCGCCGTCATGCATTATCATGCATTTTATTACCAGCATTGTCATGCGTTTCGATACATACGTCGCCTCGTGCGTCATTCGCATTGTCGTGCACCTTGCAATCTGCATTGTTTTGCATATTCCTTTGAGGCATGTGTGTCTCAAATCCCTTGAGGCATGTGTGTCTCAATTCCCTTGAGGCATGTGTGTCTCAAATCCCTTGAGGCATGTGTGTCTCAATTCCTTTGAGGCATGTGTGTATCAAATCCCTTGAGGCATGTGTGCCTCAATTCCCTTGAGGCATGTGTGCCTCAAATCCCTTGAGGCATGTGTGTCTCAATTCCCTTGAGGCATGTGTGCCTCAATTCCCTTGAGGCATGTGTGTCTCAATTCCCTTGTGGCATGTGTGTCACAATTGCATTTCATTTTATATTCCTTGTGGCATGTGTGTCACAATTGCATCTCATTTTATATTCCTTGTGGCATGTGTGTCACAATTGCATCATTTTAGCATTCTTTTGAGGCACGTGTGTCTCATTTGCATCATTTTATATTCCTTGTGGCATGTGTATCACAATTGCATTATTAGCATTCTTTTGAGGCACTTGTGTCTCATTTGCATCATTTTACATTCCTTGTGGCATGTGTGTCACAATTGCATTATTAGCATTCTTTTGAGGCACGTGTGTCTCATTTGCATCATTTTATATTCCTTATGGCATGTGTGTCACAATTGCATTATTAGCATTCTTTTGAGGCACGTGTGTCTCATTTGCATCATTTTATATTCCTTGTGGCATGTGTGTCACAATTGCATTATTAGCATTCTTTTGAGGCACGTGTGTCTCATTTGCATCATTTTACATTCCTTGTGGCATGTGTGTCACAATTGCATCATTTTACATTCTTTTGAGGCACGTGTGTCTCATTTGCATCATTTTACATTCCTTGTGGCATATGTGTCACAATTGCATCATTGGCATTTCCTTTGAGGCATGTGTGCCTCATTTGATCTCTTTTTTTATTCCCTTGAGGCACGCGTGTCTCATCTGCATCATTTGCATCATTTTCTATTCTTATGAGGCATGCGTGTCTCATTTGTCTCATTCACTTTCATTTTACACTCCGTGTGGCATGCGTGTCACACTTGCATCGGTCCTCATTTGCATTGGCACGTGTGCCTCATTCTCATTGGCACGTGTGCCTCATTCTCATTTGGCATGTGTGCCTCATCTTCTCATTGGCACGTGTGCCTCATTTGCATTGGCATGTGTGCCTCATTTCATTGACATGTGTGCCTCATTTTCCCTTGGCATGCGTGTCACATTTCCATTGGCATACGTGTCACGTCTCCATTGGCATGCGTGTCTCATTTTCGTTGGCATGCGTGTCGTCATTTGCATTGTCATGCATGTGACTAACAATATCATACCTGTTAAGTTTGTTTTCTTTGCAGGCACGATATTGTATGTACTATTCATTTGAAGCTGGCGCAGACGAGCCGCACAGGTATTGTATCCTCCGAGTGAGAAGTCTCGAGAATTGCATAATTCTCTTACACCCTTTCTGCATTGTAGTGTAGTTTGGAGTATGCTAGCTTAAAACTGTTGCATGTGTGCTTCGTTACAGCTTTCTTTGCATGATCATAAGTTATGCTCGGCTTCGTGCATTGTCTTGCATCTTGCCCCTGCCTACGGGTGCATATCTTATCTGCGGCTTGTATGCCCGTACATGAACTACGCTGGTTTGATTCCTAAGGGGGATACGTAGGCAGCCTGTGGGTTCAACCACTTGTGCTTTGTATGTTTGTCTAAGTCTTCGGCCTGGTCAAAAATGGGTCGTCTCGGGGCTTTGACATTCACTCCTGTCATTGTTATGACTTCTGAGTTCTGTCAAAGAGGGACAACTGTAGACACCCCATTTTTTACCGTCCTCAAGACTTGGATGTCACCGTAGGAACACTCGGTGATCATCCTTGTTTGTGTTCGTTTGGAGTTCCCGGAGGTCTCGGCTACGCGCCTTGCCTCAGGATCTCCGAACTCGACTGTTTTGTGTTTGGTTTTGCACCAAACACTTGTGTTTTGCCTTGGAGGGGCAGGGAATGCCTTGTGAGGCATCTCCACACACCATCGGCAGTGGCTAGAGTCCACCGGCTGGTTTTTGTTGCCACTGGCAATGTATGTTGCCGGTCGGCACTCTTTGTTGCCGGTCGGTAGTCATTTTTGTCAAAATTACATTTTTGTCCAGCCGACTACTGTTCAGCTGCTTTTGGAGATATTTTCAGATAGCTGTATGGCTTTGGCTTCCCCTCCATACACGTGTATGGAGGGATGCACTTCTTGTTTGCTTAGTGACTAAGCTTACAAGATTGCCTCCTCTATAAGAGGAGGCCTTCCCCCTTGGCTTTAGGGTTGGCTTTTTGGAGAGAAAACAACTCAAAGGGAGTTCTGGTTTTAGGTTTAGGTTTCATACATATTCTATATCTATATTTCTCTCTTGTTTGTGTGACTAGGTGTTTGTGTCTTACTATTGCACATCAACACCTAGTGTTTCACCTTTCCTTGGCTACTGAGGTTCCAAGAGGTTGTTCTTGGTGTTCTTGGCTAGATTTGAGCCCAAGGAAACAACAACATCAACACTTGTGAAGGTGGTCTACAAGGGTGAGAAACTAGCCCTTTTTACCCCCTTTTTTGCTTTGTATTTTTACCTATCTTAGAGCTGTTTTTGTGTTTAGTGTATAATACAAAAAAGTTCTATTTTTTATTCCTCTTGATTGTTTGTTAAGAGTATTTTGGGGTTTGGGTTTGTTTGACCACCCTTAGGCCTTGTAAGGCCCTTATTTTGTGCCATTTTGTGCAAGTTTCGAGACTTTGGTGTTTGGGCCTCTTCACCACTGAAATCTTGAGGGATTTCAGTGGTGGGGATGGTGTCTTGAAGTCCCAAGGAGGAGAGGGCCACCCCCTCTCCTTGTTGTCCTTGAAAAGGACCTATTTTGCTTCCTTAATGAGCCTTATGTTTAAGTGTGTGTTGATCATACTATGGCTGTTTTTCATGCTTATATTGTCATAATATAACATGGTTTTAAGTTGGTTTTGGTACTCCATGCATGCTTAGCATAGTTGCCATGTAATGCCTTGTGATCCTTTAACATGCCTTAGGTTGTGTGCCTTTATTCTAGCATGTTTTAGGCTTGGTCTTGTGAAGCTTATGTGCTTATTTTGCCATGCTTTAGGTCTGCCTTGGGTCGTTTGAGCCAACCCTAGCATGCATTGTATGCCCTCTTTGCATATTTGGCTTGTTAGCCTTAAGTCTTGGACCATTTGCATGCTTTGTTTGGTCTATTTTGAGTTGGTTTAGTACCTTCTATAGCATGATTTCAGAGCTTAACTTGCATGCTAATTTTCCATGTTTAACTTCTTTTAAGTATGCTTAAAGGTTGCTTGTTCAATGCTTAAGTTGGTGCCTTAGCATGTGCATGTGTGTATATGTGTTTGGCCCTCATATTTTAGCATTTTGGCTACTGATTTTAGGCCTATTTGGAGCTGCCTAAGTCATGTCTAAGTCCACCCCTTTGCTTAGTTTGCATGCTTGTCTCGTATGAGTATTTACATACTAGCATCCTTACATTGCATTGTCCATGTTGCATATTAGATAACATGCTTAGGATTTCATTGCATTGACATGCATGCTAGGCCTCTTGAGATGAGCATGATAAAGGTTCGGCACCCTTGTGTGTTTATTTGGTTTGCATGCATTTGAAATTAAAGTTGCACACTTGGTTCCTTGGGCCATCATGCATGGAAATGCGTGATTGGTGGTCCGAGAATCGAGGCACATGCCCCTTTGAGTCACAAACATGATGGGGGGCATGATTGGTGCATAAATGGCTTGAATTGTATTGCCATGCAAGTTTTGCCCTCCGCTGCTGTGAGTTGCAGGTTCTGTAGGCACTCAGTGCCGATCGACTTCATTAAGTGCCGGCCGGCATTAAATAATCAGCCGATGGACTCATTTTGTGCCCGTGACCACAATTCATTGCCGGTGGTAATCCTACTCAGCCGATGATATCCCCCAGTGCCCTGAGAGGCATTCCTGAGACTTTGGTAGTTTTCAGAGGAGCAGAGCAAGGAAAACAGAGGCAGACTATGCATGGCAGTGCGATTCCGAGCAAGTCCCGAGCGTGCGCTGCATCTGTCCCTCTTCCTAAGGCGGTTTATTGTTTTAATTAAATTAGTTAATTTGTTTAATTAATTTAATGGGTTTGTAATATTTAATTAGCTTGCGTAGTTAATTAATTTGTATATTTATTCGGTCCCTCCATGCGAGGGCATATCTGTAATAAGCGTGTGTGAGTGGTGTGTATGTCTTCCAACCCCCACTTCTTTCTTCCCTTTTACTTACCTGTTTTTGATGGTAGATTAGGGAACGTTTATTTTAGCATACCTTATGCTATGCATGCGTGCATCCATGCATTTGTTTACATGCACCGGGCTCGGTACATCATACAAACTGCATTGTATTTCGATTCCAAATTGAATACGTGTATCGAATGATTGCATTTCACATGCCATTTTAGGGTTAGCCGAGCCTACTCTAAATTGCATTCTTGCCTGTGTTGCATTAGCCACTTAAACTAGGGACATGCATGTCTGCTAACTAGTTTATTGTTTTGGCACGGAGTACACTGTAAGTATTTATGCTTTAGCATATCGCACGCGTGTGAATGTTGCCATGACAGTATGCTTGCCATGCGGCTAAATGCTTACGTGATATTACTGTTTGAATGTCTGTGGGTGGAGGTTGTATTGCTTGAGTTGGAAAAACTCGTTGAAATCCGTGTTTTAGCCTACTTGCGAGTAGCAAATTCCAAAGTATTTTCAAAATAAATGGATATGCAATGCTTATTTCCAAATTAGGCAATCTAGTCTATACTTGTTTGCTGTGCGCATAACATAGTAATTCTAGGCTAATAACCGGAATAAGAACATGTAATGTTTTCAAAGTCGGATATCATGGTTAGTAGAGGCCAGTCTTCAGACCGGGCGAAAGGGGGTGCTCATAGCTGACCTTCCCCGATCGTACCCAAGCTCCCGAGCCAAGTCAACTTTGGTTATGACGGACACGTGGCCTTCGGCACCGAGTCAAGGTTTCCTAAATTTTCCCATTAAAAATATTTAGGTGGCGACTCTGTATCTGGCAAAGCAGTCCATATTTGGCACTTCTTTTCAAAAATCAGTTTTTCTTCAAAACGATTTGCCAGAGTTGGACTCTTTGGTTCAGATTTAGAACCGTAACACAACAGGGAGTCCGAACTGTAGCGAGGTCCCTCGCGGGCGCTGTTATAGATATGCATGTTGTTGAATTGGAAAGTGTGCGAGGTGTCTACAGAATATGTTTTCATGTGATGGAAGGCTGGTGTCAAACTGATTGATGTCTGTTTACTGTGCCTATGACTTGTTTGGTGTTTTGTTTTTCACATGAATTTAAAGTGGGGTTTCTGCTTGAATGACATTAACAAAATCACTGAATTCCTCCTGTGTATTTTGTTGATATAGTGCATTGATTGAGAATCAGACCCTAGGCTGAGTTGGTGGTTGTGTAACTGTTATGTGCATAGTGCTATCTTGTGTTCAATAGTCAATACCACCACCAAGTAGGACTGGGCATAGGATTATCTTACCTGTGAAATCGCCCAACTTGAAACACCCGCACCTAATTGGCGATTTCACTTAATTGTTAGGGTAGGATGTGAGTTAAGATTTTTTGGTTTTGCGGGTTGTGGACGAGGCGTGAGTTTTACTCGCCGTCACCCACACTCATCCGACCGCATTTGTATATATTGTTTAGTTTATACCTTTTTTTGCAAAATGAATGAGTCAATTAACTTACACTGGCATGTGCTTATGGTCTAATTTCTTCAGGAAGTAAATTGGATAGATAGACTGTAATTTATTTGGGATAAATCATTTGGAAAATAATGATTTTATGATAAAAATTATGTGATTTTACAGTCCAAAATAATATTAAAAAAATCAAGGGAAAAGGCCCAAAAAGAATATTTTAAAAATGCGGAAAAGAAACTCAAAAATAATTTTTTAAAGGAAAAATTCAATCTGCAAACTGCATGCATAATCGAAAGTCTTGTACGCATAAATTGCAATATGAACTACAGGTGGTTGCAGTTTTAATTTTTTCCAAACTGCAGATATGCAGGCGGGTTTAAATGGCAAATTGAACCGTCAAAAATCGATTCGTGAACACTCTTACGTCAAAAATCGATTCGTGAACACTCTTACCACCAAGCAGTTTACTACAGTTCCTGATCCCCATCATCTTGCTTCGCCTTGAAGGCCCAAGTTTAGCTTTTGATCCATCAATATGTCCACATGAATAGGTTTTTAGTGTTTGGAGCACTTGGAGGCTCATGAGAGGGATCTAGTGAATCTGTTGGAATGGTGCAAACCATTGGGTAGAATTTGCTTGTGTTTACATGCCTCGTGGCATATCATCACATTCCACAGCCAATGTCTTGGTGGCCCATCATACTAACTAGGTGATTTTGCGAATCATGTCACTTAATGGTTGTAACCCTCCCCAAGTTATGAAAATAACTTTGTTCACTTATTTTTTTAGTGTGTGAACAATACACAAAATATGAGTGACCCAAATATGTGGATTTCATACTCAAAATATGTAATGACTTCACATAGAATGGTAGGCCTAATTATTCTATATCAATTAAAATGTGTGAAAAAAATGGGAATTATGAGTCACCATCTCTTCAGTGAGATACTTGGATAAATTTTGTTCGATCCCATACTCGACATGATGGTTGTTTCTATGTCAAATGAGGTACACTCATTGGGTAAAACTAATTGAGACTCAGGCATATAGTATACTTTCCACTGTATGGGTAGAAAATGAAGAAGAATCGTAATCTAGACTCAGGCATACAGTATACATTCTACTGTCTGGGTAGAAAATGATGAGGAATCATCTTTGGTGATCTGCACATAGTAGTGGGAAAGGTCATTAGTTACAGTAAATTTAGACGAGAGCTTCTAAACCATATACTTCTCGTGGGTTGCTACCCACTACATTGAGTTGATACTCTTGTGTTTGACAATGATTGTTCCTTAATTAATTGTATTAGCTTGCACAAAATAATTAATAGGTGAATCTGAAATTGATTCTAAAAAACATTATTTGAACATGATTGCAAGACAAAATTTATTTAAATTAAAAATATATATTTTTTTAAATAAATTTGTTCTTGTTTTGTTTACTTGGGTCAAAACCAAATTGGATGCAATCCAGATATGAACACATTGTTTTGAGAACAATCATGTCTGATACTGTCCTATTGTAGCTTTTCCATGAAAGAAGTGTCTCTTGCATCCAAACAATCACAATGGCCATTCGAAGAACCATGGATTCGTCTATAAATACAACCTTTCATTTCATTTATTTGGCATCGAAATCATCTCGGCTTCTCTTTTTTCCACTAAGTTATTCTCTCAAAGAGAGTACCGCACTACATTGGTTTGCCAAACTCGCAAATTGAAATGTTGCTTCTACGAGATTCTCGATTGTTGTATCATGGGTGATGGATGTCTATTCAAACTCGTGAGGATTGCAGTGAGAGGGAAATTCCGTCTTAAGCATATTATATCAAACACAAAACTTGATCACCATCTGTTAGATTTTGAATTTCCATAATATTAATTTTTATTGTTCACGATTTTTGTGAGTATTTTTCTGATCATGTAATATTTGATTTCTGATATATACTAACACATTGATACACATAAAATTAACAAACAATTTCTTCGCAATAATATGATTATAGAAACCAAACAATACATTCATATTTCCACTGTCAATTTTAGATATCACTTGTATTGATTTTATTTCTTCCATTTTTTGATTTTTGAGTTTTGAGTTAACCAGAGTAGGAATGATCTTCTGGTTTCTTTTATTTTATTTTAAAATTTCATTCTTTCCTACAATTGAGTTGTGTCATGGTTTTCTGCAATATTATTTCAAGGTAAGGCTTCTCTTCAATTCAATTTGGACTCGAGAGGACTGTCCAAACTTATAGGGCTCATTGTTAGAAAAATTTTATGCACTAATATAATTTAATTAATAAAATGATTAAGAGATTTACGATAAATAAAACATGAAAATAAGTAAATTTGTATAGAGTAAGAAAGAGTTGGCCTATAAGATTGAGAGGAATATAGTCCCTACTCTAAAATCATTGTTCCTCCTCACGTGAAGGTACAATCGAAGTGCAACGGCTCCAAGATACAACCCAAGCGCTCATAGCAAACCATAATTGTCCAAAAATATAAAAGACAGATCAAGTCATACTCTTTAACAAAATCTCAATATATATTATACTCATATATATTATTGTGTCTCTTATGTACCCTTCATCTTTAGAAAACATTAGAATATATATAAGTGAAAATCTTATAAGAATTAAAATTAACATTTAATCATTACATAATTATAATAATAAAACTTAATAATAACTTTGTAACCGAAATGTTTAAAATCAATATTAATATTAATAACAGTCAAATAAATTAAATAGAAATAATTAATTTTATTTTTATTAAAATTCCAACTTTCCCTCACTTTTAATATAAATAAAAGAAAATTTTTAATAAGACCATAAAGTTTATATAATACCCCTACAATTTTAAAACTTTATATTCAAAACAATATATATATATAAGGGCAACTGTATACTGTGTAAGGTGTGGGAGCCTTCTAGGCTTGAACCACACTTTAATGTTGACAATTTTTCTCTGAAGGATTATAGTGAAATATATGTAACGCCCTCAAAATAATACATAAAACCCATCACTTTAGACATGCATTGATATAAAATAAATCAACCATTTCTATTTATCAGAGTAGTTCTTACAACAGTATTACATGTTAACAACAAAAGCAAATGCCCTACGGGTTTACAGCTTTCCAAGTCAACACTTGGTTACAGAAAAAAAGAGTACTAACTCTATACAAAATAAGCCCTTGGCTTGATATACATGTAATACAAACAAAATAAACAAAAAGAGTCTTCAACTCTCATCATCATCCAAGCTATGTCCTTGGAGGTGGCATGCCACCTGTATCTGAAAATGATGTCCCATATAGGGTGAGCCAACGCCCAGTAGAGATATGCTAAACACAGTATGACCAATAACTAAGACATTAGCAATTGATAAATGTTTAATTTCCATAAACCAATTCTTAATCCATTACCATTACATGACTATTAAGTTCATGTTTCCTTTCATTTTCCATTTCTTATCCAATTTCCAATTCAAAACCGTGGCTCAGAACTTGGCCAACAACTTACATGAGACAGTGACTCATATTAAACGTTTCCCATTTTACAATAGCTAAGCATACTAACTATATCAACATCTCAACAGATAAGCATACAAGCTGTATCCACATTCCAACAGATAAGCATATGAGCTATATAAACACTTCCATAGATAAGCATATGAGCTGTATCAGCGGAGTCCATCCCCAATTTCCTCCCAAACAACATCCAGTTTAGAGGTCCATCCCCTATCTTCCCCTAAACCGTGGAGTACATCCCCTATCTCCTCCCACACACACAACGTATATATACACATAGGTCATATATACAATCAATCAATACATAACGACAATGTATTCTATCAACCGTCATACTCTATGACACATCCAACTGATTAGTTTTAGTTCGCCTAATCATCATGCATTGTCTACAACAATCAAACTACCCTCCACCGGTAGCCCAAGCAATTATTTCTAAACAGATAATAAAAGCTCCAACAAATAAAATTATCAACATTTCCACAAGTGGGTGATTAACAAATCCAACTCCACTAATTCACAATATAATGAGTCTATTTCATTATTCCCAACACAATTCCATATAATTACAACTTTCCCAAATGAATTATGACAATTAATTTATACAACAAATTAGGGTTTCTACCCCATTTCCCAATATTGACCCAACGGTCTATATATCAACTACCAACAACATTATCATTATTTTGAAACCCAAATCACACATTTTAGAATCAAAATAACAAAATCCCCTTTTAACATTTTGAAACCCTAAGCCCCAAAATTAAACCATTTAACAAAATGCTCAATAATCTAGGTTAAAACTCATAGTAGTGAGTAGGAATTCCTACCTCAAATTCGGAGCCCAAGGGAAGAAGATAACGAAAATGAAGATGCTCCAAATTCCAAAATTTTCAGATTAGAAGATAGCCCTCGACGATCCACACAACTTTTACAAAGCCCCAAGGTGAGGAAATCACTCCTACTAGATCAATACCTAGAGAGAAGTTGAGGTTCTAGTGAGAGAAGCTCTCTAATGGAGGTTTGGAAAAGTAAGAGAGAGAAAAGGAATTGAAAAAGTGATCCAAAAGTCAGATCTCGATTTTTAAATAAGAGTCACCCCGCTCGAGCGTGGAAACCCCCGCTCGAGTGTCAGTCACAGACTCCCGCTCGAGCGTCCAAACCCCCGCTCGAGCGGCGGATACGCACTCCCAGTACTTTTGCAGAACCAGGTCCCCGCTCAAGCGTTCAACTCCCCGCTCGAGCGTCACACACAAACTCCCGCTCGAGCGCCCAAACTCCCGATCGAGCGGACAACCCTGCAGAGGAGATACTGGATGGGTGATTTTCCCGCTCGAGCGGAAAAGCAACAAGAAAGGCTCCGCTCGAGCGTCAAAAGCTCCGCTCGAGCGTACAAGCCAAAATCTAGGCTTCTAGTTTTGGTTTCTAAGCTCAACCAACCTGTTTCAAACCTGCCCAATACAACCTAAGACTCAAATACAAAGAGTAAAGGATATAAACAAGGTTTACACAACAACCAACTCCACGGAACCTAAGTCCGGATACAACAATTAAAGAAAAGAGAAACCAGGATCGTTATAACCTCCCCCACTTAAAGAATTTCGTCCCCGAAATTAAATACAAGTTTTTTTTCAAAAACAGGTTTTCTCCATTCTCAACAATATTACAACATAATATTAAACATTCCGACCCATTACTGGTCAATCCCATCTCTTTTCAAGAGGTATTTCACATTATACACAACAACCTACATTATCAACATGCATTTCCTTGAAATTTACCAATTTCAACTCATTTTCCACAATTCCATAACATATGCAACATTAATATCATGCTTGCATTCTCACAATTTACTTAACATACACAATGTTTTACAACTTAAGACATATATAATGTTCTTAAAGTTCAATATTATTAAAAAATTTTGTTACACGATTACACATCAACAAACATGTCCAGATACTTTTCACGGACTTCCAACTCACATTCCCAAGTGGTTTCCTCCACTCCGTGATGTTTCCACAAAACTTTTACCAAGGGAATGGTCTTGCCTCGCAAAACTTGATCCCGCCTATCCAAGACCCGAACCGGTCTCTCCTCATACGAGGCATCCTCATCTACCTCCAAATCGGTCCAATCCAACACATGTGACAGATCCGGCTCGTACTTCCAAAGCATACTAACGTGAAATATATCATGCACCCCGGACAACTGCTGTGGCAAAGCCAAACGATAAGCAACTTCCCCAACCCTCTCAAGGATCTCCTCTTAAGGATCTCAAAGGGACCAATAAATCGAGGGGACAACTTCCCACTTTTGCCAAACCTCATCAAACCCCGTCTAGGTGATATTTTCAGGAAAACATGATCACCTACCTCAAACGCCAAAGGCCTCCTCCTACGGTCGGCATAACTCTTTTGGCGACTCTGGGCTGTAACAAGCCTCCTACGAATAAGCTCAACTTTCTCCGTCGTCTCCCTAACCAACTCTGGACCCAATAAAGGTGCATCACCCATCTCGGCCCAACAAACTGGAGATCTACACGGTCGGCCATACAAGGCCTCAAACGGTGCCATACCGATGCTAGACTGAAAGCTGTTGTTGTAGGCAAACTCCACAAAGGGCAAGTGCCTCTCCCACGTCCCACTGAAATCAAGGACACAACCTCGAAGCATATCCTCATGGATCTGAATAGTACGCTCGGACTGCCGGTCAGTCTGGGGATGATAGGCCGTACTAAAGGTCAACTTAGTGCCCAAGGCACTCTGCAAACTCTGCCACAACCTAGCAGTAAAACGAGGATCTCTATCTGAGATGATCGTCACTGGGACCCCGTGCAATCTCACTATGTCCCGAATATACAAATCGGCAAGGTGATCTACCGAATCTCTCACGCGCATAGGGATAAAGTGCGCCGACTTAGTCAACCGGTCCACAACCACCCAAATAGCATCACTACCCCGCTGAGTCCTCGAAAGACCTACAACAAAGTCCATAGTGACATGCTCCCACTTCCACTCCGCAATAGGCAAGGGTTGCAACAAACCCGCTAGCCTCTGATGCTCGGCCTTCACTTGCTGGCAAGTAAGGCACTTCGATACGAAAACAGCCACATCTCTCTTGTAGAGACCCTAATTTTTGTAATTACCGTTAAATCCCTAACCTTGAGTTTATTTCAATAAAGCCCTTGAATTTTCGCTTAATTGTGTTTTAAACCCTCGAATCGGGAAGCATCATAGATTAATTCGAGTAAACACTAATCGATCCCGGTAGATTAATAATCACCTTTAAAACCATATTATTAATTATTAGACCCTATAATTATAGATTCATCACTTTAAAATCTTAATTCCCGGTAATACCGTTTTTGCTCGGTTTCTCGCCTTTGTTTGCGCTTTAATTTAACAGGATCCAAATTTATTATTTCAACTACTTTCTAAGGCTTGTATATTGTATGCTAAATATCAAGGTTTCATAAATTTAGACTTGGTCCCTATATACTTTTATTTCATTCCAACCCTTAATTGTAATATTTTATTAATTATTGTACTTGTGCCTATTATATTATGTTTATAAATACAAATATCTTATATATATATATATATATGTCTTGGAGCCCAAGTTGTTGACCATGTGATGGATGAAAAGGGCCATAATGGAAACTTTGACAATTTGCACTTATAAAACTTGGTCCCTAAGAAACCTTCCCAATCTTTTCTATATATATAAATATATATATATATATATGCACACTTCTCCTCCCTCATTATATACATTTTCAGCCATTCACTAGAGGAGTGAGAGAGAGTGATCTTGGAAAAAGAGAGAGAGGGAGAGAGTTAGAGAGAAGAGGAGAAGAAAAGGAAGAATTGTGTTAGTCTTGTACAACAAAGGTAAACATACAACATCTCTTCTCTCAAGTTCTCTTACCACTTGTTTTTTCCCCTCCTCATACATGCTATTTGTATATATTTGTTGTAGTCTAGGCCTACACTCTTGTATAAAGGTGTATTAATCAAGAAATGGTGTGCTTCTCTTTCTTTCTAAAATTCCAGCAGCAAATCTTTTCCCTCTCTTGAATTTATTTTCCTATCAAAACTCTATAAACTCAAAATCTGTTTTTATGGTACAATATTTGGTATGTCTAGAGTATGTGGTAATTTTTGTAGGTCCTAAGGATGCGTTTTTATAACCTAAACAAATTTTCTAAGTTTGTTACTCACAGAACTAGAAAAACAGTCAATTTTATCTATTTTTAGAAAATTCTAGAAAAATAATCTTGAGCCCAATTTTATGTCAAAATCTTAATCTTGGTGTTTTATTTTAATTAAAATTTGTTTGTGTTGAAAAAAATGGTTTTTTGGTGACTTTAATTAAATATTAAAGTGGGTCCCAACCATCTATTGTGTTGGGTCCAAGTGGGTCTAGATACTTTGCATTGAGATCTTTACACCACAGATAGATTGGCCAAAAACCATTGAGATTTGAATTAGAAATTGCCTCATGAAGTTAGCTTCATGAAAAAGGTAATGAGGTTTGTAACTCCTGTTTTATTACAGAGTTTAATAGAGCATTAATGGGGCTTGTAACTCCTGCATTAATGGGGTTTGTAACTCCTGTATTAATGGGGTTTGTAACTCCTGCCTTTATTGCAGAGGTTAATGATGCAATTGACCAGTCATAAAGGCTGGAGGCTCTTCCTCTCTCCCCTATACATGTATAAATTGAGACCCTCCTGTCAAGTCTCAAAGACAGAAATTTTTACTTCCATTTCACAAGTCAGTATGCCTGAAAGTTCCTACAGTGAGAGAGTGCTGCCACTGTTGGTTTTGACCGTCGTATCCTGGGAGACTGATGCCGGGATTCCTCAAGCACTCCCGTGAGGCGGCGAAATCTGTTTTAAGGAAACTGCTTCCGTGCAGGCTTCGGTTTCGTCTCTTTACTCTTTTATTATTTTGTGTATTTCTGTTGAAATTTAGTTGTAATTATCATCATGTGTTCTTAGTATATATATAATTTGTTTTCTTCATAAATCTATTTATTTAATTTCAAAATTTGAACAACAGTTTGAACTCAAGAGAGTGAGGGGTTTGAGAGAAAAACCGATTTGCGTAATGATCAACGAATCTGGACAGATCTTGGTAATTCTGAATTATCTTAAAATATAAAAAAACCTATCCTACTTTCGTAAATTGAGTTTGAAACTAGACTTATTTATCTACAAACCCACATGAGTCCAGATACTTGGGGCCAATAAAAGTATTTTTTTCATAACTATTTTCAAACTGGTTCAAATATGGAAATCTGGAAATTTATGGTCATATGCTCTTATTTGGTTTGCAACTCTTATATTATATGTTTCTTGAATGTTTTTGTCTCGATATGTAATCTATGATAAATTGTGAATTTTCGTTATTATGAATAAATTACTTTTTGTTTAGTTTGGATTCATAATTATACTGACCATGCTTTGCTATAATTGAGAACATAATGCACTTAATAAAGGGGAAATCAAATGGGATGGTAATGGGTTGCGATCATTGCATTAAATTTTATGAGATAATGAACGATTGATTCAAGAGTATGATATAATAGAATGTGTTCCATTTTTGTGAAGTCTTGCGCAAGTGTGTTTTCGAACCCTACCATGGCACGGGAGGTATTCTGGCTGCTTAACGGAAATGGGAGGCATAAGGGTGGCAGTGAGGGTCTCACACAAGGAAAGTATCCCTGGAAGCCCGTTCCCTTGGGGCAGACCGTGATGTCACCACTCGGGTATGTAACCCAGGTGTGTGGGCATCATTGGTAAATTGTGCGGTAAGTGACGCACTGGTGGTTATGCGGTAAGCGACGCATTGGTATTGTATTAACCAAGGGGGAGTCAGAATTGCCCGTGGCCAGTGTTAGTGGTTGGGTAGGAACGACATTTCGCGGGGAGTTGCCTAGAACTAACTAAAATTGACTATTGTTAATGAGAACTGAAATTTAATTTTAAGCTCTGCTTAATTATTGCTTTCATTGTATGTTACGATCATGCCGTTATGTTCTTGTGTATTTGGAATGGGAAAAGGGTCGGGGTGTGTGTGTTTACTGGGCATTCCAAGCTCATGGCGTTTTATGCCAGGTGAATGCGAGTTTTACATTAAGAACGGAATCCCTAAAAGCTTCGCGGAACCACGCTGCCTTAGAGATTAGATTTCATATTTCCTGTATTTTAGATAATCTTTTTGTATCAATGAATTGATTTGTACTCAAAGACTTGAAGAATTTTTATTACTATTTTATTTTAGTGTAATTATTTGTATTTTGTTCTTAAAAATGAGGTGTATCCACTAGTTAAACCCCGATGTATCATTGTATTATATTATCAAAATTTGGGGCATCACAACTTGGTATCAGAGCTTAGGTTCAACCCTTACCCACGCGTTCGACTTGCGATTAGAAACAACCTTGCGACCAACTATATAACATGATGATTGCACTACTTAGTCTAGAGACAAGAAGGTGTCAAAAATTAAAATTTTCCTGACCAACCCTAGGACATTTCTTCAAATTTTGGGCATGGCAATGTCGATTTGTGAAAGTATACAGTCGTGAGCAGACGATTCTAGTATTGGTACCAAGTGCTAAAGAAAGCCTTTTAGACAAGGGTAGTGGAACTAGAATTTCATAATAAAGAAAAGAAAGGTTAGATTCAATCAGCGAACCGAAACATGAAGTTGCCTAGAGCGATCGAGAGTGGTGATGGAGTCGATGGTTGAGTAAGACTACCTTAGATGCTTATTAAGTGTTACTTGGATTATGTTTCGAGTAGAGCATTTCACTTTAGTAATTTCCTTGACTAACCGCATTAACGAAACCCTAACCTGCACTTAACTGGGCATTTGGAAGATGACCATACAAGAGCAAACAAATACGTAGGCAACAACAACGCTACCAACCACAACGATGACGCCAATATAAACAGGAATACGGCACTTAGGGTCAACAATCACGATCACGTGCCTACATTCGCTGCCAACTTACCGGAGAATGTCAGAAACCAAATTTTGGAAGAATTAGGAAGGCTGAGGAGAACGCGTCAAAATAAGAGGACACATCTATTCTTCGAGTTTCGCAAACAGAGACCGCCGCTCTTCATTGGCGAACTTGATCTGAAAATTGCTGAAAATTGGATCCGACAAATTGAAAAGATGTTCAACACAATGGGAATAACTGAACACATTGATAGGATTGATCTAGCAGTTTACCAACTTGAAGGGGAAGCAGATCATTGGTGGGCTCTGATTCGGGAATCTAGGGACATCGCCACAATGACGTGGGCGTAGTTTAAGGAGTTATTTTTGAGGAAGTACTTTCCGAACACGGTCAAACAAGAAAGAATTCGTGAATTTCTGAACCTAAAACAAGGCACGATGACGGTGACCCAATACGTGGCAAAGTTTGAGGAGTTAGCGCATTATGCGACTCAATATGTAGAAAACGATGAAGACAAAACACGAAAATTTGAATGGGGTCTAGACCCTATAATTCGAGGAAGAGCTTTGCCCATGCGACTTCCCACTTTTACAAATGTGGTTGACACAACACTGGATTCAGAACGGGAGGTGGCAGATTCCAAGAGGATTTGGAGTTTAAGGAAAGAAAACAATCAATCCAATGTGGGACCAGAAAGAAATGGTCAAAAACATGCAGCACAGAAGCCATATTCTAGGGAACCCCAACAATTACAGCAGTAAAATCTGAAGGAGAGTTTTCAAGCAAGACCAGCTGGGTTGATCAAGTGCTATCATTGTCAACAGATGGGACACAGGAGGTTTAAATGCCCCCAACTGGCTAGAAATCGAGGAGAGCACTCGGGAGCAAATACGCAGGTTATTAGCGGGCAACAACCATGGGTAACTAAGTCGGGAGCTACTAGGAAACAAAATTACAAGGCAGAGAGCAATCAGAAATCTGGACCGGTTAACAATCAAAGGCCAACAGGCAGAATATTTGCACTGCAAGGAGAAGAAAATGAACATCTCACTAAGCAGTATCTTAAGGAAGAGCAATACACCACATATGAACCCAAGGGGCCGCAGTACGAGCCATGGCTAACTTAGGAAAAATATAACTAGGATATTAGTTATAACTCTTTTGGCTGACCTTTTGTAAAATATATATAAACGATGTAAATTTCCTTTTGTGAATATAGTTTTAGAACTCTTGCGTACATGCTTATTTCATCGTATTCTTTCGTATCTGCTCTACGGATGCAAACCTTTAAGAATTGTTTATGCGTTTGATTTTCAATCTCCAAGGCATGAATAGGTTCAACTCTAAAATTATCTTGGACACAAATTGATCATTTGTACACCAATCGTGATCGGTGACAACTAGAAGAATGAGACTAGTTACACATTCATTGGAACGCTTTTATTATTTAAGGGGGATAGGCCAACTTCTCTGGTTACCACTAATCAACGAACGTAATGACATCAAAAACCTAGAGAACGATCATCAAGATACATTCACAGTGAGTACGTGTACTACCACATTAGAAATTGGCAACAGGGGTTTTCACAAGGAAGCAACGATATAATTACCTATACAATGGGCAGTTTATAATGTTTGGAAAAAAAAAATGATTAAAATACGTTGTCAGAATTTACTTGGAAACACAATGATCCAATGCGGGTAAATTAACCACAACTTTTCGATAGCTTAAAATTTAGAGGACGAAATTTGTTTCAGGGAGATAGGTTGTTGAGACCCTCATTTTTGTAATTACCGTTAAATCCCTAACCTTGAGTTTATTTTAATAAAGCCCTTGAATTTTTGCTTAATTGTGTTTTAAACCCTCGAATCGGGAAGCATCACGGATTAATTCGAGTAAACCCTAATCGATCCCGGTAGATTAATAATCACCTTTAAAACCATATTATTAATTATTAGACCCTATAATTATAGATTCATTACTTTAAAATCTTAATTCCCGGTAACACCGTTTTTGCTCGGTTTCTCACCTTTGTTTGCGCTTTAATTTAACAGGATCCAAATTTATTATTTCAACTACTTTCTAAGGCTTGTATATTGTATGCTAAATATCAAGGTTTCATAAATTTAGACTTGGTCCCTATATACTTTTATTTCATTCCAACCCTTAATTGTAATATTTTATTAATTATTGTACTTGTGCCTATTATATTATGTTTATAAATACAAATATCTTATATATATATATATATATATGTCTTGGAGCCCAAGTTGTTGACCATGTGATGGATGAAAAGGGCCATAATGGCAACTTTGACAATTTGCACTTATAAAACTTGGTCCCTAAGAAATCTTCCCAATCTTTTCTATATATATAAATATATATATATATGCACACTTCTCCTCCCTCATTATATACATTTTCAGCCATTCACTAGAGGAGTGAGAGAGAGTGATCTTGGAAAAAAAGAGAGAGAGGGACAGAGTTAGAGAGAAGAGGAGAAGAAAAGAAAGAATTATGTTAGTCTTGTACAATAAAGGTAAACATACAACATCTCTTCTCTCAAGTTCTCTTACCACTTGTTTTTTCCCCTCCTCATACATGCTATTTGTATATATTTGTTGTAGTCTAGGCCTACACTCTTGTATAAAGGTGTATTAATCAAGAAATGGTGTGCTTATCTTTCTCTCTTAAATTTCCAGCAGCAAATCTTTTCCCTCTCTTGAATTTATTTTCCTATCAAAACTCCATAAACTCAAAATCTGTTTTTATGGTACAATATTTGGTATGTCTAGAGTATGTGGTAATTTTTGTAGGTCCTAAGGATGCGTTTTTATAACCTAAACAAATTTTCTAAGTTTGTTACTCACAGAACCAGAAAAACAGTCAACTTTATCTATTTTTAGAAAATTCCAGAAAAATAATCTTGAGCCCAATTTTATGTCAAAATCTTAATCTTGGTGTTATATTTTAATTAAAATTTGTTTGAACTCAAGAGAGTGAGGGTTTGAGAGAAAAACCGATTTGCGTAACGATCAATGAATCTGGACAGATCTTGGTAATCTGAATTATCTTAAAATATAAAAAACCTATCCTACTTTCGTAAATTGAGTTTGAAACTAGACTTATTTATCTACAAACCCACATGAGTCCAGGTACTTAGGGCCAATAAAAGTATTTTTTTCATAACTATTTTCAAACTGGTTCAAATCTGGAAACCTGGAAATTTATGTTAATATGCTCTTATTTGGTTTGCAACTCTTATATTATATGTTTCTTGAATGTTTTAATCTCGATATGTAATCTATGATAAATTGTGAATTTTCTTTATCATGAATAAATTACTTCTTGTTTAGTTTGGATTCATAATTATACTGACCATGCTTTGCTATTATTGAGAACATAATGCACTTAATAAAGGGGAAATCAAATGGGATGGTAATGGGTTGCGATCATTGCATTAAATTTTATGAGATAATGAACGATTGATTCAAGAGTATGATATAATAGAATGTGTTCTGTTTTTGTGAAGTCTTGCGCAAGTGTGTTTTCGAACCCTAACATGGCATGGGAGGTATTCTAGCTGCTTAACGGAAATGGGAGGCATAAGCGTGGCAGTGAGGGTCTCACACAGGGAAAGTAACCCTGGAAGCCCGTTCCCTTGGGGCAGACCGTGATGTCACCACTCGGGTATGTAACCCAGGTGCGTGGGCATCATTGGTAAATTGTGCGGTAAGTGACGAACTGGTGGTTATGCGGTAAGCGATGCATTGGTATTGTATTAACCAAGGGGGAGTCAGAATTGCCCGTGGCCAGTGTTAGTGGTTGGGTAGGAACGACATTCTGCGGGGAGTTGCCTAGAACTAACTAAAATTGACTATTGTTCATGAGAACTGAAATTTAATTATAAGCTCTGCTTAATTATTGCTTTCATTGTATGTTACGATCATGCCGTTATGTTCTTGTGTATTTGGAATGGGAAAAGGGTCGGGGTGTGTGTGTTTACTAGGCATTCCAAGCTCATGGCGTTTTATGCTAGGTGAATGCGAGTTTTACATCGAGAACGAAATCCCTAAAAGCTTCGCTGAACCACGCTGCCTTAGAGATTAGATTTCATATTTCTTGTATTTTAGATAATCTTTTTGTATCAATGAACTGATTTGTACTCAAAGACTTGAAGAATTTTTATTACTATTTTATTTTAGTGTAATTATTTGTATTTTGTTCTTAAAAATGAGGTGTATCCACTAGTTAAACCCCGATGTATCGTTGTATTATATTATCAAAATTTGGGGCGTCACATCTCTTCATACCCCACCACCAAAAATGGCGACCCAAATCCCGATACATCTTAGTGCCTCCCGGATGCACCGCAAGGCGTGAATGGTGAAACTCTTGGAGTACCTCCTCTCGGCAAGACTTCGGCACAAACAAACGGTCTCGGTATCTCACACTCAGGTCGGGATACACCGTCAAACCCTTTTCAACCTTCCCATTGGAGATCTTCTCTCGGAGGGATTCTACCTCAAGGTCACCTCTCTGTGCCTCTAACACTCAAGTCACAAGTGTAGGCTGCGCAACTACAGAAAACAAGGCCGCAGCCTCAACAGATTTGCTCAGAAGCAAATCAAACTCGCCAAGTGCACCCAACATCTCCCATTCCCGGATGGCTATACAAGCTACATCACTAATGGATTTTCTACTAAGGGCATTGGCCACAACATTGGCCTTCCCCGGGTGATAGTGCAACTCAAAATCGTAGTCCTCAATGAACTCCATCCACCTTCTCTGCCTCAAATTCAAGTCTCTCTCTGTAAACAGATACTTCAAACTCTTGTGGTCCGAGAACACCTCGAACCTCTCACCATAAAGGTAGTGCCTCCAAATATTTAAGGCAAAGATCACTACTGCTAACTCTAGGTCATGTGTAGGGTAATTCTTCTCGTGTATTTTCAACTGACGTGAGCCATAAGCTACCACTTTCCCCTCTTGCATCAACACACAACCCAAACCCTCTCGTGAGGCATCATAATAAACCGCATAACCCAACCTTCTCTCCGGAATAATCAACACCGGAGCGGTGGTCAACCTACCCTTCAACTCTTGGAACGACTTTTCATAAGTCTCACTCCACACAAACTTGACCCCTTTCCGCGTCAATCTAGTCAACGGCGAAGCTAGCTTGGAGAAATCTTTCACAAACTGCTGGTAATACCCAGCTAATCCCAGAAAACTACGGATCTCAAACACACTCTTAGGCTGTGCCCAATCCTGCACTGCCTCAACCTTGGATGTATCAACAAACACCACTTCCCCGGATACCACATGGTCTAAGAACTTGACTTCTCCTAGCCAGAACTCACATTTCCCAAACCTGGCATACAACCTATGGGCTCTAAGCAATTCAAGCACCACTCTCAAGTTTACTCCGTGCTCCTCCTCAGAAGGCGAATAGATAAGAATGTCATCCACGAAAACGACCACAAAGCGATCTAGGAATTCCCGGAAGATCCGATTCATCAAGTCCATAAAGACTGCCGGTGCATTGGTAAGCCCAAATGGCATCACCAGAAACTCATAATGGCCATACCGCGTACGGAATGTCGTCTTCGGAATATCCTCCTCCCTGACCCTCAACTGGTGGTAACCTGATCTCAAGTCTATCTTAGAGAAACAACGGGAACCCTTTAACTGATCAAACAAATCGTCTATACGGGGCATAGGGTACTTATTCTTAACCGTAGCCCGATTCAACTTTCGGTAGTCGATACACAATCTCAAGGCACCATATTTCTTCTTAGCAAAAAGGGCCGGTGCTCCCCACGGTGAAATTCTAGGGCGAACGAAGCCCTTATCTAACAATTCCTGGAGCTGAATCTTCAACTCACTCAACTCGGCTGGGGCAAAACGATAAGGTGCCATAGAAATCGGCGCTGTGCCGGGCACTAAATCAATAGAGAACTCTATCTCTCGGTGAGGTGGCAAACTAACGAGATCTTCGAGAAAGACATCCGAATACTCACAAGCCACCCTCGGCAATACAATCTGGGTCTCATCACACTCACCACTCATGAAGCTAGCAAGTAGACCACTAAGCTCACCCCGCCCTCGCGGATCATACATCGGTGGCAACACACTACCAACCCGATCCCCCAAGAAATGGAAACACTCCCCGCTCAAGGTACAAACTGTAACCCTCTGGCGGTAGCAATCGATAATAGGCCAGTATGACGATAGCCAGTCCATACCCAAAATAACATCAAAACCCTTCATGGGCATAACAACAAAGGGAAAAGGAAGCCTACGGTCAGCGACCTCTATATCACAACCTCTACATCCGTGTTTCAAAATCAATTCACCCCCAACAGGTGATACTACACATATAGGAGATGCTAATAATGTCAACTCCAACTCCAACACAGATGCAAATGCAACAGATACAAAAGAATGAGACACACCCGTGTTAATCAACACACTAGCAACCGAGTTACAAAACAGAAAGGTACCTCTCACTACTGATGGAGCCGGTACTAGGTCCTGCGCAGTAACAGCATACACGCGCCTTGTAGGCCCCTGATCCACCTGCTCACCTCTAGGAGCAAAAGACTGTTGCACAGACTGGGACGACGAAGCTCTCGGATTGGCCCTCGAGGCCTGCACAGACTGAGCTGGCTGATAACTCTGCGTCTGCCTAGAACCAGACGCTCCCGAAGTGGCACTCAACTGTGGGAAAAACGTCTTTAGGTGCCCGAGCTGACCACACTGATAGCAAGACAAAGACTGGCTCCTACCCTGACTCTGGCCCTGAGGTCTAGCTGAAGAAGAAGCAGCTCGCTGACCCCCTCCCTTCTGCGGGCAAACCGAAGACTTGTGGCCCAGCTGGCCACATGCAAAACATGTCAAGCCTCCCTGACTACCTCTCTCGGAGCCTACACTCGGTACTGGAAAGGTCGATCCATGCAAACCCCCTTGAGACTGCTGAGGGTTGAAACCCCTCTGTCTCCTGCCATCACCTTGGCCATCTTGGCTCCTCTTGGAACCTCTATGCTTCTCCTCATCCTCCTCATGCATCATAATCTCCATATGAGCTGCAGCATCCACCAAACGTCTATACTCTCGGATAAATGACCCACAAACCCTCAACTTGAGTCCACGCCTCAACTTCCGCTCAAACTCAAAGCAACGACGTTCCTCGGACGCCACAAGTTCAGGTGCAAACCTGGACAAACTAGTAAAAGTAGCCTCAAACTCGGCCACTGACAAATCCTGCTATTTAAGCCGGCAAAACTGATCCCTCAGCTTCTCCCTAGCAGCTGAAGACAAGAACTTCTCCTGGAAGGCAATCACAAAAGCCTCCCATGCATCACCAACATTGCCCTTCTCATATATCCACCACTGACCCGCATCTCCCTTCAGTTGGAATGATGCCAAGGTCATCTTTAGAGCCCCATCCTCGATGCCCAGCATCTCGAATGTCTTCTCCATCTGTTCTAACCACTCGTCAGCCTTAAGTGGCTCTTTTGGATCCCCAACAAACTCGTCCGGGTTAGACTGGAAGAACTCCCTCTTCAAGAAGAAAGGCCCTGCCTCATTAACATGGGCCTGACCCTGATTCCCTGTTCTAAGAATACCCAAAGCTCCTGCTATCTCTCGGGCCAAGGCGCTCATAGCCTGCTGACCCACTGGCTCGGCCATATTGGCCTAACCAACCCCCTCCTGCTGTGCCGGAATATCATCCGGTAAAGGTATCTCCTGCCTACCACGCCTGCCACGCCTACCACGTCCTCGTCCTGACATCCTAATAAAGGTAAGCAAGACTATTAACACATTCACAAAGGCGCCGAAGCTATAACACTCGCGTCCTAAATGCATAGACAACTGTAATTCACTCCACGTAAGCACATAAACACATAAGCAATTATGAATTTCATTCCCGGATAATGATAGTCCCAAGGCGTTACTAGAGTTCCGGTTAGAAATAGCATTGATCAAGTGCTTTTCCAACAAGACTCCCAGAAACCCAAGGATCCAATCAATATCCTAGAAACTAAATCCCATACTCAAATAATCACATAAACATGTTATCAATTAAACACATAGCATATGACACTACTTCTAAGTCTCTATCAAGCGAGATAAACCCATTGTGATACTAATCACTTCCCACGTACCCAAAGTATTCAAACCCGGTACGCTCTGATACCAAGTTGTAACGCCCTCAAAATAATACATAAAACCCATCACTTAGACATGCATTGATATAAAATAAATCAACCATTTCTATTTATCAGAGTAGTTCTTACAACAGTATTACATGTTAACAACAAAAGCAAATGCCCTACGGGCTTACAGCTTTCCAAGTCAACACTTGGTTACACAAAATAAGAGTACTAACTCTATACAAAAGAAGCCCTTGGCTTGATATACATGTAATACAAACAAAATAAACAAAAAGAGTCTTCAACTCTCATCATCATCTAAGCTATGTCCTTGGAGATGGCATGCTACCTGTACCTAAAAATGATGTCCCATATAGGGTGAACCAACGCCCAGTAGAGATATGCTAAACACAGTATGACCAATAACTAAGACATTAGCAATTGATAAATGTTCAATTTCCATAAACCAATTCTTAATCCATTACCATTACATGACTATTAAGTTCATGTTTCCTTTCATTTTCCATTTCTTATCCAATTTCCAATTCAAAACCGTGGCTCAGAACCTGGCCAACAACTTACTTGAGACAGTGTCTCATATTAAACGTTTCCCATTTTACAATAGCTAAGCATACTAACTATATCAACATCTCAACAGATAAGCATACAAGCTGTATCCACATTCCAACAGATAAGCATATGAGCTATATAAACACTTCTATAGATAAGCATATGAACTGTATCAGCGGAGTCCATCCACTATCTCCTTCCAAACAACATCCAGTTTAGAGGTCCATCCCCTATCTTCCCCTAAACCATGGAGTACATCCCCTATCCCCTCCCACACACACAACGTATATATACACATAGGTCATATATACAATCAATCAATACATAACGACAATGTATTCTATCAACCGTCATACTCTATGACACATCCAACTGATTAGTTTTAGTTCGCCTAATCATCATGCATTGTCTACAACAATCAAACTACCCTCCACCGGTAGCCCAAGCAATTATTTCTAAACAGATAATAAAAGCTCCAACAGATAAAATTATCAACATTTCCACAAGTGGGTGATTAACAAATCCAACTCCATTAATTCACAATATAATTAGTCTATTTCATTATTCCCAACACAATTCCATATAATTACAACTTTCCCAAATTAATTATGACAATTAATTTATACAACAAATTAGGGTTTCTACCTCATTTCCCAATATTGACCCAATGGTCTATATATCAACTACCAACAACATTATCATTATTTTGAAACCCAAATCACACATTTTAGAATCAAAATAACAAAACCCCCTTTTAACATTTTGAAACCCTAAGCCCCAAAATTAAACCATTTAACAAAATGCTCAATAATTTAGGTTAAAACTCATAGTAGTGAGTAGGAATTCCTACCTCAAATTCGGAGCCCAAGGGAAGAAGATAACGAAAATGAAGATGCTCCAAATCCTAAAATTTTCAGATTAAAAGATAGCCCTCGACGATCCACACAACTTTTACAAAGCCCCAAGGTGAGGAAATCACTCCTACTAGATCAATACCTAGAGAGAAGTTGAGGTTCTAGTGAGAGAAGCTCTCTAATGGAGGTTTGGAAAAGTAAGAGAAAGAAAAGGAATTGAAAAAGTGATCCAAAAGTTGGATCTCGGTTTTTAAATAAGAGTCGCCCCGTTCGAGCATGGAAACCCCTACTCGAGCGTCAGTCACAGACTCCCACTCGAGCGTCCAAACCCCCGCTCGAGCGGCGGATACGCACTCCTAGTACTTTTGCAGAACCAGGTCCCCGCTCGAGCGTTCAACTCCCCGCTCGAGCGTCACACACAAACTCCCGCTCGAGCGGACAACCCTGCAGAGGAGATACTGGATGGGTGATTTTCCCGCTCGAGCGCCAAAACCCCCGCTCAAGCGTCAAAAGCTCCGCTCGAGCGTACAAGCCAAAATCTGGGCTTCTAGTTTTGGTTTCTAAGCTCAACCAACCTGTTTCAAACCTGCCCAACACAACCTAAGACTCAAATACAAAGAGTAAAGGATATAAACAAGGTTTACACAACAACCAACTCCACGGAACCTAAGTCCGGATACAACAATTAAAGAAAAGGGAAACTGGGATCGCTATAATATATCTTGACCTAGACCCTTTGAGCCAGAGTTTAATTTGTCACACATAGCACTGGTATTGGACATCAATTCGCAGGTTAGGGCTCTTAAAGGCCATGTGGTAGATCTTAATTCTCATGGGATTACTAGAGACTAGCCCAAGTCTCCAAGTCATGACCTTACGACAACTTCCACTTAGTAGAACCATCCAAAGGTATAGTGGCAGAATGCACCTTGCAGAAGATTGCCTGCCTTGGATTTATTCAGGGTAAAACCCTTCCCAACCAGTCATTTATTCAACACTACTATCTTAGGGATGAACAAGCGATCAACCTTAATATGGTATCTCCTAAAAAATGAATACTAGAATCAAGTCATGCTATATGAATTGTTTTTACTCATTGAACTTCTTTCATGGGATCTCCAATCACGAAAGATGGGTTACCTCCCTAGGTGACTTCCTAATGGCTTACACTCATCTCCCTCGACAAATCACAGATCTAGCCTCAACGCTAGTATCCAATGTACACTCAGAGATGGTAGATGCTTGGATTGGCGAGCATCCCGTATGGGAGCCATAGAAACCAGTCTCTCACATGGTCCAATTTATTTTGATATATACCCCAATTTGAGCATAGCACTCTCAAACTCGAATTTTTCTAAAGTCTTAGAACTTAGAGTGTTATCACATGGATATGAATATCTTCCAGGATCACCCCCTTATGCGGTTATTTCCAGAATCTATCTTAAAGTTTTAACAACTTTAAACCCTTATATCCGGAGACAAAGCCCCACAGGTCATACGGTTCTAATAGATACCAATCTATTTAGTAGCCAAGTCGCTATGCCAAAAATGCTTGAATGGCAAAAAATAACTTTTCTAGAAAGGTGGAAAATTACTAATGCTGTTCCACCACGGCCTATGATCCAGCAAAGTTTGGATGAGGTCATTCAAACCGATGGAGGTAATGTTTATCTTCGTTTCCAGAAACCTCAAAGACAATTATCCAGAAGTATGTCTACCACTAGCCTTAGGTCTACTCCTTCCTTTAGGCAAGATTATCGTGTCGACTTTTCAGAATCATCCAGACATTCTACTACTGAGCCAATAGAATCAGTTATGCAAGGAATACCATCCAGACCACCAAGTAATCCTGATCAAATTGATCCAATGGATCCAGTAGTCCAAGGATTACAATTTTCTGCTAATCGAATCCCACATGGAGTTTATGAACCTAGGGAATCCAGTAGCAAAGGACCTTATAGTCCCATAGCTAGTGACATGAATTTTGACGTTTAATGGATTTAAGTCCAGGCAGTGAAAATAGGAAAATCTTAAATCAGGATTTTTACCAGAATAAATATTCAGAATTTAGAAATTGGTATTTTACCAATCATACTCCAGAACAATTACAGGATTATAAAACACAGTGTTATAAGTACTTAGAAGAAAACCAAATTCTTCATCCTTTTCCATTATGGTTAATGGAACATGGAACTATTCAGAATTCCCAAATAAATGTTTTGGAAAATATCCAAAAACAATGGATAACTACAGATGGAAATATAATTACATCCATCTATCCTCCTGCAAAGTCGTTAGAATTACTCCCCAGTGATTCTACTAGTCAACCCTTAGTCATTTCTGCTTTTGTTGAACCACCAGCCAAAAGCAATAATGCAATCTGATAAAGAAATTATTCTGTCATGAAGCAGAATAATTATACTAACCTTTACGTCAAACAATGGGAAAAGCAGTTAACAAGAATTGAAGAAGGTAGTCCATATAAAAAATACATGTCATCTTCAACCTAAAATTCCGGACATCCAACGGTGGCAATTAAGCCTAATCCTCTGATAACAAATTTTAATTTAAAACCTAAGAAGGATATCTGAAATTTATGGAAACTCTTCTAGATAAGATTAAAGGTTTTCATATAGGAGAATCTTCTCGGTGAATGTGTTATCGAAATCACATCAAGAAATTGGCGAAAATTATAAATATGGGTTTTAATACGTGCATTATCATGAGACTATAAATATGGATGTCATTCATCACTGCAATCACATACCCACAATCACAGACCCACACCCAGACTCACACACAAAGAATTTACTATCATGGATGGTGAAACTTCAGCGGCGGGGTAGGAGGGTGGTGCGTCACTTTGGGCGGATTCTTGACATCAGCCACAATGATTGACCAGCGGAAACTTGGCAGCTTGGAGGCGGGCGGACAGCAGCGATCGCCCCACGAAGAGGAGGAGGATCGATCGCGCTGGTAGATCCGTGGACTTGATCTCTTCTTGATCTTAGTCTTTTTTATATATAATCTTTAGAGTATAATAATGTGTTCGTTTCCTATCATCTCAACTTGTACAAAACAAGTTTCCTTTTGTTTCCTTCAATAAAGTGGTTTTTTTTTTCTTTCAAACTTTATTTTTTGTTCTTTATTTATTTTTTTTTTTTGGGCTTAAATTATGGTGCAGCCTTATGCTTTTTATAATCTTTACTAGTCATATCAAAGGTATAATTGATTTATTAGTCATATCATGGGTTGCAAGTAATACAAAAAAAAAAAAAGTATCACTCACTTTAGTCTCTGAATTATTAAATTCTTCACCTTGGTCCAAATTCCAACCCTCATCATACTTTTTGTGATGGAAAATATCATTTGGCTCAAGTTAACCTAACCTGACTCATATCCATTGAAAATTTTCATTTTCTGTTGATATAAAGTTTATTTTTTAGATTGGGTGAGTTTGGGGATAGATTTGAAGTTTAGATTTGATTTTGAGTTTTGGTTGAGTTTAGGTTTGGATTTATGCAGCATATGCTCATGTTTGCAACTGTTTGCAAACAAAATGAAAATACCGACCATCAAGTTGCTCGCTTCATTGTTAGTGGTTTTACCGGACTTCTTAAAGGATGGTGGGATAATATCCTTACTCTCACACAAAATAATGAAATCCTTAATTCTACCCGAGTTAAAACTAATTCCGACACTAGAGCTGAAACTACAGAACAAGATTCTGTCTACACTCTTGTAAACAGTATCATCCTACACTTTAGCGGTGCTGTTTCAGGTATCGAGGATCGTAGTAGGGAATTATTACAGAAATTAAGATGTCCATCTTTATCTCATTTTAGATGGTATAAAGATGTTTTCTTAATGAAAGTGCACAGAACTCTTAATTTCTTTCTTACTCGTACAGCAAAAAGAGTAGGAAGACCATCGATAAATTTGGCTTTCCTACTCTTTTTGCTGAACGAGTAAGAAAGAAATGAGAGTTACAACTGAAAAAAGTTGACAAGATACTCAGAAAGATATATCAAAATAAACTGGACCATGTGGGAGACTGGTTTCTATGGCTCCCATAAGGGATGCTCGCCAATCCAAGCATCTACCATCTCTGAGTGTACATTGGATACTGGTATTTTGGCCTAATAATGTTAAAGGCTTAAAGGAAATCTGGACAAGTCCGATGTGGACATACTTATATTTCTGAAGAAAAGGATAAAGATCCTGGATGTGGAGGAGATATATAATCTCATCATTATGCTGAACAGGCATAGCATGTTCAAAAGTTTTAATGATTCTTTTACTGGAGAAATCTAACATACCTATCTTATAGATGGTATATGGTTTAACCTTTGGTATTGTCCATCTATCAAGTGCTTCTTTAACATCTTGATAAGCAACAAGCTCCCTGGCTACTAATGTAGAAGCTTCTGTATTGGCCACTGTGTTGGCTACTGTAGGTGCATATTCTTCTGCAGGAGCAGTAGACATATGAATGTATGATGACCATATACGTATAATTAAGTTAAATAAAACAAACTACAATCAACATTAAAATTGGCTCTGATACCAATAATGGTGCTTGATACAGGTTACAGCTAGCACGTCTGTCAACGGTTTACTAAGTCAAAGGTCCTAACCGCAATCACTGCTATCGGACTGACTCCACGCGACTTGGGTGACGTCCCACAAACCCAAATTCTGTTCTAACCATCATTAAGCACTAACCCAGGAATATTATTCATGATAGTTTTATTTTATTTACCTTAATTATGCCATATATGGTCTCATGTTTTACTGTGCTGGAGGGAGTGGCCTAACGGCCGCAGCCAAAAGGCAAATCTGATCTTGTAGTTGTAATTTGGTTTGATTAATCTGTCGATAACAAATTTCTAATTGCTGAAGACCCCAAGGGCCATTAGGCCAGAGTGATAAATAGTTTTGAAGAAAATTACTTTTTCTTTCAATATAAAAATCTAATATATCATTTAGTATAACAAGATTATAAACAGACATACATTAAAAGGAAATACTGAAAGAGATACTTACAATCAATACTGCAATATTATTATACTTCAACCTTCGACTTAAAATATTACAATCTGTAGA
Source organism: Camellia lanceoleosa (assembly GCA_025200525.1). Classification (NCBI taxonomy): domain Eukaryota; kingdom Viridiplantae; phylum Streptophyta; class Magnoliopsida; order Ericales; family Theaceae; genus Camellia; species Camellia lanceoleosa. The sequence continues at coordinate 17,468,234 of CM045769.1, read as the reverse complement.
GAGAGAGGGAGAGAGTACACACTTATAAAACTGAAAAACAAAGAAAGAAAAGCGTCCCTTCAACAAGGGTGAGGCTGCCCTTAAATAGAAAAATAAAAGTAAAGGGGTAGAAATAAGGCAGACAGGTGGCGTGTCCTGGATGGCTTGGAGTCGATCATCCTTATCTCCTCGGATTCCCGTATCTATAATAGTGTCGGTGGAGAGACAGCTGGATGGCCTTTAGATGGAATGGCAAACAGTCATATCTACTGTGGCCGAAAGTTATTTTGTCCAGTTGTGGAGCTGGAAAGTGTGGCTGGATGAGTGGGAGACAAAGAGGCACATCACTCCTCTTTTCCTTTTCCTTTCTTGTCTTTTTCTCGGGCCAGTTTGTTTGCAATAATGCCCGTGAGGGAATCCCAAAAATCTCCAAGATTTGGATCATCATCTGCTGGATCTTGTGATTCACCGGCCAATACATTGAATGTATTGTCGTCATCATATGGGTCAGCATGACCTTCTTCATCAGGATCGCCATGACTGGTACTAGATTTCATGCTAGTATCATCTCTAGAAAATGACTGGAGGAATTGTTCTTTCATGTAGTCCATGCTTTTGATGACTAATTCCTGTTCTGAAAATGCTAGATATTTTTGCCTTAATTCATTCTGAATTTGGACAAATGGATTCTGGACTGGTGCGGCTGGGATTAACTTTGGAGTAGCATCCCAGCAAGCCTGTGTATGACCTTTAATTTTCTTGAGCAATTCTTGATGGGGTTTTGGATCATCCATCTTATTTCACCATTTATAATAAAAAACTCTTTTTAAATGGGGAATTTTATTCTGGAAATCCCATTGAAAATCCCATTTCCAAATCCAAGGAATTCCGAAACGGATTACAAAATAGATTGTAGATTTCGACATAGATATATCCTTAAAACCTGGAAGGTGACTGTAGGCAATCTGCCATTCTTTGAATGCGTTGCGAATATCTACTGGAAAGGCATCAGTTTGAATACCTATCTTATCCCACCAAACGAGAAAATAATGGTGCTTGATACAGGTTACAGCTAGCACGTCTGTCAACGGTTTACTAAGTCGAAGGTCCTAACCGCAATCACTGCTATCGGACTGACTCCACGCGACTTGGGTGACGTCCCACTAATCCTAATTCTGTTCCAACCATCATTAAGCACTAACCCAGGAATATTATTAATGATAGTTTTATTTTATTTACCTTAATTATGCCATATAAGGTCTCATGTTTCTTGTCTTTGGAGGAGTGGCCTAACTATGACCAAAAAACAAATCTGTTCTTGTAGTTGTAATTTGGTTTGATTAATCCGTCGATAACAGATTTCTAATTGCTGAAGACCCCAAGGGTCATTAGGCCAGAGTGATAAATAGTTTTGAAGAAAATTACTTTTTCTTTCAATATAAAAATCTAATATATCATTTAGTATAACAAGATTATAAACAGACATACATTAAAAGGAAATACTGAACGAGATACTTACAATCAGTACTGCAATATTATTATACTTCAACCTTCGACTTAAAATATTACAATCTGTAGAGAGAGAGGGAGAGAGTACACACTTATAAAACTGAAAAACAAAGAAAGAAAAGCGTCCCTTCAACAAGGGTGAGGCTGCTCTTAAATAGAAAAATAAAGGTAAAGGGATAGAAATGAGGCAGACAGGTGGCGTGTCCTGGATGGCTTGGAGTCGATCATCCTTATCTCCTCGGATTTCCTTATCTATAACAGTGTCGTTGGAGAGACAGCTGGATGGCCTTTAGATGGAATGGCAGACAGTCATATCTACTGTGGCCGAAAGTTATTTTGTCCAGTTGTAGAGCTGGAAAGTGTGGATGGATGAGTGGGAGACAAAGAGGCACATCACTCCTCTTTTCCTTTTCCTTTCTTGTCTTTTTCTCGGGCCAGTTTTTCTGCAATAATGCCCGTGAGGGAATCCCAAAAATCTCCAAGTTTTGGATCATCATCTGCTGGATCTTGTGATTCACCAGCCAATACATTGAATTTATTATCGTAATCATATGGGTCAGCATGACCTTCTTCATCAGGATCGCCATGACTGGTACCAGATTTCATGTTGGTATCATCTCTAGAAAATGACTGGAGGAATTGTTCTTTCATGTAGTCCATGCTTTTGATGACTAATTCCTGTTCTGAAAGTGCTAGATATTTTTGCCTTAATTCATTCTGAATTTGGACAAATGGATTTTGGACTGGTGCGGCTGGGATTAACTTTGGAGTAGCATCCCAGCAGGCCTGTGTATGACCTTTATTTTTCTGGAGCAATTCTTGATGGGGTTTTGGATCATCCATCTTATTCCACCATTTATAATAAAAAAACTCTTTTTAAAAGGGGAATTTTATTCTAGAAATCGCATTGAAAATCCCATTTCCAAATCCAAGGAATTCCGAAACGGATTACAAAATGGACTATAGATTTGGACATAGATATATCCTTAAAACCTGGAAGGTGACTGTAGGCAATCTGCCATTCTTTCAATGCATTGCGAATATATTCTGGAAAGGCATCAGCTTGAATACCCATCTTATCCCACCAAACGAGAAAATAATGGTGCTTGATACAGGTTACAACTAGCACGTCTGTCAACGGTTTACTAAGTCAAAGGTCCTAACCGCAATCACTGCTATCGGACTGACTCCACGCGACTTGGGTGACGTCCCACTAACCCTAGTTCTGTTCTAACCATCATTAAGCATTAACCCAGGAATATTATTAATGATAGTTTTATTTTATTTACCTTAATTATGCCATATACGGTCTCATGTTTTATTGTGCTGGAGGGAGTGGCCTAACGGCCGGAGCCAAAAGGCAAATCTGTTCTTGTAGTTGTAATTTGGTTTGATTAATCTGTCGATAACAGATTTCTAATTGCTGAAGACCCCAGGGGTCATTAGGCCAAAGTGATAAATAGTTTTGAAGAAAATTACTTTTTCTTTCAATATAAAAATCTAATATATCATTTAGTATAACAAGATTATAAACAGACATACATTAAAAGGAAATACTGAACGAGATACTTACAATCAGTACTGCAATATTATTATACTTCAACCTTCGACTTAAAATATTACAATCTGTAGAGAGAGAGGGATAGAGTACACACTTATAAAACTGAAAAACAAAGAAAGAAAAGCGTCCCTTCAACAAGGGTGAGGCTACCCTTAAATAGAAAAATAAACGTAAAGGGATAGAAATGAGGCAGACAGGAGGCGTGTCCTGGATGGCTTGGAGTTGATCATCCTTATCTCCTCGGATTTCCTTATCTATAATAGTGTCGGTGGAGAGACAGCTGGATGCCCTTTAGATGGAATGGCAGACAGTCATATCTACTGTGGCCGAAAGTTAGTTTGTCTAGTTATGGAGCTGGAAAGTGTGGCTGGATGAGTGGGAGACAAAGAGGCACATCACTCCTCTTTTCCTTTTCTTTTCTTGTCTTTTTCTCGGCCCAGTTTGTCTGCAATAATGCCCGTGAGGGAATCCCAAAAATCTCCAAGATTTGGATCATCATCTGCTGGATCATGTGATTCACCGGCCAATACATTGAATTTATTGTCGTCATCATATGGGTCAGCATGACCTTCTTCATCAGGATCGCCATGACTGGTACCAAATTTCATGCTAGTATCATCTCTAGAAAATGACTGGAGGAATTGTTCTTTCATGTAGTCCATGCTTTTGATGACTAATTCCTGTTCTGAAAGTGCTGGATATTTTTTCCTTAATTCATTCTGAATTTGGACAAATGGGGTCTGGACTGGTGCGGCTGGGATTAACTTTGGAGTAGCATCCCAGCTGGCCTTTGTATGACCTTTAATTTTCTGGAGCAATTCTTGATGGGGTTTTAGATCATCCATCTTATTCAACCATTTATAATAAAAAACTCTTTTTAAACGGGGAATTTTATTCTGGAAATCGCATTGAAAATCCCATTTCCAAATCCAAGGAATTCCGAAACGAATTCCAAAATGGACTGTAGATTGGCACATAGATATATCCTTAAAACCTGGAAGGTGACTGTAGGCAATCTGCCATTCTTTGAATATATTGCGAATATCTTCTGGAAAGGCACCAGTTTGAATACCCATCTTATCCCACCAAATGAGAAAATAATGGTGCTTGATACAGGTTACGGCTAGCACGTCTATCAACGGTTTACTAAGTCAAAGGTCCTAACTGCAATCACTACTATCGGACTGACTCCACGCGTCTTGGGTGACGTCCCACTAACCCTAATTCTGTTCCAACCATCATTAAGCACTAACCCAGGAATATTATTAATGATAGTTTTATTTTATTTACCTTAATTATGCCATATATGGTCTCATGTTTTACTGTGCTGGAGGGAGTCGCCTAACGGCCACAGCCAAAAGGTAAATATGTTCTTGTAGTTGTAATTTGGTTTGATTAATCTATCGATAACAGATTTCTAATTGCTGAAGACCCCAAGGGTCATTAGGCCAGAGTGATAAATAGTTTTGAAGAAAATTACTTTTTCTTTCAATATAAAAATCTAATATATCATTTAGTATAACAAGATTATAAACAAACATACATTAAAAGGAAATACTGAAAGCGATACTTACAATCAGTACTGCAATATTATTATACTTCAACCTTCGACTTAAAATATTACAATCTGTAGAGAGAGAGGGATAGAGTACACACTTATAAAACTGAAAAACAAAGAAAGAAAAGCGTCCCTTCAACAAGGGTGAGGCTACCCTTAAATAGAAAAATAAAGGTAAAGGGACAGAAATGAGGCAGACAGGTGGCGTGTCCTGGATGGCTTGGAGTCGATCATCCTTATCTCCTCAGATTTCCTTATCTATAATAGTGTCGGTGGAGAGACAGCTGGATGGCCTTTAGATGAATGGAAGACAGTCATATCTACTGTGGCCGAAAGTTATTTTGTCCAGTTGTGGTGCTGGAAAGTGTGGCTGGATGAGTGGGAGACAAAGAGGCACATCACTCCTCTTTTCCTTTTCCTTTCTTGTCTTTTTCTCGGGCCAGTTTGTCTGCAATAATGCCCGTGAGGGAATCCCAAAAATCTCCAAGATTTGGATCATCATCTGCTGGATCTTGTGATTCACCGGCCAATACATTGAATTTATTGTCGTCATCATATGGGTCAGCATGACCTTCTTCATCAGGATTGCCATGACTGGTACCAAATTTCATGCTGGTATCATCTCTAGAAAATGACTGGAGGAATTGTTCTTTCATGTAGTCCATGCTTTTGATGACTAATTCCTGTTCTGAAAGTGCTGGATATTTTTGCCTTAATTCATTTTGAATTTGGACAAATGGATTCTGGACTGGTGCGGCTGGGATTAACTTTGGAGTAGCATCCCAGCAGGGCTGTGTATGACCTTTAATTTTCTGGAGCAATTCTTGATGGGGTTTTGGATCATCCATCTTATTCCACCATTTATAATAAAAAACTCTTTTTAAACGGGGAATTTTATTCTGGAAATCGTATTGAAAATCCCATTTCCAAATCCAAGGAATTCCGAAACGGATTACAAAATGGACTGTAGATTTGGACATAGATATATCCTTAAAACCTGGAAGGTGACTGTAGGCAATCTGCCATTCTTTGAATGCATTGCGAATATCTTCTGGAAAGGCATCAGTTTGAATACCCATCTCATCCCACCAAACGAGAAACCAGTTTGGGAGATCGTTGTGTAATAGATTAGGAAGAACACGGATAAACCAAGAGTGATTCTGTGGGGGATTCATGTAATAGAATGCCTGGGTAAAGGCATCAATGTAATCCCAGTAGCTGTAACGAGATTTCTTAGAACGGATCTCAAGAGTTCGGGTAACATGAGGATGCATGTCTGTCAACGGTTTATGAAGTCAAAGGTCCTAACCGCAATCACTGCTATCGGACTGACTCCGCGCGACTTGGGTGACGTCCCACTAACCCTAATTCTGTTCTAACCATCATTAAGCACTAACCCAGGAATATTATTAATGATAGTTTTATTTTATTTACCTTAATTATGCCATATATGGTCTCATGTTTCTTGTCTTTGGAGGGAGTGGCCCTAATTTATGACCAAAAGGCAAATCTGTTCTTGTAATTGTAATTTGGTTTGATTAATCTGTGGATAACAGATTAATCAACAGTAATTAATTTTTTAAAATTTCACTACGTTGTAATTTTCTGTAAAAAATTCTCAATTTGTTAAAGAGTAGTTGTAATAAAATTAATCATTTATTACGTGATTATAAATTTAAATTAATATACTTTAATTTTTTAAATCACAATAATAATTTATATTTTAAGTAAATTACAAATATATTTTAGAGAGAGTATTATTTTGAGTAAATTACAAGTATATTTTAGGTTTAATTAAAATATTAATTATTTTTTGTCATTTTTAAAATTATAAATGTTCTTTTGTTATAATTTTTTATTTAATAGAATTAATAGAAAAAATAAATTTTTTAATTATTCCTCTATATAATAATTAAATTATTTGAATCATTAATTAAAATTTTATAATATTATTAAAAATTATTAATTAATTTAATAATTTAATAATAAAATTAATCATTTATTACGTGATTATAAATTTAAATGAATATAGTTTAATTTTTTAAATCACAATAATAATTTATATTTTAAATAAATTTATGAAATATATTTGTAATTTATCTTATTATTATTAAAAAATTCCAGGTCAGCAGGGCAACTATGGTGGGCTAAAAGGCGGCTAGCCCAAGTTCACATTCCGCCGACCACGTCTAGAAAAGTTCGCTCAAACCGTTGAAAGGAGTTGGGATGGGCCCACACTCATGGGTCCTTTGCGTTGCAGATATGACAACGGCACATGCCTTGTTTATTTAAAAATTAATTTATGTTTAAAATTAGACAGAAAAATGAGTTATATGGTATAATAATATGTTATTATATAATTCATATTTCTAATATAAATTCAAATCAAAACATAATAATATATTTTTTATATTATGTAAAAGTTATTGTGTTGTTTTTTATTTAATTTTAAACATAAGTTAACTTTAGCAATAAATTAGAAAAAAAAATTAAAACATGAAAGACAAAAGTGTAAAAATGATCAAACATAAAGAGACAAAATGTAATTTATTCATTCAGAAAACTTAAAATGGTTCTGCTAACAAGTGCCCTTTGGCACCTAAAAAAAAATACGATACACCTTTTATTGAATTTGAAATTTTTTATTAAAATTAATGCATTTTTTTGATATTTTTATCTATTTTTCAATATATTGTTTACCTTAATTTCAATATTAATAATGCCCATAGGGCACCATAGCATTTACCAACTTAAAATATGTAAGATATGAGAAATGAAGAAATCAAAATCAGTATTTAAGTATAATATTTTAATATTTTTATTTTTTTATATTAAACAAAATTAAATTATATATTATATATGCATATAAATATTTTTAATAAATATAATTAGAAAGGAAAGTGGGTATATAACATGGCAGGACAAATTTAAACTGAATCATTTATTAGTGGGACTGGAAAAATACACAAATATGTGTTTGCCTATCACAAAATGAGTTGAAATAATAAGCTACGGAGAGAACTAAAATGACAAAAAAATAAAATAAAATAAATTATTTGCAAATTGTAGAAGTTGATTTAAAATCAACTCATACGAGTTAAATTATTTGCATTACTATTAGAACAATGATAAGTTGGGCCCTAACATTTTATTTAAACAAAAATGACTTAGACCCCACCACCCCCACTGATTTTTGATTGGCCCAAATTTTTTATTTTTTATTTTTTGTTCTCCACTCTTTGACCCCAACGTGTATGTGGATGGTGGTGCGGGTCACTCCCATGTGGGGTCTCTAGCACTGCTGTTATCTAAATCCAACTCATATGATATATTTTAGTATTTTTTTGATCACACGTAATTATGTGTAAAAAGATAATTATATTTGTTGGCGTACTTTTAAAATTGTTGAGAATAATAATATAAAGTATTTGAGTCTAAGTCAAAACTAATAATCCAATATATTACAATCCTTTTTATCCAACCTATCTAAACAAATCCCGTAGTATATATCCATTTTCACTTTGAAAATTTTATGTTGTGATGACAGCTAAATGAGAAGTGGTTTTTATTGTCTGTCAATTAAAATAATTAATTTCTAGGAATATAGCCTAATCAAGAATGGAAACAGATCAATACTTCGATCCTTCCACCAATTTTGCTTCCCTATTCGAATATACGGGTTTTAATACGTCGTATCACGAGACTATAAATATGGATGTCATTCATCACTGCAATCACATACCCACAATCACAGACCCACACCAAGACTCACACACAAAGAATTTACTATCATGGATGGTCGAAACTTCACTGACGGGGTAGGAGGGGTGGTCGTCCCGCCTGGGCGGGTTACTGACCGGTCAGCCACAATGATCGACCCGCCGGAAACTTCGCGAAAGCGCTGGAGGGCGGAGGCGGACAGCAGCGATCGCCCCACGAAGAGGAGGAGGATCGATCGCGCTGGTAGATCCGTGGACTTGATCTCTTCTTGATCTTAGTCTTTTTTATATATAATCTTTAGAGTATAATAATGTGTTCGTTTCCTATCATCTCTACTTGTACAAAACAAGTTTCCTTTTGTTTCCTTCAATAAAGTGGTATTTTTTTTTCTTTCAAACTTTATTTTTTGTTCTTTATTTTTTTTTTCATTTTTTGGGCTTAAATTATGGTGCAGCCTTATGCTTTTTATAATCTTTACTAGTCATATCAAAGGTATAATTGATTTATTAGTCATATCATGGGTTGCAAGTAATACAAAAAAAAAAGTATCACTCACTTTAGTCTCTGAATTATTAAATTCTTCACCTTGGTCCAAATTCCAACCCTCATCATATTTTTTGTGATGGAAAATATCATTTGGCTCAAGCTGACCTAACCTGACCCATATCCATTGAAAATTTTCATTTTCTGTTGATACAAAGTTTATTTTTTAGATTGGGTGAGTTTGGGGATAGATTTGAAGTTTAGATTTGATTTTGAGCTTTGGTTGAGTTTAGGTTTGGATTTATGCAGCATATGTTCATGTTTGCAACTGTTTGCAAACAAAATGAAAATACCGACCATCAAGTTGCTCACTTCATTGTTAGTGGTTTTACCGGACTTCTTAAAGGATGGTGGGATAATATCCTTACTCTTACACAAAATAATGAAATCCTTAATTCTACCCGAGTTAAAACTGATCCCGACACTAGAGCTGAAACTACAGGACAAGATTCTGTCTACACTCTTGTAAACAGTATCATCCTACACTTTATCGGTGTTGTTTCAGGTATCGACGATCGTAGTAGGGCATTATTACAGAAATTAAGATGTCCATCTTTATCTCATTTTAGATGGTATAAAGATGCTTTCTTAATGAAAGTGCACAGAAGAGCTGATGCCAATCCTGATAATTGGAAAGCCAAATTTATCGATGGTCTTCCTACTCTTTTTGCTGAACAAGTAAGAAAGAAATTAAGAGATCATCATAATCAATTGGCTATCCCTTACAATAGATATACCTATGGCCAACTAGTAGGTATTATTACTGATGAAGGACTTGCTTTGTGCAATGACCTTAAATTACAGCAACAAATGAAACAACAACATCTTACAGGAAGAAAAGAATTAGGTGAATTTTGTGAACAATTTGCCTATCATGATAAATTACAGTATCCTCACAAACAGAAACGACATAAAATTGGAAAAACTTCTAAGTATTATTCCAAAAAATTCAGAAAGCATAAATATGCTAAACCACAAGTTCAGCAACAATCACCTTCTAAAGGAAAACACAAATATTCCAGAAAAAAGCAATCAAAATTCACAATTAAATGCTATAAATGTGGACAGATATGTTATTATGCAAATCATTGTAAATCTAAAATACAACAAAAACTTAATGAACTATCTTTAGATAATAATATCCAACAACAGATTCTCAGAATGCTTTCTGATGAATCAGACTCTTCCTCAGATAATGAAGAGGAGCTTGCAGCAATATATTCTTCAGAAACAGCCTCTGATTCTGAAGACAATCCAGAAATGTGTCCCTGCAAAACAACAAATCTTAATCCGATTTTTGATGAAGTAAACTATTGGAAAGCCATAGTTGAAATGAATGGACTTGATATTGGAGGATCCAACATCAATGTCCTTACAGAAGAGGAACGGAAAATGATTAATTTTGCTGATCAAATCTCAAATCCCGAATCTAAATTAAAATTCTTAGAATTCTGTTTACAACAACAAAAGAAGGAAGAAATTCTTCCTCCACAACATTACAGTATGAAAGAGGTTTTCCAACGACTTCAACCAGTCTCCGAAGAAAAACCTTTAACTATCCAGGAATTAAAAATGGAAGTTAATGCATTAAAAGTTGAAATTAAACATTTACAACTTCTAATATTGCTATTAATTCTGAAATTAAAAAGATTAATAGTAAACTCCAGAATAAAGAAAAAACTCCAGGATCCACTTCTGAATCTATAACCATTCCAGAAACTAAAGGGCCTGATTATCTCATGCTTATGAATACAGTTACCTTTCAGAAATGGTATATTCGTATTACCTTTATGATAAAACCCGATTTTATCATCAAAGATGCCATTGCTCTTGTTGATAGTGGTGCAGATATGAATTGTATTCAGGAAGGATTAATTCCTACTAAATACTTTTATAAAACCACACAATCACTTACAAGTGCAAGTGGTAATCCTTTATATATCCAGTATAAACTTCCAGAAGTATTAATTTGCAATCACGGATTATGTCTTCCCACATCTTTTGTTCTTATTAAGAACATGTCACAAGCCATAATTCTTGGAACTCCATTCTTGTGCTTACTTATGCCAATCTCTAAAATTGATTCAATCGGCATACATACAACCCTAAATAATCAATCGATTATTTTTGAGTTTATTACAAAACCTTATACTAAAGAATTAGATCAGTTTAAAGATCTAGTTAGTTTTAAAGAAAAACAAATTAATTTCTTGCAAAACGAAATTAGTTTTCTTACTACAGAACAAGAACATCAACAGTCTTCTTTCCAGCAAAAAATAAAATCACTAGAAAAAGAATTTCAAGTTGAAATTTGTAGTGATGTTCCTAATGCTTTTTGGGATCGCAAGAAACACATAGTTTCTTTACCTTATGAACCAGGTTATGATGAGCGAAAAATTCCAACTCGCGCTCGCCCAAGCCAAATGAAGAAAGAGTATTTAGAACTTTGTAAGACAGAAATTGATACTCTTCTCCAGAAAAAGCTTATTCGCTCCAGTAGATCCCTACAGAGTTGTACTGCTTTTTATGTCAATAAAAATGCCAAAATTGAAAGAGGTGTGCCAAGATTGGTCATCAATTATAAACCTCTTAATGAAGCCTTACAGTGGATAAGGTATCCAGTACCCAATAAAAAAGATCTTTTAGATCGTCTCCAGGATGCTATCATATTTTCAAAATTTGACATGAAATCAGGATATTGGCATATCCAAATCGCTGAACATGATAAGTATAAAACTGCTTTTACAGTACCCTTTGGGCATTTTGAATGGAATGTTATGCATTTGGTTTGAAAATGCACCATCTGAATTCCATCATATTATGAATCATATTTTCAATCCTTATACAGAATTTTCCATTTGTTATATTGATGATGTTTTAATTTTTTCCTCATCAATTGACCAGCATATGAAACATCTTAATATCTTTAAGCATGTTATCATCCGAAATGGATTAGTTGTATCTGCCTCAAAAATGCAACTTTTTCAAACAACTATCAGATTTTTGGGCCATAATTTACATAATGGCACTATTATTCCAATTAATAGAAGCATGGAATTTGCATCCAATTTTCCAGATGAAATTAAAGATAAAACTCAATTACAAAGATTTTTGGGTAGTTTGAATTATATTCATGATTACTATCCTAACCTTGCTATCGATGCAGCAATTTTATATTCCAGGCTTAGAAAAAACCCTCCACCATGGAGTCCAGAACATACTGCAGCAGTTAAGAAAATCAAGGCTCGAGTCAAGACCCTACCTTGTCTTTCTTTACCACATCTAGAATGGAAGAAAATTGTTGAAACAGATGCCTCTAATCTTGGTTTTGGGGGCATACTTAAACAATTTAATCCTAATAGCAAAAAAGAAGAACTTTTAAGATTTCATTCTGGCATTTGGCATCAAGCTGCCAAAAATTATCCAACTATAAAAAAAGAATGTTTAGCAATTGAATATATCAAAGAAGAACATAATTCTCTTCCCGACTTCTTAACCCGTGAATATTTGCAGGGTTCCAACGCAGAGTAGAGGCCGGGGCTCCGGCAGGAGGGGCCGTGGTAGGGGTAACCCCTACAATACATAATTTCCAGGCTTACATGCCACTTCCAGTAAAAAAGGGGAATCTAGCCAAACGGCTAAGGATGTCCTCCTTACACCTCCAGTACCTTATGTCCAGAATTTTATTACTGAGGAAACCGTCCTCTATCTTGAAAATTTAGACATTCAATGGATGAAAGATCCTTGGGAAATCAAAAGGAGGTATTTGACTACTCAACACTCGTTACCTCATTTTGATCAATACAGATACATTTATGAGCAGATCCTTGTTGATACTGGCTCTATCGATTTCAAACATACTTTGGCTGAGCCTAACCGCACCGCTAGCCCTATTAACTACAACAAATGTACCATCTAGCAGGTTTTGCCCATGACCTCATGGGGCATGCATCCTCATGTTACCCGAACTCTTGAGATCTGTTCTAAGGAATCTCGTTACAGCTACTGGGATTACATTGATGCCTTTACCCAGGCGTTCTATTACATGAATCCCCCACGGAATCACTCTTGGTTTATCCGTGTTCTTCCTAATCTATTACACAACGATCTCCCAAACTGGTTTCTCGTTTGGTAGGAAAAGAATGGCAGATTGCCTACAGTCACCTTCCAGGTTTTAAGGATATATCTATGTCCAAATCTACAGTCCATTTTGTAATCCGTTTCGGAATTCCTTGGATTTTGAAATGGGATTTTCAATGCGATTTCCAGAATAAAATTCCCCGTTTAAAAGAGTTTTTTATTATAAATGGTGGAATAAGATGGATGATCCAAAACCCCATCAAGAATTGCTCCAGAAAATTAAAGGTCATACACAGGCCTGCTGGGATGCTACTCCAAAGTTAATCCCAGCCGCACCAGTCCAGAATCCATTTGTCCAAATTCAGAATGAATTAAGGCAAAAATATCCAGCACTTTCAGAATAGGAATTAGTCATCAAAAGCATGGACTACATGAAAGAACAATTCCTCCAGTCATTTTCTAGAGATGATACCTGCGTGAAATCTGGTACCAGTCATGGCGATCCTGATGAAGAAGGTCATGCTGACCCATATGATGACGACAATACATTCAATGTATTGGCCGGTGAATCACAATATCTAGCAGATGATTATCCAAATCATGGAGATTTTTGGGATTCCCTCACGGGCATTATTGCAGACAAACTGGCCCGAGAAAAAGACAAGAAAGGAAAAGGAAAAGAGGAGTGATGTGCCTCTTTGTCTCCCACTCATCCAGCCACACTTTCCAGCTCCACAACTGGAAAAAATAACTTTCGACCACAGTAGATATGACTGTCTGCTGTTCCATCTAAAGGCCATCCAGCTGTCTCTCCACCAACACTATTATAGATAAGGAAATCCGAGGAGATAAGGATGATCGACTCCAAGCCATCCAGGACACGCCACCTGTCTGCCTCATTTCTATCCCTTTACCTTTATTTTTCTATTTAAGGGCAGCCTCACCCTTGTTGAAGGGACGCTTTTCTTTCTTTGTTTTTCAGTTTTATAAGTGTGTACTCTCTCCCTCTCTCTCTACAGATTGTAATATTTTAAGTCGAAGGTTGAAGTATAATAATATTGCAGTACTGATTGTAAGTATCGCTTTCAGTATTTCCTTTTAATGTATGTCTGTTTATAATCTTGTTATACTAAATGATATATTAGATTTTTATATTGAAAGAAAAAGTAATTTTCTTCAAAACTATTTATCACTCTGGCCTAATGACCCTTGGGGTCTTCAGCAATTAGAAATCTGTTATCGACAGATTAATCAAACCAAATTACAACTACAAGAACAGATTTGTTTTTGGTCATGCCGTTAGGGCCACTCCCTCCAAAGACAAGAAAACATGAGACCATATATGGCATAATTAAGGTAAATAAAATAAAACTATCATTAATAATATTCCTGGGTTAGTGCTTAATGATGGTTAGAACAGAATTAGGGTTAGTGGGACGTCACCCAAGTCGCGTGGAGTCAGTCCGATAGTAGTGATTGCGGTTAGGACCTTCGACTTAGTAAACCGTTGACTGACGTGCTAGCTGTAACCTGTATCAAGCACCATTATTTTCTCGTTTGGTGGGATAAGATGGTTATTCAAACTGATGCCTTTCCCGAAGATATTCGCAATGCATTCAATGAATGGCAGATTGCCTACAATCACCTTCCAGGTTTTAAGGATATATCTATGTCCAAATCTACAGTACATTTTGTAATCCGTTTCGGAATTCCTTGGATTTGGAAATGGGATTTTCAATGCGATTTCCAGAATAAAATTCCCCGTTTAATAAGATTTTTTTATTATAAATGGTGGAATAAAATGGATGATCCAAAACCCCATCAAGAATTGCTCCAGAAAATTAAAGGTCATGCACAGGCCTGCTGGGATGCTACTCCAAAGTTAATCCCAGCCGCACCGGTCCAGAATCCATTTGTCCAAATTCAGAATGAATTAAGTCAAAAATATCCAGCACTTTCAGAACAGGAATTAGTCATCAAAAGCATGGACTACATGAAAGAACAATTCCTCCAGTCATTTTCTAGAGATGATACCTGCATCAAATCTGGTACCAGTCATGGCGATCCTCATGAAGAAGGTCATGCTGACCCATATGATGACGACAATACATTCAATGTATTGGCCGGTGAATCACAAGATCCAACAGATGATGATCCAAATCTTGGAGATTTTTGGGATTCCCTCACGGGCATTATTGCAGACAAACTGGCCCGAGAAAAAGACAAGAAAGGAAAAGGAAAAGAGGAGTGATGTGCCTCTTTTTCTCCCACTCATCCAGCCACACTTTCTAGCTCCACAACTGGACAAAATAACTTTCGGCCACAGTAGATATGACTATCTGCCATTCCATCTAAAGGCCATCCAGTTGTCTCTCCACCGACACTATTATAGATAAGGAAATCCGAGGAGATAATGATGATCGACTCCAAGCCATCCGGGACACGCCACCTCTCTGACTCATTTCTATCCCTTTACCTTTATTTTTCTATTTAAGGGCAGCCTCACCCTTGTTGAAGGGACGCTTTTCTTTCTTTGTTTTTCAGTTTTATAAGTGTGTACTCTCTCCCTCTCTCTCTACAGATTGTAATATTTTAAGTCGAAGGTTGAAGTATAATAATATTACAGTACTGATTGTAGGTATCTCTTTCAGTATTTCCTTTTAATGTATGTCTGTTTATAATCTTGTTATACTAAATGATATATTAGATTTTTATATTGAAAGAAAAAATAATTTTCTTCAAAACTATTTATCACTCTGGCCTAATGACCCTTGGGGTTTTTAGAAATTAGAAATCTGTTATCGATAGATTAATCAAACCAAATTACAACTACAAGAATAGATTTGCCTTTTGGCTGCGGCCGTTAGGCTACTCCCTCCAGCACAGTAAAACATGAGACCATATATGGCAGAATTAAGGTAAATAAAATAAAACTATCATTAATAATATTCCTGGGTTAGTGCTTAATGATGGTTAGAACAGAATTAGGGTTAGTGGGACGTCACCCAAGTCGCGTGGAGTCAGTCCGATAGCAGTGATTGCGGTTAGGACCTTTGACTTAGTAAACCGTTGACAGACGTGCTAGCTGTAACCTGTATCAAGCACCATTATTCGTATCAGAGCCAAGTTTAATGTTGATTGTAGTTTGTTTTATTTAACTTAATTATACGTATATGGTCATCATACATTCATATGTCTACTGCTCCTACAGAAGAAATTGCACCTACAGTAGCCAACACAGTGGCCAATACAGAAGCTTCTACATCAGAAGCCAGAGAGCTTGTTGCTTATCAAGATGTTAAGGAAGCACTTGATAGATGGACAATACCAAAGGTTAAACTAGATACCATCTATAAGATAGGAATGTTAGATTTCTCCAGTAAAAGAATCATTAAAACTTTTGAACATGCTATGCCTGTTCAGCATAATGATGAGAATATATATCTCCTCCACATCCAGGATCTTTATCCTTTTCTTCAGAAATATAAGTATGTCCACCTCGGACTTGTCCAGATTGCCTTTAAGCCTATAACATTATTAGGCCAAAATACCAGTATCCAATGTACACTCAGAGATGGTAGATGCTTGGATTGGCGAGCATCCCTTATGGGAGCCATAGAAACCAGTCTCTCACAAGGTCCAGTTTATTTTGATATATACCCCAATTTGAGCATAGCACTCTCAGACTCGAATTTATCTAAAGTCTTAGAACTTAGAGTGTTATCACATGGATATGAATATCTTCCAGGATCACCCCCTTATGCGGTTATTTCCAGAATCTATCTTAAAGTTTTAACAACTTTAAACCCTTATATCCGGAGACAAAGCCCCACAGGTCATACGGTTCTAATAGATACCAATCTATTTAGTAGCCAAGTCGCTATGCCAAAAATGCTTGAATGGCAGAAAATAACTTTTCCAGAAAGGTGGATAATTACTAATGCTGTTCCACCACGGCCTATGATCCAGCAAAGTTTGGATGAGGTCATTCAAACCGATGGAGGTAATGTTTATCTTCGTTTCCAGAAACCTCAAAGACAATTATCTAGAAGTATGTCTACCACTACCCTTAGGTCTACTCCTTCCTTTAGACAAGATTATCGTGTAGACTTTCCAGAATCATCCAGACATTCTACTACTGAGCCAATAGAATCAGTTATGCAAGGAATACCATCCAAACCACCAAGTAATCCTGATCAAATTGATCCAATGGATCCAATAGTCCAAGGATTACAATTTTCTGCTAATCGAATCCCACATGGAGTTTATGAACCTAGGGAATCTAGTAGCAAAGAACCTTATAGTCCCACAGCCAGTGACATGAATTTTGACGTTTAATGGATTTAAGTCCAGGCAGTGAAAATAGGAAAATCCTAAATCAGGATTTTTACCAGAATAAATATTCAGAATTTAGAAATTGGTATTTTACCAATCATACTCCAGAACAATTACAGGATGTTATAAGTACTTAGAAGAAAACCAAATTCTTCATCCTTTTCCATTATGGTTTATGGAACATGCAACTATTCAGAATTCCCAAATAAATGTTTTGGAAAATATCCAAAAACAATGGATAACTACAGATGGAAATATAATTACATCCATCCATCCTCCTGCAAAGTCGTTAGAATTACTCCCCAGTGATTCTACTAGTCAACCCTTAGTCATTTCTGCTTTTGTTGAACCACCAGCCAAAAGCAATAATGCAATTACAGTAAAGGAAATTATTCCTGTCATGAAACAGAATAATTATACTAACCTTTTCTGTCAAACAATGGGAAAACAGTTAACAAGAATTGAAGAGACTGTAGTCCATATAAAAAATACATGTCATCTTCAACCTAAAATTCCAGACATCCAACCAGTGGCAATTAAGCCTAATCCTACAGTAACAAATTTTAATTTAAAACCTAAGAAGGATAATACAGAATTTATGGAAACTCTTCTAGATAAGATTAAAGGTCTTCATATAGGAGAATCTTCTCAGGTGAATGTGTTATCCAGAAATCACATCCAAGAAATTGACGAAAATTATAAATATGGGTTTTAATACGTCGTATCACGAGACTATAAATATGGATGTCATTCATCACTGCAATCACATACCCACAATCACAGACCCACACCAAGACTCACACACAAAGAATTTACTATCATGGATGGTCGAAACTTCACTGACGGGGTAGGAGGGGTGGTCGTCCTTAAGCGGATTCTTGACCGTCGACCACAATGATCGACCACGGAAACTTGGAAAGCTACTGGAGGGCGGAGGCGGACAGCAGCGATCGCCCCACGAAGAGGAGGAGGATCGATCGCGCTGGTAGATCCGTGGACTTGATCTCTTCTTGATCTTAGTCTTTTTTATATATAATCTTTAGAGTATAATAATGTGTTCGTTTCCTATCATCTCTACTTGTACAAAACAAGTTTCCTTTTGTTTCCTTCAATAAAGTGGTATTTTTTTTTTCTTTCAAACTTTATTTTTTGTTCTTTATTTTTTTTTCATTTTTTGGGCTTAAATTATGGTGCAGCCTTATGCTTTTTATAATCTTTACTAGTCATATCAAAGGTATAATTGATTTATTAGTCATATCATGGGTTGCAAGTAATACAAAAAAAAAAGTATCACTCACTTTAGTCTCTGAATTATTAAATTCTTCACCTTGGTCCAAATTCCAACCCTCATCATATTTTTTGTGATGGAAAATATCATTTGGCTCAAGTTGACCTAACCTGACCCATATCCATTGAAAATTTTCATTTTCTGTTGATACAAAGTTTATTTTTTAGATAGGGTGAGTTTGGGGAAAGATTTGAAGTTTAGATTTGATTTTGAGCTTTGGTTGAGTTTAGGTTTGGATTTATGCAGCATATGTTCATGTTTGCAACTGTTTGCAAACAAAATGAAAATACCGACCATCAAGTTGCTCGCTTCATTGTTAGTGGTTTTACCGGACTTCTTAAAGGATGGTGGGATAATATCCTTACTCTCACACAAAATAATGAAATCCTTAATTCTACCCGAGTTAAAACTGATCCCGACACTAGAGCTGAAACTACAGAACAAGATTCTGTGTACACTCTTGTAAACAGTATCATCCTACACTTTATCGGTGCTGTTTCAGGTATCGAGGATCCTAGTAGGGAATTATTACAGAAATTAAGATGTCCATCTTTATCTCATTTTAGATGGTATAAAGATGCTTTCTTAATGAAAGTGCACAGAAGAGCTAATGCCGATTTTGATAATTGGAAAGCCAAATTTATCGATGGTCTTCCTACTCTTTTTGCTGAACGAGTAAGAAAGAAATTAAGAGATCGTCATAATCAATTGGCTATCCCTGACAATAGATATACCTATGGCCAACTAGTAGGTATTATTACTGATGAAGGACTTGCTTTGTGCTCTAACCTTAAATTACAGTAACAAATGAAACAACAACATCTTACAGGAAGAAAAGAATTAGGTGAATTTTGTGAACAATTTGCCTATGATGATAAATTACAGTATCCTCACAAACAGAAACGACATAAAATTGGAAAAACTTCTAAGTATTATTCCAAAAAATCCAGAAAGCATAAATAGGCTAAACCACAAGTTCAGCAACAATCACCTTCTAAAAGAAAACACAAATATTCCAGAAAAAAGCAATCAAAATCCACAATTAAATGCTATAAATGTGGACAGATAGGTCATTATGCAAATCGTTGTAAATCTAAAATACAACAAAAACCTAATGAACTATCGTTAGATAATAATATCCAACAACAGATTCTCAGAATGCTTTCTGATGAATCAGACTCTTCCTCAGATAATGAAGAGGAGCTTGCAGCAATATATTCTTCAGAAACAGCCTCTGATTCTGAAGACAATCCAGAAATGTGTCCCTGCAAAACAACAAATCTTAATCAGATTTCTAATGAAGTAAACTATTGGAAAGCCATAGTTGAAATGAATGGACTTGATATTGGAGGATCCAGCATCAATGTCCTTACAAAAGAGGAACAGAAAATGATTAATTTTGCTGATCAAATCTCAAATCCCGAATCTAAATTAAAATTCTTAGAATTCTGTTTACAACAACAAAAGAAGGAAGAAATTCTTCCTCCACAACATTACAGTAGGAAAGAGGTTTTCCAACGACTTCAACCAGTCTCCGAAGAAAAACCTTTAACTATCCAGGAATTAAAAATGGAAGTTAATGCATTGAAAGTTGAAATTAAACATTTACAACTTCTAATATTGCTATTAATTCTGAAATTAAAAAGATTAATAGTAAACTCCAGAATAAAGAAAAAACTCCAGGATCCACTTCTGAATCTATAACCATTCCAGAAACTAAAGGGCCTGATTATCTCATGCTTATGAATACAGTTACCTTTCAAAAATGGTATATTCGTATTACCTTTATGATAAAACCCGATTTTATCATCAAAGATGCCATTGCTCTTGTTGATAGTGGTGCAGATATGAATTGTATTCAGGAAGGATTAATTCCTACTAAATACTTTTATAAAACCACACAATCACTTACAAGTGCAAGTGGTAATCCTTTATATATCCAGTATAAACTTCCAGAAGTATTAATTTGCAATCACGGATTATGTCTTCCCACATCTTTTGTTCTTATTAAGAACATGTCACAAGCCATAATTCTTGGAACTCCATTCTTGTGCTTACTTATGCCAATCTCTAAAATTGATTCAATCGGCATACATACAACCCTAAATAATCAGCCGATTATTTTTGACTTTATTACAAAACCTTATACTAAAGAATTAGATCAGTTTAAAGATCTAGTTAGTTTTAAAGAAAAACAAATTAATTTCTTGCAAAACGAAATTAGTTTTCTTACTACAGAACAAGAACATCAACAGTCTTCTTTCCAGCAAAAAATAAAATCACTAGAAAAAGAATTTCAAGTTGAAATTTGTAGTGATGTTCCTAATGCTTTTTGGGATCGCAAGAAACACATAGTTTCTTTACCTTATGAACCAGGTTATGATGAGCGAAAAATTCCAACTCGCGCTCGCCCAAGCCAAATGAAGAAAGAGTATTTAGAACTTTGTAAGACAGAAATTGATACTCTTCTCCAGAAAAAGCTTATTCGCTCCAGTAGATCCCTACCGAGTTGTACTGCTTTTTATGTCAATAAAAATGCCGAAATTGAAAGAGGTGTGCCAAGATTGGTCATCAGTTATAAACCTCTTAATGAAGCCTTACAATGGATAAGGTATCCAGTACCCAATAAAAAAGATCTTTTAGATCGTCTCCAGGATGCTGTCATATTTTCAAAATTTGACATGAAATCAGGATATTGGCATATCCAAATCGCTGAACAAGATAAGTATAAAACTGCTTTTACAGTACCCTTTGGGCATTTTGAATGGAATGTTATGCCATTTGGTTTGAAAATGCACCATCTGAATTCCATCATATTATGAATCATATTTTCAATCCTTATACAGAATTTTCCATTTGTTATATTGATGATGTTTTAATTTTTTCCTCATCAATTGACCAGCATATGAAACATCTTAATATCTTTAAGCATGTTATCATCCGAAATGGATTAGTTGTATCTGCCTCAAAAATGCAACTTTTTCAAACAACTATCAGATTTTTGGGCCATAATTTACATAATGGCACTATTATTCCAATTAATAGAAGCATGGAATTTGCATCCAAATTTCCAGATGAAATTAAAGATAAAACTCAATTTGTAACGCCCTCAAAATAATAAAATTAAACCCATCAATATAAACATGCATTTATATATATAAAAGACCCACATTCTTCAATTCATCAGAGTGCTTCATTACAAAAGTATTACATGTTAACAACAAAAGCAAATGCCCTATGGGCTTACAGCTTTCCAAGTTAACACTTGGTTACAAAAAGAGTACTAACTCAATTACACATTAAGCCCTTGGCTTGAATTTACATATAATACATCAAAAGGAAATAAGACAACCAAAAAGTCTGTCCGCCTCTAGCCTCCTAAGCTATGTCCTTGGAGGTGGCATGCTACCTGTACCTGAAAATGATGTTCCCATATAGGGTGAGCCACAACCCAGTAGAAATACACTAAACTAACTATGAACAGTGACTAAAAGATTAGCAGTTGATAGATGGCCAACACCGAGTCCATTCACTTGCTTTACATTACAATTTCATGACATACAAGACCATGTTTCATTTCGTTTTCCTTTTCTTTTCAATTCTCAATTCATAACTATGGCTCAGAACCTGGCCATCAACTCATACGAGACAGTAACTCATATTAGACATTTTCCCATTTCATAATAGATAAGCATACTAACTATATCAACACTTCCATAGATATGCATAAGAGCAATATCACACTTCCAAAGACAAGCATATGAGCTGTGCCAACACATCACTAGATAAGCATATGAGCTCTATCTATGGAGTCCATCCACTATCTCCTCCCAAACAACATCCGGTTTAGAGGTCCATCCCCTATCTCCTCCAACACAACACAATGCATATAAACAATTATTATACACATTATCAATCAATACATGAAGTTAATGTATTCTTTCAACCATCATACTCAATGACACATTCCAGTGATTAGTTTTAGTTTGCCTAATCATCATGCATTGTCTACAACAATCAAGACTATCCTCCACTGATAGCCCAAAGCAGTTATTTCTATACAGAATATAAATGCAACAAATGGATATATAATCAACATCCCAACTAGGTGAGTGATAGATAATCCAACTACACCCTTTAATCCCATACATTCCCAATCTCAACATTTCCAAATCAATTCCTCATTTCTCACAATTAATTATACAAATTAATTAACCAATGTAATTAGGGCATTTTCCATAATTAACATTACAACCCTTAGGTTCCATTTCCATCAATGTCTTAACATTTATTCCATTTCTCTATGCCAAACATGCATCTAGGTTTATTATAATTAAAACCCCAACTTTTATAAAATTACATAAAGGCCCAAAGTTTTCTCAAAATTACACAACAACTCCCGACATATCAAAATGCTAAAATTTAAAGACAAAGCTCATAAAGAGGAGTAGGGTATCCCTACCTCAAATTTAGAAGGGGAAGAAGGAAGAAAAACCCAAAAGTCGACGGAAGAGAAACCAAGCTTTGCTCCGATCAAAATGAAGCCCTCGATAAGCTCTACACTTTATCTCAAAGGAGCAAGGTGAGTAGAGGTCTTCAACCAAGTAGATCTAAGGATCTTTGAGTAAAAAGTGCTTTTTGAGAGAGAGAGAGAGAGAGAGAGAGAGAGAGAGAGAGAGAAGGTGTTTCACGGTTTGGAGAGAGGAAATGGAAGAAAAAGTGAGAGAAAATGTCAAGTGAGGGCCTTTATATAGTACTAGGTCAAAAATAGATATAAGCCCCAAAGTCAACTCAAAATATTTAGTCAAAATATCCCCAAAAAGTAGGTCCAAACCGTGAGAAAAATCTGGGAAAAAGTCGCAGGTGTCGACCCTTCACAACACAGGTGTCGACACCTAAGAAGAAATCTGGAACACTAGGTGATCAGATCGCAGTGTCGACCCTTCCCTAGGCCGGTGTCGACACCATAATGCAAAGTATTTCAAAGACAAGGGTCCCTTCCACAGATTGGTGTCGACCCTTGCGGCCAACCAAAAAGAGAAGGTGTCGACACCACCAAGGTTGGTGTCGACACCAAAATGCAGTGAACAAATTCAGAACAAGGGTCGACCCTTTCCAGCTTTGGTGTCGACCCTTATGGCAAACAAAAGAGAAGGTGTCGACACCACTAAGACCGGTGTCGACCCCAGAACATGATTTTCAAGTTTCCAAACAACTTTTCAACGCGAACGAGCGTGAACGAGCAATCCCAACAAGTTTAAATCAATTTGTGCACCTCCAAAACTGAGGTACAACAACACCAAAGATTCCCAAAATAAAATAAAGGGTTCAAATACATTTACCAAAAGCTTTAAAGGGCTCAAGTGCTACACAATTACAGAGATTTTTGGGTAGTTTGAATTATATTCATGATTACTATCCTAACCTTGCTATCGATGCAGCAATTTTATATTCTAGGCTTAGAAAAAACCCTCTACCATGGAGTCCAGAACATACTGCAGCAGTTAAGAAAATCAAGGCTCGAGTCAAGACCCTACCTTGTCTTTCTTTACCAAATCCAGAATGGAACAAAATTGTTGAAACAGATGCCTCTAATCTTGGTTTTGGGGGCATACTTAAACAATTTAATCCTAATAGCAAAAAAGAATAACTTTTAAGATTTCATTCTGGCATTTGGCATCAAGCTGCCAAAAATTATCCAACTATTAAAAAAGAATGTTTAGCAATTGTTAAATGTGTCTTAAAATTCCAGGATGATTTATTAAATCAACATTTTTTAATAAGAGTTGATTGTTCTACCGCTCGACAGATTTTTAAAAAAGATGTTGAAAATCTTGCCCAAAAACAAATTTTTGCTGCATGGCAGGGCTAACTTTCAGTATTTGATTTTGATATTGAATATATCAAAGGAGAACATAATTCTCTTCCCGACTTCTTAACCCGTGAATATTTGCAGGGTTCCAATGCAGAATAGAGGCCGGGGCTCCGGCAGAAGGGGCCGTGGTAGGGGTAACCCCTACAATACAAAACTTCCAGGCTTACATGCCACTTTCAGTAAAAAAAGGGGAATCTAGCCAAACGGCTAAGGATGTCCTCCTTACACCTCCAGTACCTTATGTCCAGAATTTTATTACTGAGGAAACCGTCCTCCATCTTGAAAATTTAGACATTCAATGGATGAAAGATCCTTGGGAAATCAAAAGGAGGTATTTGACTACTCAACACTCGTTACCTTATTTTGATCAATACAGATACATTTATGAGCAGATCCTTGTTGATGCTGGCTCTATCGATTTCAAACATACTTCGGCTGAGCCTAACCGCACCGCTAGCCCTATTAACTACAGCAAATGTACCATCCAGCAGATTTTGCCTATGACCTCATGGGGCTTGCATCCTCATGTTACCCGAACTCTTGAGATCAGTTCTAAGGAATCTCGTTACAGCTACTGGGATTACATTGATGCCTTTACCCAGGCATTCTATTACATGAATCCCCCATGGAATCACTCTTGGTTTCCCTGTGTTCTTCCTGATCTATTACACAACGATCTCCCAAACTGGTTTCTCGTTTGGTGGGATAAGATGGGTATTCAAACTGATGCCTTTCCAGAAGATATTCGCAATGCATTCAAAGAATGGCAGATTGCCTACAGTCACCTTCCAGGTTTTACGGATATATCTATGTCCAAATCTACAGTCCATTTTGTAATCCGTTTCGGAATTCCTTGGATTTGGAAATAGGATCTTCAATGCGATTTCCAGAATAAAATTCCCCGTTTAAAAAGAGTTTTTTATTATAAATGGTGGAATAAGATGGATGATCCAAAACCCCATCAAGAATTGCTCCAGAAAATTAAAGGTCATACACAGGCCTGTTGGGATGCTACTCCAAAGTTAATCCCAGCCGCACCAGTCCAGAATCCATTTGTCCAAATTCAGAATGAATTAAGGCAAAAATATCCAGCACTTTTAGAATAGGAATTAGTCATCAAAAGCATGGACCACATGAAAGAACAATTTCTCCAGTCATTTTCTAGAGATGATACCAGTATGAAATCTGGTACCAGTCATGGCGATCCTGATGAAGAAGGTCCTGCTGACCCATATGATGACGACAATACATTCAATGTATTGGCCGGTGAATCACAAGATCCAGCAAATGATGATCCAAATCTTGGAGATTTTTGAGATTCCCTCACGGACATTATTGCAGACAAACTGGCCCGAGAAAAAGACAAGAAAGGAAAAGGAAAAGAGGAGTGATGTGCCTCTTTGTCTCCCACTCATCCAGCCACACTTTCCAGCTCCACAACTGGACAAAATAACTTTCGGCCACAGTAGATATGACTGTCTGCCATTCCATCTAAAGGCCATCCAGCTGTCTCTCTACCGACACTATTATAGATAAGGGAATCCGAGGAGATAAGGATGATCGACTCCAAGCCATCCAGGACACGCCACCTGTCTGCCTCATTTCTATCCCTTTACTTTTATTTTTCTATTTAAGGGCAGCCTCACCCTTGTTGAAGACACGCTTTTTCTTTCTTTGTTTTTCAGTTTTATAAGTGTGTACTCTCTCCCTCTCTCTCTCTACAGATTGTAATTTTTTAAGTAGAAGGTTGAAGTATAATAATATTGCAGTACTGATTGTAAGTATCTCTTTCAGTATTTCCTTTTAATGTATGTCTGTTTATAATCTTGTTATACTAAATGATATATTAGATTTTTATATTGAAAGAAAAAATAAATTTCTTCAAAACTATTTATCACTCTGGCCTAATGACCCTTGGGGTCTTCAGCAATTAGAAATCTGTTATCGACAGATTAATCAAACCAAATTACAACTACAAGAACAGATTTGCCTTTTGGCTGCGACCGTTAGGCCACTCCCTCCAGCACAGTAAAACATGAGACCATATATGGCATCATTAAGGTAAATAAAATAAAACCATCATTAATAATATTCCTGGATTAGTGCTTAATGATGGTTAGAACAGAATTAGGGTTAGTGGGACATCACCCAAGTCGCTTGGAGTCAGTCCGATAGCAGTGATTGCGGTTAGGACCTTTGACTTAGTAAACCGTTGACAGACGTGCTAGCTGTAACCTTTATCAAGCACCATTATTGGTATCAGAGCCAAGCTTAATGTTGATTGTAGTTTGTTTTATTTAACTTAATTTTGAAATCGATAGAGCCAGTATCAACAAGGATCTGCTCATAAATGTATCTGTATTGATCAAAATGAGGTAACGAGTGTTGAGTAGTCAAATACCTCCTTTTGATTTCCCAAGGATCTTTCATCCATTGAATGTCTGAATTTTCAAGATGGAGGACGGTTTCCTCAGTAATAAAATTCTGGACATAAGGTACTGGAGGTGTAAGGAGGACATCCTTAGTCGTTTGGCTAGATTTCCCTTTTTTACTGGAAGTGGCATGTAAGCCTGAAATTCTGTATTGTAGGGGTTACCCCTACCACGGCCCCTTCTGCCGGAGCCCCGGCCTCTATTCTGCATTGGAACCTGCAAATATTCACGGGTTAAGAAGTCGAGAAGAGAATTATGTTCTCCTTTGATATATTCAATATCAAAATCAAATATTGAAAGTTGGCCCTGCCATGAAGCAAAAATTTGTTTTTGGGCAAGATTTTCAACATCTTTTTTAAAAATTTGTCAAGCGGCAGAACAATCAACTCTTATTAAAAAATGTTGATTTAATAAATCATCCTGGAATTTTAAGACACATTTAACAATTGCTAAACATTCTTTTTTAATAGTTGGATAATTTTTGGCAGCATGATGCCAAATGCCAGAATAAAATCTTAAAAGTTCTTCTTTTTTGCTATTAGGATTAAATTGTTTAAGTATGCCCCCAAAACCAAGATTAGAGGCATCTGTTTCAACAATTTTCTTCTATTCTAGATGTGGTAAAGAAAGACAAGGTAGGGTCTTGACTCGAGCCTTGGTTTTCTTAACTGCTACAATATGTTCTGGACTCCATGGTGAAGGGTTTTTTCTAAGCATGGAATATAAAATTGTTGCATCGATAGCAAGGTTAGGATAGTAATCATGAATATAATTCAAACTACCCAAAAATCTCTGTAATTGAGTTTTATCTTTAATTTCATCTGGAAATTTGGATGTAAATTCCATGCTTCTTTTAATTGGAATAATAGTGCCATTATGTATATTATGGCCCAAAAATCTGATAGTTGTTTGAAAAAGTTGCATTTTTGAGGTAGATACAACTAATCCATTTCGGATGATAACATGCTTAAAGATATTAAGATGTTTCATATGCTGGTCAATTGATGAGAAAAAAATTAAAACATCATCAATATAACAAATGGAAAATTTTGTATAAGGATTGAAAATATCATTCATAATATGCTGGAATTCAGATGGTGCATTTTTCAAACCAAATGGCATAACATTCCATTCAAAATGCCCAAAGGTACTGTAAAAGCAGTTTTATACTTATCTTGTTCAGCGATTTGGATTTGCCAATATCCTGATTTCATGTCAAATTTTGAAAATATGACAGCATCCTGAAGACGATCTAAAAGATCTTTTTTATTGGGTACTGGATACTTTATCCACTGTAAGGCTTCATTAAGAGGTTTATAATTGATGACCAATCTTGGCACACCTCTTTCAATTTCGGCATTTTTATTGACATAAAAAGCAGTACAACTCCATGGGGATCTACTGGAGCGAATAAGCTTTTTCTGGAGAAGTGTATTAATTTCTGTCTTACAAAGTTCTAAATACTCTTTCTTCATTTGGCTTGGGCGAGCGCGAGTTGGAATTTTCCGCTCATCATAACCTGGTTCATAAGGCAAAGAAACTATGTGTTTCTTGTGATCCCAAAAAGCATTAGGAACATCACTATGAATTTCAACTTGAAATTCTTTTTCTAGTGATTTTATTTTTTGCTGGAAAGAAGACTGTTGAAGTCTTTGTTCTGTAGTAAGAAAACTAATTTCGTTTTGCAAGAAATTAATTTGTTTTTCTTTAAAACTAACTAGATCTTTAGTCTGATCTAATTCTTTAGTATAAGGTTCTGTAATAAACTCAAAAATAATCGGTTGATTATTTAGGGTTGTATGTATGCCGATTGAATCAATTTTAGAGATTGGCATAAGTAAGCACAAGAATGGAGTTCCAAGAATTATGGCTTGTGACATGTTCTTAATAAGAACAAAAGATGTGGGAAGACATAATCCTTGATTGCAAATTAATACTTCTGGAAGTTTATACTGGATATATAAAGAATTACCACTTGCACTTGTAAGTGATTGTGTGGTTTTATAAAAGTATTTAGTAGGAATTAATCCTTCCTGAATACAATTCATATTTGCACAACTATCAACAAGAGCAATGGCATCTTTGATGATAAAATCGGGTTTTATCATAAAGGTAATACGAATATACCATTTCTGAAAGGTAACTGTATTCATAAGCATGAGATAATCAGGCCCTTTAGTTTCTGGAATGGTTATAGATTCAGAAGTGGATCCTGGAGTTTTTTCTTTATTCTGGAGTTTACTATTAATCTTTTTAATTTCAGAATTAATAGCAATATTAGAAGTTTGTAAATGTTTAATTTCAAAACATTTACAAACTTCTAATGCATTAACTTCCATTTTTAATTCCTGGATAGTTAAAGGTTTTTCTTCGGAGACTGGTTGAAGTCGTTGGAAAACCTCTTTCATACTGTAATGTTGTGGAGGAAGAATTTCTTCCTTCTTTTGTTGTTGTAAACAGAATTCTAAGAATTTTAATTTAGATTCGGGATTTGAGATTTGATCGGCAAAATTAATCATTTTCGGTTCCTCTTGTGTAAGGACATTGATGCTGGATCCTCCAATATCAAGTCCATTCATTTCAACTATGGCTTTCCAATAGTTTACCTCATCAGAAATCTGATTAAGATTTGTTGTTTTACAGGGACACATTTATGGATTGTCTTCAGAATCAGAGGCTGTTTTTGAAGAATATATTGCTGCAAGCTCCTCTTCATTATCTGAGGAAGAGTCTGATTCATCAGAAAGCATTCTGAGAATCTGTTGTTGGATATTATTATCTAAAGATAGTTCATTAAGTTTTTGTTGTATTTTAGATTTACAACGATTTGGATAATGACCTATCTATCCACATTTATAGCATTTAATTGTGGATTTTGATTGCTTTTTTCTAGAATATTTGTGTTTTTCTTTAGAAGGTGATTGTTGCTGAACTTGTGGTTTAGCATATTTATGCTTTCTGGATTTTTTGGAATAATACTTAGAAGTTTTTCCAATTTTATGTCGTTTCTGTTTGTGAGGATACTGTAATTTATCATCATAGGAAAATTGTTCACAAAATTCACCTAATTCTTTTCTTTCTGTAAGATGTTGTTGTTTCATTTGTTGCTGTAATTTAAAGTCATTGCACAAAGCAAGTCCTTCATCAGTAATAATACCTACTAGTTGGCCATAGGTATATCTATTGTAAGGGATAGCCAATTGATTATGACGATCTCTTAATTTCTTTCTTACTCATTCAGCAAAAAGAGTAGGAAGACCATCGATAAATTTGGCTTTCCAATGATCAGAATTGGCATCAGCTCTTCTGTGCACTTTCATTAAGAAAACATCTTTATACCATCTAAAATGAGATAAAGATGGACATCTTAATTTCTGTAATAATTCCCTACTACGATCCTCGATACCTAAAACAGCACCGATAAGGTGTAGGATGATACTGTTTACAAGAGTGTAGACAGAATCTTGTTCTGTAGTTTCAGCTCTAGTGTCGGGATCAGTTTTAACTCGGGTAGAATTAAGGATTTCATTATTTTGTGTGAGAGTAAGGATATTATCCCACCATCCTTTAAGAAGTCCGGTAAAACCACTAACAATAAAGCGAGCAACTTGATGGTCGGTATTTTCATTTTGTTTGCAAACAGTTCCAAACATGAGCATATGCTGCATAACTTCGAATATTTGATATTCAGAAAAACCATCAATATTCCATTCATAAATGGTTCTACTGTGGTAAGATTTCTGGCTATGGAGAAAATTTTCTTTGTAAAGGATATCCATAGGAGTAGGTCTGGAATAATAGTATCGACTAGGTGCAGTATAAGCCTGTCGCTCAATATTGGTTCCATAATGAATCCTATTTAAAGAAGAAGGTTCATTTTTGAAATTGGCCTGAATTTCAGACAATTGAGTTGGACTCAAATCCTAATAATTTTTGTCAATTTCTTGGATGTGATTTCTGGATAACACATTCACCTGAGAAGATTCTCCTATATGAAGACCTTTAATCTTATCTAGAAGAGTTTCCATAAATTTTGTATTATCCTTCTTAGGTTATAAATTAAAATTTGTTACTATAGGATTAGGCTTAATTTCCACTGGTTGAATGTCTGGAATTTTAGGTTGAAGATGACATGTATTTTTTATATGGACTACAGTCTCTTCAATTCTTGTTAACTGTTTTCCCATTGTTCGACAGAAAAGGTTAGTATAATTATTTTGTTTCATGACAGGAATAATTTCCTTTACTGTAATTGCATTATTGCTTTTGGCTGGTGGTTCAACAAAAGTAGAAATGACTAAGGGTTGACTAGTAGAATCACTGGGGAGTAATTCTAACGACTTTGCAGGAGGATGGTGTAGACGTCCCCGAACGCCCCAGGAGGATGACTCCCCGTTCTATTCATATGGGTTCACTACAGTTCGGACTCGAATTGTCACAGTTCTAAATCTGAACCAAAGAGTCCAACTCTGGCAAATCGTTTTGAAGAAAAACTGATTTTGAAAAGAAGTGCCAAACATGGACTACTTTGCCAGATACAGAGTCGCCACCTAAATATTTTTTAATGGGGGAATTTAGGAACCACGACTTGGTCAAGAATACGTGCCCGTCATCACCAAAGTTGTCTTGGCTCGGGAGCTTGGGTACGATCGGGGAAGGTCAGCTATGAGCACCCCCTTTCGCCCGGTCCGAAGACCGGCCTCTACTAACCGTGATATCCGCTTTTGAAAACATTACATGTTCTTATTCTAGTTATTAGCCTAGAATTACTATGTTACGCGCACAGCAAACAAGTATAGACTAGATTGCCTAATTTGGAAATAAGCATTACATATTCGTTTGTTTGAAAATGCTTTGGAATTTGCTATTCGCAAGTAGGCTAAAACATGGATTTCAACGAGTTTTTCCAACTCAAGCAATCCAACCTCCAACCACAGGCATTCGAACAGTTTATCTCATATAAGCATTTAGCCACATGGTGATCATGCTGTCATGTTAATATTCACACGCATGCGATATGCTAAAGTATAAATACTTACATCGTACTCTGTGCCAAAACAATAAACTAGTTAGCAAACATGCATGCCCTAGTTCATGTTAGAGTGACTAATGCATCGCATACAGAATGTGATTAGGATAGGCTCGGCTAATCCTAAAATGACATGTGAAATGCAATCATTCGGTGCACGTATTCAGGTTAGAAATTGAAAATACAGCGCAGTTTGTACGATGTACCGAGCCCGGCGCATGTAAACAAATGCATGGATGCACGCATGCATAGCATAAGGTATGCTAAAATAAACGTGCCCTAATACTAACTGTAGACACCCCATTTTTGACCGCCCTCAAGACTTGGGCATTACTGATGGTTTGCTCGGTGTTGAGAGATGTGCAGGGCACAGGTTCAGTTTCTTCAGCAAGAAGAGAGGCAAATCTTCCCAAACACTTTGTTTAAGGGTTTGGAGTTGAAGAAAAGAGGAAAGGAGAGGAGAAAACTAGTCTGGGAGAAGTTCGCCATGAATCCGGGTAGGAGAGAATCGAGCAGCCCTCGCTGAATCGGGCTTATTCAATTGCACACTTGGAGTTGAGCTATGAGGCCACCACCATTGGAAAGAAGACTTCCGGGGCTTCACTTTGTACTCAAGAATCTCCCAAAGCCAAGTCCGGGTGGAGGAGATATGATTGGTTGAAGCTGGGCATCATCCCGGTTGGATCGAGTCTGCGCGACTTCACGGAAAAGGGCATAACTTTTTGTACAGGAGGAATGTTGATGCAAGGTTTGCGCCATTGGAAAGCTAACTTCCGGGGCTTCAATTTGCATACCCACTGGCCATGTTTTTACCAAGGAATCATCCATCGGCACTCTATTTAGCCGACCGGCAGAAAAGAGTGCCGACCGGCACTTTATTTTGGACAATGATCGAATCTTCTGGCCGGTTTGAACCCTTTGCACCCCCCAAGCCTGGTGCATACCAGCTGTGCCAGCTGGGATGCACAGAACTCGACCCACGTGCATGCATGTGCCCATTTTGCACCCTTTAACCCCATTTTTTGGACCCTTTGCTCATGGCTTCTTGAGGAAGCCTTGACCCCTTGTCTTGGCTTCCCCAAGAAGCCTTACCAGCTGTCCAAGCTTCCCTTACAAGCCTTGCACCCCCTTGACCCTTTTTCTTTAACTTAGCCTCTAAGTTTAGTGCTTATACTTGCCTATATAAGCACCTCTCCTCTCCCTTGAGCAAGGGTTGGAGATTTCTAAGCAAAAACCAGAGAATAGATATATATATCTAACATATATATCTATAACCATATATCTCTCCCATCCAACCTCCAAAGTCCATTGTTCTTGAGCCATTCCTTCACCACCACCTAGCACCACCACCACCACTCCATTTCCAACGACTTGGGGGACATTTGCAGAGCTTAGGAGCACCTAAACTTGGATCAAAACCTGCTGGTTCATTGGTCTACAAGGGTAAGTGTCTATTTCCCCCAAACTAGCATTTTCTTGCATCATTTCTTAGCTCTAGTTGCTTGCACATTTGGGCTCCGACCCAAACTTCAAATAGTCTTATTTTGGGGTCCTCTTCATGTTTGATTGAGGACCCCTTGCTGTTTGGTGATTGCATCTAGCACCTATCTCTTTACCCCCTTGTATGCCACTATTCTTGCATAGTATATTTGGCTGATGTGTGATCTGATTCAGAGCATGATGTAAGCTAAGAATAGGCTTATTTTGAGCCCTTCTTCAACATTTTTGAAGGGCTCAACATTGTTTGGATAATCCTTATGCTACTTTCTTTGAAATCCATGTTTTAGCCTCATTTTTGCATGGTTTGTTAGCCTTGTATGCTTACTGATTTTGGGGCTGTCATATACTACAAATATGATTGTTTTGGGACTTTCTAGCTGCTGTCTTCATGCTCCATGTTCATATTTTGCATGCTTTGTATAGCCATAGGCCATTCCATGTGCTTAATGTTGCATTTCGGGAGTGATTCCATGCATCGGGTGTCATTTCGCCTTATTTCGGGGCTGTTTTGCCCCTCTTTTAGCTACTGAAATTTGCATGTTTTGTATGCCATGTTCCATGTTATGCCATGTCATTTCATGCTTTATGCCATTGCCTCGGTTTGCGTGCCCGTGTGCACGTATTTCGAGGCACTTCATTTTCATCCATCGGCCTCTTATGTGAGTGTGGCTGAGGCTCTCTCATGATAGTGTAAGTCCATGTTGCATTGTATATGCCATCGCCTCGGTTTGCGTGCAAGTGTGCACGCATTTCGAGGCGTCTCGTTTTCATCTTATGGCCGCTGTTTTAGGCCTATTTAGAGCTGCCCAATTCATGTGTAAGTCCATCTTTTCATTAGTTTGCATTGCCTCATGTTTGCTTGTATGCTTGCATAAGTGCCATGCCATGTTGCATCCTTAGCTTGCATGCCTAGGATTGCATTGCATTAGCATGCATGCTCTACCTCTTGACTAAGTCATGATGGAGGTAGAAGCCCCTTGATTTGATTGTATGCATCGCATTTCATCCCATCGAAAGTGCACAACTTGGCTCTTGGGCCATCACGCATCGAAATGCGCGATTGGTGGTCCGAGAACCAAAGGCTATACTCCTTTGAGTCACAAATATGATAAGGAGTATGGTTGGTGCAAACATTTGTCCCAAGATTCCATATCATGCACTGCTGCTGTCTGTTGCTGTCAAAACTGTCTCCTGCAGGAATTTAGTGCCGACCGGCACTCTTTAGTGCCGACCGGCACATTTTTTGTGCCGATAACTTCCATTGCAGCCAGTGGTCACCACAAGCAGCCGGTGGGAATGTCTTCCAGCCGGCGTCACTCAGCAGCACACAAGGAAGGTTTCCTGGGACTTTGGTAATTTTTGGAGAAGCAGGGCAGTAAAAACAGAAGCAGCAGTGGCATGGTACGGGTTCCCGGGCAAGGCGGACATCGAGCATGCATCATTCACAAGATCTCGAGGCGAGGGTCAGGCCCCTTTTATTTCACATTTATTTATTCAGTAATTAGAATTTGTAATATTTATTCATTCATTTTTGGACTGTATTATTATTTTGGTCCCTCCGTGTGAGGGCATAATTGTAATAAGTGTGGGTGTGTGGGTATGTATGTCTTCCAACCCCCATTTCTTTCTTCCCTTTTATTTACCTGCTTATGATGGTAGATTAGGGCATACTTAATTTAGCATACCTTATGCAATGCATGTGTGCATCCATGCATTTGTTGACATGCATCGGGCTCGGTACATCATACAAACTGCATTGTACTTCAATTCCAAATTGGATACATGTTATTTGTAGCATTCCATATGCCATGTTTAGGATAGCCGAGCCTACCTAGATTACATCATTGTATGTGTTGCATTAGACATTTCAGTATGCTTAGGTCCATGCATGGATTTCTAATAAGCTTCTGTTTTGGCTTGGAGTACTAGGTGAGCTTTTATGCTTTAGCATATCGCATGTGTGTGAATGTTGCCATGATAGCATGCTTACCATGAGGCTAAGTGCTTATGTGATATAACTGCATGAATGTCTGTGGATGGAGGTTGAATTACCTAAATTGGGACAATGCATTAAAACTGTGAGTTTTAAGCCCACTAGTTAGTGGCAAAACCATCTTTTTTCTAAAGCCCACTTGAGGGTGGCAAAACCTGCATTTTAGCCTACTTACGAGTAGCAAATCATTTTCAAAACAAACTTACAATGTTTTGTTCCAATTTAGGCGATTTGGTCTATACTTGTTTGCTGTGCGCATAACATAGTAAATCTAGGCTAATAACCGGAATAAGAACACGTAATGTTTTCAAAAGAGGATATCATGGTTAGTAGAGGCCGGTCTTCGGACCGGGCGAAAGGGGGTGCTCATAGCTGACCTTCCCCGATCGTACCCAAGCTCCCGAGCCAAGACACTTTGGTGATGACGGACACGTGGCCTTCGGCACCGAGTCAGGGTTTCCTAAATTTCCCCATTAAAAAATATTTAGGTGGCGACTCTGTAATCTGGCAAAGCAGTCCATGTTTGGCACTACTTTTCGAAAAATCTGTTTTTCTTCAAAACGATTTGCCAGAGGTGGACTCTTTGGTTCAGATTTAGAACCAACACAAAAAAGAGAGTCCGAACTGTAGAGTGAGGCCCCACGGGCGCGTCTACACTAACCATCGTAAGCAGGTAAGTAAAAGGGAGAAAGAAGTGGGGGTTGGAAGACATACACACCACTCACCCACACTTATTACAGATTTGCCCTCGCTCGGAGGGACCAAAAGAATATACAAATTAATTAACTAAACAAGCTAATTAAATTACAGACCAATTAAATTAATTAAACAAATTAATTAATCTAATTAAAAACAGTAAATCCTCGAAGCGGGTCGATGCGGCGTGTTCGGGACTTGCTCGGAATCGCACCGCCATGCAAAGTCTGCCTCTGTTTTCCCTGCTCTGCCCTCCTGAAGACTGCCAAAGTCTCAAGGATGCCTCTCTGGGCACTAGAGAATACCACCGGCTGAACAGAATAGCCACAGGCTTCCATATGTGGCCATCGGCACAAAATTCATCCATCGGCTGCTAATTTACTGCCGGTCGGCACTAAACACTGCCGGTCGGCAAAGAATGCCTGCAGAACCTGCAACTCACAGCAGCAGAGGGCAAAACTATGCATGGCAAGGCAACTCAAGCCATTTATGCACCAAACACATTCCTTATCATGTTTATGACTCAAAGGAGAATGTGCCTCGATTCTCGGACCACCAACCACACATTTCCATGCATGATGGCCCTATGAATCAAGTGTGCACTTTCAATTTCAAATGCATGCAAACCAAACAAACAAACCAAGGAAGCCTAACCTCTATGACACTCACTTCATGAGGCCAAGCATGAACAATGCAATGCAATCCTAGACATGTTGGCTAGCATGCAACATGAATAATGCAAGGCACTTATGCAAGCATACAAATAAGTATTCAAGGTAAACATGCAAACCAAATAAAAGATGGACTTAAACATGAATTAGGCAACTCCAATTAGGCCCAAAATCAGTAGCCATAGTGCCCAAAAATGAAGGCTAGGCACACACATACACATGCACATGTTAAGGCACAAACCTAAGCATTAAACAAGCAACTCTCAAACACACTTGAAAGAGGCTAAACATGGACAATTGGCATGGAATAAAAAGCTTTAAAATCATGTCAAAATGTGGTGCCAAACCAACCCAAATGAGACAAGCATAAGCATGCAAGCATAGTCCAAGTACTTAAGGCAAGTCATGGAAGCTTGAACCACACTTAGTACAACCACACATGGCAATACTTAAGCAACTAAAATCAGAGTTTTAGTACATAAAACTAAGCCCAAAGGACCACTTAGATGGCATCTAAATGGCTTAAATTCCAAGGCATGCATTATGACCAAAACATGGAGCATTCAACACAAGCTTTTAAAGCACTAAAGAGGCATGCAAGGCAAGCATATGAGCATGTCCTAAGGGACTGAAATAACATGGAAAATGACTCCAATCCACCAAAATAGTGCAAGCAACACATGCTACACATTCACATGCTTGAGGCATACAAGCCCAACAAGCCACAAATGCAAAGGAGCTATGCTAAGCATGCCAAAATCAACCCCAACACCTATGGACAGACCTAAAACATGGCAAAATAAGCACAAAACCTTCACAAGGCTAAGCCTAAAACATGCTAGAACTAAGGCTAACAACCTAAGGCATATTGCGGTAATTACAAGGCATTACATGGTAGGTATGCAAGGCATGCATGGTACACCAAAACCAACTTAAAACCATGTTATATTATGACAATATAAGCATGAAAAACAGCCATAGTATGATCAACACACACTTAAACATAAGGCTCATTAAGGAAGCAAAATAGGTCCTTTTCAAGGACAACAAGGAGAGGGGGTGGCCCTCCCCTTTTTAAGACTTCAAGGCACCATCTTCACTACTGAAATCCCTCAAGATTTCAGTGGTGAAGAGGCCCAAACACCAAAGTCTCAAAACTTGCACAAAATAGCACAAAAATGGGACCTTTCAAGGTCTAAGGGTGGTCAAACACACCCAAACCACAAAACACTCTTAACAAACAAGCAAGAGGGCCTAAAAATAGAACTTTTTTATGTTATACACTAAACACAAAAACAGCTTTAAGATAGGTAGAAATAGGATGCAAAAATGGGGTAAAAAGGACTAGTTTCTTACCCTTGTTGACCTTCTTCACAAAGGGAGGACCAGCTGCCTCCTTGAGCTTAAACCAGCCCCAAAACTCTGAAAATAATCTCTTAGAACCTCAATAGCCAAAGAAAGGTGTAATGGTAGGTGTTTGTATGCAATACTATGAACAAATGCACCTAGAACACTCAAGAGAGAAATAGATAGAGATAGAATGTATATGAGTTCTAACCCTAGAACCAGAGCTTCTAGCAATGTTTTTCCCTCTAAAATGTCTAACCCTAATGCCAAGAGAAGAGGCCTCCTCTTATAGGCAACCAATCTTGTAAAGCTTGTCAAGAAAGCTAACAAGAAGAGCATCCCTCCATACACGTGTATGGAGGGGAACAAAATGCCAAACAGCTGTCCTAAAATATCTGAAAAAGCAGATGAACAGTAGTCGGCTAGCCCAAAAATGTCATTTTGACAAAAAAGACTGCCGACCGGCAACAAATAGTGCCGACCGGCAGTATACATTGCCGGTGGCCTCTAGCTAGTGCCGGTGGTGTGTGGGGATGCCTCAAAAGACATTCCCTGCCCCTCCAAGGCAAAACACAAGTGTTTAGTGCAAAACCAGACACAAAACAATCGAGTTCGGAGATCCTGAGGCAAGGCGCGTAGCCGAGAACTCCGGGAACTCCAAACGAACACAAACATGGATAATCACCGAGTGTCCAAACGGTGACGTCCAAGTCTGGAGGACGGTCAAAAATGGGGTGTCTACAGTTGCCCCTCTTTGACAGAACTCGAGAGTCATAACAATGACGGGAGTGAATGTCAAAACCCAGAGACGACCCATTTTTGACAAGGCCGAAGACTTGGACAAACATGCAAAACAGACAAGGTATGCGCCCGAAGGCAGGGGCAAAATGCAAGACAATGCAAGAAGCCGGGCATAACTTATGATCATGCACAGAAAGCTGTAATGAAGCACGCATGCGACAGTTATAAGCTAGCGTACACCAATCTACACTACAATGCAGAAGGGATGTAAGAGAATTATGCAATTCTCAACACGTCTCACTCGGAGGATACAATACCTATGCGGCTCGTCCGGTTGCACCGGCCTCAAATGAACCGTACATACAATATCGTGCCTGCAAAGAAAGCAAACTTGACAGGTACAATGTCGTTAGCAACATGCATGACAATGCAAATGAAAGCACGCGTGCTAATGCAAGTAACAACACGCGTGCCAACGAAAATGTGACACGCATGCCAATGGAACTGAGGCACACATGCCAATGGGAATGAGGCACACGTGCCTATGGAAATGATGAGGCACACGTGCCAATGCAAATGAGGAGGCACACGTGCCAATGCAAATGAGGCACACGTGCCGATGCAAATGAGGAGGCACACGTGCCGATGCAAATAAGCCACACGTGCCGATGCAAATGAGGAGGCACACGTGCCGATGCAAATAGGGCACACGTACCGATGCAAATGGGGCACACGTGCCGATGCAAATGAGGCACACGTGCCAATACAAATGAGGCACATGTGCCGATGCAAATGAGGAGGCACACGTGCCAATGAGAATGAGGCACACGTGCCAATGGAAATGGGGCACACGTGCCGATGCAAATGAGGCACACGTGTCGATGCAAATGAGGAGGCACACGTGCCAATGCAAATGGGGCACACGTGCCGATGCAAATGAGGCACACGTGCCGATGCAAATGAGGAGGCACACGTGCCGATGCAAATGAGGAGGCACACGTGCCAATGCAAATAAGGCACACGTGCCGATGCAAATGAGGAGGCACACGTGCCAATGAGAATGAGGCACATGTGCCAATGGAAATGAGGAGGCACATGTGCCAATGGAAATGAGGAGGCACAAGTGCCAATGGAAATGAGGAGGCACACGTGCCATTGCAAATGGGGCACACGTGCCGATGCAAATAAGGAGGCACACGTGCCGATGCAAATGATGAGGCACACGTGCCAATGAAAATGGGGCACACGTGCCAATGCAAATGAGGCACACATGCCAATGAGAATGAGGCACACGTGCCAATGAGAATGAGGCACACGTGCCTATGAGAATGGTGAGGCACACGTGCCGATGAGAATGAGGCACACGTGCCGATGCAATTGAGGAGGCACACGTGCCAATGAGAATGAGGCACACGTGCCAATGGAAATGAGGCACACGTGCCGATGCAAATGAGGAGGCACACGTGCCAATGCAAATGAGGCACACGTGCCGATGCAAATGAGGAGGCACACGTGCCAATGAAAATGGGGCACACGTGCCAATGCAAATGAGGCACACGTGCCGATGAGAATGAGGCACACGTGCCAATGAGAATGAGGCACACGTGCCGATGCAAATGAGGAGGCACACGTGCCAATGAGAATGAGGCACACGTGCCAATGCAAATGAGGAGGCACACGTGCCAATGAGAATGAGGCACACATGCCTATGGAAATGGGGTGGCACACGTGCCTATGAGAATGGGGCACACGTGCCGATGCAAATGAGGCACACGTGCCGATGAGAATGAGGCCCACGTGCCGATGAGAATGAGGCACACGTGCCGATGAAAATGGAACAAATGAGACACGCGTGTCTCATAAGAATACAAAATGACGTAAGTGTGACACACATGCCACACGGAATGTAAAATGATGCCAATGAGGTACGCGTGCCTCAAAGGATGCAAAATGATGCAAGTGAGGTACGCATGCCTCACGGAGATGTAAAATGATGCAAATGATGCAAAATGATGCAAGTGAGGTACACATGCCTCACGGAGATGTTCAATGATGCCAATGAGGTACGCGTGCCTCAAAGGATGCAAAATGCTGCCAATGAGGTACGCGTGCCTCAAAGGATGCAAAATGCTGCCAATGAGGTACGCGTGCCTCAAAGGATGCAAAATGCTGCCAATGAGGTACGCGTGCCTCAAAGGAATGCAAAATGCTGCCAATGAGGTACGCGTGCCTCAAAGGATGCAAAATGCTGCCAATGAGGTACGCGTGCCTCAAAGGATGCAAAATGCTGCCAATGAGGTACGCGTGCCTCAAAGGATGCAAAATGCTGCCAATGAGGTACGCGTGCCTCAAAGGATGTAAAATGCTGCCAATGAGGTACGCGTGCCTCAAAGGATGCAAGATGCTGCCAATGAGGTACGCGTGCCTCAAAGGAATGCAAAATGCTGCCAATGAGGTACGTATGCCTCAAAGGATGCAAAATGCTGCCAATGAGGTACGCGTGCCTCAAAGGATGCATTTTGCTGCCAATGAGGTACGTGTGCCTCAAAGGAATGCAAAATGCTGCCAATGAGGTACGCGTGCCTCAAAGGATGCAAAATGATGCAAGTGAGGTACGCATGCCTCACGGAGGTGTAAAACAATGCAAGTGTGACAAGCATGCCACACGAAATGTAAAACAATGCAAGTGTGACACGCATGCCACACGAAATGTAAAACAATGCAAGTGTGACACGCATGCCACACGAAATATAAAACAATGCAAGTGAAGTCGAGTGCGCGACAACGCACGTTTTTTTTTTTTTTTTTTGCTTTTTGAAATGCATGATAATGCAAAACAAGGAGATGCACGACAACACGAATGATGTGCAAGGCGACGTATGTATTTGAAATGCATGACAATGCTTGTAACAAAAATGCAATGATAATGCATACGAGATGTCCATGACAATGCAAGGGGTGCGTGTTACAACACGTGTAGAAGGTGCATAACAATGCCACTGTGAGGCGCATGACGGCGCGATGTAATGCATCGAAATAGTGCGATGAACGCGTGCAACGCACATGGGGCAACTTTTGAATCTTGCAAAAGACAAAAGGATACAAAAGGATACAATCATTGCATGAATTTAAGTGCTACGCACGGCAGGCGCAGTCCGAGGTCAAAACGGAGGCCGGTTGAGCATCGGAGACACACTTTCTTGCACTTTCTTGAGCTATGAAGACCAGAAACTACTCATATGGCCTAAACAAGGCTGTGGGAACACCACCGGCCGGAAGGGGAAGCCACCGGCTGTCCACCGGCTACAAAACAATTCCATCGGCACAATATTATGCCGGCCGGCACAATATGTTGCCGACCGGCAAAAAGTTGCTGAGTCGGGGCAGATTCGACTTTTCAACTTGGGTGTTTTAAAAAAGGGTTCCTAAACCCTATTCTTCACTTCTCCTCCGCCGAAATCACATACCCTCTCTCTCTAGAGTTTCTTTCTCTCCTCATTTCCCCGTTTCTTTGCATTCTCGCGCCTTTTTCGTCGTTTGATTCGCGAAGTTTA
This sequence comes from Camellia lanceoleosa, assembly GCA_025200525.1. Lineage (NCBI taxonomy): Eukaryota > Viridiplantae > Streptophyta > Magnoliopsida > Ericales > Theaceae > Camellia > Camellia lanceoleosa. Next base: position 17,425,823 of record CM045769.1, on the reverse strand, counting down.
TCGCGTTTCGAACATTTTCGACCGATTGAAATTTCATTTCGGTACATCCTTTGCTATTTCCACCTTTTTGGGACTTGTTCCCCTCGATTTACTCTTCATTTCTGTGCCTTTTTCCCATCCCGACCTTTCCAGCCATTTTCCACCCTCCCGGGGTTGACTTTTTCGGTTGACTCTTCGTATTCCGACCCGATTTTCATCTTCCGGCCATTTTCTCATTATCCTCGACATGGCGGACGACATTCCACGCGGTAGGACTCCCTCGGATCACGAAATGGATCCCGAGGTCGAGCTCCTACCGTTGAGCAAGCGCCCGTTCGATCCGGCGACCTACCGGCCGGCGATTCACATTCTACCCCCCGACGGACTGCGCCAGTTCAAGAGTTTCGACATGGTGTTGGACCCCGAGCTTCTGCTGCGCGAGCCTAGCTCTCACCTTTCCTTCGGCGCTTCCGAGGTAACAACTTTCCTCTGCTTTATTTTCTGCAATGTAGAACCTTTTAACTGTCAACTGCCATAGCCGATTACATTCTTTAATTGCTTTAGCCCTGATACTCTGATGCATTGTGTATTGTAGTTGATCACAAACAAACTAGCAACTGATACCTGTTTAAGAATAACACGTGCACACACACTGCACTAGCCTTGATCACCCAGACACACGGCACACACCGTATTTCACTGCACACTTATCAACTCCCAACATCTGCTTGAATCTGAAACTTGCACGCATGTTAGATTTGCATTGAACCACACAAACACGCTGACACATCATACGTTGTAGTTCACTGTAAGCACACTGGCATCCGATATTTGTTTGAATCTGAAAAACTCGCACGCATGCTAGATTTATACTGATTTTGATTGCTTCTTCAAGGCTGTACATTTATATTGCTTCGCAACTGTTTGTTTGAAAACAGGGAGACTCCCATACCATCCGCGGGTATGGGAACACTGTTGCTCGCGAGTGGTACGGTGAGCTACCCGACGCAGTTCGCCATATCATAGACCAGGCCGGCTTTGGCGCCTTCTGCAGGGGACTCTCCAGGCTTACTACCTGCAGGCCTCTCCTCGCCGCTCTGGCGGAGAGGTAGTGGGACACCACCGATTCCTTTCATTTGTCTGCGACTGGGGACATGACGATGACCCCTTACGATTTCTCGATGCTCACCGGCATCGGGGTAGGGGGTGATCCGATCCCCTTTGACATTGATATGGACGAGTGGACCGCGGCCCAGTTCATTGCTTGCGCCGCACCGCCTCTTCGCTTCTGGCCCGTCCGGTACTCTGGTTCGAGGTGCGATTCGGTGCCCCTTCTTGTTGATGCAGCTCCGATGACTCAGGAGGCCGCGGAGAGGTATGCACGCGGTTTTCTGATGTTCCTGTTCGGGACGACTATCTTCGCAGACCGGGCGAACACAGTGCCCCTCTACCTACTCAGCGCACTGGTGGACGTTCGGGACATCTTGCATTATGACTGGGGTGGCGCCGCCACTGCCACGGATACATGAGCTCGGCCTCCGCGGCAATGACATTTGTTTCGGGGCTCTGGCGTGCTTTGGGAGGTACATTTCCTTCGCTTTCATTTATGTTCAGACTTTTCAGCATCAGACATCGCACACATTGTAGTCTGCTTTACACTTGTCAGATATCGTACACACGCACACACATACTCGCTTTACACTAACTGCATAATCGCCACTGTACACTCTGCTCAATACACTGCACAACACACGGCTCTGCTATTTCTGCTTTATTCTGTATTCTGCTTTATCTGATAAATGCACTGGTATTCACCTTGCAGTTGTGGGTTTATGCCTACTTCCCTAGGCTCGCTCCCGTACCGGAGGCGGAGACTCCTCTGGTCGTCCCGTTCTCGCGCTGCTTTGACGGGAGATGCACCCGAAGGCCGCGAGAGACCTTCAGCTTTTTCCACCAATACTTCAACACCATCACCCCCGCAGAGGTATGTGTTACTTGCAGTTTATTTAAGTTTCACATTCCACTGTATATTTCAATATCAGTAGATAACAAACTGTATTTCAATTTCAGATCACCTGGCAGCCTTGGGCTCCACTGCCAGCGATGATGCGGGATCGGTTTGCCAGTGCCATTGAGACCTCGCGTTACCGGATTCTGCTGGAGGGTCCGGTCTGTCGGGCTTGGTACCTGGGTGAGCGCTTCTTGTGTCAGACCCTAGGCTTACCTGAGCAGACAGTTCCGGTGCACCCTCCTGAGCATATGAGGGACACCGAGCGTTTCACCGCCGAGCAGATGGCGGACTACACCATCGGCTGGGAGGTGGACGGCTACAGAGGCGAGGGCGATTACTCAGAGTACGTCTGGACCTTCATCATGTGGCCTCTGAGCAGTGGTCGCCGAGCTGAGAGAGAGAGACCAGCGGCGCCAGCGGCTGGAGCGGGAGTAGGGGTTGGAGGGGGAGCGCCGAGGAGGGCTCGAGTTTGCGGCAGGGGCGGAGTCCAGCGAGGACGGGAGGCCAGTTGGCCCGCTCTGCCTACTTCGCTGACTTTCCGAGGGCAGGATGGGGCGACCTATCAGATCCCTTTCGCCCCTCCGCCGACTGGTCACGAGTTCATCGGTGTCCCCGACTTGCCTCCGGTATGTATTACTGCATTTTTGTACAGTTATTTCATTTCAGTTTATTTGGTATTCGATTGAATATTGATGCATCTGATACTTTTGCAGGCGTCTTCTGGGTACACCCGGTAGTTACTGGAGATGAATGCCTCCATGACGGGGATGCTGCAGCGAACCTTCGACCTCTTGGCCCTGTACAGCATTCCGGTATGTTCCTTCTGACCATAGCCTCAAACCATACACAAACTGCTTCGCATAATCTGATGCACGATACAACACTGAATACCCAGCCCTTACGGCACTTGATACACTGTACTCACACACTGCATCCTGTACTGATTCAACTGCTCACAACATGCATATACTATACCATACACTGCATTCTGCACTGATAAACTGCTCACAGTATTCATACACTGTACTCATACACTGCATTCTGTACTGATAAACTGCTCACGGCATCCATACATTGTACTCATACACTGCATTCTGTACTGATAAACTGCTCACAGTATTCATACACTGTACTCATACACTGCATTCTATACTGATAAACTGCTCCATATATACTGATGCATTTGCTTTTCATGCTTTTTCAGCCTCCCTTCCCGATCCCTCTGGTGGGTGGCGCTCCAGCTGGACCGCCCATTTCTACTCGGGATGGCAGGATATATCCCCGCACCAGAGGGGGGCGCACTCACGTCGGGAGCAGCTCGCGGGCTCCAGTTCCAGACGATAAGTCTGAGGCAGAAACGGAGGCGGAGGCGGGGTTGTCGGAGGAGGAGACCGGGGACAGCTCGGGCTCAAACGGCGATGCTCCTGGTGATGCTCCTGGGCTTCTACCCAGGAAGAGGGCGAGGACGGACCCTTAGGCGCGAGAGCATCGATGCTGTTACAGACCCTTCTTTTTTTTTGCTGCTTTTCCTTCTTCTTGTCTTCTTTGTACTTTTTCTCTTTTTGTAGTTAGGTTACCTTGTACTGCCACAGGCAGATTTTGTTTCCAAAACTATGTACTTGAAAACGATGATATGAAATGAAACAAACTTTTTGTCTGAAAAAGTGTTACATTTGTACATATCTGTATATATCTGCGCATTTCATACTTTGCACTGCATTGCGTCATATTACACCTCAAATGTAAATGATATTGATCTGTTGTCTGAAACTTGAGCAATTGTACTGTAATAATCAGATAACCAACCAACTAAACAGCAAAGCAACTCATACGAATCACTGCTCAAACTGAATACACAACCCACACTCTACTGGGGATTGATCTGCATACAGCCCATAACACAGCACTCGGTTCATCCTGCACACAGCAAACCCTGAACAAACAGCCCCGATCTGTCCAGACGGACCATGAAAGCTGACACGGTTGCAATTGAAACACACTCGGATGTCCCAAGTTTCCCTTTCCTTCTCCTGCCTCGCACGAGTGTAGAGAATGGCACAGCACTCTGAGCACCAACGATCTTTTGAAGTAAAGAAGGGTTTTCAACTGGGGGTATCGAGCCTACCACAGAACACGACGAGACAGACTCAAACAAAGAAATAAAAGGCACACGACCTAATCATAACGAGACATGCTCGGAAAAGACTCAACGTAAAATCGAGACCGACAAATCAAAAGACACGACATACAGACGCGTTTACAAAAGGAGAGACCTCAAATTTCAGGGAGCCAGTCTCTCCGGGTATTATTCCCACCCTTTCTGATTTGTGATTACTCACATCGCTCGGCCCTCAGGCTCGATTTTTCTCTCAAAAACCCTTTTGCTCACTTTTCTCTCAACTCACTCCTCTCTATTCTTTTATTCTCTCATTTTTTTCATCCCTCCCCGGAGTGGTTAATGGGTAAACGAGAGGTTGTGGGTTCACGCCCGATACAGCTAGCTTGCAGCCACTTCTTCTGGTAGATAGGATGTCTCTCGGGCAAGTATGTTGACGACGAGGGGGAAGACGGAACACCCGACTCAATTGTGCCCCTAGTTCGTCACTTTGACCATTTTTTTTTTTGTTTTCTTCCTAAAACAGTTTTGACCAAAAGTGAGAGTCAGATTAACACACTTGTTCAGTTTTTGATTTGAAAATCATGCAAGTCAGGCTGTGAGCACTGAAAATTTTCCTTTTTGGGTCCAAGAAAATGGTCCGGTTTTGGAAAATGAAATAGTTTTCGAGAAAATAAGTCAACCTCAGTGAAAATTTTCAAAAACTATTTTTGCAAACAATCAACGCTCAACGAGCGCGGATCTTACACTCGAGATGCACAACCTCAGATCGGAGGCAATGGAAAATTGCCCCTTGCTTAAAGGGGAATAAGGCAACGGAAAGTTGCCCCTGGTTTGGACGGTAACTCAGGGCAACTTATGGCGCTGTGTGGCAACGGAAAGTTGCCCCTTGTTTGGATGATGCCACGGCATGCTGTAAGCCAGTCCTCGTTGATGACGATCGGACCCTCGGACGCGGAGGAGACGAAGACGGTCTGAATCAATATATGGACACAATCACCTGGAAGGTGTTGGTGGTTGGGCTTCAAGAGGAAGTTGGTCACGTAGTTCCAGCCGCTGTAACCGAGACATCGGATTAGGAGGGGATACAAGTGATCAAAACCATGACATGGACTGAAACGCTATGGAAGCGTTGGGGGCTGGACTTCAAGATGAAGTTGCCTACGTATCCCAAACATGGGAATCAAGCCTTACGTAGTTCCGGTTAAGGTACACTCGGGTATTTTAACCTTCACTGTTTAGGCTCTAACTTTTGCCAAAGCGCCTGTTGCAGGTTTTCGACCTTGCGAGCTTTGTTCTTCTTTTCTTTTCATTCTATTTTTCATTTCTTTTCTTCCTTTTTCTTCTTCTTTTTTTTTTTCATTTTTCTTTTCTTTTCTTTTTGCATTTTTGTATCTTTGCATTTTTTCTCTTTTTTCTTTTTTCATTCTTTCCTTTGCTCTAACTTTTGCCTGGGTCGCCCTTCCGGGTTTTCGGCCCAACGAGCCTCTCAAAGGGTAAAAGTGTAACAAGTCCATGCCAAATGGTTTTGAGATTGAGGCCCTCTGTATCCAGGAGAGTGGCTGTTGTATTGATTTGCAGAAGGATCCACCTTTGGCTCTTCGAGCATATCGGATATTTTTTGCCCCTAGTTCGAGGGGTGCTTTTGATCTAGCTTTGCAAGCTTCTTCTGATGAGGTCTGACCTGTTTGATCTGACTTTGGTGCCTCTTGTTCGAGGGTTACTTCAAATTGGGCCACACAGGCATTTCATGGCACTGTTGAACGTTTTGAACGGATTCCAGGTTGCGATAGATAAGTTGAATCTTGAGGCTGAGAGTGATCCTAGGCTGCACAATCTCAAGAGCGATTCCACACAGGTCTTCGCAAGACCGTGCAAAACATTTTTTTTTGAAAGTTTTTAAGGAAACGAGAAATCACTCGCGCAGAAGATGTGTGGGACCAGTCCGGATCAAGCCAGGGTCCTTCTCAATACTCACGCCAACAAGCATGATTTCATTCATTAAAAGCTTAGTATGCCCCTCTTTCTCTCAAAAATGATCAAAGTTTTGCAAAACCCAAGGAATTCCTTCCTCTTCATTTTTATCACCGCAGTGTTCGAAAAGGGGTTTTATGAAGAGCTTAGGTCATTACAACGATGTTTAAGGCACAAGAGAGCAGGCAGAATGCACTGTCGTTCCATTCACATCCTCTAACATGGTTGACTCAAGGAGTAACAAGTGCGGAACATGGTAGCCACAGCTGTTTCATTCAGATTTGTTGGTATAACTGGCTCCTCGGCAGAGACAGACTCAAAAAGCGAAAACAAATAATTACAAGACAAAACGGTGTTTGAGGCAACAACCCCGAAATCACCCGGTATACTATACAAGAGGGACTGACTCATTACAACAAGACAGATCCTATAAGCAAAAAGACTGACTCAACACAGAGAGACAGACTCAAAACAAAACAAAAGACTGACTCGATACCCAAGTCAGAATGTACAAAACTAGCATTGACAGATGCTCAAAAATGCGTGCCGAACGCTACATTTAAAAATGCTCCAGGCGCTGCCCGCAGGCGGTTCACCTTTTGATTACATACTCGCAGTATCTGTGTCTTCAAAATCCAACAACTGGGTGGTGACGGACTTCGCTGAGGTGGGGGGGAGGATAACCTCGTTGTCAATCAAATCCTGTACCTCATCACGGAAGCGGAAGCAATTGTCAGTGGCATGGCCGGTTTGCTGGTGGTACGTGTAGACACCCCGTTTTTGACCGACCTTAAGACTCAGACGTCATCAATTGAGCGCTTGGTGATGTTGCATATTGTGCTCGTTCTGAGGTTGCGGAGTCCCGGCTACGAGCCTTGCCTCCGGACTTCCGAACTCTTTTGTGCTTTGCCTCGGTTTGCGAACCAGGCTCCGTTTTCTCTGTTTTCTTTTCCCAAAGGGAGGGAGAGGTCTCGTAGACCATCTCTCAGTGGCCGTAGGCTACGTTTTGTGGTCGTAGGCCATTTTGCCCATTTCGGAGCCCGGTTCCCAGTTTTCAGAGCTGTCAAGCCGTGTGCCTCGGTTCGGGACCGTCTAACTACCTCCGTTTGCCCCGGTTTTTGGGATGCATCTTATTTACTCCCTTTCGAGGGACACTGGGGTCCGAGAGACCAACTTCGTGGTCGAACACCACTCCCGGTGCCTAACAGCCCACTTTTGGGGCCCCGAACTGCGTGTTTCGGCTCCCGAACCTTCATTCTAGATTTTTGGGCTCCTATCCAAACTTGAGATAGTCATATTTTGAACTCATTTTCATGTTTGATTAAGGACCTCTTGATATTTGACATCTCCATCTACCACTTACTTCTTTACCCCTCGTTTTTCCCCTTTTCTTGCACGGTATTTTAGGCATACTTGTGGGCTGTGTTGGACTTGGTCATAAACTACAAAGTGTTTTATTTTGAGCCCCTCTTTAACTTTGTTGAGGGATCTCGGCCATTTGAGACACGTAGCTATCACCTGCCCCTTTAGCTCACCTTTTGGCCATTTTGGAGGGGAAATTTGAATTTCATTCCCCCCCATTTTTCCCCCTCTTTTCTACACGTTTTTTGCCTATATATACAGCATCCCAGGTCTGTAAAAAGGGTTAGAACATTTTTTTTGGAGCTCCTATATTATATATCTCTCTCTCTATAATTCCAAGCTTCAAAATCCTTAAGTTCCTACACCCATTTACACTACAACCCATAGCATCACTCCTCCTTACTCCATTACAGAAGATTGAGGGTCATTTCTAGAGGCTAGGAGCTCTTCTTCTTGGTTTAAAGGTTGCTAAAGTTTGGTTCTACAAGGGTGAGTCCCATTTTCCCTTTTTCTTGCATTTTTTTGTTCCATTTCTTAGGCCTATTTTCTTATTGTTTCAAGCTCCGACCAAAACTGAAAAGGTCATTTTTTTTAGCTATATTACATGTTTCATTAAGAGTTCATTACAGTTTGAAGCCTCATTTTGTCACTTTCTTCATTACCCCTCTTTATGCCACTATTTTGCATAGCATTTCTAGCCTACTTGTAATATGTTTTTGAGCATTATGTAAACTTTAGATAGGCCTATTTTGAGTCCCTCTTCAACATTTAAGAAGGGCTCAACACTGTTTGGGACCTCCATGTATGACTTGCTTCATTACTCCTCTTTGATCCCCATTTTTGCATGTTTCTTTAGCCTATCATGCTTCTGTTTTTCGGCTATGATCAGAACTAAAAGTGGCCATATTTTGATCCCCTTGAAATGTTTCATTAAGGGTCTTTGTCTGTTAGATGCATTTTTTGTATACTTCATGTTATAGCCCTTGGTTGGCCTTAATCTTGCATTGCATCTTTAGCATGTTTGTATACTGTTTTGGGACTTGTCATCTACTGTGAGTAGTCATATTTTTGGTCCCTATTCATTGTTGTAGAAGGGTCTTTTTCTGTTTGGGTCTTGCATCTACCACTTGCTTCATTGCCTCCCTTGCGGAGCCATTTTTGTATGCCATTTTAGCCCTACCTGCGCTTGCTGTTTGACCATGCTTTGTACTGTAAAAATGTTTTTATCGGGGATTTCTTGCTTCTGTATTCACACTTCGTGTGCAAATAATGCATGTACTGCATAGTTGTAGGCCATTTCATATGCCTAATTTTGAGTTTCGGGATGCGTCTCATGTATCGGGTGCCATATTGCCATGATTCGGGGCTGTTAAGCATCATATTTCAGTGATTGAAATTCATATGTTTGTATGCCATGATCCATGCCTTGCCATACCTTGTTAGAGTGGCATTCGTGCCTTAGGTCCGGTCCTCGGTTTGCGTGCATACATGCACGTATTTCGAGCGTCCCATTTTCATTTTATGGCCTCTTATGTGAGTGTGGCTGAGGTCCACTCACATTCGTGTAAGTCCATCTTGCATTGTGTATGCCATGTCTCAATGCGTTGTGCATGTTATGTTGTTAGCATTGTGTGTGCCATGTAGTTGCATTGCATGTTCATATGTTTGCATGCCCATGTTGCATACTAGATCACATGCCTAGGTTGCATTGCATTGGCATGCATGCCTTGCCTCTTGATCAAGTGATAGAGGTTGGGCTTTATGTGTTTGTTTGATTTGCATGACATTTGAAATCAAAGTGCATACTTGGTTTCTTGGGCCATCACGCATCGAAATGCGCAATTGGTGGTCCGAGTATCAAGGAACATACCCCTTTGAGTCAAAATATGATAAAGGATGTGTTGGTGCACACATTTGCTGGAAATTTCATGCCATACACTGTCTGTCTGCTGTTGCTGTCAAAACTGTCCTCTGCAGGAATTTTCTGCCGACCGGCAGTATAGAGTGCCGACCGGCACTTTATGGGTAGCCGATAACCTCTCAAGCAGCCGGTGGTCATTTTACATGGCCGGTGGCCATTCCATCCAGCCGGTGGTGTACAGCAGCATGCAAGGAAGGTGTTCTGGGACTTTGGCAATTTTTGGAGAGACAGGGCAGTAAGAACAGAGACAGCAGTGGTATGGTGCGGATTTTCCGGGCAAGTCGGATTCGAGCATGCATCATTCGCGCATCCCGAGGCAGGGCTGAGGCCCCTTTCTTTTTTTATATATTGAATTTAATTTGATAATTAGAAATTTTGTAATAATTCATTTATTATGTATTTGGACTGTACTATTTGGGACTGTATATTCTTTTGGTCCCTCCGTGTGAGGGCATATTTGTAATAAGTGTGTGTGAGTGGTGTGCTTGTCTTCCAACCCCCACTTCTTTCTTCCCTTTTATTTACCTGCTTATGATGGTAGATTAGGGCATATTTAAAATTAGCATACCTTATGCAATGCATGCGTGCATCCATGTATTTGTTGACATACATCAGGCTTGGCACATCATACAAACTGCATCGCACTTTCAATTCCAAATTGAATACTTGATAGTTGTAGCATTTCACATGCCATGTCTAAGATAGCCGAGCCTGCCTAGATTACATCTTTGCATGTGTTGCATTAGACATTTCAGTATGCTTAGGTCCATGCATGGATTTCTAATAAGCTTCTGTTTTGGCTTGGAGTACTAGGTGAGTTTTTATGCTTTAGCATCCTTGCATGTGTGTGAGTATTGCCATAACAGCATGATTACCATGAGGCTAGCTGCTTATGTGAGATAACTGCTTGAATGCCTGTGGGTAGAGGTCAAATTACTTAAATTGGGATAATGCATTAAAACTGTGAGTTTTAGGCCCACTAGATAGTGGCAAAACCATCTTTTTCTAAAGCCCACTTGAGGGTGGCAAAACCTGCATTTTAGCCTACTTGCGAGTAGCAAATCATTTTCAAAACAAACTTACAATGTTTTGTTCCAATTTAGGCGATTTGGTCTATACTTGTTTGCTGTGCGCATAACATAGTAATTCTAGGCTAATAACTGGAATAAGAACATATAATGTTTTCAAAACTTGATATCACGGTTAGTAGAGGCGGTCTTGAGGAGGCAGAGGAAGTGCTCATAGTGACCTTCGGATCGTACCCAAGTTCTCGAGCCGAGGCAACTTTGGTGATGACGGACACGTGGCCTTTGGCACCGAGTCAGGGTTTCCTAAATTTCCCAAAAATAAAATATTTAGGTGGCGACTACATGTTCGCAGCGATCCATGTTTGGCACTTCTTTTCAAAAATCCGTTTTTCTCAAAACGATTTGCCAGATTTGGACTCTTTGGTTTAGATTTAGAACTGTGACATTTTGAGTCCTTTGAACTGTAGTGACCCAATATCGAACCGAAACGGGGGGGACTCGCACTCCCTCCCCGGGGCGCGTTCGGGGACGTCTACAGTTTCTGGCGACTCTGTTGGGGATTTTAGAGAACTTAACTCGAACTCGTGATATCCTGTTTTGACTACACTTATGTGTTTCTTTGCCTTGCATGTGCATTGGTGCGCCTAGGACACCGTGTTGGCCATCTGCTATTCCTGAGCGGTTTGCTGGAGGCTTGTCTTGTCAAGGCATGACCATAAGGTCGACGGTTGCGAGCTCTGCCCGAGATAGAACACAAACCCCGGTTTTACCGGGGCACCCTTTTTGACCATCCGACCTAGTGCATATTCGGATCCATAGTGACCATTCCAAACTAGGACAGGTTGCTTACCCCATATAGGTTGTTTGAAACCGCTGCGTGCGTAGTGAAACCCTAGCTCCTGACAAAATAGGACAGGGAAACCCTACCCCAACATAGGGGTGTATTGGCTCTCATTTACTTGCTATGTGCTTTTAGAGTGTATCTCTACAGGGAATGCATATACTAGTTTGCGAGTCTGGGTATCCGGCCTGCGGGCACCAGTATCGGTATTTTGAGAATCAGTTATATCTGCGGGTATCATATTCAGATTTGGGGCAATGATTTCGGGGAACAGTGATCAGTAATAGAATATAGTCGTTCAGCTCTGCTCGTATCTGTTTTGATGAAGTTGAGCTGAGGTGCTGTCTGTTTTTCCTTTTGCTAGGTAGTCTTGGAACCATAGCTTCAAGAAGGCTCCACTATCCCCTGGGTACCTTGGATTTGTGTTGGTAGACTTTGTCAGGTCAGAGACTCAGTTCAAGGGTAATCACGGCTGAGGGCGGTCGGACATAGACCACCAAGATACAAAGCTACCAGATCAGTGATCTTTGAGGAGTCAGGTTGAGATTTCCGAGCCTACTGCAGAAACAGATATACCGGTTGCTCAGTTAGACCAGGGCAATATGTCGAGTTTGGAAGAGATGGTGCGCCAACTCCAAGATAGTATGAAAGCTATGCAGCAAGACGCTGTCCGTCAAGCGGAATTCGCTAAGCAACAGGCTGTGGTCATGGCCCAACAGGCAGAGCTAATAACCAAGCTACAGCAGCAAGCTGGGGCATCTGCTTCGCATCAGGCTCCTCCCCCACCAAGGGTTCCGATACCCGAGGGGACGCCAAATGTCCAAAATGTCCAAGAGGATACAGACCTTCCAACGGTGCCAGCTCCACCCCCAATTCTACCACAACTATCCAAGGCGCCCACGGCTATTAATGTACCGGACTCTCCCTTTGAGTTCGAAGCGGACCCCACAGCGCTGAAGCTGAGTAAGTTGGAAAAAATGTTTAAGAAATCCCAAGGAGTCAGGTCTATTCCCGACATCGAGGATGGGTATCTGAGCCTTGATTGTGTATTGCCAGATCGGTTCAAGATGCCTCAAATTGACCGATTTGATGGGTCCGAGACCCCATGGTGCACCCGAGATTGTTTTGAGATATCTTAAGGCGATGGGCCTCACCGGACCTCTGTTGTCTCTGTTGGCGGACCATCGGGTGTAGCGGCTATCTGGTATGCCAAGTTGGAGGATGATGTCAAAAGAAATTGGGATGAGATGGCCGAGGCCTTCGTTTTACAATATTCGTATAACACACAAATCGAGATTACAACCCGTGATCTCGAGACGACGAGACAAGAGGTTAAGGAAAGCTTCTCTGAATTTGTGACCCGATGGAGAGCAAAGGCCTCAATGATGACCATTAGGCCAACAGATAAGGATCAAATACGGATGGTTGTGCGCAACCTCCAACCCAAGCTTATGCAAAAGATGATTGTGCTCCCCTTCCCCACCTTTTCAGACTTACATAAGATGGGAGTACAGATCGAAGATGCTATGAAACAAGGCCTTATTGATCAGGAGAATGAGCGGCTTCAGAGGCGTTTACGCTGATTCGAATCGACCACCAGCAGTGGCAATGCAAGATCTTCCGAAGTGGGCATGGTCGCCACCACCACACCAAAAGTAGCCACCCCCTTTGTTGGTACATCCACTTCAAACCCCCGAACTTCAGACTATCTACCCCGAGGCAAGAGGGTCTTCACCCCACTCTATATGTCTTTGTCTAAGGCCCTGGGGATCCTACTCAGGAAAGGACATCTGAAACTGTTAGAGCAACGGCCTCTACCCGATCCTCTCCCTCCAAAGCATGACGCGGCTAAGTACTGTGCTTTCCATCAGCAAATCGATCATGACACCGACAGTTGCGTCCGTCTCCGCCACGAGATACAAAATTTGATTGACAACAAGGTCATTGTTGCACCAGCTCAGTAAAGTCTATCGTCACTGGATTAGTGAACTTGGGGGATAGTACGAGTATGTGATCGGGGATGAGCCACCTGCAGGCGGCACTCAGTTTACTTCAGATGTGGGAATGGCATACACTGTTTTGAGCATTTGCGAATGCTAGTTTTGTAGTTTCTGACTTGGGTGTTGAGTCAGTTCTATAGTTTTGTTTTGAGTCTGTCTCTTTGTCTTGAGTCAGTCTTTTTGATTAAGGGTCTGTCTTGTTGTATCGAGTCAGTCCCATTGTACAAAGGTCGGGTGATTCCGGGGGGGGCACCTCGGGCGTCACCATTTTGTTTTGTGTTTGTCTTTTCATTTTGTTTTGAGCTTGTTTCTGCCAGGGAGCCAGTTATGCCAACAGATTTTGAATGAAACAGTAGTGGTTTTTCACACTCTCGCGTTTGCTTCTGCCTGGTGCCAGTTATGCCGGAAGTTTCAAATGAGATGACAGTATTTGACTAAGAACTTTGTCTTTCCTGTGCCTTGAAGTCATTGTAATGACCTGTGTTTTTCAAAACTTTTTCAACACAGCGGTGAAAACAAAGAGGGAGGAATTCCTCGAGATTTGCAAAACTTTGATCAAACTGAGAGAAAGAGAGGCGTGCTAAGCCCTTAATGAATGAAATCATGCTTGTTAGTGTGAGTACTGAGAAGGACCCTAGCTTGATCCAGATTGGTCCCACATTGTCTTCAGCGCGAGCGATTTGTCGCTTTCTTAAAAACTTTCAAAAAATGTTTTGCGCGGTCCTGCGAAGACTTGTGTGGAATCGCTCTTGAGATTGTGCAGCTTAGGATCGCTCTCAGCCTCGAGACTCGACCCCCCTTTGCTTTCAAACCTTGAACTTGCATTCAGAATGTTCAACAGTCGACTACAATGTGAGGCCTGTGTGGCCAGATTTGAAGCAGCCCTCAAACAAGAGGCAAGGAAAGTCAAATCAAGAAGATCAGACCTCATCAGAAGAAGCTTGCAAGGCTAGATCAGAAACACCCCTCGAACTAGGGACGAAAATGTCCGATGTGCTCGAAGAGCCGAAGATGGATCCTTCTGCAAATCGATACAACAGCCACTCTCTTGGATACGGATGGCTTCAATCTCAAAAACCATTTGGCATGGACTGGTTACACTTTTTACCCTTTGAGAGGCTCGCTGGGCCGAAAACCCGGAAGGGCGACCCAGGCAAAAGTTAGAGCAAAGCAAAAAAAAAGAGGAAATTAAAATGCAAAGAAAAGAACAAAAAAAAGAGAAAAGATGAAAAGAAAAGAAAAGAAAAATACAAAAAAAAAAAAAGAAGAAGAAAAAGGAATGAAAAGAATAGAAAAAAAAGAAGAAAAGAAAGGAGAACAAAGCTCGCAAGGTCGAAAACCTGCAACAGGCGCCTTGGCAAAAGTTAGAGCATAAAAAGGAGAGGTTAAATACCCGAGTGTACCTTAACCCCGAACTACGTAAGGCTTGATTCCCATGTTTGGGATACGTAGGCAACTTCATTCTGAAGTCCAGCCATAAACACTTCAAATTCGACTGTGTCCATGCAATGGTTCTGGCCATCTTTGTCTTCTCTGTATCCGAGAGTCTGGTTGTGTTCATTGCTCTCAGGACTGACTACAAATGCGCTGCAGCGCCGTTCAAACAAGGGACAACTTTCCGTTGCCATTCAATGCGCTGCGGTGCCATTCAAACAAGGGGCAACTTTCCGTTGCCATGCAGTGTCCTTCAGACAAGGGGCAATTTTCCATTGCTAATGGTCCGAGGTTGTGCATCTCAAGAGTAGGTTCCGTGCTCGTTGAGCAGTGGCCGTTTGCAAAAACAGTTTTTGAGAATTTTTACTGAGGTTGACTAATTCCCTCGAAAATTATTCCATCTTTTCCAAAACTAGACCATTTCTTGGACCCAAAAAAGGAAAACTTTCAGTGCTCATAGCCTAACTTGCATGATTTCAAATTAAAAATCGAACAAGCATGTTAATCTAACTCTCATGTTGGTCAAAACTGTTTTAGTAGAAAGTAAAAACAAAAAATGGTCAAAATGATGAACTAGGGGCACAGTTGAGTCAGGTTCTCTGTCTTTCCCCTTTTATCAACATACTTGCCAGAAAGGGCACCATACTTGCCAAGAAGGGCACTCTACCTGCCAGAAAAGGCACAACTGAGGTTAACAACAAAAGGGCTGAAAGCTCTCAACATCCTCCAAGCAGCGAGGTATCAAGCGTCTGCAACCTGATGGGGGCAAGGTATTCCACTCCATCATCTGGGCAAATCTAACCATGTCCAAACTCCCCGGCAGAGCATCGTCGACCAATGTCAGCTGCAGATTCGCTAAACACCCAATTGTAGCGCGGCCCCTCTGTGGAAGAAACTCACTGTTGGGAACAAGAAGAAGAATCTAGCAGAATGCTAGGGGCACGAACCCATAACTTTCTGTTTATCCATCAACCATCCAGGGGAGGGATTGAAAAATGAGAGATTGAAGAATAGAGAGATGTGCGATGAGAGAAAAAGTGAGAAAAGGGCTTTTTCAGAAAACAAGAGATTGAATGTCGAGTGATGTGAGAATCACAAATGAGAAAGGGTGGGAAATAATACCCGGTGAAACAGGCTCCCTGTGCGCATTTGAGTCTTTCGTTGTGTTTTGTCTTGATTCTTGTTTTGAGTCGTTTCAAGTGTCAATAGATGTGTTTAGGTTGTTTACCTTTATTTTCCGTTGTTGGGCCGTCTTTGTTGTGTTCAGTTGTAGGCTCAATACCCGGTCGAGAACTCATTTTCTCAGTTTCAAAAATGATTTGTTGTGTGCTCAGAGTGCTGTGCCATTCTCCACATTTATGCAAAAAAGGAATTTGTTCTTTCGAAAACTGTAGGGTCCACCCCCGATAAGTGTGAACAATAGAACCAGGACCTATCTGAAGCTATAATGGTTCCGGACTGCAAAGCAAAAGCAAAAGAGGGAAATGTCGGGCATCTAAGTTTGTTCCAACTTCGGTAAGCTCCGAGATCGCATTCCGTATGTACCTCTTCAGACCTTGTCAGTGTTCCGAAGAATGAGCATGTCTCTATCCCAAGTGTAAGCCTGCTTCAAGTCAGAATGGCAATTAAAGCAGCAGCAGATGTTATCTCTCTCTAATATGAACAGGGTGTGCCCGTTCTTGAGCTGAATGTGTTGCAAACCCCTCCGAAAGGTAAATTGGAGGTCGCGTTTTTATCTGGTCTCGTTAAGGCTTGTATTCCCTTATTCGGCATTTTGTTTCAACTATGCGTTGTCACGCACATTCCAGTTGCATTGTTATGCACCCTTCCACCTGCATTGTTATGCACTTCTCATGCTTGCATTGTGATGCACATTCCAGTTGCATTGTTATGCACCCACTTCACTAACATTGTTATGCTCATTCGTTGCATTGATTGTGCACATCTATCTAGCATTGTTTTGCTCATTACTAGCATTGTTATGCACCTCGCGTGTGCGACGGGTTAGACCTCCTCTGGTTTAGAGCATTTGGAATACGTTCCAATGCTTATACCTTTCTAAAACACCAGGATACGTCCCTACGTTTCTTCTCCCTTTCCGAAACACTGGGATACGTCCCTGCGTTTCTCCCTTCTTTCCGAAACACCGGGATGCGTCCCTATGTTTCTTATACCTTTCCGAAACACCGGGATACGTCCCTACGTTTCTCTCTTCTTTCTGAAACACCGGGATACGTCCCTATGTTTCTCATTCCTTGCAGAACACCGGGATACGTCCTTACGTTTCTCTCTCTTTTCGAAACACCGGGATACGTCCCTACATTTCTCCTCTCTTTGCGAAACACCGGGATACGTCCCTACGTTTCTCCCTTCTTTCTGAAACACCGGGATACGTCCCTAAGTTTCTCCCTCTTTTCAAAACACCGGGATACATCCCTATGTTTCTCTTGCCTTTCCGAAACACCGGGATACGTCCCTATGTTTCACATTCCTTGCGGAACACCGGGATACGTCCCTATGTTTCTCATTCCTTGCAGAACACCGGGATACGTCCTTACGTTTCTCTCTCTTTTCAAAACACCGGGATACGTCCCTAGGTTTCTTCACCTTTTCGAAACACCGGGATACGTCCCTATGCTTCTTCTCCTTCCGAAACACTGGGATACGTCCCTATGTTTCTTCTACCTCTTCCAAACACCGGGATACGTCCCTATGCTTATTCTCCTTCCGAAACACCGGGATACATCCCTATGTTTCTTCTACCTCTTCGAAACACCGGGATACGTCCCTATGTGTCTTCTCCTTTGTCGAGACACCGGGATATGTCCCTATGTTTCTCCTCCTTGTTTTAACCTCTGGGATACGTCCCTAATCTCTGGGATACGTCCCTAATCTTTGGGATACGTCCCTAAATCTTTGGGATACGTCCCTAATCCTTGGGATACGTCCCTAACCTCTGGGATACGTCCCTAACCTTTGGGATATGTCCCAATCCTTGGGATACGTCCCTAAACCTTGGGATACGTCCCTAACCTTTGGGATACGTCCTTAAACCTTGGGATACGTCCCTAAACCTTGGGATACGTCCCTAAACACTGGGATACGTCCCCATGTTTCTCCATCTTTGGTCAAGAGCATCCAGAATACGTTCCAGTGCTTATATATTTCCGAAACACCGGGATACGTCCTTATGTTTCTTTGCATGATCATAAGTTATGTTCGGCTTCTTGCATTGTCAGTTGCATTTTGCCCCTGCCTTCGGGCGCATATCTTTTTCTGTAGCTTGTATGCTTTGTCTAAGTCTTCGGCCTTGTCAAAAATGGGACGTCTCTGGGCTTTGACACTCACTCCCGTCATTGTTATGACTTAGAAGTTCATCAAAGAGGGCAATCAGAGACACCCCATTTTTGACCGACCTTAAGACTCAGACGTCATCAATTGAGCGCTTGGTGATGTTGCATATTGTGCTCGTTCTGAGGTTGCGGAGTCCCGGCTACGAGCCTTGCCTCCAGACTTCCGGACTCTTTTGTGCTTTGCCTCGGTTTGCGAACCAGGCTCCGTTTTCTCTATTTTCTTTTCCCAAAGGGAGGGAGAGGTCTCATAGACCATCTCTCAGTGGCCGTAGGCTACGTTTTGTGGTCGTAGGCCATTTTGCCCATTTCGGAGCCCGGTTCCCAGTTTTCGGAGCCGTCAGGCCGTGTGCCTTGGTTCGAGACCGTCTAACCACCTCTGTTTGCCCCGGTTTTTGGGATACATCTTATTTACTCCCTTTCAAGGGACACTGGGGTCCGAGAGACCAACTTCGTGGTCGAACACCACTCCCGGTGCCTAACAGCGCACTTTCGGGGCCCCGAACTGCGTGTTTCGGCTCCCGAACCTTCATTCTATATTTTTGGGCTCCGACCTGAACTTGAGATAGTCATATTTTGAACTCCTTTTCATGTTTGATTAAGGACCTCTTGATTTTTGACATCTCCATCTACCACTTACTTCTTTACCCCTCGTTTTTCCCCTTTTCTTGCACGGTATTTTAGGCGTACTTGTGGGCTGTGTTGGACTTGGTCATAAACTACAAAGTGTCTTATTTTGAGCCCCTCTTCAACTTTGTTGAAGGGCTCTCGGACATTTGAGACCCGCAGCTATCACTTTCCCCTTTAGCTCACCTTTTGGCCATTTTGGGGGGGAAATTTGAATTTCATTCCCCCCCATTTCTCCCCCTCTTTTCTACACGTTTTTTGCCTATATATACAGCATCCCAGGTCTGTAAAAAGGGTTAGAACATTTTGTTTGGAGCTCCTATATTATATATCTCTCTCTCTCTATAATTCCAAGCTTCAAAATCCTTAAGTTCCTACACCCATTTACACTACAACCCATAGCATCACTCCTCCTTACTCCATTACAGAAGATTGAGGGTCATTTCCAGAGGTTAGGAGCTCTTCTTCTTGGTTTAAAGGTTGCTAAAGTTTGGTTCTACAAGGGTGAGTCCCATTTTCCCTTTTTCTTGCATTTTTTTGTTCCATTTCTTAGGCCTATTTTCTTATTGTTTCAAGCTCCGACCAAAACTGAAAAGGTCATTTTTTTTAGCTATATTACATGTTTCATTAAGAGTTCATTACAGTTTGAAGCCTCATTTTGGAACTTTCTTCATTACCCCTCTTTATGCCACTATTTTGCATAGCATTTCTAGCCTATTTGTAATCTGTTTTTGAGCATCATGTAAACTGTAGATAGGCCTATTTTGAGTCCTTATTCAACATTGAAGAAGGGATCAACACTTTTTGGGACCTCCATGTATGACTTGCTTCATTACCCCACTTTGGTCCCCATTTTTGCATGTTTTTTTAGCCTATCATGCTTCTGTTTTTCGGCCATGATCAGAACTGAAAGTGGCAATATTTTGACCCCCTTGACATGTTTTATTAAGGGTCTTTGGCTGTTTGATGCATTTTTTGTATACTTCATGTTATAGCCCTTGGTTGGCCTTAATCTTGCATTGCATCTTTAGCATGTTTGTATACTGTTTTGGGACTTGTCATCTACTGTGAGTAGTCATATTTTTTGTCCCTATTCAGTGTTGTAGAATGGTCTTTTTCTGTTTGGATCTTGCATCTACCACTTGCTTCATTGCCTCCCTTGCGGAGCCATTTTTGTATGCCATTTTAGCCCTACCTGCGCTTGCTGTTTGACCATGCTTTGTACTGTAAAAATGTTTTTCTAGGGGCTGTCTTGCTTCTGTATTCACACTTCGTGTGCAAATAATGCATGTATTGCATAGTTGTAGGCCATTTCATATGCCTAATTTTGAGTTTCGGGATGCGTCTCATGTATTGGGTGCCATATTGCCACGATTCGGGGCTGTTAAGCATCATATTTCAGTGATTGAAATTCATATGTTTGTATGCCATGATCCATGCCTTGCCATACCTTGTTAGAGTGGCATTCGTGCCTTATGTCCGGTCCTCGGTTTGCGTGCATACGTGCACGTATTTCGAGCGTCCCATTTTCATTTTATGGCCTCTTATGTGAGTGTGGCTGAGGTCCACTCACATTCGTGTAAGTCCATCTTGCATTGTGTATGCCATGTCTCAATGCGTTGTGCATGTTATGTTGTTAGCATTGTGTGTGCCATGTAGTTGCATTGCATGTTCATATGTTTGCATGCCCATGTTGCATACTAGATCACATGCCTAGGTTACATTGCATTGGCATGCATGCCTTGCCTCTTGATCAAGTGATAGAGGTTGGGCTTTATGTGTTTGTTTGATTTGCATGACATTTGAAATCAAAGTGCATACTTGGTTTCTTGGGCCATCACGCATCGAAATGCGCAATTGGTGGTCCGAGTATCAAGGAACATACCCCTTTGAGTCAAAATCATGATAAGGGATGTGTTGGTGCACACATTTGCTGGAAATTTCATGCCATACACTATCTGTCTGCTGTTGCTGTCAAAACTGTCCTCTGCAGGAATTTTCTGTCGACCGGCAGTATAGAGTGCCGACCGGCACTTTATGGGTAGCCGATAACCTCTCAAGCGGTAGTGGTCATTTTACATGGCGGTGGCCATTCCATCCAAACCGGTGGTGTACTGACATGCAAGGAAGGTGTTCAGGACTTTGGCAATTTTGGAGAGACATGGTAGTAAACAGAGACAAAGATGGTATGGTGCGGATTTTCCTGCAAGTCGGATTCGAGCATGCATCATTCAGCGCATCCAGGCGGTGAGGCCTTTCTTTTTATATATTGAATTTAATTTGATAATTAGAAATTTTGTAATAATTCATTTATTATGTATTTGACTGTACTATTTGGGATCATTTGTATATTCTTTTGGTCCCTCCGTGTGAGGGAATATTTGTAATAAGTGTGTGTGAGTGGTGTGCTTGTCTTCCAACCCCCACTTCTTTCTTCCCTTTTATTTACCTGCTTATGATGGTAGATTAGGGCATATTTAAAATTAGCATACCTTATGCAATGCATGCGTGCATCCATGTATTTGTTGACATACATCAGGCTTGGCACATCATACAAACTGCATCGTACTTTCAATTCCAAATTGAATACGTGATAGTTGTAGCATTTCACATGCCATGTCTAGGATAGCCGAGCCTGCCTAGATTACATCTTTGCATGTGTTGCATTAGACATTTCAGTATGCTTAGGTCCATGCATGGATTTTTAATAAGCTTCTGTTTTGGCTTGGAGTACTAGGTGAGTTTTTATGCTTTAGCATCCTTACATGTGTGTGAGTATTGCCATAACAGCATGATTACCATGAGGCTAGCTGCTTATATGATATAACTGCTTGAATGCCTGTGGGTGGAGGTCAAATTACTTAAATTGGGATAATGCATTAAAACTGTGAGTTTTAGGCCCACTCGATAGTGGCAAAACCATCTTTTTCTAAAGCCCACTTGAGGGTGGCAAAACCTGCATTTTAGCCTACTTGCGAGTAGCAAATCATTTTCAAAACAAA
The DNA here is from genome assembly GCA_025200525.1 of Camellia lanceoleosa. Lineage (NCBI taxonomy): Eukaryota > Viridiplantae > Streptophyta > Magnoliopsida > Ericales > Theaceae > Camellia > Camellia lanceoleosa. Next base: position 17,404,178 of record CM045769.1, on the reverse strand, counting down.
CTTACAATGTTTTGTTCCAATTTAGGCGATTTGGTCTATACTTGTTTGCTGTGCGCATAACATAGTAATTCTAGGCTAATAACTGGAATAAGAACATATAATGTTTTCAAAACTTGATATCACGGTTAGTAGAGGCCGGTCTTCAGACCGGGCGAGAGGGGGTGCTCATAGCTGACCTTCCCGGATCGTACCCAAGTTCCCGAGCCGAGGCAACTTTGGTGATGACGGACACGTGGCCTTTGGCACCGAGTCAGGGTTTCCTAAATTTCCCAAAAATAAAATATTTAGGTGGCGACTCTGTATCTGGCAAAGCAGTCCATGTTTGGCACTTCTTTTCAAAAATCCGTTTTTCTCAAAACGATTTGCCAGATTTGGACTCTTTGGTTTAGATTTAGAACTGTGACATTTTGAGTCCTTTGAACTGTAGTGACCCAATATCGAACCGGAACGGGGGGGACTCACACTCCCTCCCCGGGGCGCGTTCGGGGACGTCTACAGTACGCACAGTACAGAGCAGCATCATGTGTGGCAGGGAGATTCTTCGATAGGGGTCAGGGCTCCAAGGGTTTAAGATGTCCCTTTTTGGCCAAAATCAAAAGTGCCCTGGACAAAGGCATATAGAGAGAATGGAAGACCCTGTGCCCTCGGGGCAGGTACTTTGGAGCCGGAGCACTCTTGCTAGATGCACTGGTGAACGGATCGGCTGGCGCGGCCTTGGATTTCTGATCCTTTCCGGAGGCAAGGTTGGGAGCGGGAAGAACTGTCTTGGCATGACGGGGCCTATCCCGATTCTCTGATTGACTGGAACTGCCCTCAGGCGGAGTGGGGAAAGCGTCCTCCATAGCTTTTGACACAACTGCGGATATCTTTTGCTTGTTCATCCCCCCGGCTTTCATAGCCTCGACTGCCCACAGCAGCTGTTCGATAGGGTCGGTATCCGCCTTCATTTTATCTTTACCTCTGGCCTCAGCCTGATTAAGGGTTTGGGTTGATGCTGACATATCATTGTTATAACTGGAGGCCATCTCCGACTGACTAAGCTCAATGACAATTCGGCCCAATAGCGGGGGCTCCTGGGGGATAAAGCTCCCGGCGTACGATGCAGCTGGCGGTGAAGCTGACATCCCATAGGCGAGATCCGCCATAGACCTTTGGAGATCACCTATCATCCCCATTAGTTCAAACGTAGTAGGCTCACGAGCCTGATATAGCTGAGGGGCCCAGACCGGGTGCGCAACCGGCGATCTGGGTGGATGCGGCATATCAACAGTGGTTTCACCTTGTAGGGTGATTCCCTGATCCAACGCGGCCGTCATGACCACGATCTCTTCTGAATTCTGCGTCATGCTAAGTTCTGCCTCAGCAAGAAGAAGACACTAGCTATTCTGGCTCAACTCTCTAAATCTCTGAACTGAAACGGAAAACAAACAGTAATTCAGCCCCAGACAGATCAAACATGGGTGTGGCCGAACAACTGCACTATACTGCTGATCACTGTTCCCCAGAATCACTATTCGAAATACTGAATCTGATACCCACAGATACAACTGATTCTCAACAATACTGATACCGGTGCCCTCGGGCCTGATACCCAATCTTGCAAACTGACATGTGTGTTCCTGTAGAAATACACTCTAAAAGCACATAGCAGGTAAAAGAGAGCCAATACACCCCTATGTTGGGGTAGGGTTTCCCTGTCCTATTTTGTTAGGAGCTAGGGTTTCACTACGCACACAGCGGTTTCAAACAACCTATATCGGGTAGCAACATGTCCTAGTTTGGAATGGTCACTAAGGATTTCGATATGTACTAGGTCGAATGGTCAAAAAGGGTGCCCCGGTAAAACCGGGGTTTGTGTTCCCATACTGGCAGAGCCCGCAACCGGTCAGCCTTATGGTCATGCCTTGACAAGACAAGCCTCTAGCAAATCGCTCAGGAATAGCAGATGGCCAACACGGTGTCCTAGGGTAACCAATGCACATGCAATGCAAAGAAACACATAATTGTAGTCAAAACAGGATATCACGAGTTCGAGTCAAGCTCTCCAAAATCCCCAGCAGAGTCGCCAGAAACTGTAGACGTCCCCGAACGCCCCGGGAGGATGACTCCCCGTTCTGTTCATATGGGTTCACTACAGTTCGGACTCGAATTGTCACGGTTCTAAATCTGAACCAAAGAGTCCAACTCTAGCAAATCGTTTTGAAGAAAAACTGATTTTGAAAAGAAGTGCCAAACATGGACTACTTTGCCAGATACAGAGTCGCCACCTAAATATTTTTTAATGGGGGAATTTAGGAAACCCTGACTCGGTGCCGAAGGCCACGTGCCCGTCATCACCAAAGTTGTCTTGGCTCGGGAGCTTGGGTACGATCGGGAAAGGTCAGCTATGAGCACCCCCTTTCGCCCGGTCCGAAGACCGGCCTCTACTAACCGTGATATCCGCTTTTGAAAACATTACATGTTCTTATTCCAGTTATTAGGCTAGAATTACTATGTTATGTACACAGCAAACAAGTATAGACTAGATTGCCTAATTTGGAAATAAGCATTACATATCCGTTTGTTTGAAAATGCTTTGGAATTTGCTACTCGCAAGTAGGCTAAAACACGGATTTCAACGAGTTTTTCCAACTCAAGCAATCCAACCTCCACCCACAGACATTCAAACAGCTTATCTCATATAAGCATTTAGCCACATGGTGATCATGCTGTCATGTTAATATTCACACGCATGCGATATGCTAAAGCATAAATACTTACATCGTACTCCGTGCCAAAACAATAAACTAGTTAGCATACATGCATGCCCTAGTTCATGTTAGAGTGACTAATGTATCGCATACAGAATGTGATTAGGATAGGCTCGGCTAACCCTAAAATGGCATGTGAAATGCAATCATTCGGTGCACGTATTCAGGTTAGAAATTGAAAATACAGCGCAGTTTGTATGATGTACCGAGCCCGGCGCATGTAAACAAATGCATGGATGCACGCATGCATAGCATAAGGTATGCTAAAATAAACGTGCCCTAATACTAACCATCGTAAGCAGGTAAGTAAAAGGGAGAAAGAAGTGGGGGTTGGAAGACATACACACCACTCACCCACACTTATTACAGATTTGCCCTCCCTCGGAGGGACCAAAAGAATATACAAATTAATTAACTAAACAAGCTAATTAAATTACAGACCAATTAAATTAATTAAACAAATTAATTAATCTAATTAAAAACAGTAAATCCCTCGGGAAGCGGGTCAGATGCAGCGCGTGTTCGGGACTTGCTCGGAATCGCACCGCCATGCAAAGTCTGCCTCTGTTTTCCCTGCTCTGCCCTCCTGAAGACTGCCAAAGTCTCAAGGATGCCTCTCTGGGCACTAGAGAATACCACCGGCTGAACAGAATAGCCACCGGCTTCCATATGTGGCCATCGGCACAAAATTCATCCATCGGCTGCTGATTTACTGCCGGTCGGCACTAAACACTGCCGGTCAGCAAAGAATGCCTGCAGAACCTGCAACTCACAGCAGCAGAGGGCAAAACTATGCATGGCAAGGCAACTCAAGCCATTTATGCACCAAACACATTCCTTATCATGTTTATGACTCAAAGGAGAATGTGCCTCGATTCTCGGACCACCAACCACACATTTCCATGCATGATGGCCCTAAGAATCAAGTGTGCACTTTCAATTTCAAATGCATGCAAACCAAACAAACAAACCAAGGAAGCCTAACCTCTATCACACTCACTTCAAGAGGCCAAGCATGAACAATGCAATGCAATCCTAGACATGTTGGCTAGCATGCAATATGAATAATGCAAGGCACTTATGCAAGCATACAAATAAGTATTCAAGGTAAACATGCAAACCAAATAAAAGATGGACTTAAACATGAATTAGGCAACTCCAATTAGGCCCAAAATCAGTAGCCATAGTGCCCAAAAATGAAGGCTAGGCACACACATACACATGCACATGTTAAAGCACAAACCTAAGCATTAAACAAGCAACTCTCAAACACACTTGAAAGAGGCTAAACATGGACAATTGGCATGGAATAAAAAGCTTTAAAATCATGTCAAAATGTGGTGCCAAACCAACCCAAATGAGACAAGCATAAGCATGCAAGCATAGTCCAAGTACTTAAGGCAAGTCATGGAGGCTTGAACCACACTTAGTACAACCACACATGGCAATACTTAAGCAACTAAAATCAGAGTTTTAGTACATAAAACTAAGCCCAAAGGACCACTTAGATGGCATCTAAACAGCTTAAATTCCAAGGCATGCATTATGACCAAAACATGGAGCATTCAACACAAGCTTTTAAAGCACTAAAGAGGCATGCAAGGCAAGCATATGAGCATGTCCTAAGGGACTAAAATAACATGGAAAATGACTCCAATCCACCAAAATAGTGCAAGCAACACATGCTACACATTCACATACTTGAGGCATACAAGCCCAACAAGCCACAAATGCAAAGGAGCTATGCTAAGCATGCCAAAATCAACCCCAACACCTATGGAAAGACATAAAACATGGTAAAATAAGCACAAAACCTTCACAAGGCTAAGCCTAAAACATGCTAGAACTAAGGCTAACAACCTAAGGCATATTGCGGTAATTACAAGGCATTACATGGTAGGTATGCAAGGCATGCATGGTACACCAAAACCAACTTAAAACCATGTTATATTATGACAATATAAGCATGAAAAACAGCCATAGTATGATCAACACACACTTAAACATAAGGCTCATTAAGGAAGCAAAATAGGTCCTTTTCAAGGACAACAAGGAGAGGGGGTGGCCCTCCCCTTTTTAAGACTTCAAGGCACCATCTTCACTACTGAAATCCCTCAAGATTTCAGTGGTGAAGAGGCCCAAACACTAAAGTCTCGAAACTTGCACAAAATAGCACAAAAATGGGACCTTTCAAGGTCTAAGGGTGGTCAAACACACCCAAACCACAAAACACTCTTAACAAACAAGCAATAGGGCCTAAAAACAGAACTTTTTTATGTTATACACTAAACACAAAAACAGCTTTAAGAGAGGTAGAAATAGGATGCAAAAATGGGGTAAAAAGGACTAGTTTCTTACCCTTGTTGACCTTCTTCACAAAGGGAGGACCAGCTGCCTCCTTGAGCTTAAACCAGCCCCAAAACTCTGAAAATAATCTCTTAGAACCTCAATAGCCAAGGAAAGGTGTAATGGTAGGTGTTTGTATGCAATACTATGAACAAATGCACCTAGAACACTCAAGAGAGAAATAGATAGAGATAGAATGTATATGAGTTCTAACCCTAGAACCAGAGCTTCTAGCAATGTTTTTCCCTCTAAAATGTCTAACCCTAATTCCAAGAGAAGAGGGCTCCTCTTCTAAGCAACCAATCTTGTAAAGCTTGTCAAGAAAGCTAACAAGAAGAGCATCCCTCCATACACGTGTATGGAGGGGAACAAAATGCCAAACAGCTGTCCTAAAATATCTGAAAAAGTAGATGAACAGTAGTCGGCTAGCCAAAAATGTCATTTTGACAAAAAAGACTGCCGACCGGCAACAAATAGTGCCGACCGGCAGTATACATTGCCGGTGGCAAGAAAAACCAGCTGGTGGCCTCTAGCTAGTGCCGGTGGTGTGTGGGGATGCCTCAAAAGACATTCCCTGCCCCTCCAAGGCAAAACACAAGTGTTTGGTGCAAAACCAGACACAAAACAATCGAGTTCGGAGATCCTGAGGCAAGGCGCGTAGACGAGAACTCCGGGAACTCCAAACGAACACAAACATGGATAATCACCAAGTGTCCAAACAGTGACGTCCAAGTCTTGAGGACGGTCAAAAATGGGGTGTCTACAGATGGATGGATGTAATTATATTTCCATCTGTAGTTATCCATTGTTTTTGGATATTTTCCAAAACATTTATTTGGGAATTCTGAATAGTTCCATGTTCCGTAAACCATAATGGAAAAGGATGAAGAATTTGGTTTTCTTCTACGTACATATAAAACTGTGTTTTATAATCTTGTAATTGTTCTAGAGTATGATTGGTGAAATACCAATTTCTAAATTCTGAATATTTATTCTGGTAAAAATCCTGATTTAGGATTTTCCTATTTTCACTGCCTGGACTTAAATCCATTAAACATCAAAATTCATGTCACTAGCTGTGGGACTATAAGGTCCTTTGCTACTGGATTCCCTAGGTTCATAAACTCCATGTGGTATTTGATTAGCAGAAAATTGTAATCCTTGGACTACTGGATCCATTGGATCAATTTGATCAGGATTACGTGGTGGTCTGGATGGTATTCCTTGCATAACTGATTCTATTAGCTCAGTAGTAGAATATCTGGATGATTCTGGAAAGTCTACACGATAATCTTGCCTAAAGGAAGGAGTAGACCTAAGGCTAGTGGTAGACATACTTCTGGATAATTGTCTTTGAGGTTTCTGGAAATGAAAATAAACATTACCTCCATCGGTTTGAATGACCTCATCCAAACTTTGCTGGATCATAGGCCGTGGTGGAACAGCATTAGTAATTTTCCACATTTCTGGAAAAGTTATTTTCTGCCATTCAAGCATTTTTGGCATAGCGACTTGGCTACTAAATAGATTGGTATCTATTAGAACTGTATGACCTGTGGGGCTTTGTCTCCGTTTATAAGGGTTTAAAGTTGTTAAAACTTCAAGATAGATTCTGGAAATAACCGCATAAGGGGATGATCCTGGAAGATATTCATATCCATGTGATAACACTCTAAGTTCTAAGACTTTAGATAAATTCGAGTCTGAGAGGGCTATGCTCAAATTGGGGTATATATCAAAATAAACTGGACCATGTGAGAGACTGGTTTCTATGGCTCCCATAAGGGATGCTCGCCAATCCAAGCATCTACCATCTCTGAGTGTAGATTGGATACTGGTATTTTGGCCTAATAATGTTAAAGGCTTAAAGGCAATCTGGACAAGTCCGATGTGGACATACTTATATTTCTGAAGAAAAGGATAAAGATCCTGGATGTGGAGGAGATATATAATCTCATCATTATGCTGAACAGGCATAGCATGTTCAAAAGTTTTAATGATTCTTTTACTGGAAAAATCTAACATACCTATCTTATAGATGGTATCTGGTTTAACCTTTGGTATTGTCCATCTATCAAGTTCTTCTTTAACATCTTGATAAGCAACAAGCTCTCTGGCTTCTGATGTAGAAGCTTCTGTATTGGCCACTATGTTGGCTACTGTAGGTGCAATTTCTTCTGTAGGAGCAGTAGACATATGAATGTATGATGACCATATACATATAATTAAGTTAAATAAAACAAACTACAATCAACATTAAACTTGGCTCTGATACCAATAATGGTGCTTGATACAGGTTACAGCTAGCACGTCTGTCAATGGTTTACTAAGTCAAAGGTCCTAACCGCAATCACTGCTATCGGACTGACTCCACACGACTTGGGTGACGTCCCACTAACCCTAATTCTGTTCTAACCATCATTAAGCACTAACCCAGGAATATTATTAATGATAGTTTTATTTTATTTACCTTAATTATGCCATATATGGTCTCATGTTTTACTGTGCTGGAGGGAGTGGCCTAACGGCCGCAGCCAAAAGGCAAATCTGTTCTTGTAGTTGTAATTTGGTTTGATTAATCTGTCGATAACAGATTTCTAATTGCTGAAGACCCCAAGGGTCATTAGGCCAGAGTGATAAATAGTTTTGAAGAAAATTATTTTTTCTTTCAATATAAAAATCTAATATATCATTTAGTATAACCAGATTATAAACAGACATACATTAAAAGGAAATACTGAACGAGATACTTACAATCATTACTGCAATATTATTATACTTCAACCTTTGACTTAAAATATTACAATCTATAGAGAGAGAGGGAGAGAGTACACACTTATAAAACTGAAAAACAAAGAAAGAAAAGCGTGCCTTCAACAAGGGTGAGGCTACCCTTAAATAGAAAAATAAAAGTAAAGGGATAGAAATGAGGCAGACAGGTGGCGTGTTCTGGATGGCTTGGAGTCGATCATCCTTATCTCCTCGGATTCCCTTATCTATAATAGTGTCGGTGGAGAGATAGCTGGATGGCCTTTAGATGGAATGGCAGACAGTCATATCTACTGTGGCCGAAAGTTATTTTGTCCAATTGTGGAGCTGGAAAGTGTGGCTGGATGAGTGGGAGACAAAGAGGCACATCACTCCTCTTTTCCTTTTCCTTTCTTGTCTTTTTCTCGAGCCAGTTTGTCTGCAATAATGCCCGTGAGGGAATCCCAAAAATCTCCAAGATTTGGATCATCATCTGCTGGATCTTGTGATTCACCGGCCAATACATTGAATGTATTTTCGTCATCATATGGGTCAGCACGACCTTCTTCATCAGGGTCGCCATGACTGGTACCAGATTTCATGCTGGTATCATCTCTAGAAAATGACTGGAGGAATTGTTCTTTCACGTAGTCCATACTTTTGATGACTAATTCCTGTTGTGAAAGTGCTGGATATTTTTACCTTAATTCATTCTGAATTTGGACAAATGGATTCTGGACTGGTGCGGCTGGAATTAACTTTGGAGTAGCATCCCAGCAGGCCTGTGTATGACCTTTAATTTTCTGGAGCAATTCTTGATGGGGTTTTGGATCATCCATCTTATTCCACCATTTATAATAAAAAAAACTCTTTTTAAACGGGGAATTTTATTCTGGAAATCGCATTGAAAATCCCATTTCCAAATCCAAGGAATTCCGAAACAAATTACAAAATGGACTGTAGGCAAATTACAAATTACAAAACAAACAAATTACAAATTACAAAATAGATATATCCTTAAAACCTGGAAGTTGACTGTAGGCAATCTGCCATTCTTTGAATGCATTGCGAATATCTTTTGGAAAGGCATCAGTTTGAATACCCATCTTATCCCACCAAACGAGAAACCAGTTTGGGAGATCGTTGTGTAATAGATCAGGAAGAACACAGATAAACCAAGAGTGATTCCATAGGGGATTCATGTAATCGAATGCCTGGGTAAAGGCATCAATGTAATCCCAGTAGCTGTAACGAGATTTGTAACGAGATTCCTTAGAACGGATCTCAAGAGTTTGGGTAACATGAGGATGCATGCCCCATGAGGTCATGGGCAAAATCTGCTAGATGGTACATTTGCTTAGTTAATAGGGCTAGCGGTGCGGTTAGTCTCAGCCAAAGTATGTTTGAAATCGATAGAGCCAGTATCAACAAGGATCTGCTCATAAATGTATCTGTATTGATCAAAATGAGGTAATGAGTGTTGAGTAGTCAAAAACTCCTTTTGATTTCCCAAGGATCTTTCATCCATTGAATGTCTGAATTTTCAAGATAGAGTAAGAAAGAGTTGGCCTATAAGATTGAGAGGAATATAGTCCCTACTCTAAAATCATTGTTCCTCCTCACGTGATGGTACAACCGAAGTGCAACAGCTCCAAGATACAACCCAAGCGCTCATAGCAAACCATAATTGTCCAAAAATATAAAAGACAGATCAAGTTATACTTTTTAACAAAATCTCAATATATATTATACTCATATATATTCTTGTGTCTCTTATGTACCCTTCATCTTTAGAAAACATTAGAATATATATAAGTGAAAATCTTATAAGAATTAAAATTAACATTTAATCATTACATAATTATAATAATAAAACTTAATAATAACTTTGTAACCGAAATGTTTAAAATCAATATTAATATTAATAACAGTCAAATAAATTAAATAGAAATAATTAATTTTATTTTTATTAAAATTCCAACTTTCCCTCACTTTTAATATAAATAAAAGAAAATTTTTAATAATACCATAAATTTTATATAATACCCCTACAATTTTAAAACTTTATATTCAAAACAACATATATATATATATATATATATATATAAGGGCAACTGTATACTGTGTAAGGTGTGGGAGCCTTCTAGGCTTGAACCACACTTTAATGTTGACAATTTTTCTCTGAAGGATTATAGTGAAATATATCTTGACCTAGACCCTTTGAGCCAGAGTTCAATTTGTCACACATAGCACTGGTATTGGACATCAATTCGCAGGTTAGGGCTCTTAAAGGCCATGTGGTAGATCTTAATTCTCATGGGCTTACTAGAGACTAGCCCAAGTCTCCAAGTCACGGCCTTACGACAACTTCCACTTAGTAGAATCCTCCAAAGGTACAGTGGCAGAATGCACCTTGCAGGAGATTGCCTGCCTTGGATTTATTTAGGGTAAAACCCTTCCTAACCAGTCATTTATTCAACACTACTATCTTAGGGATGAGCAAGCAATCAACCTTAATATGGTATCTCCTAAAAAATGAATACTAGAATCAAGTCATGCTATATGAATTGTTTTTACTCATTGAACTTCTTTCATGGGATCTCCAATCACGAAAGATGGGTTAACTCCCTAGGTGACTTCCTAACGGCTTACACTCATCTCTCTCGACAAATAACAGATCTAGCCTCAACGCTAGTCCAAAGGCAAAAATTCTTTTTTTCTTTGTTGATCAACAATGTATTTTTCCATCTCATGGAGTATATAATTACCAAGCCTTTTCCATTGCAACATTCCTCTGTTTATCTTTATATAGCTATAAAATTTTCAAACACACACTTCAATAAACAATGTTAGTGTAGCCTCTTAAATATCAATTATACTCATATACAACACATTGACAATATATATAATCTTCATGCCATTTGATTGTGATAAAAATCGTTAACCAGTTTTATAACTTTCTCCTCAAGTCAAGGACCTTCAAACAATAATAAATAATTCATTTTCAAAACATAGCAAACTAAATAAACATTAAACTTTCACAATTATCAAATTTGTTTCAACCAAAATAAACATTCAAATATGGGTCCTAGTTTTTACATAATACACATATAAGAATTCTTCAAAACACAGATATTAGTGTAATCTCACAAACACTTCACAGTTCAAATTTTTGTATCACACAACAAGAGTATTATGGTCCTTTTGGATATAGTCATCTCATTTTCCTTTTCCTTTTGAGTTTGAACATAAATTTTGAAAAAAAAAAACTTCAATTATATAAGCAAAATAATTGCAGAATATTTCTTACATTTAAAATTCTTCACTCCATTTCCTCAACAAAAAAATTTCCAAAACCTCAAACTAATCCAGACTTTCAAATATATTTATCTTTTAACATTTGTAGACGGTAACATAAAATAAGAACAACTAAAGTGTGAAAATAATTACATAGAACCCCCATATTTTCACATTTTTGGTACCAGTTTTCAACATTTAGTTTGAATTATTTTTAAACATTTGAAAAGGTTAAACTTTCACAAAGCAAGCACTAATCAACTATACAAATAAAGATTTAACTTCACATTAGCAATCTTCCCAAAGACTTGAAAGAATTTTAACAAAATCTCAGCTTTAACAATTTTTACTACAAGGCTAGACGGTAAGCATGAAATATATATATTGAACATTTTCTGTAACTAATAATTTGTGAACAACGAATGAGATGCAAGCCTATACTCAGTGACCAAAAGTTACGGAACATTTATAATTCATCATTTAATTATTTAACAACAATTCATCAATCAACCATAGATTAGTCATAAAATACAAATAAATAAAATAGACATCTAAAAAAATATTGATCAAGAACATCCAATCTAATATATAAGATTCTCGCAAACACGTCATGAAAATCCTTTTATGAGCATGCAAAAGTGGGCTTACTTTTATTTTAAATAAACTCTAACTAAAAATTATAAAACCAAGATTAATGGTGTAATAATTCAAAACCATTTCCCATACACAGAATTAGCTTCTTAACATTATGAAAGTTACATGTAATTCAATAAGACATAATTAAAAGAAATTGTTTCATATGGATATTGAACAAAATAATTTTTACCACTACATTCCAACCCAAAATATTTTCCACCAATAAGGGCTGAGACAATTAATTCAAGCAATAGGCATATTAAACGGCTAACTGTTATAATGAATTAAAACCCATGAATACACAATTGCACATTATATTAAATCATGTAACTTTATAAAATATAAAAACACTAAAATATTTGTAACTCATGAATTCAGTTTACCACAACTAATGGGAATGATTTCAAAGTGAAAAATACAAACATCGATCAAACTCCAAACTAACTATTCAAAATAATTTTTTTCCCCCACATTGCAATCCTCATTTTAAAATAAAATTATTAATTTATATAACAACAACTCTTTTTCCTTTTCAAAATCAATCAATAAAATTATACTAAATAATAATGCAAGATTAACATGATACTAGTGCTTAGAATAAACCAATCTCAAAATAAGAATTTGTAAACATACAAATAATTTCATTCACCACATTCCAATCCTTTTTTTAAAATATATATATATATAAATTAATAATTTAAAGGGAAAAAGAACTCTGACAGCAATTATAATTAGGGGTACTTACCAATTAGTCCTATTAACTAGACTTATTTACCTACAGGTCCTAACTAATAAATTTAACACTATAAAAATAAGAGAGTGATAAATTTATCACTAAAAATTTATTCATAAAAACAAAGAGACTGATAAATTTATCACTATAAATTTATTCATAAAAATAAAAGACTGATAAATTTATCTTTATCACTTAATAAATTTATCAATAGGACTTAATGGGTAATAAGTCTCCAAAGTAGGACCTATTGGTAGTTTACCCTTTAAATATTAGAAGTATATATCTTTTTATTATTTTGCTAATATAAAAGAAGAAGAAGAAGAAGAAAAAAAAGACTGTTATATATCACGAGATTAATTTATACGGGTTTAAAAAACTATTCAATATGTTTATAAAAATAAAAGAAATAAATGTAATATATCTGAGGGTCAATTTCATCATTTAACTATTTAATCTAGAGGTTGGCTCAATCCACCTATTTCTATCCCATACCCCCGTCGCGGCTTGAAAAATGAGTACGACCTATTACAGGAACCGGCCGATACGGTTGCGATTTTCGGTCACACCACGATACCGATGGATATTCGTAACGAGACCTAGTTTTTCCGGTATGAATCGGCTGGTACGCTACGTACCAGCCATTTTTTAAAACTATGGATACCATTGGATTACGAGTCTTTAGTAATTCTTTTGTAATTTTGCGTATTGAAATCTTAAATATTTTCTTTGAAATAATGTGATTATAGAAACCAAAACAATAAAGTAGAATTTAATATTTCCACTGTCAATTTTAGATATCACTTGGGTTACTTGTACCTGTTTTTTTTTTTTTTTTTTTTTTTTTTTTTTTTTTTTTGAGTTTTGAGTTAACAGAATATTATGATTGTATTGTTCTTTCTTTCTTTTCTAAAAAAAAAAATTTATTCAAATTCAAATTTAAAATTTAATCTGTTTGGTTGTGTTTTTGAAACATAATTCTACACCTACATTTGCAAATGATGTTTCCAAAACTCTGCAGAGAACTCTGAGACAGGCGTGATTTTCGGAATTTTTTTTTGCAAATTTTGCCTAACCGGTCGTCCCACCGGTTGACCGGAATAGTGAATTTTTTTTTTTTTTTGGCAATTGATATGGTAATTTTTATATATTCGAAAAAAAATATTTTCTGAATTTTTTAAAATTTTTTATGTGCTTTAAAATAATTTTGAGTTGTATGTTTGGTTATGAGTTATAATTTTTTGTATCAAATATCAAATGTCACATCAACAATTTCCCACTCAATTGAAAACTCTTTTCAAAACTATTTCCAAAACTCTTTACCAAACAAAATTTTCACACTCAAATCATAATTCCAAACCTCACAAACTCAAAATACAACTCATACTCTCAAATCATATTTACAAAACTCTACCAAACGCAAAAAATTTCATTGTTTCCTCCATTTTATTTTCCAAATCCCAGTTAAAATCATGTTCTAATTTTAATCTTGGGAAAGCAGTTACCACAGTTTCAAATTTCAATGCAGCTTTTGATCGGTTGGCCAAATTCTTAGCACCAAAGTCAAGGATTAGGGGCTTGTTTGATTGGGGAACTATAGTATAGGATTTTGGATTAAGATTATTAATTTATTAGTTACAAATTTTATTATTCGGATTAGATTTTCATAGTCATTTTATATAACAAAATTGACGCATTTTTTAATACTACAACTAATAATGTAAAACATATATATAATTAAGATTATATATTTTTATATCTATTGCAAAACAAACATGGATAAGAATGAATTATTTATCTCACTAATTCAATTGAATAACCAATCCTACACTAATATCATAGATTTTTAATCTCTTCACTATTAATTCTGCAAATCGATAAAGCCTTAAAAATACAAAATCTTACTATGTGGTGTTTTGGGAAGTTGGTAAAAAGCTGGTGTTTTTGATTTTTTTAGTCTATTTTATTTTTTTGTGAGTAAAAAATGTGAAAAGTGATATGACCCAAAATGAGTAAAAAGCTAAAAACTGACTTTTTATAGTTGCCAAAGCACCCATATCTGTGTAGTTTTTAAATATTTTTGTTTGAGTATCTCTTTTCTATATAAAGCTTTTTTTCTCTTACTTTTATGTTTTATTAACCCTTTGGTATTATAAATACTAGCAGCAAATTTGTGCCACGCACGGAATGAAAATTATCATAATATATAATATAGATGGTGTGATATGAGGTGCAATATTTTTTTGTCATATTAAAAAAATTAATAAATAAGCAACTTAATTATAACTGCATGGGGCCAACTAGTGAAATAAAAAAGTCAGAATTGTTTAATAATAAGTTCTTCGAATGGTTTAGAAAAAAAATAAAACTATTTTGCTGAAGTGTCCAAACCGATTGATGTTGAAGAACTAGTGAATGAGTTTGTGGTTAGGTGTGTAACGCCACTCGAATCCGGAGTGCTCAAATCTTAAAAAAAAAAAAAAAAAAAAATTCTTTTTTTTTTTGTTTTTTTTAAGGACCACACTTGACTCCCAATCCACCATTGCGTCAATAGATTTCCAATGATAGAAAGGATCTCAAGAATTTTTCTAAGGGTAAGTTACATGAAACTAACTTAAAGTTTAGAAAAAAATATAGTGATTTTTATAATTTTGACATAATTATATAAATTTCTCTTTTAAAAAATTTAAAAAGATCAAAATTAATGCAAATGGTTTGAAGGTGCAACACAACGATTTACAATGTGAAATGTACGTTTCAATATACAAGAGATGACAACATTATTTTTTTATTTATTTATACAACTAATAAATTTTTAATGACAATTGAGCTAATTGTTATATGAATTAAAATCTTAAGGGAGCCCATTGTAGTTATGCTAAACTTATGAGATTTACTAATATTGTAAACTATTAAGTGATCTCTAGACCAATACCGCTTAAAAAAGCACCATTTTGAAAGGGCCTGTTTGGAAAGTGATTTTTTAAAATATTTTTTTGATTTTTTAGTTAAAATATAAAGTGAAAAATCCAATATATTTAGAAAAACACTTTTTTCTTGAAAACAGGCAAAAAATAAAATGAAAGAGAATGAATTTTAAACTTTTTTATGAGTTGATTTTTTTTTAAACTTTTTGATTATATTAGGATTGTTTTGAAAATATGTTATTTTAGTACCTTTCACCTTTTTGACTAAAATCAGAGGTGAAAAAAATGGATTTGGAATGGCTGTTGTGCAGTCAAATGGCCCCAATTTGGGATCCATTTGGATGATCCAAACTGTTCACATTTTAGAGTAAAACATACTTGCAAAAAATTAACTTAATCAGATATCGTTAACCTTTTTGTCCACTCACATTTGTATTCATTTTAATACTTCAAATCACAATGTTTATTTGACATTTTGATTGTATTAATTAATTTGCAAATGCACCTAAAATAAAAATAATAATATTTTATCCACACAAATTGTGATGTCAGAATTAGCCCGATTGAGGTGGAGAGCTTTGGTCTAAAAAATTGCCCACTCGCCCAACTCCCCCTCTCTCTCTCTCTCTCTCTCTCTCCCCTTACCCACACTCCTGTTTCTCTCTCTTGTTTTCTCTCTCCTATATGCTCCTCTTTTTTCACTCCTCTCTCTTCTATCTTCTTACCTACGCCGACCCGCCGACAGAAACATCGATGCTCATGCCGACCACCGATTTTCCTTCCCAACCCCCTTCTTCCATCGTCAACACCAAACCCAACAAACACTCTCTCACTTACAACAGGAGAACTCATTTCGCTCAGCTCCGAAATGCAAGACCTTGCCATCTTTTACGGGTAGTGGAAAGCCCAAGGCTCTTACAAGACCTCGCTATTAGTTAGGGCTCCTGCAAGACCTCACTATCAAGGAGAGTTGGAAGGTGGCCGAAAGTCACAACGGGAGAATGCCCAATCCCTCGTTAGAATGTGTCCCACATCGCTTGGAGTTGCCTCATCTGTCACACCCCAATTTTAATTACTCGGAAACATTACCAAAAGCCTTTAATTTAGATCTTTTTTCTTATTTATTTACAAATATCTATTACCCTTGGGTAATAGAAACATAATAACACGTGTTCTCTCTCGCAATGAATACAACAATAATAATACATGCCAACTTCTACTGCGGAACTACAAATGAATAATTTCAAACGTTAATATACAAAATTCATTTCCTTCACATCTACTATGAAATTACACATAAAAGATATATGAACTTCTTAACTCTCCAACTAGGGATGAGCATAATTGCCTAGTAGGAATCTCATAGTTCCACAACAATAACTAATACAGATATAAATGATCATGCATGCATGATGATACCATATAGTAAGGTGATATTTTGTAATTTCAAATTATCATACGTAAAGTACCTTTTTCTCAAAATTTATTTGAATAATTAAGGAAAACTTTCAGCCATAAAAATTTTCCCTTATCATCAGAAAACCATAAATCCTTTTTGAAAACAATTATGTTAAGGGAACAACATCATTTTAAATTTATTAACCAATTCCAAAATATTCCACATTTAATTTCCATCTTAATATTCTTCTTTTTATTCCCCTTTTTCCTTTTTACTAATTATATTTATTATAACACCATAACCTCAAGTTCAAGTTCCCTTAATACTCAAAAACTGCATTATCAATTATAATTCAACATATCACAACTACGTCACATCCACATTTGCATTATCAATTATAATTCAACATATCACAAGGATAATAAACCATTTTTATTCAATTTCTCCATTACTTACAAAACAAAACTCTTAATCTTTCCTTATAGTTACAAATAACCCGGTGAATTCATTATCACCAACCCCTTATCCAGTTGCTATTTCCTTATCCATCATTTTTAAATAATTTCTATATGCATTCCCTTTCCATACCAAATTACACATCAAATGGTAATTTCACAAGTTCATAAGAAGTCATGCATATCATCACCGACCTCAACACATTTCACCTTTTACCGACTTGATACGGTGGGATAGTGGGCACCCAATTCATGGCGCATTCCACCTTTTGCCGGCTATTATACGGCGGGAAGTGAACTCTCAAAAACCCTTTTCTCAAAAACCATATTTTTCCAAAAATCATGTTTTTCCATATTTACCGACTGTCATACGGCAGGATGTGAACCCCCAAAAACATTTTCCATTTTAAAACTATTCCCACATTTGCCAGCTATTATACGGCAAGACTGTATGGACACCCAAAAATAATTTTTTCCACTTTTGTCGGATATTATACGGCGGAACTGTATAGACACCCAAAAATATTTTTTCCACATTCATCCAGCGATAAGCCTAGACAGGGCATTTGGGCACCTTTAATTCAAAACCACCCTCACATTGGCCGGCTATTATACAGCGGGACGTGGGCCCCCAAAAAACCTTTCTCAACTCCTCGCGCGGGTACCAACATAACACAACACAACCCAACACAACTCAACTCAACCTAACACAACTCAACTCCACATAACACAACTCAACCAAACTCAACACAACTTAACACGTTTCAACATAACTCAAAGTAATTCAACATAACACACAACAAAATTCAACACAACCATTTCAACACCATTCAATACAATTCGATATAATCCACTACAACTCTTAAAACCTCCACATCATCATTTCATCACAAAGCTCATATCATCCATACCATTAGTCATTTCCTTCTCCAAGTTTGGTTTCATATCATAACATAATTTAAAACATCAACAATAAGAGTTCAATCGCAACTTTTACATAAATTTTCAAATTCTTTACAATTTCAATTAACTTGTATATAAGTAATTTAACACCTCAATTTCATGATACTACTTCTAATTTAAGCAAAACCATCATCTATCTTCATGAACCAAATGAGAGTTTTTAAGAGAAATTAAAGCTTTTCACCAAACACATTTTATTCCAACTCTTCTACTACTTTTACATCCAAACTCATGACCCAAACCATAACCCAACAAGTAAACCCCAACTCTTCAAATCCTAACCCCCAATCTCATGATTAATCACAATATACATAAAAATATAGACTTTGTATTTGTATAAAGAAAATATCACAAATCTATCTATGAATAAGGGTATTGAAGGAGAACAAAAAACCCTTACCTCTGAAGCAAAGAGATTACGACCCAAAAATCACCGGCGACGAAACCACGAACTATTCGGACCAAAAGGAAACCCTTGACGAGATCTACAATCTTTCCCAAAGGATCAAGGTGAAAAGATCACTCTAGGTGAGTAGATCTAAAGATCTTGAGTGAAAAAGTTTGAGTTTTGAGAGAGAGAAGAGAACTCATGGCTTGAGAGAGAGAAAAGAGGAGAAAAAGTGAAATGAATATATGTTTGGAGCCTATTTGTAGTAGCAAGGTAATAATAGAACAAATGCCTCAAAGCCAAATGAAAAGAACAAGTCAAAAACCCTCAAAAGTAGGGCCCAAACCAGCCTAAAAAGCTGAAAATTACACACAAGTGTCGATCTTTCAGCCAGAGGTGTCGACTCTTCAGGAAAAAAAGCAATCTGTGCAACAAGCAAGGTGTCGACCCTTAGATAGGAAGGGTCGACACTAAATTCCAGCAACTAACACCCAGATTCTGCAACATACAAGAATCGACCCTTTCAGACTGGTGTTGACCCTTGGGGCCAATAACAAAAGGCAAGTGTCGACACCACCAAGATTGGTGTTCACCCCAAAACAAGATTTCTATGTTCCCAAACAACTTTTCAACGTAAACAAACATGAAGGAACAATCCCAACAAGATTAAATCGAATTGTACTCCTCCAAAACTAAAATAAAACAACTCCAAAGACTCCCAAAATTAAAATAATGAAATTAAATACACCCTCCAATAGTTTAAAGGACCAAAATCACAATCTTTACTTGACCTTTTGATTGTATTAATTAATTTGCAAATGCACCTAAAATAAAAATAAATATTTTATCCAAACAAATTGTGATGTTTGAATTAGCCCGATTGAAGTGGAGAGCTTTAGTCTAAAGAATTGCCCACTCGCCCAACCCTCCCTCTCTCTCTCTCTCTCTCTCTCTCTCTCTCCTTACCCACACTCCTGTTTCTCTCTCTTATTTTCTCTCTCTATATGCTTCTCTTTTTTCACTCCTGTCTCTTCTATCTTCTCACCTACGCCAACAGCAACATCGGCGCTCATGCCGACCATCAATTTTCCTTCCCAACCCCCTTCCTCCATCGTCGACACCAAACCCAGCAAACACTCTCTCACTCACAACAAGAGAACTCATTTATCCCAGCTCCGTAATGCAAGACCTTGCCATCTTCTACGGACAGTGGAGAGCCCAAGGCTCCTACAAGACCTCTCTATTAGTTAGGCCTCCTGTAAGACAAATGAAAACTTAATTTCAAAACAAACGAAAACATTTTTTTTTTTATACAAATTTTGAAATTTTGAACTTGATTGTTTTTTTCTTTTTAAATAAAAAAAGTATTTCAAATAAATTTTTCATTTTCATTTCCAAAAAAAATAAAATAAATATATATATATATATATATAAAACAAAGCCAGTAATTAGAATGTACAAATATAAGAATGTTTCAAGAAATCCAAACCTTGTACACTTCAAATTGTTATCTAGCTTCTATAAATACTTACTAAACATCATCAAATAAGCATAAGACAAATATGCCACTAAACAAAACAAAACTTGATATCAACATGGAAAATAAATGCCAATAGAAAAGGCATAGAAAGCTATCAGACCAATAAGCATAATTCACCCTGGCTTGGTGCTAATTTTTGGCCTACTAATTAGTATGTGAGGATGGTCGACCCCATCTTAGACACAATTGAAATTCCATAGTACCACCATCAACAACAACATTGGCATCCTTGATGTTAAAGGTAATATAATAACTAGACCAGTATAAACTGCCATGTTTGCCTTCACAACTTTCACGAACTCCAGATTCCTCTTCTGCATACATATTTTCCGGCATATATTATGAACAAAGGCTAATTAAAAGCGTTGTGTTATAATATATATAGGGTTTGGCGAGCATTTTATCTTGATAGGCCTATTTTGGGATCAATTTTAGTAATCTTAACTGTTCACATTTTAACAAGTAAAATATTTATGTAAAAAATCAAAATGATTGAATCATATTTGTTTGGGGGATTTGGTCAAAGTCTCCTCATAATAATAAAACTTTAATACATTAATGACAAGCACAAAAAATTTCATTGAAAAGTCTAATACATACCATTATTACTAAAATATTAAATTTTAAAATAATATAACTTTTGATCTAGAAGTAAATTTTTAATAAAATTAGTATTTTTGGAATCTTCTCATTAAAATCTATCAAATAAGATCCATTTTGACTATGAAATTCTTAAAATAATAATAATAATTTATTACTGTCCAAATTAATGTAAACAGTAACATGTTATTCTGTTTGACAGTAACATGTTATTCTGACAATATTGTTCAAGAAAAAAAAGAAAAAGATATTTTATTTTATTCTTGTTCAATTACGTGCCTCCTCCTTAGGGCGTTTATGAAGCAAAATATATTAGACTATCATTTTCATCAAACAAGAGTCAAATTGAGGGGTTTTGACTAAATTTTCCTATTTGTTTTACAAAAATAGAAGACAAAAATAATTTCAAAAATAACTATTCATTTTTTGCAATACAAATTTGATTTAAAAATATAATTACCAATATCCGATCATCTCATAATTTTGTAATTTTGTACAAGGATTGCAATGTAACAAGAAAATAAAAATAAAAATAAAATAAAATAAATTCAAATTGAATGGTGTAATGAGTTGAATTAGTGGTGTAAATAGAATTACCCTTTACTTTTTCAGAAAACTAAACTTATTCTAAATAATGGTGATTTATGATACTTTTGTTAGTTTCGATAGAAAAATTAATGATAACTATAACGCCCTCAATTTCATAAGACCCGACTCATCCATATTCATTATACACTCCAAATATCAATTGTATTAATCATCCGGAAGTGATAAATTATCTCTAACACATCGTTAATCATATTATAATCTCCACACTTTCGATTATATTTAATTCAATCCATTATAAGATTACAAAAGGTGAATTACATGTGAGTATATCTTCAGAATCTTTAAGACTTGAATCTATAACATATAATGTAATAACTACGAAGGTAAATAACATCCAAATATATGTCCTATAGACTTATAAATACTAATGGACTTGGAAAAAAAAATCCCCAATAAAAACATGGGTTATTTTTCAAGTTCCATAACTGATTATTTTATTAGTTTAAAGACAATTAAAACATACT
The DNA here is from genome assembly GCA_025200525.1 of Camellia lanceoleosa. NCBI lineage: Eukaryota > Viridiplantae > Streptophyta > Magnoliopsida > Ericales > Theaceae > Camellia > Camellia lanceoleosa. Next base: position 17,382,323 of record CM045769.1, on the reverse strand, counting down.
TGTTAATTTGAGGACACAATTTTATTTTTTTTGGGGATAAAATTGTCCTTAATGTAATTTTATTACTCATTCACCTTTGACTTCCATCAACAACCATCGACTGCTGGTGTCCATCGTCGATTACATGTGACCTCTTTCTAATGCGACTTTATAGTAAAGTGAAATTTCATTGATTGTCACACAAGGTTAGAAATTTCATTGTCTTTAAATTAGTGAAATTTCTTTGACCAATATCACTAAAATTACAAAAAGATTGGAAAAATTCCATTATTTGGAAATTCACTAAATAAGTGTACTTATTTTTTTATAAGTGCACTTTTATTTGGATTATATCACATTTTTATTTTTTTAACACACTTTTTCTTAAAAAGTCTAAAAATGCACTAAATAAGCAAACTCCAAACAACCGTAACGTCAATTAAATTTTCATTATGTTATTGAAATTTCACTAACTAATTCAATTAAAGCTTAATATAAAATTTAAATGTTTTTACATTTACAATGAAACTTTTCACAGTGAAATTTCATTGACTAAGAATATCTTATAGATTAATTAAGATACTAGTACATGAAAATAAAATTTTCAATAAATCCTCCTTTAATTTAGTTGTATTCTATATTTTATTTCTATCCTTAATTATACTGGAGTCTTAAATCACTAGAGAGTAAAATAAAATTTTGAAAAGTTTGATCTGGTGGTCTAGATGTAAGATATGAAGGCGTGCATTCTCTATGGTTTGTAAGTGCATATAATTTTTTGAGGATAGGGGCAAAAGTCCCGACTTTAATTAAACACGTTAGTGAATGATGAAATTAGTCAGTCCATTAGCTGGATACTGAATTTTTAAAAAGTTTAAAAAATTTGGCCTTTCTATTTTAATTTTTAAAAAATACTATAGATTTCAAATAATCTACCAAACATTTTACATACACATAAGATCCACACAAATCCACATATATATATATATATATATATAAATCTCACTCCCATATAAAAAATTTAATAAATTATTTAAGATCTCAACAATGATTGAGACCCTTTTTTTTAGATCCCACAATTCCTACTAGATATTAACAATGGATGGTGTGGGCTCTATACATATATGAGTAGGTCCCATATATACATCAATATAGTTGAGATTTGGAGTTGTGAGGGTTCCAAAAAAAAAAAAAAAATCCCAAGCATTTTTCTTAATAATTTTTTTACCTCAGTTCTATTTAAAGGTAGATGAGCCCACGGGCCTATTTTATTTTGTATCTCGTCTGGTTATTTTTGTTTTAGGTTGGGTTGAGTTCCCTTGTCCGTCCGTTGTCTAGGTTTTCATTGTCGTTGACATATTATCTGTGCTGGAAGGTGTGTATGGCTTCCGATCTGTGCATCGAAAGGAACGATTCCAAATGGGAGATTAGAGATTCACCGGCAAAGAAGCAAAGGTGTGAGGATTACGGTTCACCACCACCGCTTTGTTCATCAGCAGAAGAAGAAAAAGAAAAAGAAAAAGAAGACCCTAGATCAAAAATTGTAGTCTATAACTACGATGATTCAGATGTGGAAGACGACAGTGATGGAATGCATGAGTTTACTGATAGGGAATACCAAGAACATCATCGACAGATGACTGAAAGCGATGTAAGTGTGTGTTTGGTTTTTTTTTTGTGCGCTTTGATTCATTTATCTCAATTTTCTTCTAAATCATATATTAAATTATTATTATTATTATTATTATTATTATTATTATTATTATTATTATTATTAATTTGTGGGCTTTACATACATACATACATACATACATACATACATACATATACAAACAGGGCTTTGATGTGATGTCGTTCCCACGCTCCTTTGCTTGCGGTACAACAGCCCCTCTTTATAATTTCGATGAGATTGCCGACGACCTCAAATCTTTTTCCGAATTAGCTCTTAAGGAATACAATGAGAAAGAGGTGTATTTCTTTATTCAATTGAAGTTCTGTTTTGTTTTGTGTGTTGTGTGTGCGCTCTTTTTATTTTATTTATTGAGAATATATATATATATATAACATAGATACATATATTAGACAATGTTTTGAATTAGCTTTGTTGTTCATATATATGGTAAAATATGTGTGCAGCATACGAATTTGGAGTTTGTGAAGGTTGTCAAGGTAAACAAAGCGGTTGTTGCTGGTTTTTTGTATTATATTACCTTTGATGTCAGGGATGCTGCTGCGGTTGATGGTGGTACTACGGAATTTCAAGCTTGTGTCTGGGATGGGATTGCCCACACTGAAGTACTCATTTCTAGGCTGAAAACTAGCACATAATTGAGGTAAATTAACTACTCTGGGTATATCATTAGTACCTATGTAATGATGTTTATTGGTCTGGCACCTTTCCATGCCTTCTCTGTTGGCATTTGTGCTGCTTTTATATCAATTATATTCCGTGTTGATATCAAGTTTTGTTTGCTTTGGTGGCATATTTGTCCTAATGGAATTGTGTGGTAATTGATCGGTTCAATACCTTTTGTGTTTAATATGAATCAAGCTTGAAACAAAGGCTGATTGGGCTGGATCAATAATAGATGGGAGGGGGGACTTCAATCTGTTGTTAGGTACACTTGTATAGGGTGTTGTGTTGCAGCAAGAAATGGGTCATACTCATTTAGTTTTGTAGGATTAGGGACCTTAGGAACCAAGTGATTAGAGTATATGTAATTTCTTTCAAGATAGCATCACCAGAATTGAAAAAAAGAAAAGAAAAGGAAAGATGTAATAGAATAAAATGCGTTGTTATAAATGACAGGACAAGCTATCTTAAAGAACATGGCACTATAGCCATTGGGGCCAGGAGATTTCTCATCTTTGAGAGAGAACTAGGTTTCTCTAATCCCTTCAACGGCAACATCCATGTCCAATTTCTGTTTCTGTGCATCATTTAGTTGATCACTTTCAGTACAAGTTCATGTCTTCTATGCTTGCCCAGCACCGCCTCCATTATGGCCTAGCAGGTTCTGAAAATAGGTAATAATCTTAGCATTTACTTGGCATCATCAGTAATGGAAACTCCATCATCCCTTGTTATACCCATAATCATATTTCTACCCCTTCTTTGATTGATAACTTGAAAAATAATGAAGTGTTTTACTCCTTGCCGAGGGCCTGTGCACTCCTGGGGATTAGTCGGGCTTTGATCCAGACATCCCATTGCCAATCAAAATAAAAAATAAAAATGAAAAATAATGGAGTGTTTTGGTCCCCCAAATTGAGCCATTGAACTCAAGCCTTCTGCTTAGTATGCTGTCCTCATTCCTGCACAGCTCATTAAATATAGTTGTAGCTCTTTTCTCCACCCCAATCAAATCTGCATCATTGGAGTTGGTATCAAAACTTTTATGGGCTGCCTCAAATTTGAGATCTAACTTCCTCCACCTTCTTTGAGATGTCGCCATATTTAATTTGGCTTAGCTTCTTCAACTCAACTTTCAGCATTTTCAGCTTTTGGCATAGACAAAACATGGGAGTGCTCGAAACTCTCGCAACAATAACCAAGAATTGAGGGTGGTCAGCCCAACAGTCAAAAAATGCGAAGGGCTTCTTTTGCTTGATAGGGGAAGGCAACACTCTTAACCAAGATAGGGCTATGATGGTAACATATTCCCGCAGGGAGGAATTCTACCTCAGCCATCGGCACTTTCATGGTCCAAGCCTCATTGATGAGAGGTCTATCATTCTCCCGAAGCACCTGACCATTTGTTCATGTGAATTGCTATCCTCGATATTTAAGATCATCGAACTCAGCCCTCACAAATCAGTCATTGGAGTCGTGCATGTACCTGGGCCATTTGACAGAGCCCCACAAACCTACCATGAGTGCTGGTCATTCATGCTAATGCACATTACATTCAGCATGTCTTGATCCCATAGGATCCATATTCTTTCCAAAGTGGATCGTTGTAATTGGACACCTTTTTCAGCTTCTATTAATAAATTCAAAGGCCATATCCTTATTTACACTTTTGACTTTAGTTTCCAACTAAGAAGCATGGACACGGACGCAGACGCAGACATGAACAAGCACGCGGACATGCAAATTTTAAAAAATGTAGGACATTTTTATTATGACATTTTTTAATATTATATTAGCTATTGTAGGATAGTTTTTCTATATAATTTGTTTCATATGTTAGGAAGTGTTTAACGAGTGTCGTGTCGGTAGAAGTGTTCATACTTCTTAGATACACATATATATACAAATTGTAGCAAATATATATGCACTAGTATACATATATATATATATATATATCCAATTTGTATGTGCGGAATGACAAGGGAATCCCAAAATGCAATACATGTTATCTACAAATTATACTTGGCAAATAGAGAGTTACATCCAAAACTAGAATAAGTGATGCCATTAATTTGAAATGGGTACTTTTTTGATTGGCACTGGGGTGTTGGGATCAAAGCCTAACTAATCCCCAAGGGTGCACAAGCCCACGGCAAGGAATTTTTCGCAAGTGCACCACAGTTAATTCAAGAGTTTTGTCCCAGTCCGACAAGGAATTGTTAGCACCTAAAAGGTTTCGATCCCTAAATCTTGGAGGGAGCACACACCCACCTTCCCCCCTCCTCCCCTGCCGACCCAAGGTCTTGCCACTAGGCCAACCCTTGGGTTTTTTTTGAAATGGGTACATTGTCCACAAAGGCATCATCAAAAGTAGAGTGCTAATCATTATAGTTGGGGAAAATGTTACATAAGAACTCTAAGGTGGTGTAATAGTCCATTGTTTGGTTCAAAATTTTTGCACCGGACTATTAGTCCTTCCGGATTATTAGTCCTAAATCTATTGGACTATTGTGTCCTATGTGGGGTGGGGGGTGGGACACAAATGGGGGATAAGGGGATATGGGATTAGGTGGTGAAATGACCATTTTAACCCTATACTATTTAATTATGTATTATATTTAGTAAAATTCAACAAAATTTAAATGTCTCAATTTAAAAATAAAATAATTTTATTTAATTTTTATTGATGCTTTATTTATTTAATTTTTTAAAATAATTTTTATAGATATTTTATTTTAAAATTTTGTTTATATTTTATTTTATTATTATTTTTTAAAATAAATTTATTTAAAATTTTAATTAAAAAAATAACATATTTTATTGATATTTTATTTATTTTATATATTTAATTTTTTAAAAATACATCTATTTAATTGTGTAAAAAATAATTAAAATATTAAAGATATATTTAATATTGATATTACTTAGTAAATGATTGAAAATGGTAAAATAGTCATTTGAACATTTATAATTCTCCATAATATCCCAAACAAACATAGGATTCATATCTTATCCATCTAAATAGTCCTCTTCTGACATCTAATCTCATGACTAAACAAACATAGGATACAAATCCAATTCAACCAAATAGTCGAGGGACATTCTAGGACTAATAGTCCAATGGATTCCAATATCCTCTTATCCAGTCCATCCAGACAAACACACGCAGGGCTAATGATTTCTCTGTTGAATGAATCTAGGAAGCAACTGTACATTGGGTGGGGATGCAAATAGAGGCTTTTATAAAGGAGAAGGCTGGACTGGAAGTCCTGGGACAAGGTTCTTCTTGGTGTGGATTTTTTGAAGAAGAATGGGAGGTAAGAAAGCAAATCAAAGAGGAATGATGAGCTATGTTACACGGACTCGGGTACGGGTATCGGGTGTGGGTGCGTATCTAGGGGTCAGACACTTCAAAACATAGCCGTATCCATTTGTGATGAGCCGTATCCCGGCCGTATCCCGCACCCGTACCCGTGTCGTGTCGTGTCGTGTCGACACGGGTACCTCCGAAATTTCAAAGAGTCCGTGTAACATAGATGATGAGGGAGGTGAGGGAGGAGGACGCACATGGCAGGGGAAGATGAAGACAACGATTAAATTTGACTTGATTAAATTTTTTTCATCCTATTCTCTTAACAAGTGTGTGTTTCACAATATCTATCTGTATAGATGGAAAATATAATGGTAGCACTCTAGTACCAAAATCACATGGATGGTATTTGGCTATTTTTGAAAGGCATGAGATAAAGTGCTCTCGGCCATGCCACATGGGGTAAAATGGATCGTGTCAAAAACAATATTCTTAACGGAATTAAAGCTCTCAGACTAACCTTGTTTTTTTGTTGCCACCAAATTTAGTACAATGTGTATCTTTGGACTAAACATTAGATGAGTATTGGATGATATAGCATGACTTCACAATAATAAAGTGATTTTCTCTCGTCAGGTGTGTATTTGCCGGTCTTAATTTGGTCTTGCCCTTCCTTCTACAAACATGAAATCAGAATACATAGAGATTAATTTAAGATTAGAGAGTATGTTAACATTACATATGGTGGTGGCCTTTTCTTGCTTGAATTTTATTGATGAGTTCATGGGTTGCTATTCACACTTCCTTCCCCTTAGGACCTTTTTTTCTAGCAAGGTGGTGGGTAGGGTCGAGTAAAAGACATCACTCCCATGAGGAACTTCACACTCTTTGTATCAGAAGCACTATTAATTTATCATTAATAAATGAAAATGACCAACCTCAGCGCCTCTATGAATACTTATTTGTTTACTTATTCGGAAAATAATAGATTAGTCCTACTTTCCAATGGAAATACAGTTCAGTCCTATCTAGTTTTTCTTACGACAATTCAGTCCTACTTTTCATAAATATTTTTAGAAAAGTCCTATTTTCCTTATATTCCTCCTTTACCTTTTAAAGTTTTATTATGAAAATGCCATACTAGAATTTTATTACATCAGCGTTCTCTCTATACCAAGGTTTTCAAAGGCGCAATTGAGGTGCGACTTGAGGCGCGTCTTGAGGTGAGGTGCAACAAAAATGCACAGATGCGTTTTTTTTTTAGGTGAGACTCCAGCTATGCGCATGCCTCAATCACAGAGACGTACGCATTTCTCGCGCTTTATGCTCTTTTCACGCATCCGATGGCGAGGCTCAAGCCTTTGAAGGGTTAGATTTCAAAAATAAAAAACGGAAACGATAGAATATTTACCTTATAAGTCGATCTTCTTCAAATCAGAGTCCCAACAACTTCGAATCAGTCTTCGAATCTTCTCCAACGAACTAGGGTTTCAAGGTACGAAGTCTATCTCTGTCTTTCTCTCAAGTTGAGTCTCTCTCTCTCTCTCTCTCTTGTTGTTTCTCTGTTTCTGTATCGTCTCTTCAAATATCTATAGAGACAGTATTTTTTAATTTATCATTATTATTATTATTACTCTTTTTATGCTATATTAAATTAATTTTGTATTTTATAAAAATTAAAAAATTCAGAAGGCTTACACCTCGCCTCAAAAAGGGTAAAATGCCTTTTTTTTTTATTAAATCTTAGTCGAGTTGAACCAAGTGTGTGGATGGTTAATTTATGTGTTATTTATTAGCACGTTGATTGTTTGTTAACAATTAATTTTGAGTTTTCTGCTGTAATGACATTCTTTTTCATTTTTATTTTTTCTTCAGCACATCTATGTTATGTACGGTTTCAACTTTATTCTTACTGTTCATTTCAGTTTGATACTTCCCAAATTTCTCGTTCAATGCAATAAAATTCATCAGCTTTCCTTCTATGAGGTTTGTGTTTGTAATTTGTGTAATAACAGTCTTCAACTTTTCTTGTAAATGACATACATAGACTAGCCTTGGCATTTACGAGCCGAAAATGTTTAGATGGCCGAGTAAAAGTTGAGGATACAACTTGAAATGATTAGAGATTCTGAGAGCCAACACCAACTTGGGTTGCCCATAGTCTAAACAAATGATTGCGCTATGCTGTATCTTCTTTTGAATAAAATCTATACTAATAACTAGCAAATATAGAGTGGGTGAAGCAATAACTGAACACTAAAAATTGATGTTGCAAGCACTTGCATATTTGTTTTGATCACATATAAAACTGTACAGCCATAAAAGTGTTTTGTATAATCCGACGTTGGTGAACAAGTGGTGGCTTTAGATGCCTCTGTTTTAGAGCTGATCGTATAGTTTGGTTACTTGCAGGTGAGATTGAAGATTTCACGAAGGTAATATGCATATGGAGTCCTAGTCAGTTGTTGGAAGGGTGTGCTACTATGAAACAAAATGAATATAATATTAGAATCTTTGTACATGTGGTGGTGGTAGGTTGTGTTGGTAAGGTTTTGTTGACGTCAAAAACTTTGGATATTGACAATTATGTTGTTACTTGATTTAGTATATGTGTAGATTAATATTCTAAGCTAATGTCTAAACTAATATTTATAAAACAATGTCGTCCGATGATGTTTTGTTTGACAAGTGAAATGTATGACACATAACAACTAGAGTATATTGCTTGTCTAAGTTGTATTTTAACTTTAAACATGTAAAAGAACATAAGCCCAAAGCATCCTAAACAATGGAGATGCCCGATACGCATGCTGTTAAATTGGAAAGTGTGTGAGGTGTCTGCAGAAGTTGTTTCAATGTGATGGAAGTCAAACAGACTGATGTCTGTTTACTGTGCCTATGGCTGGTTGGTGTTTAGTGTGAAACAATTGTGCCCACATGTTATGTTTCGCATGAATTGAAAATGATCTGTTTGAGTGACTTTAGCATAATTATTGAATTCCCCCCTTTTCGCATATTTTGTTGATAGTGCATTGCTTGAGAATTAAACCCTAGGCTCAGTTGGGAATCTCAGGACTATTTTGAGACTATTTTGCTCATTGTTGACATCTATAGTGCAACGACAACTCAAATCAATGTTTATGAGAGGGTGAGACTACTCGAGTGGCTTGTGAAGTATCGCATTGATCTAGATGCATTGTGCAACTATATTTCCTAAGGTGATGTAGATAGATCCTATGGAGTGACTAACCTCATTATTTCCTAAGGTGATGTAGGAATGACAATGGGGAGGAGTGGTGTGTTATATAGTCTGTCCCTGATCTTCGATTTTGATTTTTTCCAATACTCGTTTTGTACAACTACCCGTGCGCCTAACAGGGTTAAAACCCCACCCCGCTTCTTCTGTTTCAATTTACTAAGTAAAGCAAAAAACCGTTCTACTACTTGTTTTGACAAAGAAAAACAAAAATTTAAAAGGACAAAAAAGTAAGATAGGATAAGCCAATAAAAGAAATATTTTTTTATTGAAAAGATCTCACACTAGGAACACAAATTAAAATAATAACTAAAGCCGTTTCTACTGCTTCAATTTACTAAGTAAAGCAAAAAACCGTTTCTACTACTTCAGTTTATAAAGAAAAATAAATAAATAGATAGGACGAGTCAACTAGGGGCATGTTTGTTTGAGCGAATTGGATAAAAGGGAATTGTAATGCAACGGACTATTAATCTTGGGGTAAATAATTCTTGGATTATTTAGCTAGAAATGATGTGTGACATATTTGTTTTGTCATGAGATTAGATGTCATGGGCTATTTTTACTGAATCTCATTTTTCATTAGGAAATTATGAAGAATGGTTACTTTTCAAAGGATCATTTTGTCCTTTTGAATTGTTTACAATGACAATACTAAATTTGAAATATATTTTATTTTTTTATTTGAAGTTTATTTATATTATTTTACTAAGATCATTTTTAATTTTGTTTAAATATGACATTAGAATTATATTTTCATTTATGATATTGCTAATACGAAAGGGGGAAAAAAAGAAGAAGAGAAGACTAATACATCATGAGATTAATTTATACATATTTAATGATGTGTAACCCATATTTGTTTTGTCATGAGATTAGATATCTAGAAAAGACTATTTTAGTGAATCTCATGTTTGATTAGGAAATTATGAAGAATGATGACTTCTCAAAAGACTATTTTATCCTTTTGAATTGTTTAGAATGATAATACTAAATTTTGAAATATATTTTTTTTATTTGAAATTTTTTATTTTATTTTATTTTTTGGGGGTGGATATTTTTTATTTTATTTTATTTTACTAAGATCATTTTAAATTTTGTTTAAGTACGACATTAGAATTATATTTTCATTTATGATTTTGCTAATACAAAAGGAAAAAAAGAAGAGGAGGAGACATATCATGAGATTAATTTACACATGTTTAAAAAAACAATTAAATGAAAAAAAAATAGATGCTATGTATTATTTTTCTTTTAAATATTAGAAGTATATATCTTTTTATTATTTTGCTAATATAAAAGAAGAAGAAGAAAAAAAAGACTGCTATATATCACGAGATTAATTTATACGGGTTTAAAAAACAATTCAATATGTTTATAAAAATAAAAGAAATAAATGTAATATGTCTTAGGGTCAAATTCATCATTTAACTATTTAATCTAGAGGTTGGCTCAATCCACCTATTTCTATCCCATACCCCCGTCGCGGCTTGAAAAATGATTACGACCTATTACAGGAACCGACCGATACGGTTGCGATTTTCAGTCACACCATGATACCGATGGGTATCCGTAACGAGACCTAGTTTTTCCGGTATAAATCGGCTGGTACGCTACGTACCAGCCATTTTTTAAAAACTATGGATACCATTGGATTACGAGTCTTTAGTAATTCTTTTGTAATTTTACGTATTGAAATCTTAAATATTTTCTTTAAAATAATGTGATTATAGAAACCAAAACAATAAAGTAGAATTTAATATTTCCACTGTCAATTTTAGATATCACTTGGGTTACTTGTACCTGTTTGTATTTTTTTATTTTTTTTTATTTTTGAGTTAACAGAATATTATGATTGTATTGTTCTTTCTTTCTTTTCTTAAGAAAAATTAAAAAAAAAAAATTCAAATTCAAATTTAAAATTTAATCTGTTTGGTTGTGTTTTTGAAACATGATTCTACACCTACATTTGCAAATGATATTTGGAACAAGTTTTGGAAACACGTTTCCAAAACTCTGCAGAGAACTCTGAGACAGGCGCGATTTTCGAAATTTTTTTTTTTGCAAATTTTGCTTAACTGGTCCTCCCACCAGTTGACCGGAATAGTGATTTTTTTTTTTTTGGGCAATTGATATGGTAATTTTTATATATTCGAAAAAAATATTTTCTAAATTTTTAAAAAAAAATTTATGTGCTTTAAAATAATTTTGAGTTGTATGTTTGGTTATGAGTTGTAATTTTTTGTATCAAATATCAAATGTCACATCAACAATTCCCCACTCAATTCAAAACTCTTTTCAAAACTCTTTACCAAACAAATTTTTCACACTCAAATCATAATTCCAAACCTCACAAACTCAAAATACAGCTCATACTCTCAAATCATATTTATAAAACTCTGCCAAACGCAAAAATTTTCATTGTTTCCTCCATTTTATTTTCCAAATCCCAGTTAAAATCATGTTCTAATTTTAATCTTGGGAAAGCAGTTACCACAGTATCAAATTTCAATGCAGCTTTTGATCGGTTGGCCAAATTCTTTGCACCAAAGTCAAGGATTAGGGGCTTGTTTGATTGAGGAACTATAGTATAGGATTTTGGATTAAGATTATTAATTTATTAGTTATAAATTTTATTATTTGGATTAGATTTTCATAGTCATTTTATGTAACAAAATTGACGCATTTTTTAATACTTCGACTAACGTAAAACATATATATAATTAAGATTATATATTTTTATATCTATTGCAAAATCAACGTGGATAAGAATGAATTATTTATCTCACTAATTCAATTGAATAACCAATCTTACACTAATATCATAGATTTTTAATCTCTTCACTATTAATTTTGGAAATCGATAAAGCCTTGAAAATACAAAATCTTACTATGTGGTGTTTTGGGAAGTTGGTAAAAAGCTGGTGTTTTTGGTTTTTTTAACCTATTTTATCTTTTTGTGAGTAAAAAATGTGAAAAGTGATATGATCCAAAATGAGTAAAAAGCTAAAAACTGACTTTTTATTTAGTTGCCAAAGCACCCATATCTGTGTAGTTTTTAAATATTTTTGTTTGAGTATCTCTTTTCTATATAAAGCTTTTTTTCTCTTACTTTTATGTTTTATTAACCCTTTGGTGTTATAAATACTAGCAGCAAATTTGTGCCACGCACGGAATGAAAATTATCATAATATATAATATAGCTGGTGTGATATGAGGTGCAATATTTTTTTGTCATATTAAAAAAATTAATAAATAAGCAGCTTAATTATAACTGCATGGGGCCAACTAGTGAAATAAAAAAGTCAGAATTGTTTAATAACAAGTTCTTCGAATGGTTTAGAAAAAAAATAAAACTATTTTGCTGAAGTGTCCAAACCGATTGATGTTGAAGAATTAGTGAATAAGTTTGTGGTTAGGTGTGTAACGCCACTCGAATCCAGAGTGCTCAAATCTAAAAAAAAAAAAAAAAAAAAAAAAAAAAATTCTTTTTTTTTTTGTTTTTGTTTTTTTTAAGGACCACACTTGACTCCCAATCCACCATTGCGTCAATAGATTTCCAACAATAGAAAGGATCTCAAGACTTTTTCTAAGGGCAAGTTACATGAAACTAACTTAAAGTTTAGAAAAAAAATATAGTGATTTTTATAATTTTGACATAATTATATAAATTTCTCTTTTAAAAAATTTAAAAAGATCAAAATTAATGCAAATGATTTGAAGGTGCAACACAACGACATACAATGTGAAATGTATGTTTCAATATACAACAGATGACAACATTATTTTTTTATTTATTTATACAACTAATAAATTTTTAATGACAATTGAGCTAATTGTTATATGAATTAAAATCTTAAGAGAGCCCATTGTAGTTATGCTAAACTTATGAGATTTACTAATATTGTAAACTATTAAGTGATCTCTAGACCAATACCTCTTAAAAACGCACCATTTTGAAAGGGCCTGTTTGGAAAGTGATTTTTTTAAATATTTTTTTGATTTTTAAGTTAAAATATAAAGTGAAAAAAATCCAATATATTTAGAAAAACACATGTTTTTCTTGAAAACAGGCAAAAAATAAAATGAAAGAGAATGAATTTTAAACTTTTTTATGAGTTGATTTTTTTTAAAACGTTTTGATTATATTAGGATTGTTTTGAAAATATGTTATTTTAGTAACTTTCACCTTTTTGACTAAAATCAGAGGTGAAAAAAATGGATTTGGAATGCCTGTTGTGCAGTCAAATGGCCCCAATTTGAGACTCATTTAGATGATCCAAACCGTTCACATTTTAAAGTAAAACATACTTGCAAAAAATTAACTTAATCAGATATCGTTAACATTTTTGTCCACTCACATTTGTATTCATTTTAATACTTCAAATCACAATTGACATTTATTTGTATTCATTTTAATACTTCAAATCACAATGTTTATTTGACATTTTGATTGTATTAATTAATTTGCAAATGCACCTAAAATAAAAATAATAATATTTTATCCACACAAATTGTGATGTCAGAATTAGCCCGATTGAGGTGGAGAGCTTTGGTCTAAAAAATTGCCCACTCGCCCAACCCCCCCTCTCTCTCTCTCCCCTTACCCACACTCCTGTTTCTCTCTCTTGTTTTCTCTCTCCTATATGCTCCTCTTTTTTCAATCCTCTCTCTTCTATCTTCTTACCTACGCCGACCCGCCGACAACAACATCGATGCTCATGCCGACTACCGATTTTCCTTCCCAACCCCCTTCTTCCATCGTCAACACCAAACCCAACAAACACACCCTCACTTACAACAGGAGAACTCATTTCGCTCAGCTCCGAAATGCAAGACCTTGCCATCTTTTACGGGTAGTGGAAAGCCCAAGGCTCTTACAAGACCTCGCTATTAGTTAGGGCTCCTGCAAGACCTCACTATCAAGGAGAGTTGGAAGGTGGCCGAAAGTCACAACGGGAGAATGCCCAATCCCTCGTTAGAATGTGTCCCACATCGCTTGGAGTTGCCTCATCTGTCACACCCCAATTTTAATTACTCGGAAACATTACCAAAAGCCTTTAATTTAGATCCTTTTTATTTATTTATTTACAAATATCTATTACCCTTGGGTAATAGAAACATAATAACACGTGTTCTCTCTCGCAATGAATACAACAATAATAATACATGCCAACTTCCACTGCGGAACTACAAATGAATAATTTCAAACGTTAATATACAAAATTCATTTCCTTCACATCTACTATGAAATTACACATAAAAGATATATGAACTTCTTAACTCTCCAACTAGGGATGAGCATAATTGCCTAGTAGGAATCTCATAATTCCACAACAATAACTAACACAGATAGAAATGATCATGCATGCATGATGATACCATATAGTAAGGTGATGTTTTGTAATTTCAAAATATCATACGTAAAGTACCTTTTTCTCAAAATTTATTTGAATAATTAAGGAAAACTTTCAGCCATAAAAATCTTCCCTTATCATTAGAAAATCATAAATCCTTTTTGAAAACAATTATGTTAAGGGAACAACATCATTTTAAATTTATTAACCAATTCCAAAATATTCCTCATTTAATTTCCATCTTAATATTCTTCTTTTTATTCCCCTTTTTCCATTTTACTAATTATATTTATTATAACACCATAACCTCAAGTTCAAGTTCCCTTAACACTCAAAAACTGCCCTCATACACTCCATTCCCACCTGTAGATCCATTATTGCTATAACTTCTTAACGCAAAAATCCAAATCACCTTTATATTCAATAACAGTTCTCTTACACTCAACTCCTACTTGTTTAACAATTACATCACATCCACATTTGCATTATCAATTATAATTCAACATATCACAACTACGTCACATCCACATTTGCATTATCAATTATAATTCAACATATCACAAGGATAATAAACCATTTTTATTCAATTTCTCCATTACTTACAAAACAAAACTCTTAATCTTTCCTTATAGTTACAAATAACCCGGTGAATTCATTATCACCAACCCCTTATCCAGTTGCTATTTCCTTATCCATCATTTTTAAATAATTTCTATATGCATTCCCTTTCCATACCAAATTACACATCAAATGGTAATTTCACAAGTCCATAAGAAGTCATGCATATCATCACCGACCTCAACACATTTCACCTTTTACCGACTTGATATGGTGGGATAGTGGGCACCCAATTCATGGCACATTCCATCTTTTGCCGGCTATTATACGGCGGGAAGTGAACTCTCAAAAACCCTTTTCTCAAAAACCATATTTTTCCAAAAATCATGTTTTTCCATATTTACCGACTGTCATACGGCAGGATGTGAACCCCCAAAAACATTTTCCATTTTAAAACTATTCCCACATTTGCCGGCTATTATACGCCAGGACTGTATGGACACCCAAAAATAATTTTTTCCACTTTTGCCAGCTATTATAGGCGGGACTGTATAGACACCCAAAAATATTTTTTCCACATTCATCCAGCGATAAGCCTAGACAGGGCATTTGGGCACCTTTAATTCAAAACCACCCTTACATTGGCCGGCTATTATACAGCGGGACGTGGGCCCCCAAAAAACCTTTCTCAACTCCTCGCGCGGGTACCAACATAACACAACACAACCCAACACAACTCAACTCAACCTAACACAACTCAACTCCACATAACACAACTCAACCAAACTCAACACAACTTAACACGTTTCAACATAACTCAAAGTAATTCAACATAACACACAACAAAATTCAACACAACCATTTCAACACCATTCAATACAATTCGATATAATCCACTACAACTCTTAAAACCTCCACATCATCATTTCCTCACAAAGCTCATATCATCCATACCATTAGTCATTTCCTTCTCCAAGTTTGGTTTCATATTATAACATAATTTAAAACATCAACAATAAGAGTTCAATCGCAACTTTTACATAAATTTTCAAATTCTTTACAATTTCAATTAACTTGTATATGAGTCCAATTTAAGCAAAACCATCATCTATCTTCATGAACCAAATGAGAGTTTTTAAGAGAAATTAAAGCTTTTCACCAAACACATTTTATTCCAACTCTTCTACTACTTTTACATCCAAACTCATGACCCAAACCATAACCCAACAAGTAAACCCCAACTCTTCAAATCCTAACCCCCAATCTCATGATTAATCACAATATACATAAAAATATAGACTTTGTATTTGTATAAAGAAAATATCACAAATCTATCTATGAATAAGGGTATTGAAGGAGAACAAAAAAACCCTTACCTCTGAAGCAAAGAGATTACGAACCAAAAATCACCGGCGACGAAACCACGAACTATTCGGACCAAAAGGAAACCCTTGACGAGATCTACAATCTTTCCCAAAGGATCAAGGTGAAAAGATCACTCTAGGTGAGTAGATCTAAAGATCTTGAGTGAAAAAGTTTGAGTTTTGAGAGAGAGAAGAGAACTCATGGCTTGAGAGAGAGAAAAGAGGAGAAAAAGTGAAATGAATATATGTTTGGAGCCTATTTGTAGTAGCAAGTAATAATAGAACAAATGCCTCAAAGCCAAATGAAAAGAACAAGTCAAAAACCCTCAAAAGTAGGGCCCAAACCAGCCTAAAAAGCTGAAAATTACACACAAGTGTCGATCTTTCGGCCAGAGGTGTCGACTCTTCAGGAAAAAAAGCAATCTGTGCAACAAGCAAGGTGTCGACCCTTAGATAGGAAGGGTCGACACTAAATTCCAGCAACTAACACCCAAACTCTGCAACATACAAGGATCGACCCTTTCAGACTCTAACACCCAAACTCTGCAACACACAAGGATCGACCCTTTCAGACTGGTATCGACCCTTGGGGCCAATAACAAAAGGCAAGTGTTGACCCCAAAACAAGATTTCTATGTTCCCAAACAACTTTTCAACGTAAACAAACATGAAGGAACAATCCCAACAAGATTAAATCGAATTGTACTCCTCCAAAACTAAAATAAAACAACTCCAAAGACTCCCAAAATTAAAATAATGAAATTAAATACACCCTCCAATAGTTTAAAGGACCAAAATCACAATGTTTATTTAACCTTTTGATTGTATTAATTAATTTGCAAATGCACCTAAAATAAAAATAAATATTTTATTCAAACAAATTGTGATGTTTGAATTAGCCCGATTGAAGTGGAGAGCTTTGGTCTAAAAAATTGCCCACTCGCCCAACCCCCCCTCTCTCTCTCTCTCTCTCCTTACCCACACTCCTGTTTCTCTCTCTTATTTTCTCTCTCTATATGCTCCTCTTTTTTCACTCCTGTCTCTTCTATCTTCTCACCTACGCCGACAACAACATCGGCGCTCATGCCGACCATCAATTTTCCTTCCCAACCCCCTTCCTCCATCGTCGACACCAAACCCAGCAAACACTCTCTCACTCACAACAAGAGAACTCATTTCTCTCAGCTCCGTAATGCAAGACCTTGCCATCTTCTATGGACAGTGGAGAGCCCAAGGCTCCTACAAGACCTCTCTATTAGTTAGGGCTCCTGTAAGACAAATGAAAACTTAATTTCAAAACAAATGAAAACATTTTTTTTTTTTTTTTTACAAATTTTGAAATTTTGAACTTGATTTTTTTTCTTTTTAAATAAAAAAAGTATTTCAAACAAATTTTTCGTTTTCATTTCCAAAAATATATATATATATATATATATAAAACAAAGCCAGTAATTAGAATGTACAAATATAAGAATGTTTCAAGAAATCCAAACCTTGTACGCTTCAAATTGTTATCTAGCTTCTATAAATACTTACTAAACATCATCAAATAAGCATAAGACAAATATGCCACTAAACAAAACAAAACTTGATATCATCATGGAAAATAAATGCCAATAGAGAAGGCATAGAAAGCTATCAGACCAATAAGCATAATTCACCCTGGCTAGGTGCTAATTTTTGGCCTACTAATTAATATGTCAGGATGGCCGACCCCATCTTAGACACAATTGAAATTCCATAGTACCACCATCAACAACAACATTGGCATCCTTGACGTTAAAGGTAATATAATACCTAGACCAACATAAACTGCCATGTTTGCCTTCACAACTTTCACGAACTCCAGATTCCTCTTCTGCATACATATTTTCCGGCATATATTATGAACAAAGGCTAATTAAAAGCGTTGTGTTATAATATATATATAGGGTTTGGCGAGCATTTTATCTTGATAGGCCTATTTTGGGATCAATTTTAGTAATCTTAACTGTTCACATTTTAACAAGTAAAATATTTATGTAAAAAATCAAAATGATTGAATCATATTTGTTTGGGGGATTTGGTCAAAGTCTCCTCATAATAATAAAACTTTAATACATTAATGACAAGCACAAAAAATTTCATTGAAAAGTCTAATACATACCATTATTACTAAAATATTAAATTTTAAAATAATATAACTTTTGATCTAGAAGTAAATTTTTAATAAAATTAGTATTTTTGGAATCTTCTCATTAAAATCTATCAAATAAGATCCATTTTGACTATGAAATTCTTAAAATAATAATAATAATTTATTACTGTCCAAATTAATGTAAGCAGTAACATGTTATTATGTTTGATAGTAACATGTTATTCTGACAATATTGTTCAAGAAAAAAAAGAAAAAGATATTTTACTTTATTCTTGTTCAATTACGTGCCTCCTCCTTAGGGCGTTTATGAAGCAAAATATATTGGACTATCATTTTCATCAAACAAGAGTCAAATTGAGGGGTTTTGACTAAATTTTCCTATTTGTTTTACAAAAATAGACGACAAAAATAATTTCAAAAATAACTATTCATTTTTTGCAATAAAAATTTGATTTAAAAATATAATTACTGATATCCGATCATCTCATAATTTTGTAATTTTGTACAAGGATTGCAATGTAACAAGAAAATAAAAATAAAAATAAAATAAAATAAATTCAAATTGAATGGTGTAATGAGTTGAATTAGTGGTGTAAATAGAATTACCCTTTACTTTTTCAGAAAACTAAACTTATTCTAAATAATGGTGATTTATGATACTTTTGTTAGTTTCGATAGAAAAATTAATGATAACTATAACGCCCTCAATTTCATAAGACCCGACTCATCCATATTCATTATACACTCCAAATATCAATTGTATTAATCATCCGGAAGTGATAAATTATCTCTAACACATCGTTAATCATATTATAATCTCCACACTTTCGATTATATTTAATTCAATCCATTATAAGATTACAAAAGGTGAATTACATGTGAGTATATCTTCAGAATCTTTAAGACTTGAATCTATAACATATAATGTAATAACTACGAAGGTAAATAACATCCAGATATATGTCCTATAGACTTATAAATACTAATGGACTTGGAAAAAAAAATCCCCAATGAAAACATGGGCTATTTTTCGAGTTCCATAACTGATTATTTTATTAGTTTAAAGACAATTAAAACATACTTGTTAATTTGAGGACACAATTTTTTTTTGGGATAAAATTATCCTTAATGTAGTTTTATTACTCATTCACCTTTGACTTCCATCAACAACCATCAACTGCTGGTGTCCATCGTCGATTACATGTGACCTCTTTCTAATGCGACTTTATAATAAAGTGAAATTTCATTGATTGTCACACAAGGTTAGAAATTTCACTGTCTTTAAATTAGTGAAATTTCTTTGACCAATATCACTAAAATTACAAAAGATTGGAAAAATTCCATTATTTGGAAATTCACTAAATAAGTGTACTTATTTTTTTATAAGTGCACTTTTATTTGGATTATATCACATTTTTATTTTTTTAACACACTTTTTCTTAAAAAGTCTAAAAAAGCATTAAATAAGCAAACTCCAAACAACCGTAAGGTCAATTAAATTTTCATTATGTTAGTGAAATTTCACTAACTAATTCAATTAAAGCTTAATATAAAATTTAAATGTCTTTATATTTACAATGAAACTTTTCACAGTGAAATTTCATTGACTAAGAATATCTTATAGATTAATTAAGATACTAGTACATGAAAAGAAAATTTTCAATAAATCCTCCTTTAATTTAGTTGTATGCTATATTTTATTTCTATCCTTAATTATACTGGAGTCTTAAATCACTAGAGAGTAAAATAAAATTTTGAAAAGTTTGATCTGGTGGTCTAGATGTAAGATATGAAGGTGTGCATTCTCTATGGTTTGTAAGTGCATATAATTTTTTGAGGACAGGGGCAAAAGTCCCGACTTTAATTAAACACGTTAGTGAATGATGAAATTAGTCAGTCCATTAGCTGGATACTGAATTTTTAAAAGTTTAAAAATTTGGCCTTTCTATTTTAATTTTAAAAAAATACTATAAATTTCAAATAATCTACCAAACATTTTACATACACATAAGATCCACACAAATCCACATATATATATATATATAAATCTCACTCCCATATAAAAAATTTAATAAATTATTTAAGATCTCAACAATGATTGAGACCTTTTTTTTTGGATCCCACAGTTCCTATTAGATATTAACAATCGATGGTGTGGGCTCTATACATATATGAGTAGGTCCCACATATACCTCAATAGTTGAGATATACTAAAAAAAGTGCACTTTTTGACTTATTGGTGGGTTTGGATTGGGTTTGGGTTGGGTTTGATGTGATGTGTTAGAGAGGTGATGTGATTTAAATAAGATGATGTGACTTAAATAAGATAGTGACTTTTTGACTTTTTAACTTATTTAGGACATACCAAACCAAGCCTTAATGGAGTTGTGAGGGTTCCAAAATAAAAAATAAAAAAATCCCAAGCATTTTTCTTAAGGCCAAGTTTGGCATGAGTCAAAAAAGACAAAAAGTTACTATCCTATTTAAGTCACATCATCTTATTTAAGTTACATCACTTGTCTAACACATCACTTCAAATCCAATCCAAACCCAACCCATATTTCATTAAAAGTCTTAAAATACAGTTATTTAATTTTCCCAAACTACGCCTTAATTTTTTTACGTCAATTCTATTTAAAGGTAGATGAGCCCACGGCCCTATTTTATTTTGTATCTCGTCTGGTTATTTTTGTTTGAGGTTGGGTTGAGGTCCCTTGTCCGTCCGTTGTCTAGGTTTTCATTGTCGTTGACATATTATCTGTGCTGGAAGGTGTGTATGGCTTCCGATCTGTGCATCGAAAGGAACGATTCCAAATGGGAGATTAGAGATTCACCGGCAAAGAAGCAAAGGTGCGAGGATTACGGTTCACCACCACCGCTTTGTTCATCAGCAGAAGAAGAAAAAGAAAAAGAAAAAGAAAAAGAAGACCCTAGATCAAAAATTGTAGTCTATAACTACGATGATTCAGATGTGGAAGACGACAGTGATGGAATGCATGAGTTTACTGATAGGGAATACCAAGAACATCATCGACA
Source organism: Camellia lanceoleosa (assembly GCA_025200525.1). Taxonomy (NCBI): domain Eukaryota; kingdom Viridiplantae; phylum Streptophyta; class Magnoliopsida; order Ericales; family Theaceae; genus Camellia; species Camellia lanceoleosa. The sequence goes on along the minus strand of CM045769.1, from coordinate 17,360,973 downwards.
GATGACTGAAAGCGATGTAAGTGTGTGTTTGTTTTTTTTGTTTTTGTTTTTGTGCGCTTTGATTCATTTATCTCAATTTTCTTCTAAATCATATATTAAATTATTATTATTATTATTATTATTATTATTATTATTATTATTATTATTATTATTATTATTATTATTGTTATTATTAATTTGTGGGCTTTACATACATACATACATACATACATATACAAACAGGGCTTTGATGTGATGTCGTTCCCACGCTCCTTTGCTTGCGGTACAACAGCCCCTCTTTATAATTTCGATGAGATTGCCGACGACCTCAAATCTTTTTCCGAATTAGCTCTTAAGGAATACAATGAGAAAGAGGTGTATTTCTTTATTCAATTGAAGTTCTGTTTTGTTTTGTGTGTTGTGTGTGCGCTTTTTTTATTTTATTTATTGAGAATATATATATATATATATATAACATATATACATATATTAGACAATGTTTTTAATTAGCTTTGTTGTTCATATATATGGTAAAATATGTGTGCAGCATACAAATTTGGAGTTTGTGAAGGTTGTCAAGGTAAACGTCGCTGGTGTTGCTGGTTTTTTGTATTATATTACCTTTGATGTCAGGGATGCTACTGCGGTTGATGGTGGTACTATGGAATTTCAAGCTTGTGTTTGGGATGGGATTGCCCACACTGAAGTACTCATTTCTAGGCTGAAATCTAGCACATAATCGAGGTAAATTAACTACACTGCCTATATCATTAGTACCTATGTAATGATGTTTATTGGTCTGGCACCTTTCCATGCCTTCTGTGTTGGCATTTATGCTGCTTTTATATCAATTATATTCCGTGTTGATATCAAGTTTTGTTTGCTTTGGTGGCATATTTGTCCTAATGGAATTGTGTGGTAATTGATCGGTTCAATACCTTTTGTGTTTAATATGAATCAAGCTTGAAACAAAGGTGATTGATTAATTTGGATCAATAATAGATGGGAGGGGGGAATTCAATCTGTTGTTAGGTACACTTGTATAGGGTGTTGTGTTGCAGCAAGAAATGGGTCATACTCATTTAGTTTTGTAGGATTGGGGACCTTAGGAACCAAGTGATTAGAGTAGAGGTAATTTCTTTCAAGATAGCATCACCAAAATTGAAAAAAAGAAAAGAAAAGGAAAGATGTAATAGAATAAAATATGTTGGTATAAATGACAGGCCAAGCTATCTTGAAGAACACGGCACTATAGCCATTGGGGCCAGGAGATTTCTCATCTTTGAGGGAGAACTAGGTTTCTCTAATCCCTTCAACGGCAACATCCATGTCCAATTTCTGTTTCTGTGCATCATTTAGTTGATCACTTTCAGTACAAGTTCATGTCTTCTATGCTTGCCCAGCACCGTCTCCATTATAGCCTAGCAGGTTCTGAAAATAGGTAATAATCTTAGCATTTACTTGGCATCATCAGTAATGGAAACTCCATCATCCCTTGTTATACCCATAATCATATTTCTGCCCCTTCTTGGATTGATAACTTGAAAAATAATGGAGTTTTTTTCCTTCTTGCCGAGGGCTTGTGCACTCTTGGGGATTAGTCGGGCTTTGATCCAGACATCCCATTGCCAATCAAAATAAAAAATAAAAAAGAAAAATAATGGATTGTTTTGGTCCCCCAAATTGAGCCATCGAACTCAAGCCTTCTGCTTTAGTATGCTGTCCTCATTCCGGCACAGCTCATTAAATATAGTTGCTCTTTTCTCCACCCCAATCAAATCTGCATCATTGGGGTTGGTATCAAAACTTTTATGGGCTGCCTGAAATTTGAGATCTAACTTTCTCCACCTTCTTTGAGATGTCACCATAGTTAAATTGGTTTAGTTTCTTCAACTCAACTTTTAGCATTTTCAGCTTTTGGCATAGACAAAACATGGGAGTGCCCCGAACATGGTTTCTCCAAACCCTGCCTATAACATCCAAGAATTGAGGGTGGTCACCAATTAGAAAAATGTGAAGTTCTTCTTTTGCTTAATAGGGGCAGGCAACACTTTAACCTAGATAGGGCTATGATGGTCACATATTCCTGCAGGGAGGAATTTTGCCTCAGCCATCGGGACTTTCACGGTCCAAGCCTCATTGATGAGAGCTCTATCATTCTCCCGAAGCACCTAACCATTTGTTCATGCGAATTGCTTTCCTCAATATTTAAGATCATCGAACTCAGCCCTCACAAATCAGTCATTGGAGTCGTGCATGTACCTGGGCCATTTAACAGAGCCCCACAAACCTACCATGGGTGCTGTCATTCGTGCTAATGCACATTACATTCAGCATATCTTGATCCCATAGGATCCATATTCTTTCGAAAGTGGATCATTGTAATTGGACACCTTTTTCAGCCTTATTTACACTTCTAACTTTAGTTTCTAACTAAAAAGTACGGATACAGACACGGATACGGACACGGACACGGACACAGACACACGGACATGCCAATTTTCAAAAATGTAGGACATTTTTATTATATGACATTTTTAAATATTATATTAGTGGTTCTGGGACAATTTTTCTATATAACGTGTTTCATGTGTTTAAGAGTTAGGAAGTGTTCGACTAGTGTCGTGTCGGTAGAAGTGTTCATACTTCTTCGATACACATATATATGCAAATTGTAGCAATTATATATGCACTGGTATACATATACATATATCCAATTGGTATGTGCGGAATGACAAGGGAATCCCAAAATGCAATACTTGTTATATACAAATTATACTTGGCAAATAGAGAGCTACATCCAAAACCAGAACAAGAGAAACCATTAATTTGAAATGGGTACCTCTTTGATTGGCACTGGGGGTGTCCGGATCAAAACCTAACTAATCCCCAGGGGTGCACAGGCCCTCGGTAAGGAGTTTCTTGCAAGTGCACCACAGTTAATTTAAGAGTTTTGCCCCAGTCAGATGGTCTTAAGGAATTGTTAGCACGTAAGAGGCTTTGACCCCTAAACCTTGGAGGGAGTACACCCTCGAGACCTAAGGCCTTGCTACCAGGCCAACCCCTTGGGTTTTTTTTTGAAATGGGTACATTGTCCACGAAGGCATCATCAAAAGTAGAGTGCCAATCATTATAGTTGGGGTGCCAATCATCAAAAATAGGCATCTCGAGGGCTGAGACAAGGAGATCCTTTTATCTCCTTTTCTCTTCATGTTGGTAGTGGATGTGTTAGGAAGGATGGTGGATAAGGCTAAAGAGGCAGGTCTGTTTGAAGGCTTACAAGCCGGTAGAGATAGGATTAGTTTGACACATCTGTAGTTTGCGGATAACACTATTTTCTTCTTTACGGGGGACAAGAGTCAAATGGTTAACCTCTTTTCGGTGGTGAGGCTTTCTGAGGTGCTCTTGGGTCTTAGGGTAAATTTAGAGAAAAGTAGTGTAGCGGCTATTAATGCAGATTTAAGTAAGATTCAGTGAGTGGCTGAGCTACTCGGGTGTGGTATTGAGACATTTCCAATGAAGTATTTGGGACTCCTATTGGGAGGGGGGTAACCTAAGAGGTAAAGTGTTTTGAAATCCAGTTGTGGAAAAGATAGGTAAGAGGTTAGAAGGGTGGAGTAGGGCTTTTACTCTCCCGCAGGGGTAGGTACACTTCGGTTAAGACAGTGCTAAGTCGAATTCCAATTTATTTCTTTCATTTGTTCAAGATTCCGGTCAAGGTGGCAAAATCTCTAGAAAAGTTGATGCGGGATTTTCTCTGGGAAGGGAAGGGAACGATGAAGGAAAGAAGGATTATGTGATGAAATGGGAGACGGTGTCCTTACCTAAGAAGAAGGGGGGGTTTGGCCATTGGTAATATTGTGGCTAGAAACATGGCTTTGCTAGTAAGTGGTTATGGAGATTTCCAATTGAGTGTGACTCACTATGGCATGCGGTTATTAAAAGTAAATATGGGACTCATGTTAATGGTAGGGACTCAGGTGGTCACTAGGGGTAATGGGCGTGCTCCTTGGAAATCAATTTCTCGGATTTATCCAGTCTGGTCTTGATCCATTTTTGTGAGGGTGGGTAATGGGGAAGTGGCCAAATTTTGGGAGGATATTTGGGTGGGTTCTTCCTTTGTTGTGTCCTTTCCACTTTTGTATAGAGTTTCTCAGTCTCATAATTGTTCTATTGCGTCCATGGCATGCTCTTTGTTGGCTCCTTTTTCCTGGAATTTTAAATTTCTCAGGAATCTTCATGAGAGGGAAGTTCGGGAATTGGTATCTCTATTGTCAAGGCTCGAAAACGTTTCTTTGATTCCAAATTTGGAGGATTGGTGGGTTTGGAATATTCATTTGTCGAGTTCTTTTATTTGTAAATCTTTTCTTGACAAAATCATTGACAATCCTCATGTACCTCAATTTCTGTTTCATAAGAAGATTTGGAAGGCATGTGCTCCTTTTAAGGTGAAGGTATTCATGTAGATCTTGGTTCATGGGGGCATTTTGACAAATGATTCATTGCAAAAGAGGAGACCTTCGCGTTAATCCTTAATGGTGCATGTGTTGTAAGAGCGGAGAATCTCTGGATCATCTATTTTTTACACTGCTCGGTGGCTGGGCATTTGTGGCATAGGGTGTTTGGATTGGGCAATGTCATGTGGGTGGCCCCAAAAGGAAGTATTCAAATGATATATTTGATTTTCAAGTTTTGGGAAGGTAGAAGAGGGCTAAAGTGCTTTGTAGTTGTGTTGTCTTTGCAATTTTCTGGGTCATTTGGTTGGAAAGAAATGGGCGTGTCTTCGAAGGAGTTTCTCGTGATATAGATTTTTTTATGGGAAAGAGTGAGATACTCGGAGTCTTTTTGGGCCTCGGCGAGTCTAGTGTTCCGAGGGATTCCACTTTTTATCCTTGTGGGTGTCAGTTTGTATTTTGTAGATGTCACTGAGTGTTTTTTTGTTTTTCTTTTCGCTGTTTTTTCTTTCATGTAGAGGATGCCTCATCCTCACTTCTTTTTGGCCTTGTGCCTTAATATATCTTTGTTGTTGCTGATAAAAAAATAAAATAAAATAAAATAAAATCATTATAGTTGGGAAAAATGTTACATAAGAACTCTAAGGGTTAATGATTTCTCTGTTAAATGAATCTAGGAAGCAACTGTACATTGGGTGGGGGTGGAAATGGAGGCTTTTATAAAGGAGAAGCTTTGGATCGAAGTCTGGGACAAGGGTCTTCTTGGTGTGGATCTTTTGAAGAAGAATGGGAGGTAAGAAAGCAAATCAAAGAGGAATGATGAGGGAGGTGAGGGAGGAGGACGGACATGGCAGGGGAAGATGAAGATAACGATTAAATTTGACTTGATTAATTTTTTTCAATCCTATTCTCTTAACAAGTGCGTGTTTCACAATATCTATCTGTATAGATGGAAAATGTAATGGTAGCGTAGCACTTTAGTGCCAAAATCACGTGGATGGTATTTGGCTATTTTTGAAAGGCATGAGATAAAGTGCTCTCGGTCATGCCACATGGGGTAAAATGGATTGTGCCGAAAACAGTATTCTTAATGGAATTAAAGCTCTTAGACTAACCTTATTTTTTTGTTGCCACCAAATTTAGTACAATGTGTATCTTTGGACTAAACATTAGTTGAGTATTGGATGATATAGCATGACTTCACAATAATAAAGTGATTTTTACTCTTGTTAGGTATGTATTTGCCAATCTTAATTTGGTCTTGCCCGCCCTTCTACAAACATGAAATCAGAATACATATTGATTAATTTGAGACTAGAGAGTATGTTAACGTTACATATGGTGGTGGCCTTTTCTTTCTTGAATTTTATTGATGAGTTCATGGGTTTCTATTCACACTTCCTTCCCCTTAGGACCTTTTTTTCAGCAAGGTGGTGGATAGGGTTGAGTAAAAGACATCACTCCCATGAGGAACTTCACACTCTTTGTATCAGAAGCACTATTAATTTATCATTAATAAATGAAAATGACCAACTTCAGCGCCTCTATGAATACTTATTTGTTTACTTATTCCGAAAGTAATAGATGAGTCCTACTTTTCCAAAGGAAATACAGTTCAGTCCTATCAAGTTTTTATACGACAATTCAGTCCTACTTTTCATAAATATTTTCAGAAAAGTCCTATTTTTCTTATATTCCTCCTTTACCTTTTAAAATTTTATTATGAAAATGCCATACTAGAATTTTATTGCATCTGCGCTCCCTCTATACCAAGGTTTTCAAAGGCACAAACGAGGTGCGACTTGAGGTGAGGTGCAGCAGAAATGCACAGATGCGTTCTTTTTTAGGTGAGACTCTAGTTATGCGCATGCCTCAATCGCAGAGACGTACGCATTTCTCGCGTTTTATGCGCGTTTCACGCATCCGATGGTGAGGCTCAAGCCTTGGAGGAGTTAGATTTCAAAAATAAAAAACGGAAACGATAGATTATTTACCTTTAAGTTGATCTTCTTCAAATCAGAGTCCCAACAACTTCGAATCAGTCTTTTAATCTTCTCCAACGAACTAGGGTTTCAAGGTACGAAGTCTATCTCTCGCTTTCTCTCGAGTTGACTCTCTCTCTCTCTCTCTCTCGTTGTTTCTCTATTTTTGTATCGTCATTTCAAATATCTACAGAGACAGTATTTATGTATCTTTTTGTTTTGTACTCATCTAGACTATTATTAATATTATTATAACTTAGTTTCTTCTTCTTTAATTAATTATTATTATTATTATTCCATTCTTCTTCTTCTATTATTATTATTATTATTATTATTATTATTATTATTATTATTATTATTATTATTATTATTATTATTATAACTTAAGTTATTTTTTTATTATAGTATTAATGAGAATGACTTAGAAAGCTCTTATAATACTTGAATTTATTAATTAATTTTGATTTTATGCTTAGAATGGCTTTTATGAATTTTATTTGCTAATTCTTATTTGTTTTTTTTACTCTTTTTATGCTATATTAAATTAATTTTGTATTTTATAAAAATTTAAAAATTCAAAAGGCTTACGCCTTGCCTCAACAAGGGTAAAATGCCTTGCGTTGCACTTTCGCCTTTAAAAGCATCACTCTATACGTCTCACTCTAGCTTTGTCCTTGTGACATTGATGGCTACGAAACCTACTCTTGTATTTCTTGCTTCATCTGCCTTGGGAGCAAAAATGATAGCTTGCTTTATAGCTAACTCCTGGCATTTGCAGCAAACATGTGTTGTCAATATCAGTATACTCATAGCTCCGGTGAAGATGCTCATATAAACCCACCCACCCACCCTCCCTCTTCCTACCATTTTAGCCTAATAAATCATCGCTGTTTAATATGAGATTATTTTAGCAAATTTTTTTTGACAATCACCTTTAGTACAATTATAATTTTGATTCAAACATTTTTTTCTTTGATGTTGTGAACTGATTCATATTTTGCTTTAATTTACCTTTTTATTGATTCATATTTTTCTTGACAACAGCAAATACAATTGTTCATTGTGGCTGGGTTGTTAATGGGGATTACCTGTGGATCAAAATTAATGTTGAATTGGTAAAGATGGATGAGAGAAAGGAAAAAAAGGGTGTTAGAAATGTGTCAATGATCACTAAGTTATGTGTATAGTGATTAATGGCCATGACAAGGGGTAAAGTTGAAAGAAAGAATTAGTATTGAACTACTTTGGAACAAAATTTGCAAAGTAGGACTTAATTGTCCTACTAGAAAATTTATACGACTTGTTAGTATTTTTCTAGGAAAAATAGGACTAATTGGTTACTTTTCCTACTTATTTTGTACAAGGTAACATTGGAATTTGGACTTTTTTGTTGTTGGTGTATGGCTGAAATCAGGTATAGTTGAAATGGGATTGGAGTTTATATTTAATAAAATCTCTGAACATTAAGGATATATTGGTGGCCATCTATGATGTGAATGCTATTTATGCTTTTAGTGAAATGTGGAAGTCTAATTTATGTCTTTTTTTTAATTAAGTCTTAGTCGAGTTGAACCAAGCGTGTGGATCGTTAATTTATGTGTTATTTATTAGCACATTGATTGTTTGCTAACAATTAATTTTTCGGTGGTGCTACATGCACCAATTAATGTACACACTGGTGTACCAACTAGTGTTATGCCATTATTACTGACCCCGCCTATTAAACAAATTACAAATACCCAAAACTTCTAAAATTATGCCACATCATCCGTTAGTACATTAATTGGTACATATAGCATTATTCTTAATTTTTAGTTTTCTGCTATAATGACATTCTTTCTCATTTTTTCATTTTTATTTTTTCTTCAGCACATCTATGTTATGTATGGTTTCACATGGATCATTGTTCCGTGTTAATGCAATGCTCATCTGCATTGCCTTTTTGTATCTTACGCATCACACTCTTAACATGTTTGTATTTTAATTACACATTGTGACTTTGTTTTTTTTTTTTTTGTTCCCATATCTGTTTCAACAATGCTGAGTTTAGTTGAAACTTCTAATATTTTTCTTTTGATTTTGTTGTTAGCGGGATACAAAGATCAAATATTAATTCTATGTCTTGCATGTGCATCCCAATTTCAAAAATTAATTCCAAATTATATCACATCAAAAGTTATTTGAGATGATAGATGAACAATTTACGAGTCATAGCCTCACAGGACAGTTATTCAATTTTATCTCTCGCAGCTTAATCCAAAGCAATTTGATAGGGATGTTTTATATTTCTACTAGTGTTGAAAGAGTTGTGCTTGATGTTGTATTGTTCTTGACTGTGTATCCGTATAAAAAGAAGAAAAGTAAATGTGGTCTGCATGTAGAACAATATCCTGATCTGATATTAGGAAACCAATTAAAAACAAAAATAAATAAGCTGAGTCATTATGTAATCAGATTTTACAACTTTAGATCTGAGTAACTTTGTGTTTAGAAAGGGTTATTTATGAGTATGTTAATTTTCGTTTTCATTTATTCTTGCGTGTTTGTATGTATGTGTCAATATCTATATTTATTCTTACTGATCATTTCAGTTTGATATTTTTCAAATTTCTCGTTCAATGCAATAAAATTCATCAACTTTCCTTTTATGAGGTTTGTGTTTGTAATTTGTGTAATAACAGTCTTCAATTTTTCTTGTGTTTTGGTGTATTGACTAGTTATGTTTTACAAGAAGGTAGTCTAATGACATACATAGACTTAGAGCCTTGGAATTTACGAGCTGGAAATGTTTAGATGGCCGAGTAAAAGTTGAGGATACAACTTGAAATGATTAGAGATTCTGAGAGCGAACACCAATTTGGGTTGCCAATAGTCTAAACAAATGACTGCATCCTGTATCTTATTTTGAATAAAATCTATACTAATAACTGGCAAATATGGTGGGTGAAGCAATAACTGAACACTAAAAATTGATGTTGCAAGCACTTGCATATTTGTTTTGATCACATATAAAACTGTATAGCCATAAAAGTGTTTTGTATAATCCAACATTGGTGAACTAGTGGTTGCTTTAGATGCCTCTGTTTTAGAGCTGATTGTATAGTTTGGTTACTTGCAGGTGAGATTGAAGATTTCACCAAGGTTGGAAGGGTGTGCTACTATGAAACAAAATGAATATAATATTAGAATCTTTGTACATGTGGTGGTGGTAGGGTTGTGTTGGTTAGGCTGAACTGGGTTTGTTGACGTCAAAAGCTTTGGATATTGACAATTATGTTGTTACTTGATTTAGTATATGTCTAGATTAATATTCTAAGCTAATGTCTAAACTAATACTTATAAAACAATGTCGTCAGATGATGTTTTGTTTGACAAGTGAAATGTATGACACATAACAACTAGAGCAAATTGCTTGTCCAAGTTGTTTTTTAACTTTAAACATGTAAAAGAACCTAAAGCCCAAAGCATTGTAAACGATGGAGTTGCCCGATACGCATGCTGTTGAATTGGAAAGTGTGAGGTGTCTACAAAAGTTGTTTCAATGTGATGGAAGTCAAACCAACTGATGTCTGTTTACTGTGCCTATGGCTTGGTGTTTTGTGTGAAAAAATTGCGCCCACATGTGTTTCGCATGAATTGAAAATGGTTTGTTTGAGGGACATTGGCATAATTATTGAATTTCCCATTTTTTGTATATTTTGTTGATGGTGCTTGATTAAGAATCACACGCTAGGCTCAGTTGGTAGTATAGCTGTTGCGTTGTGAGTCTCATGACTATTTTGCACATTGTTGACATCTACGAAGCAGCAATGACTCAAATCAATGTTTATGAGAGGGTGAGACTACTCGAAGAGTGATTTGTGAAGTATCACATTGATCTAGATGCATTGTGCAATTGTATTTCCTAAGGTCATGCAGACAGACCCTATGGAGTGACTAACCTCATTAGTAGGAATGGCAACGAGCCGAGGAGGGGTGGGTTTTAAACTTCGTCCCTGATCTCTAATTTTAATTTTTTCCAATCCTTGTTCCTGTCCCCTAACAAGGATCATTTTTATATCACTACCTGTGCCCCTAACAGGGTTAAAACCCCATCCCGTTTCTTCTGCTTCAATTTACCAAGTAAAGCAAAAAAATCCTTTCTACTACTAGAGTTTACAATGAAAAACAAAAAATTAAAAAGACAAAAAAGTAAGATAGGACAAGTCAATTAAAAGAAATATTTTTCTATTGAAAAGATCCAACAATAGGAAAACAAATTAAAAGAGCAACTAAAAACCGTTTATACTGTTTCAATTTACTAGTAAAGCAAAAAAATGGTTTCTACTACTTCAATTCAGAAAGAAAAACAAAAAAGAAAAAAAAAATTAAGACAGATAGGACAAGTCAATTAGGGCCAAGTTTGTTTGAGCGAATTGGATAAAAGGGACAACAAATTATTAGTCCTGAGATAAATAGTCCTTGAACTATTTAGTTGGAAAAAATGTGTGGCTTATTTGTTTTGTCCTTTTGAATTGTTTACAATGTGACAATACTAAATTTGAAATATATTTTATTTTTTATTTGAAGTTTATTTATTTTATTTTACTAAGATCATTTTTAATTTTGTCTAGATACGACATTAGAATTATATTTTCATTTATGATTTTGCAAATACAAAAGAGAAAAAAAAAGAAAAAAGAAAAAGAGAGGAGACTATTAAACGTCATGAGATTAATTTACACATGTTTAAAAAAAATTTAAAATGAAAAAAAAAATAGATGTTATGCATTAATGTTCTTTTAAATATTAGAAGTATATATCTTTTTATTATTTTGCTAATATAAAAGAAGAAAAAATTATTATATATCACGAGATTAATTTGTATGTGTTAAAAAAAATTCAATATGTTTAAAAAAAATAAAAGAAATAAATGTTATATATCTGAGGTTTAATTTCATCATTTAATTATCTAATCTGGAGATTGGCTCAATTCGTCCATTTCTATCTCACACCTTGGCCACGGTGAGTATCGGCCCATCGCGGCTTGAAAAATGATTACAACCCATTACGTAATGGGAATCGATCGATATGGCTGTGATTTTCAGTCACACCACGATACCAATGGGTATCCATAACGGGACCTAATTTTCTCAGTATGAATTGGCCAGCAAGCGACATACTGATCATTTTTTAGAACTACGGGTACCATTGGATTATAAGTCTCTAGCAATTCTTTTGTAGTTTTGCGTATTGAAATCTTAAATATGTTGTTTGAAATAATATGATTACAGAAACCAAAACAATAAGTAGAATTTAATATTTCCATTGTCAATTTTAGTTATCACTTGGGTTACTTGTACTTCTTCTTCTTCTTCTTTTTTGTTTGTGTATTTGTTTTTAATTTTAAGTTTTGGGTTAACAGAATGTTATGATCATATTGTTCTTTTCTTTCTTTCTTTTTTTTTAAATATTTTTTTTATTTTTTTGTTTTTAAATTCAAATTTAAAATTTAAAATTTTCATTGTTTCCTCATTTTATTTTCCAAATCCCAATTAAATGTTCTAATTTTAATCTTGGGAAAGCAGTTACCATAGTTTCAAATTTCAATTGAAAGCAAATATATTATTTTTGAGTGTTCAACTCCAAAAATAAAGAGATAATTGGTCTATATAGCACTTTTCACGGCTTTTAAAAAATATAGTAAATTTGAGAGGATAAAATTAAGATTTAAAAAAAGTAGGATACATGACAGGCTCTTCACACTATTATAATAGTAGTAGATTAACCCTTTGGAATTATAAATAGAGAAAATTGATAATAAATCTAATCTAAGGAGGGTGTAAGGCATTAGTCCAATGAATATTTTTTGTTGGTGAGAAATCCATATTTTGTGAAATAGTTTGGTGAGAACTTCGAGAAGACATTTTGTTTTCAATTTTTACCCATTGACTTTTTTTCTATCTGTTTGACTTTTCGTTGACTATCTATTCAAATTTATATCTATCTATTCAAATTTTTTGTCTGTGTTCACATTTCTATCTATCTATTCAAATTTTTTGATTATTTGTTCAATTTTTTCCCCTATATGTTCAATTTTTCTCCTAAATTCTATCTACCTATTCAATTTTTTTCCTTAAATTCTATTCATTTGTTTAATTTTATATTTGTCTGTTCAATTCCCCCTCATAAATGCTATCTATATGTTCAAAATTTTTCCTAAATTCTATCTATCTATTCAAAAAAAAATAAAATTTCTATTTGTTGAAAATCTATGTTAAATTTTTTGTTTAACTTTTGCAATCATCATCAGCATCAATTTTTCCCCTATCTGTTGAAAATTTGTAGATTTCTCTCTACCTGTTTAAAATTTGTGAATTTGTCACTTCCTCTCCCTGTGTGTGTGTGTGTGTGTGTTTAAAATCTATCATATTTTTCCCTATCTCTTGAAATCTATCTGTTCAAAATTGATTATATCTAACATAAATTCTTTTAAACCTATCTGAACAACAACAGCAACAAACCCTAAACCAAAAAATTCAGATATGAGAAAGCATAAACAGATCTATCTGCTGAATAACAATACATAAATTTTCTGCCACTATTTGTTGGAATTATCATCAACAACAGCAGCAACTAAGAAAGAAAGAAAAAAAAAAAAAAAAAAAGATAATTAGATTATGAACAATAACAAACCAGGTCGCAAAAAAAAAAAAAAAGAAAAAATTGAAAGCCACTCCTCTGATATCCACAACAGATCAAACACAACAAATCTGTTAAAAAAAATCATTTACAAATAATATAGAGAGATTCAACAGATTTGAGCCATTTTGAACAAATCTAAGTCACAAGAGGTCCTATCTGTCAACAACACCGATCTGAGCTACTCTCTTTCAACTTCTCCTTAGATATTTTCAACAATATATATATATGTAGTTTTAGATATGAGCCATTGTGTTTGTATAGTTACCCCTATTGACGTCGGTGTAAACCTTAGTCTTGGAGGGGGTATTAGGTCTCAATATTTTGCGCCAAGGTTTGTGACATCAAAAACAACGGCTAAAGATGGTGCAACGGTGGTGGTGACGGTGTTGTTTTTGACGGTGTAGTGGTTGGAGAAGAAAGAGAGAGGAATGAGAAGTGAGAGATGGAGAGAGGGAGGAGGAGTATGAGGAGAATGAGGAGAGAGAGAGAGAGAGAGAGAGAGAGAGAGAGAGAGAGAGAGAGAGAGATGAGTAGAGAAAAACAAGTGCCGGTGTATTGGATTGACGTAACAGTAGTACTCGCGCTGACTGCCGCCTCGACGTTTGGAGATGGATTGGTTAGTCTTCGGAAGCGTCGACACTGAAAGATAAAGAGAGAAAGAGGAGGAGAGAGAAAGATGGGTTGAAAGAGTTTGACCTGAAAACAATATATATAGGGTAAATTACACTCACCTCCCCTGAGGTTTCTGACAAATAAAAGGACATCCACTGTGGTTTGAATAATTACATAAACCTCCCCTACTGTACTTGACATTCTCCAAATTCCCCTATGTTATAACTTTTGTTAGCTCAAGTAACAGAAAATGCTGAGGTCATCAAAGACAATCCCAAAAATGCCAATAATTCCCTCAGGGCTTTTGAACCCAACTATATATACCCAAGGCAATATCTCATCTTCAGAACTAAGCACAACACACAGAACTGGAAATAAATAAAACAAAAGACAAAGCTCCACAATCAAGCACAACACAGCTCCACAACCAAGCACAACACAAGTATGCTACCATTCACATTCACATTAAGTAATTATTTAAAAAAAAAAAAATTCAAGTCAACAGTCCACAGTCTAACATAAGTCACAAATAGAGCACAGTTAAGCACAATAATGCAATATATGTTCTAAAAATGCCTTATAACTCTCACATTCCATAAAATGTAGGATCATATGGATAAGTCATCATCGAGTAATGGAGCGGGGTGATCAAGTATAGGAGTAACATCTGCTATTGTGGGAGCAAAGAAGCAATTAAAGTCACTAAATCAAAAAAAAAATAGAGGCAAATTGTATTATTTATGCCCACATGGGAAATGCTCTTTCTGGGACTGGTGCAAACCAATAAACTTATCTGTTGGAGAACAAATGATGATAGAAGACGCTGAAACTATTGTTAACAGGCACACTCTACCTATGAAGAAGATACCACTACAGTGAATTTAATGAACCAAATAGGGGCTATGCAAATAAGGATGCAAGTACTTGAAGCAAACATGGGGTTTATGAAATAGTAATGATCATGAATGTTGTATTGTGTTTGATTTCCTTGATGGTTGCTCTGAAAATGTAATTGGAATTGCTAGGACTTTAAAGCTTTTGTAATGTTTTGTAAGAATGTTTTTTAATGGACCTTATGTGATCATCAATATATAAGTATGATGCAGTTTTTTGACTATACATCATTCCATTACATTCCCAAAATATAAACGTAAACACCAAGTGTGCACTGTACATCATTCCATTACATTTTGTACTAGCCGCTATGTCCACTACAAAAATACAAAAAGTGGAACATTGTCTTCATGGTCTATGCTTACTATTTCATGTCCACTACAAAAATACAAAAAGTGGAACATGATCTTCACTAATTGTGCACTAAAGAAATATGTATTATATACCTTAAAGTTATGGTAAGTACTTGTACCAAAAACATCATCATCATCATAGCTAATTCATCTGCAAGAGACGATGAAACAAACAAAAAGAACCACTGTTGGATTCATGCTACGTGAAAAAAAAACTTACACGTGCATGCTAAAGTAATGTAATAGGAAAACTAAACAAATATGAAAAACTTACACTCAAACATGCTTGGCATTGGCCTTGCCCCTGCTTCTCCTAGTTGATTTTTCCCTCCAGTTGAAGTGCCCCTCCCAGATGAAATGCCTCTTCCAGATGAACTGCCTCTTCCAGATGAACTGCCCCTTCCAACTGAATTGCCTCTCACAAAACCTCTGCCCCTATCAGCAGTTGTGTTATTGCCCCTATCAGCAGTGGTGCCATTGCCTCTACCACCAATTCTGCTACCGCCACTAGTTCCACCCCTTATTGGACCTATTTGGCAAGTTTTTCTATTGTGTCCAAATTGCATGCACCATTTGCATCTCAAGGTACTAGACCTCTTGCTTTGACTTGTTCCAGCTGGAGGCTCATGAGCAGCTCTTCCTAGCATTCCTTGGCCTTCTGGGCAATCTTTGTAGATGTGGAGGTTGTAAAGGGTCCCTTGGTATAAGTGTCCACATGGTATGGTCTAAGATGTGATGAATTATCCTGCCATTAGTTGTCAAGTAAGTTTGCTTAGAGTAGTATGGGTGGACAAAATCTTCTAAGGTCAATCTACTATGAGAAATTGCAGCCACAACATGTTTGCATGGGACCCCTGAAATTTCCCACTCTCTACATACACAAGGCATCATGCCAAGATGGACAATGTGATTCACCCCTTCATTATCCTTCACCTCATACTCATGACCTCTTGCATACTCTACTCTACAATACCTTGACCATTTCAGTGTGACTTGAAGTTGTTTCTTAATGTTCATAATGACATTAGATTTCCATTGTAGAGCCTTCTGATATCTTATGTGCAACTTACCCATCAACTTGCATTTTATCTCCAAAATGGTTAAAATAGGCTGACATCTCATATTTCCCAACCAATTGTTGAAGGACTCTGTCATGTTATTTGTGATGTGATCAGTCCTTATTCTAGCATAGCCCTTCCTTCAACTGGCACTTTTTGTAACCATATGAAAGCATCATTTGATATATCCTTAGGCCCCGTTTGTTTCCAGAGATAGAATGGAGGGGATTGATAGTAAGGGGATTAATAGTGAGGGGATTGTTAGTGAGGGTCATTTGTTTTCAGAGATAGAATGGAGGGGATTGATAGTGAGGGGATTAATAGTGAGGGGATTGTTAGTGAGGGGATTAATAGTGAGGAGATTAATAGTGAGGGGATTGATAGTGAGAGGATTAATAGTGAGGAATTGTTAAATTATTTTTATATAAAATAATAAAACAAATAAAAAAAAAAAAAATTAAACATTAATATTTTTAAAAAAATTCTCAATATATAAAAAATAAAAATTTCTAATCCTCTCACTATTTTTCTAATACCATCTCTACTTCCTTACTATGAATCCCCTCCCCAAGGGTATTAGTAATACTAAGGTACTAGTAGTACCCTCCCTATCTCTCAAAACAAACAAGGTATTAGTAATACCAAGTGTCACGCCCCGACAATATATGTGACACGAGGAGCAGCGTTGGCGGTATGCTGGAGGCGCTGGAAGGTTCCGGAATGCGGGAGACCAACCTGGAGCATGCTGGAAGACTCTAGGAGCTGGTAGAAGGGTCCAAAGTGGCCTGGAAGATTCCAGAATGTGGTGGAAGGGTCCAGCAGAGTCTGGATGGGTCTGGAACATCCTAGATTATGCTAGGAGAAGCCTACCATGTACTACACTAGTGTGGAGAGATCTAGAATGTAGTAGATAGGGTAGTTGTCCTAGATAGTTCTATGGAATGTTCTAGATGTGAGTTTGTAGCCCTTGGATCAAAGTGATCTGAGCCGTCCATTAGGGAGGAGGATGGCTATATAAGGGTGAGGGGTCTCATTTGCTAGGCATCTAGTCCAGGAGATCCAAGAGAGCTCTAAGAGTGAAGCACTTGTGAGTGTGAGTGTGAGAGCCTTGTAAAGCTTTGTACACGACTACACTTGTAAAGATTAACTTGTATAGTGAAGGCATTCTTCCACCTAAACTGCGTGTGTTAGTGTGGTTGAGTGGGTGAGGCTGACTTAGGTGCAACCAGGAGGGTTGAAGGCATCTAAGGCTGCACGGTAGGCTTGCGAAGTCTGAGGCCGTGACACAAGGTATTAGTTAGTCCCAAGGTATTAATAGTCCCAAGACTATCTCTCAAAACAAACACCCCATATACTAGTCCCAAGGTATTAGTAATCCTAATCCCCTTGCTATAACCCCAAACAAACGGGGCCTTAATGGTTTGTATATCCTGCTCATACGCCCTCTGATTATATGCCTTCGTTGCCTTCCAGAATTGCTTCCTTAACATCAATCTAGGAAATTTTGCTCTAAAATTGTTGAATAAGTGCATGCAACATCTTTTATAAGTAGCCTCTGGTATAATGTCACTCACAATCTTGTCAAGGCCCTGTAAACACAAATAATAAAAGATTAGTAACCATTACAAGTATAAAATTAGAGGATAATGCATTATGCAAATAAATTAGTTGTTGAACAAATAACCAACAATGATTGAGACTCCATTTTTTTGGAGACCCCCACAACCCCCTTTGGATCTCCACCATTGATGGTGGGCCCCACACATACATCAATGGTGGAGATCCAAAGGGGGTTGTGGGGGTCTCCAAAAAATGGGGGTCTCAAGCATTTTTCATAAGTAAATTACCTTTTGCTGATCAGACAAGATAGTCCATGGCTTAGAAGGCAGTGCATCTTCTATGACTGTTCTCAAGTTCTCCAAAAAGAATGTCCAGCTGTCCTTACATTCACCCTCCACTACTGTTAATGCCAATGGAAAGAAACCATTATTTCCATCTAAGGCAACTGCTCAAATTAACACTTTACCATAGGGACTCTTCAAGTGACAACCATCCACCCCTATGAAGGGCCTACATCCATCAATAAAACCTTTGTTTTCATTGCCTCAAATGATATGAAGATTCTTTCGAACAATGGATACTGAGGAATATAAGTAGGGTCTGGTTCTTCTCCATCTTTTGAGACTTGGGTAGGAGGCAGCTCATAATTTATGACAGCTAAGCTACTAGGGTTTGTTTTCTTAATTTCCTCAACATATGTTGGCAGCAACACATACTGGCCCCCATGATCACCCTCCAGCTCTTTCTTGTACTTCCTTTTGGGTCTATACAATTGCATTCTTGAGGCCTTAATCCCATAAAGTTCGTAAAGCTTCACTTGCATAGTGTCTGACCCCATGTGTGGATTCTCCTTAAAACTATCAACCAATTTCTTGGCAATCCAAGTAGATGTTGCTTCACTATTTTGGTTCATCCTACTACATGTGTGATTAGGTACCGAGGTTTTGATCTTATAATTGATCCCATCTGGAAGAGAAGATGCATGAATCCTCCAAGGGTGTTCCTCAGCAGCACAATGGGCTGTCACTCTAGCTTTCTCATTTTTTCCCTCACTATCTTGAAACCAGTCTGCACTGTGTAGTCCCTTAATGTAGCTCTGAACCTATGCACATCTGAAAAAAAATCATTCCCTTTTTCTAATACCACTTCTCCTTCTTGATTGAAATATGGTTCTTTTTCACTATAGGTACTATCAAATTGGTTGCTTGGATATGCCATCTCTTCATTATCCATCCACTCTACTTCACCATCAAATTCATCATCACTACTAGAATATCTTACTTCATCATCACCAGATTGGTAATCACTAAGTACATTATCATCATCTTCATTTGACTCCTCATTACCGTCATCACTCAAACTCTTAGTGCCATTTGATTCATGTTCATCATCAATAGTTGCATTACAATCCCTATCCTCATCACTAAACCCATATGTTACCCAAAAAGCAACCTAAGAGGGGGGGGGGTGAATTAGGTTTCTACAAATTAAAACTAATAATACCCCAATAAAATTAACTACTAGTACAACAAATTATTAACAAGCACAATGATGAATTTAGCAGTAAATGATCAAGCAAAATAACAATGAAGTATAACTAACATACAGGGTAAATCAAATGATTAACACATGAATATTAGATAGCTATAGCAGTAGTAGGAGAGTAAATAGATTAGAGAAGAGGAGACAAACAGATTTATAGTGGTTCAGCTTCAACCAAGCCTACATCCACTCCTCAAGCTTCACTTGAGATTTTCCACTGTCTTCTAGCTTCACAGGGGTGCTAGCAACCTCTTTACAAATGGAGCAATCCTCCACGAATTTTACATAGACTTCACAAGCCCAAACCCTTGCAAATCTTAGGTGATTTACAATCACTCTCAAGATTTCAAGAACACAGTGTTTGCAACACTTTTACGAAATGAAATGGTATTTTTGCTTTCAAAGAAAGCTTACAATAAATATCTCTCAAAGATAGATATATAAAATGAAACTTTGATTTTTCTATAAATCTCACACAAGAAAGATGAGCTTAATACTATAAGGCTCAGTGTATAATTTCTGAGAGAGGATGTAAACAAAAATTGAAAAACACTTCTCTGAGAATTTTTCAAAAAATAGATGTGAGTGATTATAGATCAAAGAATGTTTTCTAGTTTTTCTTGTCACTTATTTACATTAGAGGCTTTGGTATATATAATGAAACTTATAGCCATTTATAGCCGCTGTATTCATTTGAATTTATAGCTGTTTATAGCCGTTGTACTATATCATTACTAATTTGAATTTCTTCCACTCTATTATTACTAATTTGAATATCTTCCACTTGAACCTTTTGGCCTACTGCTGTGCTGGAATGTTTGAACCTTTTGGCCTGCTGCTGGGCTGGGCTGTTTGAACCTCTGTTTTGGGCTATTTGAACTCCTAATTTAATCAAATATTAAATACATTCTAACAACATTTAAGATAAAGGTTTTAGGTAAAAAATAATGGGACAAAATAAATTTTGATTTTATTTTTCTCTTTCAAAATAAATGTTGATTCTATTTTTCTCTTTCAAATAAATCATCAAAATAAATTTTGATTCTATTTTTCGCTTTCAAATAAATTAAAAACATAATTAAATAAATTATCAAAATAAATAAGTCTAACACCATAGACATTGTCCTCACGGTACTCTTCATCTATATTTGAACGATCCATACTTTTTCCTTCCGCTCGAGCAAGGGAGTTGACGCTTGAGCGGACTTGTGAGGCTCCCAGTACTTTTGCAGTCTGTCCAGACGGCCGCTCGAGCGCAAGAAGTGGCGCTCGAGCGTAGAATTGTTGCTCCCAGTATCTCGCGTGTTTGCAGGCGGGCTGCTCGAGTGTGGAAAGCGACACTCTAGTGTGGAAAGTGAGATTGCCCTTAACATTTTTATTAGTATATTTGGAAGCTCATTGTTTTATTTTGGGACATTGATCGAAGTGGTAACATAATGGTAAAGTAAGAGTGAACCAAGAATTTAATTCGGATAATTTTTCCTACGAACAGTCGTCACTCTTTTGCCCTTTTCTTTTTCCAAACTTCGAATTTGTGTGTGAGGCTAGAACCATTGGAAAGCTTGTTTCCGCGGTTTCAATTTGGACACAAGAATGACCTAGAACGGAGTTTGGATGAGAGAGTTATACCTGTTTGAAGTTTTCATATTTGTGTTGGAAGCAGGTATGCTCGAGCGTAGAAAGCGACACTTGAGCGGACTGCGCGAATTCAGCAAGTTTAAAGGCACTTTTCTAGATCATTTTTCACGCCTTCATCTTCTCTCTTCATCTCTCTCACCCTTAGTCCAAAAACCCTAGAGATTTTGGCCCAAATACCTCTAGTTTTTCAAAGAATTGGTCAAGATCCCTTACAAAAAAGTGAAGAATGCTTGTAAATCTCACTTTTCAACCGATTGAAGTTCGAATTTGTGAAGAAATCCCATCAAAGCTTTGCTCTTTTGCTTGATTCTTGAGGTTGGGGTCCTAGTTCTTCTTCAATACTTACATTAATAGATAGATTTGTGGTATTTTGATTATATAAATACAAAATCTACATTTTTAAGTATATAGTGTTACATCATGAAATTTGGGGGTTTAGGGTTTGAAGTGTTGGGGTTCAATTGTTGGGTTAAGATTGCGGATTATGAACCTTAGGTGTATAATCAATGGGGAAATTGGAATAAAAGTAGTAGTGTGAGAAGTTTTAATTTTTCTTGAAAGTCTTGATTTTTCTTAAAAACCCTAAGTTGACTCATGATGATAATTAATGATTTTGCCTAAATTGAAAGTAGAATCATGAAATTGACAGGTTGAATTATATATACAAGTTTAATTGATTTTTGGAAGTGTTTGAAAATTATGTTAAAAATTAGCGATTGAACCTTTATTATGGATATTGTAAATCATGCTATAATATGAAATGAAATTTTGGGAAAAAGATTTGTTAATGATATGGATGACATGAGCCTTGTGATGAAATGATGAAATGGAAATTTAAGAGTTCACCTTGAATTATGTTAAATTGCATTTAGTTATGTTGAATTGCATTTAGTGGTGTTGAAATGAATTGTGTTGAATTATGTTGAATTGTGTTGACTATGTTGAGTTGAGTTGTGTTGGGTTTTCATGAGTTGTGTTGGGTGGAGTTGTGTTGGTACCCGCGTGAGGAGTTGAAAAAGGTTTTGGGGGGCCCACGTCCCGCCGTATAGTAGCCGGCAAATGTGGGGGTGGTTTTGAATTAAATGTGCCCAATTTCCCAACCTAGGCTTATCGTTGGACGAATGTGAGAAAATATTTTTGGGTATCCACACACTCCCGCCGTATAGTAGCTGGCAAAAGTGAAAAAATGAGTTTTGGGTGTCCACACAATCCTGCAGTATTGTAGCCGGCAAAAGTGAAAAAACGGATGGTTTTCGAAAATGTTTTGGGTGCCCACGTCCTGTCGTATAGTAGCTGGTAAATGTGAGGGATGATTTTAAAAAGTTGAAAAATGGTTTTTGGAAGAAATGTGATTTTGGAAGAAAATGGTTTTTGAGAGTTCACTTCCCGTCGTATAGTAGCTAGCAAAAGGTGGAAAGTGTTATGGATTGGGTGCCCGTTATCCCACCGTAGTAAGTCGGCAAAAGGTGGATTGTATAGAGATATGTGTTGAGTTGATGATGTTATTTGTGACTTGTGATGAATCTGTGAAATTGCAAATTAATGTGTAATTTGGTATAAAGAGGAAACATACATAGACATTAATTGTAAAGAATGGAACCCAAAAATGGGTAAGCGGATTATGGATTGATCATGGTGAACATAATGAATTAGTTGTGACAATAACGGTAAATTATGAGTGTTGTTCTGTAAATAAATAAGGGGTTGAATTGAAAAGGGGTTTATTAATCTTGTGTTATCTTGAAATGAAATTTGAGAGTGTAAATAACGGTGTGAATTGAGTATAGGAGAATTGTAGTAAACCAAAGAGGGAACTTGAACTTGAAGTTATGGAGTTCTAAATAAATATAATGAATAAAAATGAAGAATGAAAGAAAAAGAGGAATATTAAAAATAGAAATTAAATGAGAAATATTTTGGAAATTGGTTAATAATTTTTAAATGATGTTGTTTCTCAAATATGTTTGTTTCACTAGGATCTATGGTTTTCTAAGGTTAAGAGATAATTTTTAATGGCTGAAGGGTTTTCTTAAAAGTGTTTAAATAGTTTTTGAGAAAAAGGTACCTTATGATATTTTGAAATTATAAAATGTCACCTTAATAAATGGTATTACCCTGCATGCATGATCATTTCTATCTGTGTGTTAGTTATTGATTCAGAACTATGAGATTCCTACTGGGCATTAGTGCTCACCCTTTGTTGTTTTATCTTTTTACAGGAAGAAAATTTGGATTCATAGTTGAAGAGTTACGAAGTCCATAAGTCTGTTTGTGTAATTCGTTGTGGATGTGAAGGAAATAATTGTTGTATATTGATATTTGTATTTATTTATTTGTAACTTCTTAGTAGGAGATTGGCATGTATTGTTGTCATTATAATATGCATTGAGAGAGAGAGAACATGTATTATTGTATTTCTATTACTCAAGGGTAATAGGTAATTTAAAAAAAAAAATGGACCTAAATTGAAGGCTTGGGTAATGTTTTCGTATAATTAAAACTTGGGGCGTGACATACATGTACTGTATGTACTCCACTCCCTCCACTATTTCTATCTCCTACATCATTTCTATCTTCACCATCTTCCATTCCATGAGAATATGCAATATCAACATATAAGTTAATTGTTTTACTCCTAACTTGCACATAAAACATTTCCCACACACCAAGATCATTTTCTATTAATCTCATATTCTCAGTACCAAGCATATCACAATGCAATGTGATAGCTATTGCTTCACTACATGCAATGTGAGAGAGGACTATTGCAGTCACATCCTTCAAGGCATCAATGTAGCAATACATATTTGGGTCCACATCATATATTCTGCCCACTTTGCCTTTATAGTTGATGATTAGATCAAAATAAGGGAATGCAGCCATACTGTGATCACAATGAGTAACAATTAATTACAAAAAACAACTCCATTCAACAATTACTCACCCAAATGTAACAAAATTCATAAGTAGGAGACAAAAAAAAAAAAACATAATAAAAGCTCATATAATCATAATTGCATAACAAAAACAATAAAATTTTTTTTTTCCCCTAAATCATTATTCTAAGAAAATTAAGAAGAAAACTGTTTTTTACAGTAAATTGACAAAACCAAATCCCCACTTTCATAACAAACATAAATAAAAGTTCATTTAATACAATCATAATTGCACAAAATCAAAAATCATAACAAAAAGAAGACAAAAAAAAAAAATGCCGAACACGTAAAAAAAAAAATGGCTTGGCCGGTTGACTGGCTGGATGTCTGGCAGGACATCCCCACGAATGACCGGTCACCCAACATCTCCCAGCTAAACTGCTCATCCGTTCGTAAAAGCGTACAAATCCGAAAAAGACTACAAATCTAGAGTTTCAAAATCAAAACAAACATGAGCTAGATGACTGTTACTCCAGAAAACAAACAGGATGAAGTATGAAAGAATTGGACTACTACTCCATAAAACAAACAGAGACGAAGTATAAAAGGTTTGAAATCTTACCTAGAAACCCTAAAACTAACTTTTCACCGATCAATCTCCTTCACATTTTGCACTGGTAACGATGATCGAACCAAAATCTCACCAAAATCTCAAGCTTATTCGTCATTTGTTCACACCGGTCTTCTTCAAAGATTTTGTCTTTCTCTCTCTTCTTTCTCCCACAAATTCCATTGAAATCAGAATAGATAGTGAATTAGAGATTTAGGGTACAAAGGCTATTATCGTCGTTTCGTGCTCCAAAGCAAGGGTAATAAGGTCATTTAGTATATGTAAGTAACGTTGTTTGTGCCAATTTGATAGAATAGGAGAATCTTGGCAATGTCAAATAAAGCAGGGGAGGTTTGTGTAATTATTCAAATTACAAGGGAGGTGAGTGTAATTTACACATATATATATATATATATGTCTACATAGTTTGATCATTTTGTTCAGAGTTGTCCTTATAATCAAACTATTTTAACTCGTGAATTTTTAGAGAAAAATTTTAAATTCAATTTATGAACCGAATGTCCTTACCAATTAGTAGCAAATTTGTGCTACGCACGGAATGAAAATTTCATAATATATAATGTAGATGGTGTGATATGAGGTGCAATATTTGTTTTGCCATATTAAAAAAAATTAATAAATAAGCAGTTTAATTATAACTGAATGGGCCAACTAGTGAAATAAAAAAGTCAGGATTGTTTAATAACAAGTTCTTCGAATGGTTTAGGGGGAAAAAAAAAAAAAAAAACTATTTTGCTTGAGTGTCCAAACTGGTCGATGTTAAAGAATTAGTGAATGAGTTTGTGGTTAGGTGTGTAATGCCACTTGAATCCCGAGTGCTCAAATATTTATTTATTTTTTATTTATTTTATTTTAAGGACAACACTAGACTCCCAATCCACCATTGCGCCAATACATGTCTAAGGATAAAAAGGATCTCAAGACTTTTTTAAGGGTAAGTTACATGAAACTAACTTGAACTTTGGAAAAATATTGTGATTTTTATAGTTTTGACAAATACATGAACTTTTTTTAAAAAAAATAAATAAATTAAAAAGATCAAAATTAATGCTAATAGTTTGAAGGCACAACACAACGATATACAATGTAAAATATACATTTCAATATATAAAAGATGATAATATTATTTTTTTTATTCATACAACTAACGAATTTTTATTGAAAATGGAGTCAATTGTTGTATGAATTAAAACCTTAAGGGAGTCCAGTATAATTATGCTAAACTTGCGAAATTTACTAATACTGTTTTTTTTTTTTTTTGATCGGCAAAGAAAATCTTTATTGATGAAATAAACAAGGAATAAAAGATTACATCAATAAAGAGGAGTTTGGGGCTGAAGAGCACCAAGCTCCAGTTGGTGAGAAACCAACAGAAGAGAGGAATAGAAAAGACAATAAACAGAAGCAAAACATCCAAAAAAGGAGACACATCAGTAGCCAAAAAGGGAGCAGAATCCTTACTTGACACAGAAGACAT
Source organism: Camellia lanceoleosa (assembly GCA_025200525.1). Lineage (NCBI taxonomy): Eukaryota > Viridiplantae > Streptophyta > Magnoliopsida > Ericales > Theaceae > Camellia > Camellia lanceoleosa. The sequence continues at coordinate 17,335,233 of CM045769.1, read as the reverse complement.
TACCCATTTCTGATCAAAACACTAATCATCATAGCCTACACTACTGATGAAGGCAGAAACAGACCAACATCCTTCCCATTCTGATGAAAACAAACCAATCTGTTGAAACAGACCAAATGACCTTCCCATTCTGATGAAAACAAAAAGCCAGCCTTCCCATTTTTGAAGCATGAGTAGAACCCTTAAGCAGAGGCAGAACAGACCAGACAAATCTAACCACGACCACAACATAACCACTAACAGAGGACTTACCCACTAACAGCAAAAACCAGCTAGAAGATGACTAAAAAACAGCACACACCGCCAAACAACTTCACCACAAGGACACCTACAAACAGCCTAACAGCACACACAACCAGAAACACACACAAAAAAACCAGCAATACAACCCATTCAAACTTGCAATCATCCTCTATTCTTTCCAGAGTACTTTCTTGATCTACCTTCTTTTCTCTGGACTGCCAATCCCTCTTATACTCCATGATTGAATCCTCATGAAAACAAATTTTACACTTTTGGTCCCCTAACAGTATTAGCCTAGTTGGCATCCCCAACCCGTGTTCTAACTTTCTCCAAATCATTGGCTTCTAGCTGCAGCAGTTTGCTAATAACCTCCTCATCCTTGCCTTCAAAATCAATGCCGAGAGTTTTACCCAATTCCAAAGTTGCTTCCGCCTCAGACAGATCAACCCTCCCTCTACTGGATTTACTTGCCATGGAGAGTGAGATGGTAGCTGCTGCTGATCTAAAGACAGCTCCCTTACGCAGGTTCAGAGTTGATTTCCCGAATCTAGAAGATCCAAATTGTAAGCTTTTCATCTGCCGATGCTTTTTGCTTGTTGCTTTCCTCTGTAAGTTTAATGAAGTGAAACTATTTGGGGGTGAGCTACCCCCAATTTGCTGGGGATGAAGATGACCCAAAACCCCATCACTTTGGAAGATCGGAGCAGAAGGTAAGCTTGGGTTACAAATATCTATAGGGGCCAACCCAACAGTGAGAGGAGCTAGCTTACTTGGGCCGACAACCGAATGGTTCAAAACTGAGCCCACATCAGATCCATTATACTCATGGGTTGATTTCAGATCCACAACCAACTTAATCCCTCGGCTCATATTTTCAGGCCCATACAAGGTTTTGATCACTCCAGAAGTTTGAATTTCTCCTTCGAACCTCCCACCTCCATCAACGGCTCTCTTCTTGGGACTCACCAGCAGTCTTGCAGGGCTATCCTGGCCTGCGTAGCCGATATCTTCTGACAAGCCTATTTGCATCTTTGATTCAGCCACCACCGAAGTGACCCTGAGCTGGTCATCCTCTACTATGACGCTGCTGCTATCATGTGCTTCCACAGCTGCTATTCGTTCCACCTCAGCACTCGAGTCCACCCCATTGCCATAAAAAATAGCCACATGGACATCATCTTCCTCATGCTTACTCCCTCTATCTGCAATCTGATTGTCCTCTTTTACAAGAATATCATTTCGGATTCCACCAAAATGTCCTTTAGATGAATTGCTGAGGCCAGACATCTTCGTATCTTTGATGAAAATGATTTGCTCATCACACACCCTAACTGGGTAGAGAGCACCCTTGCATTCTAAATTGAGGATTTGATTAATGGGTTCCATAAAGCTTGTCGCAATCTTCACTTTCCCATATTGAAAATGGTTTAAGTTCCGAGTATCCTCATCTAAAGCAGACACAACACCCCACACCTTGCCAATGTTAATGAAAGTGTTACAATTCCAAAGATTTAGTGGAACTCCATAGCAATTAAGCCAAACATGCCGTTCTTGGGCCATGGACATCCCCTATTTCCATTCGAGGACTAAATCGCACCATTCATTGAGCCATCTCTTCATTATCATAAGTTTTTCCTTCATGGCCTCCTTTGATTGGAAAGATAGTACCAGATCTCGTCCACCACCGACTCTAACTTGAACTTCCCCAAGATCTCTTACTGCTATTTATTTCTAAAAGTCTTCCACGGCATGAATTGGTTTTAACCTGGCTATGACACTTTCATATAGCCATCCATTGCCTTCCTCATAGGCTTTGATGGTGCAGGTGGTATTGGATCCTGCTAACTTACCGCTCACCACCTCCGCAAAAGATCTTTTACCTTGGTAGCCAACATGGGTTCTAATGGGTTGCTCTGCAAACTTTCTAGACTGCGTTGTTGATCCAGCCTTATATTTCATACCATAGTCCTTCGCAAAATCTGCCATTTTTACCTTTGATGCTTTATCATCACACCAGAGTCCATTAGCTTTTTGGACAGCCATGTCTGCTGCAACAGAGCAATTATACCTAACAAAACCAAATCGGGACCTTGACATTTTCCTCCTCTTGTTCGGAATGAAAGTATCTACCACTACACCGTAGTTAGAGAATATTGAGTACAACCCTTTAGCTTGCATGTCTTCCGATAGATTATCCACAAAAACAGAGTAGATAGACACATTCGACCAACTATTCCAAACTCCTCTTCCGCTATGACGTCGAACTACCGGCTGCCATCCTCCATCACTTTGATTCATGATTTCAACAACAATTTACTAATACTGTTAACTATTAAGTGATCTCTAGGTTTTCTCGTTGGTTTCTCACCAACTTTGAAGGTGCTAGCAAACGATAGAATAGGCTTTTTGGTACCAACCTAGTTAGGATGATTTAACTCATTGTAATGCTTTTGCATGTCCCTTTTCTTTATTGATGTTTTTTGTTTTGTTTTATACTTTGTACTTGATTCTTGCATCTATAAAGCTTCTTCTTTGCGGTTCAAAATAAAGTGATCTCTAGACCAATACCTCTTAAAAATGCACCATTTTGAAAAGGCTCATCGGAAAGTTGACTTTTTAATAAATTTTGATTTTTTTAGTTAAAATATGATGTGAAAATAATCAAATATATTTAGAAAAACTTTTTTGTGTTTTTCTCGAAAACATGCAAAAAAAAATAAAATGAAAGAGAACGAATTTTTTTTATGAGTTGATTTTTTTAAAACTTTTTCAATAGTGATTTGACTTTTTAACTATATTAGGATTGGTTTAAAAATGTGTTATTTTAATAATTTTTTACTTTTTTAACTAAAATCTGAGGTGAAAAAAATTAGTATGTTTAAAAAGATTTTTTAACTTTTTACAAAAAAATACAAAAATAAAGAATAAAGAAAATCTTTAACTTTTTAATATAATTCTATAATTTTTTTATTTTTTTAATAACTTTTTAATTTTTTTTAATTATTTTTTTGAAGTTTCCAAACTTACCTTTAGTCTCTTTCCAAATACACCTAGAAGTAAAAAAATATGATCAGACTCATTACCTAACAAATTGAGCCCAAGCAGCCTTTGACACAGTATGCTATGCTCAATTTCTTCTCTTCGTCTATCTCAAATCCCAATTCTACCATAAAGATTCAATCTCATTTCACAATTGATATAGTTTACGCATAATTTTATTTTCACACACTAATTCTTTTTAATTTACACATTTAATAAAATAAATTTAATACATTTTTATTTTAGAATAAAAATACCATAATGCTTTTATCTTCTTCCACCTAAACCCTAATTCTAAAACAATACAACCATTCTCCATCTCCAGCGCTACCTCTCTCTTCCATTACCCCCTTTCATTGCCTCTTTCTCCATCTGTGTTTGACCACCTTCTGCCATGAAAGATATACTCCTACAAGCCCCCGTTGCGAACAACTCACTTTTGAGGTCTAGATAGGGATGAGGTAGGAGTGGCAGTGGTGGTAGCAATGGAGGGCTATGAGCGGTGGCAATGATGGCAAATGAAAGGTCGGTGGATGAAAGAAAAATTAATTAGGATTATGAAATTGAAGAGAGCATTATTAGAATAAAGATACGTGTATTGAGAATTTTAATTTTTTTAATGTATACATTGAGAATGTTTTCATTAAATGTGTATATTGAAGAGATCAAAAATGGAATTACTCATAGTTTGTTTACATTTGATATGTTCTACTATAATCAATTTAAAGTGAATTTTTCTTCAAAAATAAACCTAAAGTTCAACCATCATGGAGGAAAAAAAGAAAAGAAAAGAAAGGAGAGGAGAACTATTAAAAGTTTTATGCATGAGGAAACATGTTAATAGATGCAGATGGTGAAACTTGCAATTTTATTCTCAAATGACGAGTTACTTTGTGTTTATATCATTAATTTAGATAGAAACTTAAACAGAAAAAAAAAAGATTTATATTTTATACTTATTTTATTCATATTTTTTTCCTTTCTCATTTCAATTTCCTATTCTAACCATGATCCAAACACTTTCTGAATTATTTGACATTCAAAAATTGCTCCAGTCTTTTTTATTTATTTATTTATTTTTTTGTTATGTAGGGTATTCTGAGCCAGCTTACACGCACCAGACTAAGTCCTTACAGCCCGAACAAGCCTTCCGAAAAAGGGCTTACGGCCTGCGATTCGTGGCCCCAAAGTATGCATTTGCTGACTAGAGTATTCGAACCTGAGACCTGAAAGAGAACAAACTTCCAGACCCCAATCGTTACCCACTAGGCTAGATTTGAAATTCATATTCAAGCCTTTACAAACGGATCAATAGATTTGAATTTGATATTCAAATGTCCAACGGACATGTCTTTTCCGTAAACGGTGTTTCCATTGCCTTTATAAAGGCAACCCTCCGTCCTTCATTTATATAGAATTTTTAGATAGAGAAGAAATTTCCAGATCTTCCATTTTCCTTCCTCCTCCTATATTCATCTTGCATATTCCATTTTTAGAGTTTAAGTTTGAGAGAGTATAAAGCATATATTTTGGTTCGCTATACACACAGAGTTAGTGCAAATACTGTGTGTGGTGATTGTTGTATCCTGGAGACAGGACGCCCATTGATCTCGTGCACCAGTGGAGAGGGCGTAATTCTGTCTTAAAGACACAGTGTCCATACACTGGCCTCAATCACAATTTCATACTATTGTTTAATCTGCTATAAAGTTGTAAGTTTTATTTATTTATTTGTTTTATTCATTCGCATAAAATGATTTTAGTAGAGCATAATTTGCTGCTTATTTTTCTTGAGCACAAAAGGTATCATTTTTGCACCACTTGCACTGACACTTGGAATTTTACATAAATCTTTAAAATCTAAATGTTCTAAATGAATTAATATATTTATAATAGTTATTTATTTATTATTTTTTATATTTCTTATATGCACAAAGACCAATTACTTTCATATGAGTAGAGTGTATAAAAAGGTGAGATTCACTTAGATGAGAGAGTTGTATTATTAAAGTTTTGTCTCGAATGTTTTTTATTAATAATACAAAAATACTAGAGATCTTAAATTGTTTATTAAAATTTCTATCATACACTCTCAATGTTGTGTTTGGTAGAAATTTTGTATCACTACTAGTGCTCTTAATAAGCCAAATACTTCATTTCTTATAATTTTTTTCCAAATCATCCCATCCAAACAGAGTGTGATTGTTGACTGAGTTGACCCGCAAATGAGTCGGATCTGATGTGTGCTGGACCATTGGAAGAAATTAATTAAAAGGCCCAATCAAGAACCGAGTCGAATGAATCTTATCTTCGGCCCCAAGCCAGATCTCTCTTTCCATGCAACAACACCGTTTTGACTGGAAAAAGGCACTGCTGATAATCTTCTCCGGCAGCCTAATTTTGTCCTAGTCTTTTGTTTATCTTTCTACAAATCATTCTCTCTCTCTCTCTCTACATTTGTATCCCCCTAGTCTCTCTCTCTCTCTCCCCTTTTTTTTCCTCTCTCTCTAGAAAGAAAACACCAAAGATTTCTTTACTCTTCATTTGTCTTTCCTCTCACCCTTCCCACCCTCTCTCTCTCCTCCATTCTACTCCTCTGTCTCTAAAGAGAACACTAACTTTTTATTTTTATATTTTTTGATCAGCAAAGAAAAATTTCATTCACAACATGAAATTAAGAGTACAAGAAGATGAAGTGCACCGAGAGAGTTTCGGAAGTACAAATAACCCCTACTACTGCTACTCGCACCCAAACAACCAACTCCTCCGCCTCACAAATTTTTTATATAATAAAACTAAAAAAAAGTTAAAGAGAACTTAACTCCAACACAAAAAAAAAACCCCACAGACTACCCCCACCAAATCCCATAGGAAAATTGCCCCCACTAACAAACAGACCCTATAAGAATATCACACCCACAAACAAACTCTCTGAACATAACCCCCACTCCCAAGAACAGAGCACTACTATGACTAATTTCCCATTGCAACGAAAAACACCCAATTCAACATAATACCAATTCAATACAAATTTTTTTATGAGTTGTATTTTTTTTTCCTTTATACTTTTTCAATGGTGATTTGATTTTTTTACTATATTAATCAGTTTCCAAATGCACCTAAAATAAAATTAAAAAAATTGGTCAGACTCATTGCCTAACAAATTGAGCACAAGCATTATTATTGCCTTGCCTTGACACAGTATGCTATGTTCAATTTCTTCTTTCTTCATCTATCTCAAATTCCATTTATAACACAAAGATTTAATCTCATTTCACAATTGATATAGTTTATTTACATTTGATATGGTCTATTTTAATCAATTTAAAGTGAAGTTTTCTTGGAAAGAAGCCTAAATGTTCAACCATCATGAAGGAAAAAAAAAAAAAAAAAAAAAAAAAAAAAAAAAAAAAAAAAACAAAAGAACTATGGAAAGTTTTATGTAGGAAGAAACACGTTAATAGATACATATGGTAAAAATTAAAATTTTATTTTCAAATGATAAGTTACTTTGTGTTTGAATTATAAATTTTAATAGAGATTTGAAAAGGAAAAAAGAAATTTTACTTCTATTTTGATCACATTTTACTCATTTTTTGTTTCTTTCTCATTTCAATTCCCTATTTTGATCCATGATCCAAATATTACTTTAATTATTTGATATTCAAAAATTGGTTAAGTCCCTTCATTACCGTCTACCCCAAAAATAAAAAAATAAAAAATTTGGTTTTAGTAGAGCATAATTTGATGCTTATTTTTCTTGAGCACAAAAGTTATTATTTTTGCACCACTTGTACTGACACCTGAAATTTTACATAAATCCTTAAATCTAAATGTTCTAATTGAATTAATATATTTATAACAATTTTTTTTTATATGTACAAAAACTAATTATAAAATCAGACATAATTTTTTTATATGAGTAGAGTGGAGCGCATAAAAAAGATGAGATTCACATATATAAGAAAGTTCTATTATTAAGGTTTCACCTTAAAATTAAAAGAGAAAAATACTGTGATCATGTTGTTAGTGAATTTTCATTTAACTTACAAAGAAGAAGTTTTTTAGTTGTTTGGTAAAAATTTCAGTCGAAAATTTTGTAATCCCAACATTGGTCAAATACAAAAATGCTGTGGTCATGTTTTAGTACATTCTCATTTGACTTACAAAGTTATTTATCTTATTGTCTTTAAAAAAAAAACATAAAAGTAGTGAATACAACTGTTAAGCAATAAAAATATGTTGGATACCACATATATTATTATGAAAAATTATTTTAGAAAAAAAATTTATAAAATTATAAAAAAAAAAAAGTTAAAAAGTTAAAAAATTAAATTCATAAAAAAAATGAAAGATTCATTCCTTTCCACGTGCACTTTCTTTTTTTGGTAAAAAGCCAATTTTCTTTTTTTTTAAATTTATTGCCATGAAAATACATTGGTGCTTCTTTAAATTTATTACAGCATTTTTCATGTCGTACATGTAGATATAGACATAGATATATACATATATATATATATATATATAGATACACATGTGCAGTGAAATTGACCATGAGGGTTTTTGTTTGCTATATCATTGCAAGCACTGCGATTGGAGTAGCAGTTTTGGGATTCTGTTATCCTTCATTTTTTCTAATTCAGAGTTTCTTTCTTTGTTTCTCTCTCTCCCCCTTTTGTTTCTCTCTCTAAAACTATCCCCTATAATCCCTTCCCCTCTCTCTCTCTCTCTCTCTCTCTCTCTCTCTCCATTTTGTTGCTTCTTCTCTAGTGTCACCCATACTATTACACACCTGTCCTCTATTCCCCCTTTGCGCAAGGAAGAGGCGCATCGTAGCTTTTGTACTAGTCTTTTGGTTATCTTTGTACAAATCATACCCTCTCTCTCCCTCTCTACATGTGTATCCTCCTAGTCTCTCTCTCTCTCTAGAAAGAAAACGCCAAAGATTTATTTGCTCTTCGTTTGTCTTTTCTCTCATCCTTCCCACTCTCTCGCTCTCCTCCACCATTCTACTCCTCTTTCTCTAAACATTAACTTTTAACTTTTTCTGAGTTGGTTTTCTTTTTAGTAATGCTAAGTTTCCAAAAAAAAAAATTATAAAAATAATCATGGAATATTTTTTATCGTTAAATTACATATACAAAAAAAAAAAATCGCACACTAATTAAGGAATGGAAAATCTTCATGAATCATTTCATGATATTTTTTCATAATCTCTAATATTACTCTTTTTTATCCTTTATACTTTTTCAATGATGATTTGATTTTTTAATTATATTAATCAGTTTCCAAATGCACCTAAAATAAAATAAAAAAACTAGTCAAACTTATTGCCTAACAAATTGAGCACAAGCAACATTATTGCCTTGACACAGTATGTTATGTTCAATTTCTTCTCTCTTGATCTATCCCAAATCCCATTTATAACACAAAGATTTAATCTTATTTCACAATTGATATAGTTTATTTACATTTGATAGTGTCTACTTTAATCAATTTAAAGTGAATTTTTCTTGAAAAAAAAAGAAGAAAGAAATGAGAATTATGCAAAGTTTTACATGGGAAGAAACACGTTAATAAATACAGATGGTAAAAATTAAAATTTTATTCTCAAATGACAAGTTACTTTGTGTTTGAATTATAAATTTTAATAGATATTTGAAAAGAAAAAAAGAAATTTTACTGATTTTTTTGTTCATTTCTCATTTCAATTCCCTATTTTGATCCATGATCCAAATATTACTTTAATTATTTGACATTCAAAAATTGGTCAAGTCCCTTCATTACCCTCTACCCCAAAAATAAAAAAATAAAAAATTTGGTTTTAGTAGAGCTTAATTTGCTGCTCATTTTTCTTGAGCACAAAAGTTATCATTTTTGCACCACTGGCACTGACACTTGGAATTTTACATAAATCCTTAAATCTAAATGTTCTAATTGAATTAATATATTTATAACAATTTTTTTGTATGTACAAATATTAATTATAAAACCAGACATAATTGTTTTTTTTTTTTTTTTATATATATAAGTGGAGTGGAGCGCATGAAAAGGTGAGATTCACGTATATAAGAAAGTTCTATTATTAAAGTTTCACCTTAAAATTAAAAGACAAAAATGGTGTGATCGTATTGTTAGTGAATTCTCATTTGACTTACAAAGAAGAAGTTCTTTAGTTGTTTGGTAAAAATTTCAGTAGAAAATTTTGTAATCCCAACATTGGTCAAATACAAAAATGCTTGACTTATGAAGTTATTTACCTTATTAAAAAAAAAAAGATAGAAGTAGTGAATACAACTGTTAAGCAATAAAAATACGCTGGGATACCACATATATTATCAAGAAAAAATTATTTTAGTAAAAAAATTTAAAAATTATTAAAAAGGTTAAAAAGTAAAAAAAAAATTAAATTCATAAAAAAAGAGAAGAAATATTCATTCCTTTCCACAACTTTTTACACTTTTTTTGGGTAAAAAGTCAATTTTTTTTAACAAACATATTATTATTTTTTAATTCATATTTTAGTCAAAAAAATTACTAAAAAAATTACTTTTCAAACCGGAAATTACCAAATGAGTTGGCACCTCCATAATTTAATAAATATTTTTATTCAAATAGGTTAAATTATATTTTTCCCTCCCACAACACAAGTAGAGCACATACGGAACAAAACAAAACTGGGTTATTGACTGAGTTGACCCGCGAATGAGTCGGATCTGATGTGGGCTGGACCATTCAGAATTTATTAGAAGGCCCAATCAAGAACCGAGCGGAATCTTCGGCCCCCAGCCCAATATCTTTCTATGCAACGACACCGTTTGATTGGAACGTCACTGCCGCTAGTCTTCCCCGGCAACGGCAATGGCAATGAATCCTACGACAATGCGGAAAACAGTTTTTGACAATTTGTGATCAAAACTTGTATTGGGGTGAAAATACATTGGTGATGTTGAAAAATCCTACTGAGTTTTATGTGATTATCCTCCTGAGTCTTTTTAATGAGAGGCCATTGGCGTTTTTCACAGTTATATTGCATATGATTGCCCTCCTGACCCCATGGTGGTGCTTCTTTAAATGTTTTTTTTAATGGAATAGATATAGATATAGATATATACATGTGCAATGAAATTGAGCATGAAGATTTTTTTTTGTTGTTTCAGTGCCAGCAGTGTGGTTAGAGTAGGAGTTTTTGGGTTCTGTTATCCTTCCTTTTCTCTAATTCTAATTAAGAGTTTCTTTCTTTCTCTCTCTAAAACTGTCCTCTATCTATCCCCTATAATCCCCTCCCACACACACTCTCTTTCTCTCTCTCCCTCTCCCTCTCTCCATTTTGCTCCTTCTCTCCTTATGGAGAGTGTCACCCACCCGTACTATTACACCTGTCCTCTGCTCCCCCTTTGTGCAAGAGGCGCAGCCTAGTTTTTGCAGAGGTGTACTGGTACTCTTTCTCTCTCTCTCTCTTTTCATGTGTGTCCCGCAGTGTCTCTCTCCCTTTTCTCTCTCTCTCTAGAAAGAAAATACCACGCATTTCTTTGGTCTCCGTTTTCTCTCATCCTTCCCACTCTCTCTACTCCATTCTACTCTTTCTCTATCTGAAGAGAGAAAACACTCATTAGTCACTTTCCAAGAATTCTTACAGCCTACAGGTATTTTCTCTCTACACAAACACAATGTAACACATATTTGCGAGGGTTTTGCTTCTAGTGTACATACATATTGTAGTGTTTCCTTCTCTGTTTTTATTTTATTTTTTTTAATTTTTTAATTTTTTTGGGAATTTTTTTTTAAATGGTTAAGATGAAGAAGAGGGTTTAGTGGTGGGTTTAGACAGATGGGTTTGTGTTTGGTTCATAGGTTGTGTTTGGGTTTGTGTTTACGCGAATGGGTTTGTGTTTGGTTCTGGTTCATAGGTTGTTCAAATGATTCGGTGTTTTCTTTGCAAGGGTTTTGCTTCTAGTGTACATACATATTGTAGTGTTTCCTTCTCTCTCTTCCCTCTACTATTTTGATTGATCTGTGGTTTTTTTTTAAAAATTTTTTTAAATTTTTTTTGGATGTTTTTTTTGTTTAAATGAATATCATTTGGCAGATCTCAATGTAAAATGTGTTGTTAAATAATAATGACTGTAAAATATGTGAACAAGTGATGGTGGTATGGTGAAAAAGAGGGTTTAGTGGTGGGTTTAGGCAGGTGGGTTTGTGTTTCTATTCTTAGGTTGTGTTTGGGTTTGTGTTTATGCAGACGGGTTTGTGTTTGGTTCATAGGTTGTCCAAATGATTTGGTTCATAAATTTGGTTGAAATTTTGAAAAGAAAAAAAAAGAAAAATGTGGGTAAAAATAAATAAAACATAAGTATATTTCACTTATATTTTACACACATATTGTGTTTATTTTTCAAATTTTTTTTTCAAATCCATAAAATAAACACAACCTTAAGATTTTTCAAATTTTGATTGGTTGTTATTGTTGTTGTTTTATTTTTATTATTTTTAATGAGCCCAGATTCTCTAACGTGATTTTTCGTAGAGTAATTTTGAAATAATTTTTTTGTATGGTTGAGATTTTTTTTTATAAAAAAAGTAACTATTAATACTATTATACCTTCAACTTAATATTATTGTTGCCAAATCTCAGCTTTTATAAAATTAAATTTTAATCATTTAAAAAAACACTTTAAAATAACTCTACGGAAAATTACTCGAGGAGATCCTGATTTGTTTTCAACATAAAGATATTAAGCAAAATGATATTTTATAGAGAAAAAATACTGATGCCTTGACACATTTGAAATAATATGATAGTTGGATGGTTGTTTTAGTTTTAAAATAATGAGATACAAATGTGTTATGTTATTCTGTGTAATGTTTCTATTTGTATACAAAGATGTTCATCAGTACAAACAAAATTTAACTCATGAAAGCCATAGACCTAGCAAACACTTTTCACAACTTAAAAAAAGGCAAAAAAGGAAGAAACATCAAATTATCATACATGGATTGAGAGAAGTTGCAAAATCTTTGCCCAAATGAAATGTGAATTTGTTTCCATTCCCATCATTAAGATAGTTGAGGAACATTGTTGATACAGAGTTGCCTCTTGGTTGATGGGTGGTGGTTCTGAGTTGAAACCTTTCCAATTCTCATCGTCCTGCCCATGTGTTTTTTTTTTTTTTTTTTTTTTCCTCCCTTGTTATTGCCTTGTTTGCTTTGATTTGGGTTGCACAATATTTTCCCTTTAATTATCTTGGTTTGTTTTGTTGTGTTTTCTTGTACTTTTTCTCCCTATTTTAATAAAGCTTTTTGCTATTCAAAAAATGTAAGTTTTTTTTTGATCGGCAAAAAAGAAGTTTTATTGATGAAAAAACATAACGAGTATGATAACTTATATGAATAAAAAAGAGAGTGCAAAAAGTATCACAGTGAAACATTCAGATCCCAACTAGGTTGGCACCTAAATGCATACTAAATTATCTGCTAACACACACTTGAGTAAAAAAATGTAAGTTGAGAAAGAGATGTTAGAGTTCCCTCCCAGTTACTTTTTTGCACTAAAAGACAACAAAAACGGTAATAGAGTCACCCTTAGAGATGAGCCTCAACTCAAGTCAACCATTGTCAAATAAAAAAGAGACAAAACCACGAGACCTAATTTGATGAGTCTTCCCATTGTAAAGCCTCAACTTGTATCTCAATAATTAGAATCAACAACATGACTTTGAAGGAGGAAATTTGAAAAACAGAAGGGGAAGAAATTTCCAGAGGGAAGCAAGAAAACAGTTAAAAAAAGAGAAAACCCAAGGGAAGGCAAAGGAAGAGAGAATAGATTAGGGATTAGGTACTTTAGTAGGAGTTTGAGATTGGATTTTTTAGCGATTTTTTTTTTTTTTTTGAAATAAAACTTGTGCTGGCAAATCTTGAAAGTTTAGTCGAAGCTTAGTTCAATTTTCATTTAGTGACAAATCTTCACTGTTTGTTACTGTTCTATTAATTATTGATCTTGCTTACAAAAATATCAACAATGTGAGGACACACAAGTTGGATACAGAAATAAATAGAAGGATAGGAATTTTAAGAATTAAGTCCTACTAATAAATCTTGAAATTTTTTGTCTATTCATGTCCTTTATGTGTAGTGTCTATTCAGTAGGGGTGTTGGCTGAGCAAATATTTCTTCCTTGGGGTGTCTTCAGTTGCAGGGGTGTTCCTAATTGTTCTTCCCGTTGCTGTGGTTGTTTTCTCATTAACCTTGAGGTATGCTATCAAATGATTGGGCATTCCTTGCGGTGCCAATCTAGTTGGGATTGTGTGGTTATGTTTTGATACTTTTTGCACTTCCTCATCCTTCTTTAATGTAATGTCATATGTATATATGGTTATCATCATCAATGAAGTTTGTTTTTTACTGTTCAAAAAAAAAAAAAAAAAAAAAAAAAACTCATTGATGAAACATCAATTACATTGAGGGTTTGAAAACTATTTTTTTTGATCGGCAGGTTTGAAAACTATTTGTTACCTTGATTTTAGGGTTGTTTATCTCATTTTCATTTATTTAAACTTGATTATAGGATTGCCGACTATTAGATGTTGGGGGATTTGAATCTCAATAATTTTCCTATCCGTCCTTATTTAGATCTTGATACTTGAGAGAAGTTGAAAAAGGAAATTTAGGATAACAGAATGACGGGAAAGATGCGAAATTTAATATTATTTTTTGATTAAGAAAGTACCAAGAAAAATGAGTTGAAATTTGTCACCCAAAATTTTTTTTATTTTTTTTCTTATTCAACTACCCTTAAAAAAATGTTTTAGTAATTTATGTCTAATATATTTTCTTCTTTATAAACCTAAGATTCAAATTTAGCACTAGTGTCCCATATGAAGAATGCCTCTGTTTCTACTTTCTTTTCCGTGATATATATGAATTAGATGCACAAAAGTAGGTGGGTTATTTTAGAAGTACAAAATGAAAGGCATGAAATATTTATGCATAGCCAATTTCTAATTGGAAATAGGCTACCTTTTGTAGAAGACGCCTTTTATTTGAACATGGGACATAAAAAAAAAGTCTTTCACGTGCTTAAGACATAAATTCTTGACCTCCTAATCTTAATGAGGTGCAAGCTGATGTATCTCAATTTGAGTATTCACCTATCAAAAAAAAAAAAAAAATACAAAACCTTGGGCCAAATTTTTTAAGTTGTCCTACATCATTCTCAAAATATGGTTCATAAATCTTTTGTATGAGAATAACTCCGTTTTAATTTTTAATTTTTTTATTTATTTAAATTTTTATTGATGTTTGATATTTTGAAACTTGTTTTTTTATGTTTTAACTTTGGCCTTCTGCATTCTTTGGATGACTAGTAAAAAAATTATTGACTGGTCCAAATGAAAAAGAATAAAAATATGATCCCATTAAACAATTTAATATTGGAGTATTCCTAAGATACTTTATTATTAATTTTTTTTTCAGTCTTTGTTGTTTTGAAACTCCGATTATTTCTTGACAGGTTATGCTTGACCTCCTTTTTTTAGTGATTAATAAAATTACTAATTCATCTAAAGAAAAGAGTGCAAAATATGGTCCACATTAAAATAATTTGGATGGATTTGTTTTCAATAATTTTTTTCTTTTCTTTTCTTTTCTTTCTTTCTTTTCTTTTCTTTTCTCTTGTGTGTGTGTGTGTGTGCATTTGAAGGTTTTTATTGTTTTGATACTATGTTTGTGTCTTGAAATCCCATAGCTCAATCATTATACTAATTGAACCTAAGGAAAAGAGTGAAAATATGTTTGTGTTAAAACATACATAAGCATATAATTGTGTTCTTTTACATATATAACAATGAAAAATTTAGGATTTTCATATTTAAATTTTATTTTTAATAATAAAAAAATTAGCCTATAACTAGCTTTGGGCTTCTTTTTATTTTCTAAATAGCTTTATCCTTTTATGCTAGCCAAAACATATATTTTTCTATGTTTCAATAACTCCCCCCCCCCCCCACCCCCGTACTTTGCATATTTTTTTATGCCGCTCACTTTGTCTCCTCATTATGCTACATTAGTATTTTGCTTTGTCTTGAAACAACATTTCAAGCTTTACATGCATATGTTTAACTTCTTCCCCAATTAGTGTTTGTATAATCCATCGGAAAAGAAATTCCAAGTACATTTTTTTTAGTCAAGATTTAAAGGATAGAATTATGTTGTCTTAAATTTGCAAGATGGAAGCAAGGAAGAAGACTTCTAAGGATAAAGGCAAGAAGTTGATATCACAAGCATCACAGGTTTGCTCCCAAACTCAAATCTTTGTAGTTTTGCTATTCATCCTTGGGATTTTTTTATTAGCAAAAGAAAAATAATTTATTAGAACAACAATGATTTCATGAATAAGCATCTTTGGAACATAAAAATGACAAATTATTAATACCTTATGTACTAGCATTTGAGTTCACCTAATATATTGGAGTATTTTTTATTATCTAAATGCACAGTGGCTATGGATTGGGAAGGAAGGAGAGGAGTAAGCTGGGACAGGAGAAGAGTAGTGGTGGACAGGAAAAAGAATGATGATGGGATGAGAGTGGAATGGGAAAGAGGGGAGGGGGTTGGGGTGATGCATGACTGTAAGGGTGGGAGGTAGTGTTAATAGTAATGAAAGGGAAAAAAAAATGATTAAATTGTCTAAATTACCCTTCTCCATTAAATATAAATTAAGATATAAATAGATTATTAAAATTGATATCATTTTAAAAGTTTAAAATTTAAATTGAAATAATTAAAAAATTAGAATTTGATTTATTACCAAAAGTGAAACCTTAGAATTATTTTATTTTATTTTTTAAAATTTTCCCTGAAATTATTTGCACAAGTTTTCTACATTAAATATTTAAACTCATGCTATGCCACTGCTTCCTTATTAATTTATGGCTAGCATACCAAACCTATGTCTAGAAGATACAAGTACATGAAATTTACTAGCATCTATTTTGATTTTAGAACAAAATATTTAAATGCATTCCTCAAAGTTGATGATCATTGTCTTCTCATCATGAGAAACAGCTAGCAAACCTCAAGGGGTTGGTTTGGCGGTTAATGATTGGAGTTTGGAAATGTGTTTGCTCTAATTTTTTAGGATCAATCCATAACATAAATTCTTCTTCTTTGAATTTATTATAGAAAAATTATATACAAGTATCACATCATTGTGTTTACTAATTTTTTGTTAGAGTAGCATTATTTTTTTTTTTGGATCGGCAAAGAAAAATTTCTAGAGTAGCATTATTATATAAACATTAGGTCACTTATATTTTCCTATACAATTAACATATTTTAATTTCTCTTTAACTTTGAACCTTCAAAATTATTACAATTTTTAAAAATTTTGCGAAATTTCCAATTCTTTCAATATTAATGTAAAGTTATAAATGCATACACTCACCTGAAAAACTAATGCATCGAGGATGATGATCACAATGTTCCTAATCACACACTTTAAACAAGAAAAGAAAAATACAAATTTCATGCCCAAAAAAATAAAAAAATAAAAAATAAAAAATTACATTTCAGCAATTCTCCTAAAGAAATTTATTGAATGTCTCACATTTGTCATTTTTGTTTATTTGTTTAAGAATTTTTCTCTAAACTACTCATCTTTTTTTTTTTTTTTTTTTTTTTTTTTTTTTTTTTTTTTTTTAAATGGAGGTGCAAGCAACTTGGTAACTTGGTCAAGTTAAGCCTTAAAACTCACCAACCCAAACATTTTGGTTTGGTATGCTCTGATTCTTGAGCAAGTTGATTTAGTTCTTGAGAAAATTAGAGTATCAATTTATGTTGATTTAATTCTAAATTGTTAATTTGGTAACCCAATTTAACTCAAGAAATGATGTTTACATCTATATTTAAGTTTCGCTATGTTGTTTAGATGTAAAGTTTAAAATTATTATTTGAATAACTTAACAATATTCTTAAGAATTTTTCTTATACATATGTTTCATACGTAAATAGTTTATATTTTGTATATATTTCAAATAACTTCAGTAACAAAATAATGAAAATTAATGTCACATGCATCATGTTAACCATCCAAAAATTGTAGTTAAACATATATGTTAAAAAATTAATGTACTAAAATACTATACATTTTTTTTCGGAACGGATATATGTTAAAAAATTAATGTACCAAAAAACTATACATTTTTTTTTTGAACAACAAAGCAAAAGGAAGATTTTTATTAAAACAAAATCAAAAGGAGAACAAGAAACAAAAGAAAACAGAACGAGAGCATGGGGGATACTGTATCATTGTCTAAACACCATATCCCAACTAGATTGGCACCGTGTGGTAGACCAATCGCGTGCAACTCGTTGCCAAGAAAAAGAGTTCAAGAGTTTCCAACTCAAATAGAACAACCATACATAGGCGCAGTACCCTAACCACCCCAATAACAAAAGAACAATCAAGCTAAAAACACCTAGGATCACCAGCCATCGTGGAGGCAAAACCAAATCTGACTCAAATTAGAGACGAAATCATGGATTGAGAAAGCCAATCCAACAGTGTTATACTTCATCCAGAGTGCAATTCTCACCTTGGTAATTTCACCCAAGTTTGCCAAGTTGGGCTGGACACCATTGAAGAGACACACTTATCTCTAAATAGACCAAATGAGAGCAAGTGAAATGCCTATTACTTACAAAATTGTAGTGCACTGCAAAAGGTTTATTAGAACATAAATGTCCCGAATATTCCTTACATGATTACTAAATTGTATGCTATATATTAACTTATAGTTAGGAATAGTTTGGATATATTAACATATAGTTAGGCCTAGTTTGGATAAAGTTACTATAGAAGGATGAATTGTAAAGATTTGGTGTAAACATAATGGTAGTGGGTGCTTTTTAAGTTTGGATCTTGTATAAAGTACTATTTGTTAAAGTTGTACACAAATTGATCATGTAAAGTATATGCCATAATTATTTAATTTAGAATTTTTTTTATATTTTTTTAATGTACAGGCTATCTCTTTTGATAATATGCCGACTATTAATTGGATGGAAAAGGGTTTACTTAATGAAGTCAGAGATCAACGTCGTTGTCGTAAGATCATTAAATCTTAATACTTTTTATATTAATCTTAAACTACATATTTTTTTCTTCATATACATATGCTTTTTTTTTTTTGCCAGATTGTTGTTGGGCCATTGTTTCATGTGCAGCTATTGAGTCATTGTATAATATTAACAATCGACCTACGCAGCTATTTCAATTAGCTCCACAAGAATTGGTCAATTGTGTGAAGAAAGATTATGAAACATGTTATACATGCTCGATCAATGAAGGTTTTCGATATGCCATACAATATGGCATAAGAAGCGAGGTTGATTGCCCTTTCCAAGCCCAAAAACACCCTTGTGTCAATAAAGACAAGAATTCGGTAAACATATAAATAATTTTATTTTTATTTTATGGAAACAAAATTACTATTTTGCTTAGTTGATTTGATTTGGTATTATTTTATTTACATATGTTTTGTTATAAAAGCCTGCTTTGAGAATTAAAAGCTTCAAGAATATAGACAAAGAAGATGAGGATGGTATAATTGAAGTTCTGATGAAACATCCTCTAGGTGCAGCAATTTTTTTAACTGAGAAGTTGAAAAAATACAAGAAGGTTTGTACCCAAAAAAAAAATGAAATAAATGATTATGCTTTATTTTATTTAATAGTTGCATTCCTTTTATTTTTTTTATGAGTTATTATTCATATTGTAGGGTATATACGAAGAACCCAATGAGAGTTTTAAAAAAGATGCAAATCATTCCGTATTGCTAATGGGATGTGGTACAGATAAGGAGACGGGGAAGAATTTCTGGGTGATTCAAAATTCTTGGGGTACAAGTTGGGGCATGAATGGTTATGCCAAAGTCATGCGTACTTCAAGTCTTCCTACAGGATCACGACCTATCCTATCTAGATTATCATATCCAGAAGATGTGGACCAATTTGTGTGTTCAAAAGAACAAATAATTGAG
This sequence comes from Camellia lanceoleosa, assembly GCA_025200525.1. Lineage (NCBI taxonomy): Eukaryota > Viridiplantae > Streptophyta > Magnoliopsida > Ericales > Theaceae > Camellia > Camellia lanceoleosa. Next base: position 17,315,914 of record CM045769.1, on the reverse strand, counting down.
TACTGTCCCACTAGATAGTAGATTATGTAATAGTTCCTTATTGTCTTCTTTAGGTAATATAATAGTATAGATACTTATGTTGTAAAGACAGTGTATGTGAAAATTGTGTGCACGTACTTTTACTAATTTGACATTTAAATGAGTATGTAAGTTCTTTTATTTTGGTGGTAGTTGTCTGTAATGAAAGTTTAACTGCGTAGTGTAGTTTATAATTAGATATTTCAAAATACCAAATTGATTTTAGTAAAAATATTAGTTGGCTATTTCTAGCTGTTGAGTAATTAAGAGTAGTTTGGTTTCTCATGTGGGTAGGGAAGGAAACTCTCTTACTCATTGTTTAGCTCCAATGGCTGCCTAGTTTTTCGACTCTCCAACATAGATGGAAGAGGCCTCTCCCTCTATGATTAACCTGGATAGATCTTAAGTTAATTTATAATTTGTAATGGTTTGTGGGCAGTCCATCATCTTGAATACAGGAACAATCAAGAGGATTTATAATCAAGAGAAACACACAGTTTAAGTATTTTCTCTGTCAAATGATTTATACAAGTGCAATGAGAATTTTAACAACTCTTCTTTCTAAGGCTCTAAAGTGGTTGAGCTTGTGAAAGCTAGGGTGGCCTTTTGGAACAAATATATATATATATATAATAAAAAACAAAGCTAATAATTTGTTTGTTTGGGAAAAAAATATTTTCTAAAACATATTTTTTGCGTTTATTGGTGTTTGTTACAACAGAATAAAAATAACATTTTCCATGGTCAATAGAAAACAAGCCTATTTGGACGAAAAATATTTTCTGCTTTTGAAAGGTGAAAAATATTTTTCGAACTAAAGTTTCACCAATGCTACCGCATTACCACCACTATTTTCACCTCTACCACCACACCACCATAACCATCACCATACCACTACCGCCACTGCTTCCGCCACCAATACTTCCACCTCCTTCCAGCTGCTGCCACTACTATCACCACTAATGCAAGTAATAGTACATTAGTTTGAAAAACACAACTGAACGTAGGAAAACATTTTTTATGGAAAACGTTTTACGAAAAAGTTTTTTGTAAATTTTTTTTTTCATTAAAATATATTTTTTGTCAAAACAAATGGAGTAAAGTTAGGGAGGCCTTCTAGACCAAAACTAGCCCTCCCTTCTTATATAGACTAGTGAATGACCCATTCTTAAAGGCACTCTAAGTAAAAATAATCTTTTGAACCATCCTTCGGTGAAAGAAAATTTTAATTTATTTCACATAATTGAATGCTAAATTCCCAAATTACAATTACACTATCACTGAAAAAAAACTATGTTTACATTATAATAGTTAGGCCCCGTTTGGGAACTTACTTTTTTAGCCAAAAAGTTACTAAATTAGCCAAAAAGCCAACAACCCATACCAAAAAGTCAAAGATTCTCTTTTCTCTCTACTTTTTGCACATCTTTTCATAATTAGCCAAAAAGTCATCCCAAACATACAAGTTTTTTTTACCTACCTTTTTAGCCAAATAACCAAAAAGTTATTAAATTAGCCTGTTCTCAAACGAGGCCTTAGTGTATATATTAGCACTCAAGACTTTTAACCCTTAAATGTTAAATAATCACAAATGATTAGATAAAAAAAAATAACGCATACAACATGCCTAACGAAAAACCCTAAGTTATGTGATTCATGATTTGAAATATATTCAATTACTACAAATCCCAAAAACACAAAACAAATAATCTAAATCAGCACGAACGAAAGTGATTGAGCTTGTTGTTTCACAATTGATAAATCAATACAAAAGATTTAACGTGGAAAAACTAAAATTGGAGCACCTCTAATTGTGATAGAAAAAATCACGAACTAAAAACTACTAAACAATCCACTATGAAGATAATGAAATTACACAAGAGTACACACCATGACCCACTGCTCACTCAAGAATTGACTTCCACTCCTTGTGTCTCTTCCACCAATATCTTTGTCTCAGAATTGACTAGCCCAGTGTTGAATCCATAATATCCAAGTCGAATCCATGAGGATGAGCTACTTCGAATACCTTCAAACCCTCTAAGCTCAAACCCTTCGGAATCCACCGATGAATGCTCTAGAAAAGTTGAATAATAACAAGCCCATTGATATGTGCAATTTAAACCATGTGAGGCAACAAACTCACAAAATCAAGGGAAACAATTCAAGTCTCAAGTCTCAAATCTGGAAGTCGTAACCTTAAAATATGCAATTGAGGTAGATTTAAACAAAACAAGGTTATGAATACCACTCGAGTAAAGGAAAGACCATTTGAGCAGCGTGTCTAAGAGGCGGTGGAACAAACAACACACCTGTCACTTCGCTCGAGTGCTAAAGTTATCGCTTCAGTGGTAAAAAAAACCTCCCAATATCTCAAAGCAAAGACTGAAATACTGGAAGACCAACTTCTTTGCTCGTGCTTGAGTGCAAGCTCCTTTGCTCGAGCGGTCCGTGTAGATTGACAAGATAAACAAGGATCCCATACATAGGACACAAAACAACCAAAAACAATAATACAACTTAAATGTGTTTGTTCGCAAAATTGACAACACAAGGAAGCTAACACCTAACTCAAAATCCATTCAATGCAGTACAAATTAGTTTGCAACACCACCATCATATTCATCAGCCCAACCCAATATTGGAGCAAATTTAAAATGAACCATGAGATTACATTAAAGCATCAAGAAAGATAAAATAAGCATATACGTGTACTTATGATCCTTTAGATAATACATCAAACAACCTATGTATCAAAACCTGATAAGATGTATGAGCAAAAAGGAGAGGTTTCATTAAAGCATTAAGGATGCTACACATAACCCGGTGTTAAAACCTGAAAAGGAAAGTAAGAATTTTCAAGTGTCAAAGACTACATTAGATAGAATAAGACGGTAAATGAACGCAATTAAAAGAGAGTTGGAAAAGCTACCATCCATATTGGAAGCTTTCATTCTTCAACAAAAAAAATCTAAAAAAGTAACCATCAACCACTTAGTTCAAACAAAAACGATTTAAGAATACAAAAATGATTAGTTCCAACAAAAGGGAGAAACAATCAACCACTTAAAATTTGGAAATTTTACTTGGAAGTCCCATCCCAGAAAGTATGTACCAAAAAATCTCAAGAATTTTCTTGTAAACTATTAAAAGTCTCATTGAATTTGAAAAGGTAGCTTGCGGTCCTTTCATTATATTTTTTGGAGATTCCAAATGTGAATAGGTTTCATTTGTGCACTATTGTCTTATTAAATTTTTGTCAAATATGTCATTATTAGAATGTGATATTATTCTAATGTGTACACTAGCATCTTATTAAATTTTTGTCAAATGTGTCATTCTTCTTTAATGTGACAATGAGATATTTGTGCACTATTTTCTTATTAAACTTTTTCCAAATATATCATTCTTAATGTAACAATGTGATATTATTCTATGTGTACACTATTTTCTTATTAAATTTTTGTAAAATGTGTCATTGTGACAACGAGACAGTTGTGCAATATTTTTGTAAAATGTGTCATTGTGACAACGAGACATTTGTACAATATTGTCTTATTAAACTTTTTTCAAATGTGTCATTTTTAAAATGTGACATTGGGACATCATTCTAATGTATCTAGTATTGTATTATTATTATTATTATTATTATTATTATTATTATTATTATTATTATTATTATTATTATTTTATTTTATTTTTTTATATTTATTTTTTAAGTGTGTCATTCTTTTCAAAATGTGACAATGATATATTTGAGCATTATTGTCTTATTAAACTTTTGACAAATGTGTCGTTCTTAAAATGTGATAATGAGACATCGTTATAATGTTTATTACGTTTCCAAATGTGGGTACATTTCATTTGAGATATTTTAATGTGAAATATGACTTATAAACCTATAAAAATATTTATGGGATAAAATGGTCCATAAGTTATGAAAATAAGATTTATTATATTAATGCTCCCTTAAAATTTGCCTACATCTCAGAGGGCACTTCACCAGCATTAAATCCCAATGTTTCCCGTGTTTTTCAATTTAAACTCCAGAGTTTTAATTTTAACAATTAAAATCGTGATGTTGCTTTCATGTCACAATATAACCCTCTGTCTATCTTTGTTTGATGAAGTAACAGATATATGTCCATAAGTGGAACAAACTCTAACAAAGCATTAACAAAATCAAGCATATAATTCTCATCAAAATCATTAAAATGAGCTAAACATGCTTCAAGAGAATTAATGGAAGAAGGGAGCAAAAACTGGTCCTGCACAAGAGTGTTAATCAAGTTCACCTCATGAGTATCCTCAAAATCCCTATTTGAATTCGAAATATAAAAAAATATTTAATTCCACAGTCATATTGCCAAAATATAATTTCATAACACCACTCCTACAATTAATCAAAGTATTAGAAGTTACAAGAAATAGGCAACCTAAAATGACTGGAATTTGAGTGCTTGCAAGTGCTACAGGTTGTGTGTCTAAGATTATAAAATCAACAGGAAAATAAAATTTGTCAATTTGGACCAACACATCCTCTACTATATCCATCGGCTTTCTCATAGAATGGTCAGCTAATTGAAGTGTTATTGAAGTTGGTTTAAGCTCACTTAGACCTAATTGTTAATAAACTGAGCAATGCAAAAGATTCACATTAGCCCTAAGGTTGAGTAGTGCTTGCTTTTATCCTATGATTCCCAATCACACATGAAATTGTGGGACATCCCGGATCCTTATATTTTAATAGAGAATTTTGCTGAATAATATCACTCACTTGTTCTGTCAAAATGGCTTTCTTCTGTACATTAAGCTTTCGCTTGACTGTAATTTTGCATATCACAAGATTTGTTTATATTGCATCTAACAAAGGTATGTTGACTTTGACTTGTTTGAAGATTTCAAAAATTTTTAAAATTTGGTTCAACTTCTAAAATGGTGGTTGCAATCTTTGAGGAAAAGGAGCAGAAATAGGACATCTCACCTCTTCATTCGGCTCAGACTTGTTAAGTTTATCACTACTCTCGGTTTTGAGCCTTCATTGGAATGGTTTTGTGAATAATTTTTCTGCTACGAAGAGTAGCAACTGATTTAACATGTTCAAGCTGAGAACTAAAAAGGGAATTATCACTAACACCATATTGACCTTGTGGGTTAGGTAGAGGTTGAGAATGAAATCTACCGTTTTCTTGAATTCTCAATGAAGAGGTTAATTTAGTAAGAGTGGTCTTAATATCATTAATGGCTTGAGATCTTTGAACATTTATAGTTGTCTGTCCTTCACTATAGAAAAATACATCTTCGGTGACTAAAAATGCCAACTAAAAAGAATTTGAGCGACAAATGTACAATCTTTAGCTACTAAAAACAATCTTTTCTTTCCTTTTTAATGGGAAAATTATTTGTTTGTTTTCATTTTTCAGTAAACACTTTTCAGAAAATTCTACTTTCCTATTTTCCGTGTTTTTTTTTGTTTTTACTGAATTTTTTAAATATTTTAAGTAATTTTTTTACTTTTTAGACACACGTAACATAAATACACCTAAAAAGTAAAAAAATGTAAAAAAAATCTTTTAAAAATTCACTAAATACGAAAAATACAAAAAAATACAAGAATTCAGTATATTTTTTTTATATTTTTATGTATTTATTACTTTTTAAAAATATTTTTTCGCAATTTTTTTACTTTTTAGATACATCTAACTAAGGTGCATCTAAAAAAGTAAAAAAAATGTTTAAATTTTAAAAAATATTCACTAAAACAAAAGAATACGAAAACCAAAAAACTCAATTTTCAAAAAACTTAATCCGGAAAACTCAAACCAAACACACTGATTAGGTTTTTGTTATTGGCAATCCTGTTCGACAAAATTCCTTTCAATTGTAATTTTATTTGCTCTTATGTTTCAGTGAGGATGTGAGTGTTTAGAAGCGAATCCAATCAAAATTGTGCCTTGTAATTGGCAATCTTGTTTAATAAAACTCCTTTCAGTTGTAATTTTATTCGCGTGCCTATTGATGGTGGTATAAGCCGTCCAAATTCTGGGTGTGGATTCTGGGAGAATTTGGACGGCTACCAATTTGGACGGCTTTATAGTAAACTGACAAAACTCCCAGAATTTGGACGGCTTAAGCCGTCCAGATGGTGGTATAAGAGACATATCAGGTCGGTTCAATTTGGGTGTGGATTCGTTACGTAATTGGTGATACACATGTGTAATTCCTTTTTATCTTCTTATTGAATTGTTTTGTGGCTTTGGCCTGTGGTTTTTTTTTAATCACAATTGGAGGCGCTTCAATTATGATTTTTTTTACGTTAAATCATTGTACCGATTTGTCTTGATTGTTTGATTGTGATTGTTATTTATTGTTTTAAATTGAAACATAATCACGAATTAATATCTAGGATTTAGATTTTTCAGAAATCATTTCAATGAGAGATGTTTTGAAATGCTTACATAATAACATCAGTGGCGATCACTGTATTTCTAAGAAACCTTTAGGTTTCATATATATGTTTGAGCTTAATTTGCTTGTTTTTGCATTTTTTATTTATTTCTATTAAAATAATTTTAGTAAGCTCGGAGTACATTGGTTGTCATTTTCTTTCAGGAGTTTATATTATCTGTAGTAATCTTGCTGAAATGGTGTTGATTAAACTTGAATTAGCAAATAAGAATTACTTCAATTTATTACTTATAATTATTGGCATTCAATGCAGTATGATTTTGAAGGAGAAAAAGATTTAGTTAAATTTAGGGTAAACTACTAATAGGTCCTAGTAGTTGGACTTAATTATCATCAAGTCCTATTGCAAATAACTCCTAGTAAAATTGTCGCTAAAAATAATTTTTTGTGACGATTTTTTGTATGTCACTAAAAATTGACAATTAGTGATTTTTTTTTGGTCACGGTTTTTATAAATTGTTACTAAAACTTACAATTAGTGACGTTTTTCTATGACAATTTTTAAACTGTTGCTGAAAGTTGAAAATTAGTGACATTTTTTTTGTGACGCTTTTTTTTAAGCTATCACTAAAACTTATAATTAGTGACTTTTTTGTGACAAAATTTTCTAACTATTGTTGAAAATTAACAATTAGTGATGTTTTTTAATAGTGTTTGATGAAAAATGCCATTAATTATCATAGAACTATTGAATAATAAATTCACATATTAGGATCAATACGTAAGTCTCCCTTAAATTTATTAAAGTGCTTGCTGAAGCTGGTTTATTTGCTCATCTAAGGATTGGTTCTTATGCTTGTGCTGAATGGAACTATGGGTAATGCTTATAAATTTTTTGTTCCAACCTATTGTATAGTATACAAACCACAATATATTAGTGAACTTTGCCTTGTAGACTTTGTTTTTGAACAATGGGTTTCCTCTTTGGTTGCTTTTCATACATGGAATTAAGTTTCGAATTGATAATGAGTCATTCAACGTATTCCCTCTCACTTTGTCCTACATATGCTCATTGGACTTCTTTTTTAATGGCCTAAATATGCTCATTGGACTTCTTTTTGTTTTAGATAGAAATGAAGTGATTAAACAACCAAGATTGTGGACATGATGAAGAAAGAAAAACTCTATGCATCCCAAGGCGAACCCATTATCTTATCCCATGTTAGTTCCTTAGTTTTTATGTAGATTTTCCATATTCATACACCATTGTGTATAATTAGTGAAGTCCAATATGCCTTTCTAGGTGGTGTAGCTCGGCTTTTTCGTGCCCCCTTTCGGAAGTCGAATAAGCTCTACAGTATCGGACTCTCGTGGTTCTGAATTTGATTCCACAAGTGCAATGTGAAATAGATAAATACCAAAGAGTCCCAATCCGGCAAATCTTTTAGAAAATCGATTTTGAATCAAATTACCAAGAATAGACTGCTTTGCTAGATACAGAGTTGCCACCTAAATATTTTTGGAAAATTTAGAAAACCCATGACTCGTGCCAAAGGCCACGTGTCCGTCATCACCAAGATTGTCTCGGCTCGGGAACTTAGGTACAAGAGGAGAAAGTCATGAATTGAGCACCCCACTCGCCCGATCAAAGATCGGCCTCTACTAATCATGATATGAATCTTATTGACATTATATACTCTTGTTCCGATTTATTAAGCTAGCATTACTATGTGGTGCGCATACATACAAGTATAGACTAATTTGTAAAATTAGAACACTTGATTCATGTTTGTTTTGAAAATTGTTTCGAAATATGTACCACTTGAAAAAGTGATCATATATGAATATTACTCAAATTGTTCCAATTCAAGCAACTAGCCTTCACCCATAAGCATTCAAGCAATTTATCACTTAAGCATTTAGCCTCATGGTAAGCATGTTAAACATGGCAACAATCACACACATGCAATATGCTAAAGTGAATAAAGGCTCACCTAGTACTCCAAGCCAAAAGAAAAATGAGTTTAGAAAAATGCATAATTCCTAACTATGCAATATGACTAATGCAACACATGTGATATGCAATTACTAGGCTCGGCTACTAATATGGCATATGAATCAATTTGATAGTATGCAGTCTAAGCACGTATTCAAAGAATGTTTTACTAACAATGCAAGTTAAAATGATGAACCGAGCCTCGGTGCATGCAATACAAGTGGATGCAAACACGAAGTATGCTAAACAAAACATGATGCTCCTAAACTAACCATCATAAGCTAGTAAATAAAAGGGAGAAAGACGTGGAGTTGGAAGACATACACATTAATACAACATTGTGCTCTCACTAAGGAGAGTCCAAATGGATCAACTAACTAGCTAACTAATTAAAGCTAAGCTAATTAATTAACTATTACAAAACAAATGAATAATTAGCTAAACTACTTAACTAATTATTACAAATCGAATTAACTAACTAATCTAGCTAATTAAAAGAATTGTAACACGTAACGAATTAGCTATTCTAACTAATTAATTTACAAAACCACTACTTTAAGCATGACATTAATATACTTATAACACGAATCCCGAGGGCCAATGGAGAGCTCATGCATGAATGCGGTTTCCACTCGAAAAAGGCACTGTTTTTGTTACTAAATACCTATGTTGCACAGTAGAATACTTACACTACTTTCCAACTCCAGACCAACTCTGTTCTTCTTCAGGAGAACACTGTTTGATTTTGCATTGGTGGCCGGCAGAGGGCTTGCCATTCACTGATGATGGCCTGCCGACCACTAGTGACAGAACTTCCTTGCTGTAACAGAAAGCAAATAGAGCAGAGACAGTGTGTTCTCAAGGGTTTGTTTGCGCATTTTACCTCTCTTTATCATTTGAACAACTTAAAGGAGTAGTAAGCTTGGTTTATAAACCATCAATCTATGTAATTTCATTGCATGATGGCCCATAAACCAAAGTGTGCAAGTTCAATGAATGCAACAAAATAAGACTCTCAAGACCACCTCCCTTTCATGAAAGATCAAGGGAAGTAGTTGACAATGAATCTCGAACCGTTTTCATCACTAATGAGTATGAAACGACTCAAGACTCAAGGGTTTAATTAACATCCGATTGGATCCAAAAAAGTTATTATCTTGCTCACTTCTAATTCCAAGTTTTAATTACTCCATTTTAGATTACCATAAATTCTTTAATCAATTAAGTCCAAAAGGTGAATTTAAGTCCTCTAATGGAAAGAGGGCTGTCACGCCCCCAAAATATAATACAAATAATCCATTCCATAAGATCAATGAACATAATAGAAGTGATATACTTTCATTCATCTGAGTTTATATTACAAAAGGTATTACATGTATTATACTTTCATAAATATTCATTCTGAAACTACAACATGTAACACTAGTTAATAACAACAAAATAAATGCCCTACGGGCTTACATATTTCCAAGACATAACTTGGTTACAATAAAAGAGAGAGTTATAAGCTCTTTACATTTAAAGCCCTTAGCTTAAATACACATTTAACATTTAAATAACAAAAGAGAGCTTCAAGCTCCGAGGTCCTCCCAAGCTAGGTCATTGAAGGAAGCATATCACTAGTACCTGAAAATGGTTTCCCAAGTAGGGTGAGCCAAAGCCCAGTAGGAACAGTCTAACACAATATATGAGATTTAACTAAGACATAAGTGTCGAGTAAATATATTCACTACTTATGACCGAAACACATCTTCTTCACATGGTTACATGATATCAACATTTATATCTAGATTCATTCCCATTTATTCATTCTAAACTAGTTTATTTCATTTCAATTCATAGACCATGCTTATGATTCCCCAAATAACTCATTTGAGACTACTACTCAATGGTTTTCAATCAACACAACAAACATATAGACACTGCAACCTTGCCATTTTACGGAAAATTCGTCCGCGGGATCGGCACCCATGTATACATAAGATTTCGGGACTTTCACCCTGGACACTCCGGCCAACTTAATTTTTAATAGAGCCCATCCCCTATCTCCTTCCAAAACATGGAGTACATCCCCTTTCTCCTCCCAAAACATTATACATATGCAATGTATTAAAGACATCGTCATATTCAATGACATAGTTAAGTGATTAGTTTCAATTCTCCTAATCCTCATGCAATTTCTACAACAATCATAGCTATAAACAGATATACAATCTTTATAACAGATAATTTATTAAATTCCCATAGGTGAGTGATTAAACAAATCCAACTACACCATTCATTTATACATCCTCCCAATTTCACATTTCTCATCTCAATTCCATTATTTATACAAAGTAATTATTCAACATATATTAGGGCAATTTTTTCCCTTTTCAAACATTGGCCCAAAGGCTAAAATCAACTATTTTAACACAAGATACCCTCATATCCAAACCCCATAGTCAATTATATAACATCACATGGAAACCCCTCTTTCTAAAGCATGAACCCAAACCCTAGGTTTTCTCCAAACACCCCAAATCTCACCATGTGTACATACCAACAAATAACTATGTTGAAAACCATAACAAAGTGTAGAATATCCCTACCTAAAAAAGAGAAGATGAGCCAAGTAAGAGAGAAACTCCAAGAACGCCAAAACCCACTTCTATTCGGATCAAAATGTAGATCTTGATGAGCTCTACCTTTTTCTCAAAGGCACTAGGATGGAAGGATCAATGGATCTAGATGAAATCTAAGAGAGAAAGTGAATTGTAGAGAGAGAGGCTCAAGAAAAAGATTTTAGGAGAGTTTTAGAGAGAGAGATGAAAAAGTGATTCAAAATGTCATCTTCTCGGACTGTTATACACGCAGTCCGCTCAAGCGTAGAAAGCCCCGTTTGAGCATCAGACACAAGGTTCCGCTCGAGCGTGAAAAGTGGCGCTCGAACGTAAAATACGCACTTCCAGAAGTTATTCAGACGAAGGTCCTCGCTTAAGCGTAAAAGTTGACGCTCGAGCATCTAATGCACTCTCTTAGTATTTGCAGACCTGCAAAGATACTGAGAGTCACCAATTCCCACTCGAGTGCAAGAATGGCTGCTTGAGCGGAGGAGCAAATTTGTGAAGCCCACTTAAGCTCAACAACGCCCGCTGCTAAAATCTGGGCAACACAAGTTTTCAAATACAAGCAACCAACCTGTTCCAAGCACACATTTACAACCCGATAACCAAAATAAGGGAAAGACAAGGGGAGCAAGATATGAACAACCATTCTAAACCCTATCATCCCGAGTCCGGAAAAACATTTGGGTGCATCCTGATGTTCATACCATCCTTCGGTTACCGCCCTCCAATTAAAAAATATTTGAGTGCATCCTGATGTTCATACCATCCTTCTGGTACCGTTCTCTGGTTAAAAATATTTGAGTGCATTCTGATGTTCATACCATCCTTTGGTTACCGTTCTCTGGTTAAAAACATTTGAGTGCGTCCTGATGTTCATACCATCCTTCGGTTAAAAACATTTGAGTGCGTCCTGATGTTCATACCATCCTTCAGTTACCGCCCTTCGATTAAAAACATTTGAGTGTGTCCTGATGTTCATACCATCCTTCAGTTACCGTCCTCTGGTTAAAAACATTTGAGTGCGTCCTGATGTTCATACGATTCTCTGGTTATCATCCTTTAGTTAAAAACATTCGGGTGTGTCCGGTGTTCACACCATCCTTGTTTTCTTCCATGTGCAACGCGTTAGGATCTTGTTTGACATCTCGAGTATGCCCGATGATTTCGTTGCTCTTTGTCTTTCCTACGCGTTGCATAGTTAAGCTTGCATAATTTTCTTACATCCTTTCTGCATGAAATGTGGTTTGGCTCGTAATTCCCACGCGCAGCGTTTTCACTTACTCATTTTCATGATTGAGATTGCTATGCCCTATTTTGGTCTGTTTAACTGTTGCATTTTCTTTGCATAGCATTTGCATTTAAATGTTTCATTGCACAGCCTCATTGCATGATCATAGGTTATGTTCTTGCATCGTGCATATCATTTGCATCTTGTCCTAGAACTACGCTGATTTGATTCCTTGCAAAGGGATACGTAGGCAGCCTGCGGGTGCAACCATTTATTTTTTTTGTCTTGATTGTTTGTCCAAGTCTTACGGCCCTGGGAAAATGGGTCGTCTCTGAACTTTGACATTCACTTATTTCATGACTCCAAATTCTGTCAAAGAGGGGCAACTGTAGACACCCCATTTTGACGGCCCTTTAACACTTGGATGTTCTTGCAGGTACATTCGATGATGAGTCTATTTGATTGCCGAACGCTCTAAGTCTCTAGCGGAATGCCACAGCTTTGGCCATTTCAAACCCTGCATCTATTTTGTCTTATCTTTGGACCATGCCTGGGTCTTTTTAGCTTGAAGTTTTTGATGGATTGCCGGCCATCCTTGGAGGCTGCTGGCCACCACTTCTCCTTTGCCGGCAATTGATGTGCCTTGCCGGCCATCAATGAAGCCTTGCCGGCCACCACTGATGGCCGGCTGACCTCCATTGTTTACTGCAGATATTTTTTGATATTTTGTGCCAGCTGTTTACATAGATTCATGCATTTTCCTACATGTGTATGGCTGGATGTTTGTGAGGGAAATTTGTGTTTACTATATATAGGACCCCTCTCCTTCATGTGTGAGGGTTAGAAAAGGTAGAATACTAGTCTTGTAGCTTGCTTTTGATAGTTGTTTTTCTACCTTCTTTCAACTGTTTTGAGGTTGCTTTTGAACTGTAAAAGCTCTGTTTTTCTAGCTTAAAAGTGTTGGCTTGAGGCCATTTTTGGTTAAAGGGTAGCTCACCCTTCTTGCTTCCTTGCTTGTAAAGGTTTTTGTGCTTTTATTCGTCACTTTCAAACCAAATTTTTTTGACCTTTTAACCACTAAATTTCAGAGGTTTTTCAGTGGCAAAAAACTCATTTTGAAGTCCAAAATTGGAGGGGTTAGCCTTCCCTTCTTGTGTCTTGTTTGCATGCCTAGTTAACTCCATGTATTAGCTTATTGATTTAGCTTTTTGTGGCTTAAGTCCAATATGTTTTAGACCATATTTAAGGCAGTTTTGCCTCTGTTTTTGGTTGTTTGTTTCATTTGAGCTTTGCATGGCATGGTTGTAGTGTTAATTCCTTCACTAGTTTAGCGTTTTAAGGCTTTAACTATCATCGGTTTGAGTTGGTTGCATGTTTTAGTGCTTTTAGTACTCATTTTCAGCACCTAATCATATCTGCAACCTCTCCCCTTTCTTGGTTTTATTTTTGTTTTGAAAGTGGTTTAAACCATTTGCTTGTTTAAAACATGAAATTGATATGTTAGTGCTTAATGGTTTAATCCCTTTGGGGGTTCATTACCAACGGCATGAGGTCTCTTTCATGTCTAAAACAACCTTTGGTTTGAGCTTTCTTTCCATTTAGAGGACACTCACTAATGGACTAAGTGATTAAGGAATGTTTTGGTAATTAAAATGTGTAAACAAAATTGACAAGTAAAAGAGGTAAGATAAACATTCTTTGTGTTGCATTGCATGTGTTCAAACCGGATGTTAAGTTTGAACACAAGGAAAATAGAACATTTCATACTCAAAAGTGTTGAAATGTGTCATTTTCCTTGGTCTCCATTTCCCTTGATCATGCACGATAGGGTGGTGGTCATTCGAGTCTTATTTGTGCATTTATCGAAATTGTACAACTTGGATCTTTGGCCATCATGCAATGAAATTTCTTGATTGGTGGTTTTGGATCCAAGTGTGTCACTCCTTTGAGGTTTTGAGATGATAAGGAGGGATATAGTACAAACATATCCTTGGAAAAACCCTCTTTTTGCTCTGTTTGTACTCTATTGCAGCATGGTGATCCAATGCATCAGTGGCCGGCAGTGCATCATCAATGGCCGGCAGTGTACCATAGATGGCCGGCAGACCACCTTTTTGGCCGGCAAATAGCCGGCAGCATCCATCCATGGCTGGCAGGCCACTGATGCAAAGCCTCAGTTGATTTTGGTAAGGTGGAGCAGAAAGGTTCTGGAAATGATCAACCCTGCAAACAGAGTCTTTCGGGAGCCAAACGGAGGTCTTTTTGAGCAAGAACCGAGCTTATGCATCTTCTACTTGGGAGGCAGAATAGTGGCAACGTAGTTAAATGTCTTAATTGATTAGTTTGTGTGCATTAGTGTTGTAAATTAATTAATTAGTTTACTAGTTAGTTAAAAGTTTTGTAATAATTAATTAATTAGTTTACTAGTTATTCATTTGGTTTGTAATAATTAGTCTAATTAGTTTAATTAGATTAGCTTACTTAGCTTAATTAGCTTAGCTTATTTGCTAGTTAGCTTAGCTCTTATTCATTCGAACTCTCCTTCGCAAGGGCGTAATGTTGTAATAAGTGTGCGTGCGTGTGTGTATGTTTTCCAACCCCACGTCTTTCTCCTTTTTATTTAATTGCTTTTGATGGTTAGATTAGGGACATCATATTTCAATTAGCATATTGCATGTTTACATCCATTCATCTTGTCTTGCATGCACTGATGCTCGGTACATCATTCAAACTGCATTGCCATTTCAATAATTCTTTGAATATGTGTTTAAACCACATGTTATCAAAATGATCCATATGCCATATTAGTAGTCGTGCCTATTAATTGCATTCTTTGCATGTGTTGCGTTAGACATTTAACATAGTTAGGAATCATGCAAGTTTCTAACTTTGTCTTCTTAGCTCAGAGCACTAGGTGAGTTTTTATGCTTTAGCATACTTATATGAATGTGAATGTTGCCATCTCTAGCATGCTTTCCATGAGGCTATGTACTTAAGTGCTAAACTGCTTGAATGCCTATGGATGAAGGCTTGTTGTTTGAATTGGAATAATTCAACAAATGTGCGTTTTAAGCCCACTTTCTTGAGTGGCAAATCATGTTTTAAGCCCACTATGTTTGGTGAAAAAATCCACAAACTTTAAGCCCACTTGAGGTGACAAATTCAAACCATTTTCACAATACAAACATGGGTTGAATTGTTCCAAATTGAGCAAACTAGTCTATGCTTGCATATGCGCATCACATAGTAAAACTAGCCTAATAACTAGAATAAGAACACATAATGTTTATAAAAATCATATCATGATTAGTAGAGGCCGATCTTTGATCGGACGAGCGAGGGTGCTCAATTCATGACCTTCCCCCTTCGTTCCTAAGTTCCCGAACCGAGGCAACTTTGGTGATGACGGACACGTGGCCTTTGGCACGAATCAGGGTTTCCTAAATTTCCCCAAAATAAAATATTTAGATGGCGACTCGGTATCTGGAAAAGTAGTCTAATGTTGGCATTATTTGGTTTACACACTTTGTCTTCTACTTCCCATTCTAGTTCAGATGCTAGTTTGGGCATGATCAGACCTATCCAGATGAGGGAGTGGAATACCCTACTCCATTTTCCAGTTCGTGCTTCGCACTTGGCTCGATACGTTGCTGCTTGGAGGATGAGAGAGCTTCTGGCCCCTACTGCTAGCTTTAGTTTCGCCCTTTCTAGTGAGTGCTTGGCTTGGCTTGAGGACGAGACACAGGTCGGGCCATCCTTGGCTATAGAGACTTCCGAGAGCGCGGGCAAGAGGTAGAAGACCACTACCTGACTTATCTGTGCCCCTAGTTTATTGTTTTGACTTTTCTTTTCATGTTTTATGATATAAAAGCAACTTTGATTTAACCTGAGAGTTGAAGGGTGTATTTGTGTTGAAATCATATAATTAAAGTTGTGAGCACTGAAAATTTTCTTTTTTGGTCCAAAGAAAGGTCTATGTTGCAAAAAATAAAATTTTGAGAAAATCAACTTCATTAAAACCTTTCAAAACAATTTTCTTAAACGGTCACTACCTGACACACACAGAATCAATCCTCAAGACGTACAGCCCTGAATAAAAAAGATCATAACTTCCCGCAACTACATTCACCTTCACTATGGTTTTGCCCCTTGCTTCATCTTCAACTAGACCCTTCTGCCAAATGGTGGTAAAACAACTCGAATCAATCGATGGTGAGATGGACTGAGCAACAATAGATAAGACAGTTGAAGCTGTCTACGTATCTCGAAGATGGGAATCAGGCCTTATGTAGTTCACGATTACGGTTCACTCGAGTATTAACTCTCTCCTTTTGCACTCTAGCTTTTGCCAAAGTCGTCCTTTCGGGTTTTCAACCTTCTGAGCTATATTTTTCTTTATTTCCAATTTTTCATGCTATATCTTTTGCCTAGGTCATTCTTTTGGGTTTTCAGCCTAGCGAGCATCTCAAGGATAGTATTTCTTCAACTTGTCTATATTGATCGGTTGTGAGAACTCCAAGCCATCTAGATCCATAAAGATGATTGCTCCTACGGACCAGATAGATTTGATGATGAAAGGACCAGTCCAATTGGGTCGGAACTTGCCACTAGCGTCATGGATGGGAGCTCGGTTGTCTTTGAGCACCATATCTCCTTCTTTGAGGTTTCTGGATTTGACTTTCTTGTTGAAGGCCCTGGCAATTCTACGCTAATATCCCTGGATGTGATACAACGCCTTCAACCTTCTTTCGTCGAACAATATTAATTCTTTGAATCTGTTCTGCTACCAATCCGTTTCTGTTATCTGATACTCGGCCATAATTCTCAACGACAGTACTTCGATTTCGATCAGCAAAACAGCTTCCATCTTATATACCAGAGAGTAGGGGGTTGCCCCTGTAGATGTTTGAATTGACGTTCTATAACCCCAAAGTGCAGAAGGCAATTTATTCGGCCAGTCCTTGTAGGTTTCCATCATCTTTCGCAGAATGTTTTGATATTCTTGTTTGCAGCCTCAACGACTTCATTGGTCTGTGGTCTATATGTTGATGACTTATGAAAAGTCACGTTGTATTTCTCAAGAAAATCCACCATCTATGTCACGCCCCAAACCCGCCCCTAAAAGTTTGGGCATGACCTAATTAAAAACAGACAAATAACCTAATATACATAGTATATGGGGCCTTGACGGAAGCATCAAAGTTAAACAATATACAAAACTCCATTGAGCTACCTCTGATATGCCAGGATCACATGCATCATATACGTTATAATAACTAATCACAGGCTAAGATTATACTGTGAGCAACAGTCACGCAGATATACAAATATAGCCCCAGCCCTAGGACTGGGCATAAACAAAAACATTAAGGACATGTACATTTAACCTTAGATAAGTAGTCAAAATACAAGTCAACATTTTAGTAAAGTTGCTCAACATAGGTGAACTCGCCTAGTGCCTGGACTCATAAAGGTTGACAAAAGGGAACGGACGTCCCAGGGTAAGGATTGACCTCCTGGTTGGTTACCTACAAAAACAGACATATAGAGGGTGAGCCGAGCTCAGTGAATAGTAATACTTAAATAAAACAATGCTTAACTTGAGTCATGGTGAAAGTAGACATATAGATTCATAGTTTGTCCACCCTAAATTGTGGTTATAGCTTTTGGGAAAAGATGAGAATAAACTTATGAACTTATTGCAACTTTCCAAAACTTCATTTCCAATTCGTATTTGGTATCCCAAGACTCAAAACATATACCTATCAAAACATATACTTATCATTCTTCAGAACTTACACTTGAAAACATATACTTATCATCCTTCACAACTTATACTTGACAACATATACTTATTATTCTTCACAACTTATACTTGAAAACATAACTTATACTTATCAAACTTTAAAACATATACCTAAGCATACAACGCAAAGTCCACATGATTTGTCTGAGTCTGTTTCACTTTATAGGTCCTTTCTTGAAATATATCAGCTTGAACATAATGGTTGGCTTAAAGCCCTTGAATGGTGCGGCATAAGCCCTTGGAAATTGGCATTAAGAATGCCCTTGTAAATTGGCATTAAGCCCTTGTAAATTGGCATTAAAAATGCCCTTGAAAATTGGCGTTAAGCCCTTGTAAATTGGCATTAAAAATGCCCTTGAAAATTGGCGTTAAGCCCTTGTAAATTGGCATTAAGCCCTCGAAACATGATGGCACAAGGCCTTTAAAACATGTGGCGCTAAGCCCTTGAAACTTGTGGCATGAGGCCCTTGAAACATGATTGAAACTTATGGCACAAGGCCCTTGAAACATGTGGCACATGGCCCTTGAAACATACTTGAAACTTGTGGCACATGGCCCTTGAAACATACTTGAAACTTGTGGCACATGGCCCTTGAAACATGTTATCATTAACTTTTCATGCATTAACATTAAGAACATTCTTGTATTAAACATTAAGAACATTCATGTGTTACCATTAAGAACATTTGCATAATTACCATCAACAGAATGCTAAGACAATCATTATCTGTAGTAAAGCGTACTACTACTCACAGTGTTGTGATGATGTGCTAGTTCCTCCCTGAGTGTGTCCTGCACACAATCATAATTTGCAAATTAGTTCCCTCTCCTCTTAAATCATTGAAACCATTCCTTGTGTTTTCACACTTCACATGCATTTACCATCATAAGCCCTCAGAAAAATATTCTAAAACTACCAGAGAGTCAAGCACACAAAACTGAACAACACACATTTTTTTCCGAAAATAAGCTTCCCCGCTCGAGCGCCACTTTGGCCGCTCGAGCGGACTGTAAAATCCATCAAACTGCTGGAAGGCCGATTTTCCCGCTCGAGCGGGCTTTCCTCCGCTCGAGCGGACCAAGCGAATTCTGAAATTCTGTATTTCGGATTAGGCAACATCATTCCATTTTTCATGCAATTCCAAATGAAATCAAGGCTATCTTTCAACCCAACATCACTATATTATGGATTCCACCTAAACATGACAAATTAAACAACATTAGGAGCTTAAACAAGCCATCTCTTTCTCAATTTCCATTCATGGATTCAAGTTCTTCATGTTCTTATAACACAACACATGATATACACATATTATATATATACAAAGCCAATATTTCCATACTTGAGTTCAAACATGACAAATCAAAGAGCAAAACAATTAAATGATAGAATGATCTTATCAGGTTTTCATCACAACACACAAGACTTTCCTTACATCTCTAGGGCATAAGATTATCAAGAAAATCTCCAAATCCCATAATATGTCCTAGATGATAAAAATGAAGATTTTTGCATTAATATACCGAAGTTACCATAAATCAAGCCATAGATGTAAGTATTGAGGAGATCTAGAACCCCTACCTTGAAGAAAAAACATAGGAGCAAGATTGAGGAGAATCCTTCCAAAATCCCGAAATTCCAATCGGTACAACTCAATAATCTTCAAGCTTTTTCACTTCTTGATGGGTGATCTTGATCTAAACTAAGGAAAATGGAAGGTTTTGGAGATCAAGGACCTAGGGTTTTCGGACCTAGGGGAGAGGGATGAAGAATGAAAAAGGAAAGTGTGAGAAATGATCCAAAAAATCATGTTTTAAGCTGCTGTCCCGTAATTCCCGCTCGAGCAGAGAAATTCCCGCTCGAGCGGACCTGTTTTCAGCACAGATCCCGAAACTTTGAACAGGTATAACTCTTCCATCCGGACTCCGTTTTAGGTCGTTCTTGTGTCCAAATTGAAGCCCCGGAAATAAGCTTTCCAATGGTTCTAACCTCACATCTAAATTCAAAGTATGGAAAAAGAAAAGGGCAAATGAATGACGGCTGATCGTAGATCAACTATCCGAATTATATTCTTTGGTCCGATCTTACTTTACCATCTTACTACCACCTCAATCAATATCCCAAAATAAGATAAAAACATTGTCAATGCCAATAGATATGGTTAAATTAAAGCACATTAACCTCTAATTAAATAAGGATGACTTTTGGGGTCATTACAATCTACTTCTTGAAGTGTAAGGCATTGTCCAATATGATCTCATTTGGCATCCCATACCTGCAGATGATGTTATTCCTAATGAACTTGGCCATGTGTGATGCTTTCAACACAAAATACGACTGCGCCTCCACCGATTTGGTAAAATAGTCGATTGCCAGTAAAATGAACTTGTGTCCATTCGAGCTTTTTGGCAAGACCGCTCCGATGACGCCGGTTCCCCAAACTGAGAAGGGCCATGGTGAAGTCATGATGTAGAGTTTTGACGTCAGGATATTCATGCAATTAGCATGGATTTGACATTTGTGCCATCCCTGAACAAAGTTGATACAATCATTCTCCATGGTTAACCAATAATAGCCTTGCCTGAGGATCTTCCTAGCCAACATTACACCATTCATGTGTGCTCCACACTCTCCTCCGTGGATGGCCTCCATGAGACGTTTTGACTCCTCTTCAAAGCAGAGCTTGTGCATTCCCAAGTGACCTCTCTTGTACAACTTACGTCCACATATGATGAATTGAATGGTCAGACACCGTATTCCCCGTTTATCCTTGGCATTTTCCCCTTGTAGGTACATTTCCTTTTCCAAGAAGTTCCAAATGTCATGATACCAGGGGTTCTTGTCTTGAACTTCGTCTATTGCGGCTATTGTCTTGTAAACAGGCGCATACTTCTACTTAATGATAATCGGACGCATCTTAACCCCAGGATGTATGTCTATCATAGAGGATAGAGTTGCTAATGCATTAGCAAACCAATTGTTCTCTCTTAATAAGTGCGTAAATGTCAATTTTTCAAACCTTGAAATCAGAATGTCCAGTGTTTGGTGATAAACTTTCATTTTCTCTTCTTTAATCTTCCAATCTCCATTGGCTTGAGAAACAACTAGGTTTGAGTCTCCGATGACGTCCAACCTTATTGCCGCTAGTTCTAGGGCAATGTCTAATCTAGCGATACGTGTCTCGTACTCTGCTTTGTTATTGGATACTTTGAGCTGGAGTTTGATAGCTAGGGATATATGAGAATCATTGGGCGCTATAAGTAACATGCTTATCCCATAACCATATTGGTTAGCTGCTCCATCAAAGTACATTTTCCATGTCTCCTCTTTGACCTGCAGGATCTCCTCATCTGAGAATAGGGAGTCCACTACTTCATCTCCTTTCACTAGGAGGTCTGCCAGAAATTTCGCTACTACTCTTCTTTTGACCGACTTG
Organism: Camellia lanceoleosa; assembly: GCA_025200525.1. Classification (NCBI taxonomy): domain Eukaryota; kingdom Viridiplantae; phylum Streptophyta; class Magnoliopsida; order Ericales; family Theaceae; genus Camellia; species Camellia lanceoleosa. The sequence goes on along the minus strand of CM045769.1, from coordinate 17,294,412 downwards.
CGAGTGACGTACTTGACGTCAAACTCGAATAGAAGAAGCAACCAACGAGCTAGCCTACCCGTAAGCGCTGGTTTCTCAAAAAGATATTTGATGGGATCCAATCTTAAAACCAGAAGTACAGAATGAGCTAACAGGTGGTGTCTCAACTTCCTAGTGGCCCAAACCAAAGCTAAGCAAGCCTTCTCCAGAGGAGTGTAGCAGGTCTCGTAATCCAATATCTTTTTGCTCAAGTAGTAAATGGCCTTTTCCACCTTAGCTTTTGATTCTTGTGCTAATATGCACCCCATGGTTGACTCTGTTACGAACAGATACATGATTAGTGGCTTCTTCCGTTCTTGTGGTGACAATACAGGCAGATTATGAAGATACTGCTTGACTTGCTTCAAAGCGAACTAACGTCGATTATCCCATCGGAACTTCTTTCCCTTTTTCAAGAGACCAAATAGTGGTTCACAAGTCAAGGTTAATTTAGAGATAAACCGTCTTATGAATTGCACGTTTCCCAAAAAGCCATGCACCTCCTTTTCGGTCCTCGATGGTGGCATTTCTAAGATGGCCTTGATTTTGAAGGGATCTACTTCAATTCCCCTCTGCATAATCAGAAAGTGCATTTCTGTTGGTTCAACCTCAGCCTATACTCCTTGATTCGTTCAAAGAATTTTTCCAGTGCGATGTAGTGGCCTTCTCGCTCTTTGGATTTTACAATCATGTCATCCACATACACCTCGACTTCCTTATGGATCATGTCATGCAAGATTGTGGTTGTAGCCCTCTGATATGTAGCCCCGACATTCTTTAACCCAAATGGCATAACCCTGTGGCAGTAGGTACCCCATGGTGTAGTGAATGCAGTCTTCTCTCTATCCTCAAGCGCTATCAGGATTTGGTTGTACCCTTAAAACCCATCCATGAATGATAGCAAGGCATGGTCGGCGGTGAAGTCTACCAACTCATCAATGCGTGGCAATGGATCGATTACAAGCATGTCTTCATAGGACCACACAAAAACATCTTTGAAATCTTTTAACAAAGCGATTAAACGCTCGCGTTCCTCCGAAGACAATGTGGACCCAATCTGGACTAAGCGTGGATCTTTCTTACTACCCATGTTAATTGCAATGATCTCATCTATGCAAGGCTTAACACACCTCTCATCCTCTTGGTCAATCAAGTTTTTCAAAGCCCGAGGAATTTCTTCCTCTTCGTTTAAGTTAAAATTTTGAAAATCAATATCAGAGCAACAAACTAAAGGTACAGAGAAGTAGGTTAAGTCCACTGCAATCGCATTGATAAAGTCTGGGTCCTCTGTTACAGTTGACTCAAAAGAAAAACTAATAAAAGACCTTAGTAGGACTTTGGCACCCAGGTTACCACCTCTAGAAGTGCCAATCTCAAACTCCTCAGACTAACTCAAATCTAACTCCGACTCAATAGACTCGGTAAAATCAGACTCAAGCTCATCAACCTATTCAGAACTTACAATAAAGCCCTTCTCCAATTGCCAAGTGAGGCTTGGCGCCCTCGACGAATCCAAAATGCAACTAGTGGAGTCCACAACTAATTCCTCTCTGATCATAGAAACAGTAAAGGTATCCTCCAAGTTCTCTGCATCTGTCAGGAGATTAGCCAATGCTACCCTTACTCCAGCCTCACTGCTGTCTGAATCATCATCTTTACTCTAGCCGGCGTTGATACTTGGATCAGCCCCTCTTCGTCACTGTCTTAAAGTTGGTGGTTGAAAAAGATTTCGAATCTGGGGAAATGCTTTTTTGTTGAGGAATCCACCCAAGGCTCAGGAAAGTTGCAGAAGGGGAAATCCTCTCATTCTCTGATGAAGTGCCCATTCAATGTTTCCTAGATTGGCTTGTGAACCAACTCGTAGTGTTTCCCAGCTCTCTTGGCCTTGGTCCTTTCTGTCATTTCTTCTCCATTCCTTGTCCAGTCTTCTTTGGTAGGTACATAGCCCAATCCAAAAGCATGCGGATTGTGTGGCAATTTGTCGCAATCCAAGCCCTATCTCGGGAATATGCCGCAATTTGTTCATGAAATAAATGGACTGAGCACTAACATACTTGCCTTCGTCCGCAGTTAGGATCGTTTATACCACTTAGGCTTCTGCTAGAGTGAAACCTAAAAGGAACACATCCTCATCACTGTGATTGATTTCCAGCAAAGGTGTAGCAACCTCTGACGGTGGATGAATAGATGAGTTTCCAAAAATGGTAGCAACTCTTTCCTTATGAAGGTATTTCAACATTTGATGCAGGGTGGAGGACACAACCTTTATGTAATGCAACCAGGGCCTCCCTAGAAATAGGTTGAAGTTGGCTGGTACATTGAGCACATGGAACTCAATCTTATGCTCAGAAGGGCCCACTTGGATCTGCACTTTCACCGTCCCTATAACTTCTTTGCTCATATTGTCGTATGCCTGGATCACCTGAGTTGTCCGAATGAAATCCACCGGCTTTAGGCCTATTGCATAGGCGGTGCGAGAAAGACAAACATTGATAGCAAAACCAATGTCTACTAGAACCACTGGAACCCATTTTCCTCTGCACTCAACAGGTATGTATAGTGGCTTGTTGTGAGTCGATCCTTCTGGTGGCAGCTCCTTATTAGAAAAGGTGTGCATAGGCTTGGTACTACCTGGGAAGATCAGGCCGAAAAACTACTCTGGTGTAGTATTGATGGATAACTTGGCTTTATCCATCACCAACAAATCCGCTTATCGGTGTACTTATGAAGCCATAAGGAGGCCCCAAATGGAAATGTCAACCTGGATATGTTTTAATTGTTTCAGAACCAGCTCTTCCTCCAGCTTCTTCTTATTCTCCTTCTCACTCTCCCTATCTTTTCGTGAGGGTTCTGCTTGATTCAAATGTGGAGGTTTGAAATACCGTCCACTCCTAGTCAGGTGGTCTATTTCTTCTACATACCAAGTACTATCCAGGATATGGTGTCCCTAGTATTCTCCTCCCACCATTCACCTTCACCTTCAATTGTCGACAGACAGTTGTCTGGCTCCACTAAAATCACTCCCACAGGACAATTATCCCCCTCAGGGTGGCAAGGTGTTGTAGCCTTCTGACTCTCTTTAATCTGCTTCTATTTAAACTGCCTTAGTACTATTTCTAGTTTAGTACTTTCAATTGTATCAAAACCCAATTATGGGGTTTGTTTTTCTATACCACTTCTCTCTAGCACTTTTGCTTTCTCTTTGGCTTCCCCAGCTACCACAACTACCATGACTTTCATTCCCTCAGATTTAACTCTAGTTTCCTCTTCTTTGTCAGATTCATCACTCAGTCATCCCTGATTATCAACCGATAGGCTCAGATCAAACCAACCAATCTGCACATTGCCCTAGTCCTGTTCCTCAAAGAATTAGAGGTTATCCAAATATTCCTCAAGATCTGCAAGATCGTTCAACCCTTGGCTTGGGCCATCTTCCCTAACCACATTAACGTTAACTAAGGTTAGCAGTACTACCTTAGGCCTGGGTTGAGCAACAGGAACGATGTATTGGCTTGGGTCATATTCCTCCTCAAATAACTCCCTGGGAATTTCCAGTGATAGACTGGCACTTCCTTCCAAGGTCAAAACCTCCTCCTTTTCGGGGGTTGTCACCATAGATTTATGAGGTTCAGATTGTGAGTTGGATGTGTTCATCATGCACAACTCTGTGCCATCAGCGATGAACAATACTGGCTTTGGTAGATGAGAGAGGGTGATATAGATGCTCGGGTCATAGGAAATAGGTAGTGTATGGATGTAGTTAGTGCATGGTGGGGGTGGTACTTGGTTATGGTTGGGTAGTGGGTTGGTTACGGTGTTTGGCTTTTGTGGTGGAGCTATAACTTTGTTGTCGATGAGATCTTGGATCTGATGACATAAGCGGAAGCACCTATCTGTTTCGTGGCCATGTTGTTGATGGAAGGCACAGTATTTGGTGGGATCGTGTTTGGGGGGAAGAGGGTCTGGAAGTGGTCGAGGGTCCAAGGGTTTCAAATGCTTCTTTTTGATTAACACTTGCATAGCTTGAGATAGAGTCATATAAAGCTGGTTGAAAGTCCTACCTGGAGGTCGAGTAGGATTGGAAGTTTGTGGGCTTATATTGGCAAAGCAGTCGGCTGTTTTGGTAGTGGTGACAACACTCACCTTTGAAGGCTCGTAGCTGTGCTACCCCCGATAGCATTGGACCTGCAAATAAAAGGCCACTTGGCCGGCTCCTTGTCATCTACGATGATACCCTGCTTCATCTGGTCTTCAATCTGAACTCCCATTTAATGAAGTTCCTTAAATGTGAACAAGGGAAGAACAATTATCTTTTGCAGTAGCTTGCTGTGAAGATTCCGGACAACCATCCGGATTTGGTCCTTTTCTAAGGGTCGGGTGGTTATCATCGATGCCATGGCCCTCTACCTAGTTACAAACTCTGAGAAGCCCTCATTCAATTCTTGATATGTTGCCTCATGATCATGAGTTGTGACCTCAATCTGCGTGTTGTAGGAGAATTGGGCAACGAAAGACTCGGCCAACTTTTTCTAGCTCTGTTTCACAGACTCCTCCGATTTAGCATACCAGATGACAGCTATACCTAACATGGTTCAACTAAAGAGTGACAACTTCTAAAGTTTGGTCAAATCCATTGGTCGCGGGATATCAGAAAATAGACGTAGATGTACCATTGGATCTCCAGAGTCATCGAAGCGGTCAATGTGCGACATTTTGAACTGCTCCAGTAAAGTAATAGTGGATTCAATATACCCATCCTCTATATCCAAAATAGAGTTAACCCCCTGTGCCTTCTTGAACAGTTTTTCAAGTTTGTTGACTTTGAGCATGGTCGGGTTAACCTCGAATTCAAAAGGTGCCACAGTTTGGTAAACTAGAGCTCTAGACATCTGTATTGGGATTGGATCTGCCCAGACGAGAAAAACTAGAACACCCTCAGCTTGTGGATCCTGAGCGGTATCAACATTGGCGATGGTATCGGGTATAGGGATAGCCACGTTAGGTGTACACGAAGTAGAAGGCGCAGCTAGCTGTTGCTATTGTTGTTGTAACCTATTCATGACCTCGACTTGACCGGCCATGTCATGTTGGAGTGAGTCGACTGATTGCTGAAAACGAACCAGTAATTTCTCTCCTCCAAATCTGATGATGGATAGTGAGCCATTCTAGGAGTAGGTGACTGTACTTGAGGCGAACTGAGTATAGGGATGATTGCTGAAATATCTAAACTGGTGAACCCCGTCTGACCTTTCTTCGTCTTGCAACTGGTGACAGTGAGGCAAACATTGGCTGTCCCCGAACAAGATCTCCGACCGTACAAAGTCTTTCAACACAGATCCAATGTACTTGGGGGATATCAGAACTCTCTAAAGCTATGGTTTTAGACAACATAGCTAAAGAAAAAACAACAATTAGAAATCGGACAGCACCTCAGCCAAGATTTTATCATAACAGATATGATCATAGTTGTAGGACTATACTCCCTACTAAATTATACCCCATAAACTGATATCAATTGTACCACTGATATGAAGCACCCCTGTATAGTTTCACTGTAAAGCACATACCAAGTAAAGAGAGCCAAAACATCTCTATGAGGGGGTAGGGTTACCCTATCTTAGCTTTGGCATGATCTAGGGTTTTACTACTTCAAGCAAGTAGTTTCACAAAATCCCGTATATGGGCGAGCATCCTGTCCTATGCTAGAACAGTCACTAGAGCTTTACTAAATGCACTAAACTAATTGGTCAAAACGGTGCCTCAGCAAGGTTACCTAATATACCTCTCACACCTAACACCAAAAAGTGAAAGGAGGATCAAGCGATACAGCGGTAACCTAGATCCAAGAGTTGTGTTCCCAATGTGACATTGCCTATGCCCAACCAGCCTTTTGGCAAGCTTTGGGAAGCCTCCAGCAAGTCGTCCAAGATATCATATGGTAAACATAATGACTTAAGAGCACCATGCAAATGCAATGCAATGAACATCTATTTGTAAATAAAATGTCACACCATGAATTCCAAGTCAAGTTCTCTAAATTCCCTAGCAGAGTCGCCAGAAACTATAGTTGGTCTTTCATGCTCCTGGGAGGGGTTTAGTCTCCTCGGATACGATAGCCCTGCAGTTCGGACTCATGTGGTTCTGAATATGGATTCACAAGTGCAATGTGAAACAGAAAAACACAAATGAGAGTTTAAATTTGACAAATCTTAGAAAATCCATTGATCATCAGAGATGCCAAAAATAGACTACATTGCCAGATTTCAGAGTCGACACCTAAATAATTTTGGGAAATTTAGGAAACCCGTGACTCGTGCCAAAGGCCACTTGTCTGTCATAACCAAAGTGTCTCGGCCCAGGAACTTAGGTATGAGAGGGGAAGATCATGAATTGAGCACCTCACTCACCCCGATCAAAGATTGGCCTCTACTAATCATGATGTGAATTTTATGGACAGTATATGCTCATGTTCTGATTTTATTATGCTAACTTACTATGTGAGGCACACAAGTATAGACCATGTCGCTCACTTTGGAATGCTTTGATTTCATGTTTGTTTTGAAAATAGTTTTGAATATGTGCTACTTGAACAAAAAGTGAGCTCATATGTACATTTATCAAAGTCGTTCCAACTTAAGCGAAATGGCCTTCATCCACAATCATTCAAAGAGGTATTTCAAAAAAGCACGTAGCCTTATGATAGTATGCTTGACATGCCAACATAAACACACATGTAATATGCTAAAGCAAAAAAAAAAAAAAAAAATGCTTATCCAGTACTCCGAGGCAAGCCAAGAAAACGTTAGTTAAAAAATAATGCATGACCCTATCTATGTACATGACTAATGCAACATATACACAATGCAACTATCAGATTTGGCTTCTTAACATGGCATATGAATCAATTCAACATATGTGGTAGCGCATGTATTCAAGTAAGAAATAATCGATGTTATCAAGTATGATGAGCCAAACCTTAATGTATGCAAAAATGAATGCAAGTCATGGTAATGATATGAAATGAAAACATGATACTACATGCAACCATGGTAAGCAAGTAAATAAAAGGAAGAAAGAAATGGGGGTTGAAAAGCATACAAATATTACAAGTTTGCCCGCGCACAAAAGGGTCTGAATGGACGTCCTAATCAACAAATTATTACAAATCCAAATTAATGAACCAAACTAATTAATTATTACAAATTCAAATGAAAGCGACTAATTAATTATAACATATGAATCTAAAAGCTACTAAGCTAATAGACTTGAACGGGAGGCAATGAACTGCATGTGCACAATCGAGAACATCATCCGGAAACCTCTCTCTTTGCTGCCAAAATCTACCCTGTTTACAGTCAGAAAATTGTTCTATTTTGGCCTCAAGATTTGTTCTGTTCTACTACAAAATTACCACTGTCGTACAAAATGGGTGGCCGGCCAGCTCGATGAGATGGTCGGCCGGGCCACTGTTTCTAGGGAATACCATGCTGCAATAGAGCTGAAACAGAGCAAGATAGAGTGTTTCTAGGAGATGTTTATCATTTCTGTCCTTCTTTATCATGAAGATGATCAAGGGAGGAGTAGATTTGATTATCAAATCATCAATCATTGCAAATTTGTTGCATGTTGCAATAGAGTTGAAACAGAGCAAGAAAGAGTGTTTCCAGGAGATGTTTATCCTCTCTGCCCTTCTCTATCATGAAGATGATCAAAGGAGGAGTAGATTTGATTCTCAAATCATCAATCATTGCAAATTTGTTGCATGATGATCTTAGAAGCGATAGGACAAGAGCTTAATAGACACAACGAAAGACAAACAATACCTCATCCCTATTATGGAGTTACCTCATGGGAGGGGGTAGACTTGCCTAATGAATTATCGAACATCACTAAAAAGTATGCAATGATTGTAGAAGCAATAGGTTCAGTATAATGTCCGACTGAACATAACTAAATTTTATTATCTTTTTACCTCTTTTTTACTCCAATTTTATTAGCCTTTTTACTTTACCTTTCCATTTTCTTATCTTTTCTTTCTTTTTGTCCAAAGGTGATGATTACGTCCACTAAGTCCAAAGCAATAAAGAATAACAAGCATGACTTGACCTGAGAAATGAGCTTTTCAAGCCCTTTTCTACGGGAGAAATTATGAAGGAAGAATCAAACTCATTTACAAGCGATAATGAATTCGGAGTCAAACCCGAAAAGAGCGATAATGACTCCAAATCCAAACCTAATAATGAACTATAACGACTCTTTCCTTTATGATTTCCAAGGGTCTAACTAGAAAATTAGTCCCTCAGAAGTAATGCACCAGCGATAAAGAGAAGTGTCAAACAAAAGATCATGCTTAGCATAAGAGAGATGTAATGCCCTGATAATGAACCTCCGAAGAGATTAAGCCATTTAGCATGAGGGGTCTCTTTCTTATGCCTTAAGCGACAATCCTTTGTTTGATACAACTTTTAATCAAAAGAAATAAAGAAAGAAGGGAGATTGCAGAATGCTAATGAAAAGGTGGATGATTACATTGACATGAATATATATGAAAGCTATTAAAAAAAAAATAAAGGGAAAGGGCTAAAAACTCAAATGGATTGGAATTTATAGCCTATACACCAAATCCATGAGGACTCACAACAACACAAGTGTAATATTCAAAGCATAAATTAAATAAACACATTAAACAGCCCCTAAACTCCAAAAAAAAAAAAAAAAAAAAACAGTGGCCAAGACCAAAAGAAACAAAGTGCAAAAAGACAAAGCAACAAGCTATGAAACAAGGCCTAAGGAAGGGTGGCTAACCCCTCCTCTTTTTGTGACTTTAAATCATATTTTAAGCTTAAAAACAACTTTGAAATCAATATGAAAATACAAGAAAAAGTGGAAGAACATATGGTTAAAGAGTTCAAAGATTACCCATTTAAAGAGAGGGTGTTTTTCTTGATTGACAAACCACAAGCTTAACACTCTCCAGGATCTAAAATCATCTTCAAGAACCTCAGCAAAAGCCTCAATTTTTAGCTTAGAAGGTGTATGTATAGTTATGTATAATGCAAGAGAGGAGGGAAGTGTGTTGGATAAGTTATGGCTCTTGGCAAAATTTTCTAACCCCAAACCATGAGGGGAGGTCATGTATTTATAGAAAAACAACATCTCACGTCGGAAATATCTATAAAGAGACAGTTGTTGCAAAGTATGCACATGGGAATAGCTGGCTGCTATAAAATATCTGTTGTCGGTAAACATGGCCAGCCGGCCATGAAGAGGTACGGCGAGCCACTGGAAAATGGCCTGCTGGCCACTTGTTGGCGAGCTCTTCTCTGAGTGGTTAGGCTAGAAAAAAAAAAATGGTTTTGGTCCAAAGGGGGTGCAAGGTTTAGGTTTTAAAGTTTGAAACCGAATCATTTTACTGAAGAATTAAATGATTGCACAGCATAACATTTCATCCTCGAGTGTTTAGAATGAGGTGCCCAAGTCTTAAGGGCGGTCAAAATGGGGTGTCTACAATAAAGCTTCATTACCACTATGTGATCCTTGAGGTCGGAGTGAGCTTAGTTGTCTCCTTGCAAACTTCTTAGGTAGTGAGTGTGACAAAGTCTGAGTTGAATTGCCAAGGGTAATTTGTGAATACCCGGATGTCTTTCCTGAGGATCTCACTAGTTTACTACTTCACTGTGAGATTGAGTTCTCTATGGACTTAGTGCTTGGCACGGCACCGATTTCCATGGCACCGTATAGATTTTCGTTGGCCGAGTTGAGTGAGTTGAAGATTCAACTCCAAGAATTGTTAGACAAGAGCTTTATCCACCCTAGTACATCGCCTTGGGGAGCATCGGCTTTCTTTGTCAAGAAGAAGGATTGTACACTGCGACTTTGTATTGACTATGAAAGTTGAACTAGGTATGTGATGCCCCAAATCTACACTAAGGGTTATAGTAAAGGGAAAGTCACTAATGAGTCATATGGCAAATAACCAAGTAAGATCCCAGATCACTGGATGAGTCAAATTAGCCTCCCTTCTAAGTCTAGCTTTCTTAGGTAGCACACTACCTTTTTGACAGATCTTAAGAGGTATTGACACAATGTCTCATAAGCAACATAGATAATTATATTGGGGTTGGAATATAAATACATAATAATAGAATGATTACAAATATCCTTAATTACAAAAGCTCATTCCATCAACATTATATTCAAAAGAAAATTTAAATTTTCATATGGACTTTACAAAACAACAAAAGAAAATTCTAACTATCTAGAATAGCCAAAAGTCCTTGAAGGTTTTTGGTTCGTCGTCTTTTGTTGTGCGTTCCTCTTTAACACCTGGCATGATACGCCATGAGCTTTGAATGTCTAGTAAACGCACACATACCCTATCTCTTTTTTCCCGGTTCAATACACAACAACATAAAAATAAAAAAAATAAAAAAATAGAGGAAGGGATCATGGCATTTAAGTTCATAGCACAGATTATATGGTTAATTGTTAGTATTATAGAAATCCCTCAAAGAGATTTCTTCCTCCCAACTCCAAGAATTGGATGCGGATTATTCGATATGCCCCCTTTTTTACTTTTTTGTTGCAGACCTTACCTCGGATGCCTACCAACAATTATATACCGCGTAGCGCCTCAAAAGAGACGATAATTATGGGCTTTGCCCAAATCCCTCATTACACCGAACTACCTAGGGTCTGAATACAACCGCTCCATTCAAGGGTTCCGAAATAACCACTTGTGCAAGATTTAACTTACCAGAGGGAACGCATCCCACTAACTAATAACTTCTTCTCATAATAATAATCGGGTGATCGAAACCCCATTAGCCACCCCCATTAAGTTTTCTGTTAGATTAATCGTTGTAATTAGTGAGTACAAGCAAGAAGGAAAATAAATTTTCATAAGTGTAAGAATCATTAAAGGACAAAAAAATACATAACCATGACATGTATAATATCATATCAAGACATGATTATATATAATTAAGCACATTCATAAAGTCAAGAGTACAAAACATCAATGTAAATAGAATTTGGACCCTCATTCGCGACATGATTATATATAATGATTATCAAGACATGATTATATATAATTAGTGTAGCTAGTTAGCTTATTCATTCGGACCCTCCTTCGCGAGGGCGTAATGTTGTAATCAGTGTGCATGCGTGTGTGCATGTCTTCCAACCCCGCGTCTTTTCCCTTTTATTTAACCACTTTTGATGGTTAGTTTAGGAGCATCACATTTTCAATTAGCATACCTTATACCTGCATGTTTGCATCCATTCATTTGTCTTGCATGCACCGAGGCTCGGCGCATCATTCAAACTGCATTGTCGTTTCAATACTTTGATGAATATGTGTTTAGTCGCATGTTATCAAATCGAATCACGTGCCATATTAGTAGCCGAGCCCATTAATTGCATTATTGCATGTGTTGCATTAGTCATTTAACATAGTTAGGAATCATCATTTTTCTAACTTTGTTTCTTTCCAAGCTTGGAGTACTAGGTGAGTTTTTACGCTTTAGCATACTTGCATGAGTGTGATTGCCATATTGCCATGTTTAGCATGCTTGCCATGAGGCTATGTGCTTAAATGCTAAATTGCATGAATGCCTGTGGATGAAGGCTTGTTGTTTGAATTGGAACAATTCAACAAATGTAAGTTTTAAGCCCACTTTGTTGTGGCAAATCATGTTTTAAGCCCACTATGTTTGGTGGCAAAACCGCATCTTTAAGCCCACTTGAGGGTGGCAAATTCAAACAATTTTCACAAACAAACATGAGTTGAATTGTTTCAAATTAAGCAAACTTGTCTATACTTGCTTGTGTGCGTCACATAGTAATGTTAGCTAATAATCAGAATAAGAACACATAATGTTTATAAAAAGCATATCATGATTAGTAGAGGCCGGTCTTTGATCGGGCGAGCGGGGGTGCTCATTTAAGGACCTTCCCCTCTCGTACCCAAGTTCACGAGCTGAGGCAACTTTGGTGATGATGGACACGTGGCCTTTGGCATGAGTCATGGGTTTCCTGAATTTTCTCAAAAATAAAATATTTAGGTGGCGACTCTATACCTGGCAAAGCAGTCCAATTTTGGCATTATTTGATTTAAAATTGATTTTTCAAAAAGATTTGACAGATTTGACAGATTTGGACTCTTTGGTGATCATCAATTTCACATTGCACTTGTGAGATTAGATTTAGAACCGTGACAGGAGTCCGAATTGTAGGGCTTTCATTTCAAACTTTTCTGAAAGGGGGGCACGGAAAAAGTCGAGCTACAGTTTCTGGCGACTCTGCTGGGGATTTAGAGAACTTGGCTTGAAAATCATGACATGTTTTTTTTATCTACACTTATGTGTTTCTTTGTATTTGTATTTACATTAGTGCGCTTAACTCACAGTGTTTGTCATCTACTATTCCTGAGCGGTTTGCTGGAGGTTTGCTTGGAAAAGCTTGCCAAAAGGCTGACTAGTTGCGGGCTCTACCACGATGGGAACACAACCCTTGGATCTGGACTACCGCTGTACCATTTGATCCTCCTTTCACTTCTCGGTGTTAGGTGTGAAAGGTATATTAGGTAGTCTTGCTGAGGTACCCTCTTTGACCAATCGACCTAGTTGCATATCGGAAGCCATAGAGACTGTTCCAAACTAGGACATGTTGCTCACCCGAATGCAGGATAGTGGTGAAACCACTTTGTTTGAGTAGTTATCCCTAGTTCCTGACGAAATTAGGACAGGGTAACCCTACCCTATCATAGGGGTGTTTTGGCTCTCACTTGCTTGATACATGCTTTTAGAGTGAAACTCTGCAGGAATGTATGTATCAGTGGCAAGTCTGGGTATCAGTTTGAAAGTATTAGTTTTTGGGCAAATACTTGGGACAGAAATCAATGTTTGAGCATAGTTATCTAGCTTAGGATTGCAACTGCGTGTTGTTTCTGTCTGCATCGAGGTGCTGTGCGGTTTCTGATTTTTGTTTCTTTTTGCTTTGTTTTCTTTTTGCAAGGTAGTCTTACACAATTGCTTTAGACGAGTCTGTTACCCACCAAGCGCTCTGGACCAGAGTAAGGCGACTTTACCGATTTAGGGATCTTGTAACAGGACAACCAGTGTTTGCTTCACTACCCCCAGTTACCAGACGGAGGAGAGTCAAGCATAACTCACTGGTTCATCAGTCACCAATTCGGCAGTCACTGTCTAGTCAGGCCCAGTTATCTGCTTCTACTTCAGAATAGGAGTACACACTAGTTCTGATAAATTAGCATCCTGTAGTCAACATGGAAGATATGCTTCGTAAGCTCCAGCAAACTATTGAGGCTATGTAGCTAGATGCTATCCGTCAAGCCGAGGTCACCACCCGCCAAGCTAAGATCGCAGCCCAGTAGGCTGAGTTGATCAGTAGGCTTCAACAGCAACAATAACCATAACAAGCAGCAGCTTTTGCTTCCCATCCACCTCCAATAGGAATCTCGACACCCCGGGGTCACAACTAATGTCCAGGAAAATGTGGACATTCCACTAGAGTTAGTTCCACCCCAGACTTCCAAAGCGCCGGTTTACCCAATAGAGGCGCCGTTTGAGTTTGAGGTTGACCCTACTGTACTGAAAGTGAATAAGCTGTAAAAGCTCTTTAAACGAGCTCAGGGTGTGAATTCAATTTCGAATATAGAGGACGACTATATTGACTCGGCGGTGACATTGCCAGTTAGATTCAAAATGCTGCACATAGACAGCTTTGATGGCTCGGGTGATCCCATGGTCCATCTATGACTGTTCTCTGATATTCTACGACCCATGGGTCTCACCATACTACAAAAGCTGTCGCTCTTCAGCCGGACCATGTCTGGTATAGTAGCCATCTGGTATGCTAAGCTTGAAGACTCTGTGAAGAGGAACTGGGAGGAAATGGCGAAAGCCTTCATATTGCAATACTCCTACAACACTCAAATCGAGGTCACTACTCGTGATCTCAAGGTAACTCATCAGGAATCAAAGGAGGGCTTCTTTGATTTTGTCACTCGGTGGAGGGCCAAGGCCTCTATGATGACTGTCCGGCAAGCTAAAAAGGACCAAATCAGAATAGTGGTTCGTAATCTGCAACCAAGGCTGCTACAGAAGATGATAATCTTTTCTCTGTCAACATTTGCTGACCTCCATGAAATAGGAGTGCAGATAGAGGATGCGATGAAGTAGAGTCTGATAGATCATGAGAAAGAGCAGTCCAAGAAGGGTTTCACACGTAGTTCCAATGTAACCACAAGTGGTAATGCAGCTGCAAGGTCTTCCGATGTGGGTGTGGTCACCACCACACCAAAAACTGCCAATTCCTTTGCTGGTACATCCAACTCAACCCCTCAAACTTCCAGCTAATAGGCCCGAGGCCAGAGGGTTTTCACCCCTTTATACATGTCCTTGTACAAAAGCCTTAGGGGTCCTGATAAAAAAGGGCCATCTCAAACCTCTAGAGCCTTGACCTCTACCCGATCCTCTCCCCCCAAAACACAACCCTGCCAAGTATTGTGCCTTTCACCAACAGCGTGGTCATGATACCGACCAGTGCTTCAGATTACGCCATGAGATTTAGGATCTCATTGACAACAAAGTGATAGTACCTTCTGAAAAACCCAATGTCACTACAAATCCTCTTCCACCACACAACTAAGCCCCTCCACCTTGAAAAATAAACCTCATCTATACACTGATCGTCCTTTACGACCCCAATATATATTACCTCTATCCACCTACCTAAGCCGGCACTGTTCATCTCGGAAAGCACCGATCTGTGTATGATAAGTGCGTTCACATCCTAACCCAAACCTGTGTTGGTGACTATGGTAAATAGAGGCAAAGTGTCCTTGATGGAGGATGGAAATGTTGGTTCAGTGCCTGAGGGCTCCGTGAACTTATCTAAGGAGGAATACAACCCGTGCTGTTACATTGTGCCGAGGAATCAGGCTAAACCAGAGGTGGAGTTGCCAAGAGGGATGGAGGTTAGTGTGGTCGAGGAGGATGGCTCGAGCTAGGGATTGGATGACTTAGTTGACTTGAAGGAGGACATTAACAATCTGCAATTCTTCGATGAGCAAGATTTAGGGGATGTGCACATTGACTGGTTTAATCTGAATGGGAAGCATGAACTGCTACAAGGGCCGAAACAGCTGAAAACAAAGGGAAGCTGCCGGAGAACGCCGATACTAATTATTTCGCTCAGGAATTGGGCATCATGAGTATAGTGGATATTGAACAAGAGGCTGCGTTGAAGTGGTTTGAACAAGAAAGGGCTGAGAGCAGTTAGAAAGCTGGAAAAGCCAAAATCCCTGCAGGGAATGATTGTAATGTGAGAATGATCGCAACGGAATGGGACAATTGCCTGTCGATTGCTGGAGGAATGTGGTGGGAAGATATTAATCTGCATCTTGCCCACACTGATGAAGATTGGGGACGAGACCTGCCAGATGACGCTTGGTACTCTGAGGAGGTGGATCATATGACTTGGAGTGGGAGGTACTCCAAGCCCCCGCACTTAGACCAACTAAAAGCATCCGGAAAGGATAAAGAGGCTAAAAAACAGAAGGACAGACAGTTGGAGGAGGAAGCTGTACTGAAATAAGTAAAAAAGATTCAAGCAGATATATCCATCTGGGGGTTACTCATGTCTTCGCGGGTACACAGGCAAGCCATCCTATCAACAATGGATAGGGCCAAGCTGTCTATCGATACAACTCCCGAACAACTAGTGGTACTTGTCTTCCCGGGGGGTGCATCCCTAACTTAGACCTTCTATGATAAGGAACTGCCGCCTGAGGGCTCTGCTTATAACAAGCCGCTCTACATCTCAGTTGAGTGTAAAGAGAAGTGGGTGCCTGTTGTATTAGTTGATACTGGGTCTGCAATCAATGTTTGTCTGTGCCGCACAACCTATGCTATTGGTCTGAAGCCGACAGAGTTTGTATCTACAGCCCAGGTGATTCGGGCCTATGACAACACTAGCAAAGAAGTGATGGGGACAGTGCAAATCAGGGTTCAGGTTGGACCGGCTCAGCAGGACATTGAATTCCATGTCTTAGATGTGCCTGCCACTTTTAACTTGCTCCTTGGATGGCCGTGGCTGCACCAAGTGAAAGCTGTTTCTTCCACTCTTCATCAGATACTGAAGTACCCTCTGGGAAAAGGGGTGGCCATTGTGTTTGGAAATTCATCTATACATCCTCTGCTTGAGATCACTACACTAGTACTGGAGATTGTACACGGCGATGAGGATGTTTTCTTGGCTGGATTTACCTTGGCTGAGGCCCAGGTGGTGCAAGATATCTTGGCTGTTGATGAGGGCTTATATGTCAGTGCTCAGTTAGTATACCTCATGAACAAGCTACAACATATACCTGTGATGGGATTGGAAAAGAGTGGCCAGAAGGGCGTTGCTGCACTAGCCGAAGTGCCACATAACCTTCATACCTTTGGTCTAGGTTACACACCTACCAAAGAGGACTGGGTAAGAAAAGGGAAGGAAATGGTAGGAAGAGCCAAGGCAAAGCAAAGTGGAAAGCACTATGAGCTTGTGCATAGACCAATTCAGGGAACTTTGAATGGCCGCTTTGTTTAGGAAGGGGAAGACTTCCCATTTTGTGGCTTTCCTGAGCCACGGTTGAGAAGCGGCGTCTGCTCGGCTTTGAGATTTTCTTTGACCTACAGCTGCCAGAAAATGAAGCCACAGAGGAAAGGGCTAAACTTGTTATTGAAGCTGAGCTGAGCATAGAAAATGATTCAGGCAGTGATGGAATTGAAGTAGGAGCAGCACTAGCATGTCTCCTTTTGGATCCTCAGATCAAACTAGAGAGCTTGGGGGATGGCTTCACCGTTTCCATGATCACAGACCAGTCAGGTGTGGACCCTTCCGGTGGTATTTTGGATGCATCTAACGCACCTTCTCTCACTTGGCAGCTAGAGAAGGGTTTTTTGTCCGGTAGTTCTGAGTTAGGTAGTGAGCCGGAATCTGATTCCACAGAGTCTGTGGAGTCAGAATCAAATTCTAGTTCTTCTGAGTCGGAGTCCGACATTCCTGGGGTTGATAACCCGGATGTTGTTGTTTTGTCCAGGTTGTCTTTTTCCTTTTCTTTTGAGTCGGTTGTAACCGAGGAATTGGATGAGCTGGACCTGTTGAATAAGAATGCTATGGCAGATTTTGAGTACTTTTCTATGCCTCTTGTGTATTGCATTAATCATGACTTTCAAAATTTTGATAAAACGACGATGAAGGAATTCCTCCAGTTTTGAAACATTTGATTGATCGAGAGGAGAAGAGGTTTGTAAAATCCCTTGTTGATGAAATCACTACAACTAATGTTGGTACTGAGAAATATCCGTGTCTGGTCCAGATCGGGTCCACGTTGTCTTCGGAGGAACGCGAGCGCTTAGTCGCTTTATTAAAAGATTTCAAAAATGTTTTCGCGTGGTCCTACAAAGACATGCCTGGAATCAATCCTGAGATTGTACAGCACCAGATCCCTCTCGACCTCGAGGCCCGACCTGTCAAACAGAAGTTAAGGAGAATACGCTTGGATTGGGCTTTGAAGATTAAGGAGGTGGTCACCAAGCAGATAGACACAGGGTTTCTGCTAGTATCTAAGTACCCAACATGGTTGGCTAACATAGTCCTAGTGCGGAAGAAAGATGGCAGAATCTGGGTGTGTGTGCACTTCAGAGATCTGAACAGAGCCAGTCTGAAGGACGACTTTCCTTTACCGCACATCGACGAATTGGTGGACTTTACCGCAGGCCATGCGTTACTCTCCTTCATGGATGGATTTTCTGGGTATAACCATATCTTGATGGCACCCGAGGATAGAGAGAAGACTACCTTCACCACGCCGTGGGGAACCTACTGCTATAGGGTGATGCCATTCGGGCTAAAGAATGCTAGAGCTACTTATCAAAGGGCTGCGACCACGATTCTACACAACATGATCCACAAAGAGGTTGAGGTGTACGTGGACGACATGATTGTCAAGTCCAAGGAAAGAAAGGGCCACTACATCTCCTTAAAAAAATTCTTCCAACGGATTAGAGAGTATAGATTGAGGTTGAATCCGCAAAAGTGCACATTCGGTGTAACAACAGGGAAAATGATGGGATTCTTGATCACACAGAGGGGCATCGAGGTTGATCCTTCCAAAATCAAGGCCATCTTAGAAATGCCACCACCAAGGACTGAAAAGGAAGTGCGAGGTTTTCTGGGTAACGTGCAATTCATAAGACGGTTTATTGAAAAATTAACATTGACTTGTGAACCAGTTTTTAGTCTCCTCAAGAAGGAAAGAAATTCCAATGAGATAACCGATGTCAATTTGCTTTCGAGCAGAACAAGCAGCATCTACAGAACCCGCCCGTGTTGTCGTCGCCAGAGCCAGGAAAGCTGTTGATTTTGTATCTGTCAGTAACAGACACAACGATGGGATGCATGCTTGCGCAAGAATCTGATGATAGAGTGGAGAAAGCTATCTACTACCTAAGCAAGAAGATGTCGAACTATGAAACCCATTACACCCCTTTGGAGAAGGCTTGCTTAGCCATGGTATGGGCTACTCGGAAGTTGAGGCACTACCTGTTAGCTCACTCTATAATTTTGGTTTCGAGATTAGATCTCGTTAAATATCTCTTTGAGAAACCAGTACTTACGGGTAGGCTAGCCCGTTGGTCGCTTCTCCACTCCGAATTTGATTTGAAGTATGTGACTCGAAAGTCTGTCAAGGAGAGAACAGTAGCAGAGTTCCCAGCAGATCACCTAGTGGAAGGAGATAAAGAGGTAAAATATCTATTCCCGGCTGAGGCCATTCTGTAGGTCAAGGAAAAAACCAGGGCAATGTACTTTAACGGAGCGTCTAACCAGTACGGGTATGGGATAGAGGTGGTGTTGATAGCACTCGACAATTCCCACATACCCTTAGCCTTCAAACTCCGATTCAAAGTGTCGAACAACGAAGCAGAATATGAAGCGTGTATTGCTGGATTGGAAGCCACCCTGGAACTAGGGGCAAAAAGGTTGGACGTCATCAGGGACTCGAATCTTGTTGCGTCTCAAACAAAAGGAGACTGGAACGTCAAAGAAGAGAAAATGAAGATCTATCACCAGACCTTGAACGTTCTGATTCTTCGGTTTGAGAAGCTAACCTTCACTAATCTTCTAAGAGAGAACAACAGGTTCGCCGATTCCTTAGCAACTTTATCATCAATTATAGACATCCCGTTGGGAGTCCGGATGCGTCCAATTAGCATTGGACAGAAATATACGTTGGCCTACGAGTTGATTGCCGCAATAGATGAAGTACAAGATCAAAACCCCTGGTATTGCCGTATCTAGAATGTCTTGGAAAAAGAGGTTTATCCACTGGGGGCAAATGCCAAAGATAAAAGGGCAATACGGCGGACGGCCATTCAGTTTATCATCTACGTAGGTAAGTTGTACAAACGAGGTCATCTGGGAATGCACAAGCTGTGCGTCGATGCAGAAGAGTCAAGACGCCTAATGAAGGCCATCCATGGAGGAGAGTGTGGATCACACATGAGCTGGGTAATGCTAGCCTGGAAGATTCTCCAGCAGGGTTATTATTGGTCTACCGTGGAGGAGGATTGTATCGGTTTTGTTTGGCGATGCCACAAATGCCAAGTCCATACAAATCGCATGAACATCTCGTCGTCGATGTTGTACAACATGACTTCTCCATGGCCCTTTTCAATCTGGGGAATTGATGTCATTGGGGCAGTTACACCAAAAGGGTCAAATGGGCATGAGTATATCCTGGTGGCAATGGACTATTTTACAAAGTGGGTGGAAGCTCAATCCTATGCGGTGCTGAAAGCGTCACATGTAGCCAAGTTCATCAGGAATAACATCATCTGCCGCTATGGGGTCCCAAACGAGATTATTTCAGATAATGGTTCCCACTTCAAGAAGGAAGTGATAGACTTGTTGGAGAAGTACAATGTGACTTTTCATAAGTCATCCACATATCGGCCACAAACCAACGAAGCTGTTGAGGCCGCCAACAAGAATATCAAGCACATTTTGCAGAAGATGGTGGAAACCTGCAGGGATTGGCCAGAAAAATTGCCATTTGCTCTCTGGGGCTATAAAACATCAATTCGAACATCTACTGGGGCAACTCTGTATTCTTTGGTTTATGGGATGGAGGCTGTTCTGCAGATCGAAATTGAGATACCGTCGCTGTGGGTTATGGCTGAGTGCCAGATAGCATAGGCAGACTGGTAGCAGAGCAGGTTCAAAGAACTAATGCTGTTTGATGAGAGGAGGCTGAAAGCACTGTATCATATTCAAGGTTATCAACGCAGAATTGCCATGGCTTTCAACAAGAAAGTTAAGTCCAGGAATTTGAAAGAAGGGGATTTGGTGCTCAAAGACAACCAAGCTCCCATCCATGACCCCAAGGGCAAGTTCAAACCCAATTGGACTGGTCCTTACATCATCAAATCAATCTAGTAGGGTGGAGCTGTCATTCTTATGGACTTAGATGGCCTAGAATTCTCCTAACCAATCAACATAGACAAGTTGAAGAAATACTATCCTTGAGTGGCTCACTAGGCCGAAAACCCGGAAGGGCGACCTAGGCAAAAGTTAGAGCATAAAAAATTTGAACGAAAAAAAGAAAAACTAAGCTCGCAAGGTTAAAAACACAGAAATGGCGGCCTTGGCAAAAGTTAGAGCATAGAAGGAGAGTGTTAAAACCTGAGTGAACCTGAACTGAACTATGTAAGGCTTGATTCCCATCTTCAAGATACGTAGGCAGCTTCATTCTGAAGTTCAGCCACAAACGCTTCCAATTCAACTGTCCTGTCCATGAGATTGAACGTGTCATCTTTGTCTTTTCTGTATCTAAGAGTTCGGTTGTGATCTTCACTATAAGAGCTGGTTACAGTACACTGCGGTGATATTCAGACAAGGGGCAATTTTCCATTGCCGTGCGGGGCTATACAGACAATGGGCAAATTTCCATTGCTTTTGGATTCGGGGTTGTGCATCTCGCGGATAGATTCCATGTGTGTCAAGTTGTGATCCTTACCGAAAATGGTTTTGAAAAGTTTTAAGAAAATTTGATTTTGTTCAAACTAATCTTTTTACAGCTTAGACCATTTTTGGACCGAAAGGAAAATTTTCAGTGCTCACAACTTTTAATTCATTGATTTCAATACAAAGTTCTCTAACTCTCGAAACAAATCAAAGTTGCTTTTTATTACATTCAAAAGGAAAACTTGAAAGTACAGATTAAAGCAATAAACTTGAGACACGGTTGAGTCAGGTGTTCCTGCATCCCCTCATCGAGCTCGTAGAAGCTTCAGATGCTAAAGTAGGCCTAGCTTGTGCCTTATCTTCAAGCCAAGTCAAACACTTGCCGAAAAGTGTGTAGTTGAAGCTTGGGATAGGAGTCAAAAGCTCTTTTGTCATCCAAGCAGCTAGGTATCGAGCCAATTATGAGCTGCGGATTGGAAATGAAGCTGGGTACTCTACCCCTTCCTCGGGGCAAATTTGATCGTGACAGAACTGATGCCTGAATCTGAATGGGAAGTAGAATACACAGTGTGTCAAGCCAATCAGCTGAATGCCAGGTTGTCGAGTGTAGACTGCTCGAACTTCCTCCGCGCGCCCCCCTTTCGAAGAGGACGCGAATTAGGTTCTTAGCTACTACAGTTCGGACTCCTGTCACGGTTCCGAATCTAATCTTACAAAGTGCAATGTAAGACTGATAAATCACCAAAGAGTCCAATCCGGCAAATCATTTTGGAAAATCAGATTTTGAATCAAATAATGCCAAATTGGACTGCTTTGCCAGATTACAGAGTCGCCATCTAAATATTTTGTTTTGGAAAATTTAGGAAACCCTGACTCGTGTCAAAGGCCACGTGTCCGTCATCACCAAAGTTGCCACAACTCGGGAACTTGGGTACGAGAGGGGAAGGTCAGGCAATGAGCACCCCCGCTCGACCGATCAAAGATCGGCCTCTACTAACATGATATGTTCTTTTATAAACACATGTGTTCTTATTCCAGTTATTAGCTAACTTTACTATGTGATGCGCACAGCATACAAGTATAGACTCAATCACGAGAATTGGAACAAAACAACTCATGTTTGTTTTTGGAAAATGGTTTGAATTTGCCACCCTCAAGTGGGCTTAGAAATGCGGATTTGCCACCAAAAAAGGTGGGCTAAAAACATGATGATTTGCCACTCCAAATGGGCTTAAAACTTGTATTTTGATGAATTGTTCCAATTCAAGTAATGAAGCCTTCATCTACAGGCATTCATGCAGTTATAGCATTTAAGCAAATAGCCTCATAGCAAGCATGCTATCATGGTAACATTCACACTCATGCAAGGATGCTAAAGCGTAAACACTTACAGTGTACTCCAAGCCAAAACAGAAGCTAATTAGAAATCAATGCATGAATCTAACTATGTGAAATGCCTAATGCAACACATGCAAAAATGCAACTAAATAGGCTCGACTATCTAATATGGCATATGAAATGCAACAATTTGATAACATGCTTTGAATCACGTATTCAAATTAGTATTCAAAGTCAATACAGTTTGAATGATGTGTCGAGCCCGGTGCATGCAAGATAAATGAATGATACAAACATGTAAGCATAAGGTATGCTAATTGAAAATGATCCCTAATCTAACCATTGAAAGCGGGTAAATAAAAGGGAGAAAGACGTGTGTAACAAGTCCGCGAGGGACCTCGTGCTGCTATAGTTCGGACTCAATTTGTCACGGTTCTTAATCTGAACCAAAGAGTCCAAATCCGGCAAATCGTTTTGAGAAAACAGATTTTTAAAAGAAGTGCCAAACATGGACTGCTTTGCCAGATACAGAGTCGCCACCTAAATATTTTTAATGGGGGATTTAGGAAACCCTGACTCAGTGCCAAAGGCCACGTGTCCGTCATCACCAAAGTTGTCTCGGCTCGGGAACTTGGGTACGATTGGGGAAGGTTAGCTATGAGCACCCCCTCTCGCCCGATCCGAAGATCGGCCTCTACTAACCATGATATCTAGTTTTGAAAACATTATGCGTTCTTATTCCGGTTATTAGCCTAGATTTACTACGTGATGCGCACAACAAACAAGTATAGACTAAGTCGCCTAAATTGGAACAAAAACATTTCATGTTTGTTTATTTGAAAATGGTTTGATGGTGCTACCCGCAAGTAGGCTAAGACATGAATTTTGCCACCCTCAAGTGGGCTTAGAAAATATGGTTTTGCCGCTCTCAAGTGGGCTTAAAACTTGCATTCAATGCATTGTTCCAATTTAAGTAACCCAACCTTCACCCACAGGCATTCAGGCAGTTATATCACATAAGCACATAGCCTCATGGTAAGCATGCTATCATGGCAACACTCACACTCATGCGAGGATGCTAAAACATAAATGCTTATCGAGTACACCAAGCCAAAATAGAAACTAGTTAGTAATCATATGCATGATCCTAGTTCATGTTAAGATGGCTAATGCAACACATGCAAGATGCAACTATGATAGGCTCGGCTATTCTAAGATGGCATATGATGATGCTACAACTAACACGTATTCAACTTGGAATTGAAATACAATGCAGTTAGTATGATGCGCTGAGCCCGGTGCATGCAAGACAAATGTATGGATGCACACATGCATAGCATAAGGTATGCTAAATTAAATATGACCTAATACTAACCATCAAAAGCATGGTAAGTAAAAGGGAGAAAGAAGTGGGGGTTGGAAGACATGCACACACGCACCCACACTTATTACAAATTCGCCCTTGCTCGGAGGGACCAAAAGAATAATACAATTTAATTAACCTAGAAGCTAATTAAATAATTACAGTCCACTTAACTAATTAATAAATCAATTAAGCTACTGAAAGCGGTAGAAGGCCTCGGGAAGAGGGATGCATGCATGCTCGGATTGGCTCGGAAACCCATCGCCATGCACAAGCTGCCTCTGTTTTCCCTGCTCTGCTCCTCTAAAAATTGCACAATTCCCAAGGAACACTCTATGGACGCTGTAGAGTACCACCGGCCAAGGGGAATCATCACCGGCCATTGGTAATGGTCATCGACCATTAATTGATTTCTCGACCAAATATATTTGGTCGGTCGGCAGTATATATGGCCGGCCGGCCAAAACTTCCTGCAGAAACCTGTTTGATAGCAGCAGAGGGCAAAACATGGCATGGCAATGCATTTCAAGCAATGTGTGCACCAACCACACTCCTTATCATGTTTATGACTCAAAGGAGTTTGGGATTCGACCCTCGGACCACCAATCGCGCATTTCAATGCGTGATGGCCCAAAGAGTCAAAGTGTGCAATTTCAATATGGAATGAAAGGTACAAAACAAACAATGGGCCCCAACCTCTATCATAATCAATTCAAGAGACAAGAGATGCATGCTTAATGCTATGCAACCTAGGCATGGAAGCTAAGCGTGCAACATGATCATGCAAACAACAAATCCATGTGCAATAGGCACATGAACTGAACAAGTAAGCATGCAAGGCATATAACATCAATGTTAATGACACACATGCAACAACATGAAAGGCATAACACATGTAAATATGCAAAGCAACTTAACACAAGAAGCATGCCAAATGCGATGACACTAAACATGCAACATGTTAATAGGCTAAGTACCTAAACATACAAACATGTATAGCATGCAACAACATGCCAAAGGGATGGTCTTAAACTAGTTTGGACGCTCTCTACTAGGTCCAAAACAGTGGCCAAAATGATGCAACAAAGGCATGAAAACACACACACAAGCATGCATGCACAAGGGCCTAAACATGGAGCATAAGATGACAACCTTATAAAGCATTAAAGGGGCATCAAATGCAAGCATATAGGCATGCCACAAGGACTAAAATAACATGACAAGTGGTTCAAAACCACTGAAATGATGCAAGGATGGCATGCTAGAGGGGTCAATGCTCAAGGCATACAAGAGAGTTTGCATGGTAGCTATACAAAGCAAATCATTGACGACTCAAATGACCAAAGAAAGTCCCTTAGAATACTAAAACAAGCATAAAATCTTCACAAAGCTAGGCCAAAACACATGAGCATGGTAGTCTAAATGCTAGGCACATGTTAAGGCAAATCATGGCATTACAAGACATGTATGCAAGCTAAGCATGGTGTGTCTAAACCAACTTAAAACAGTGCTACAACATGGCAAAATAAGCACAAATACTAGCTAAGACATGGCCAACATGCACTTAAAAATGATGCTCACATATGAGGCTTAAATGGCACTTTTTGAAGACAACAAGGAGAGGGGATGGCCCTCTCCTTCTTAGGACCTTAAACCACCATCCTCACCACTGAAATCCCTCAAGATTTCAGTGGTGAGGAGGCCCAAACAAGGTGGTCCCGGAGCTCACAAAAAACACACAAAAATGAGGCCAAACAAGGCCTAAGAGGGGGTAAACGACCCCAAACACAAAAGTGACCTTAATGAAGTATCTTAAAAAAAAAAAAAACAAAATTTTTTTATGTTATACACAAAGCTCAAAAAAGCAAGCAAGATAGGCTAAAAGTGTGTGAAAAAACGGGGAATATGGAGGGAAAAGGAGTTACCTCTGTAGCCAAAAGGGGACAACAGCCTCTTGGTCCAAAAAAACTGTCCCTTAGCCTCTGAAAATGGCCTCCAAGCTCCTTAGGTTGATAATGGAGGTGTTGTGCTAGGAGGTGTAGTTCAAATGGCCAAGAACTAGACCCTTTTGCACCCTCTAACCCACACAAATGTAGAGAGAGAGGGAGATATAGAGAGGGAGTGATATATATATGTTATATATCAAATTTTTTCTAACCCTTGAAATGGGAGGAGAGGCTCTCCTTATATAGGCCAAGGCAAGGTGCCAAGCTTCTAAGAGAGGCTAACATAAAAAGGGTCAAAGGGGGCAAGCTTCTAAGGGAAGCTAAGCAAAGGGGTCAAGCTTCTTGGAGAAGCTAGGCAAAGGGGTCAAGCTTCTTAGAGAAGCTTGACAAGGGTGCAAAAGGGGCAAGCTTCTCTTGGAAGCTTAGAAGGGTTCAAGCTTCTTGGAGAAGCTAGAACAAAGAGTCAAAAGGTTCAAGCTTCCTCAAGAAGCTAAAACCAAGGGTTCAAAAGGTTCAAGCTTCCTCAAGAAGCTAAAACTAAGGGTTCAAAAGGTTCAAGCTTCCTCAAGAAGCTAAAACAGGGGGTTCAAAAGGGTCAAGCCTCCCCAAGAAGAGGTCTCGGCCAGAAAAAGAGCCAATCGGCCAACAAAGATGGCCGACCGACCACAAAATATGCCGACTGGCCACCAAAGGTGCCGACCGACCACCAATAGTGCCGACCGGCCATCACCAATGGCCGGTGGCAAGAAAACAGGGCCGGTGGCCTCAAGCCATGGCTGGTGAGGTGTGGGGATGTCCAATCAAGCCATTCCTTGCCCTCAGAAGCAAAAACACAAGTCGAGAGGTCTTGAGGCAAGGCATGCGGCCAAAACCTCTGAGAACTCAAGACAAACACAAACATGGATGATCACCGAGTGTTCAAACGGTGACGTCCAAGTCTTGAGGACGGTCAAAAATGGGGTGTCTACAACGTGGGGTTGGAAGACATTCACACACACACACACGCACATGCACATGCACACTTATTACAACATTTGCTCTCTCGACGGAGGGTCCGAATGAAAGAGGGCTAACTAGCTACACTAATTAAGCTAATTATTACTAACCAACTAATTAACTAACTATTCTAGCTAATTAATAACAACACAATTGAATAACTAGCTAATCTAAAATTATTAGTTACAAACTGAATTAATTAATTAAACACTTAACTAATGAATTACAAAAAATGACTCTGCTAACTAGCTAATTAGCTAAGCAATTTAAATGAACGACCTCCGGAAGCGAGAGATGCATGCATGCTCGGTTGCTCCGCTTTCTCGAGAAAGTCCGTTACTTTGCCACCGGTTGCCTCTGTTTGCATTCGCCTTGATTCCTGAACACCGAACCAATCTCCAGGCTGTTTCTGCTTTAGAACCAGAACAACTTCTGACCACCTCTGAGCCTAAGAACTGTCGGCCACTTAAGGAGGATGTAGGCCACTTGCTTCTGCATTCTCCAATTTTGCTAGAAACAGGGAACAATAGAGGCAAAGCAAGGTCTTTGCAGGATATGTGTGTACAACCACCCTCCTTATCATTTCTCAAGCTCGAAGGAGTGTGGTACTCGACTCTCGGGCCACCAACCGAGCATCACAATGTATGATGGCCGAGAAGCCAAGTTTGTACAAGTCAATGAATGCACAAATAGACTCAATGAGCCTCCACCCTATCATACACGATCAAGGGTGTCGGTGACTAAGAAATGAGGCACATTTCATCACTTTGAGTATGAAATGCCCCTCGTTTCTCGTGTTTGGATTAACGTCCGATCCAAACACATGCAATGCAACACAAACATGTTATCTTGGCATGTTTTACTTTGATTCATTTTGTTTACTCGTTTTAGATTACCGATTAAGTCCTTTAACCAGTTAAGTCCAAAAAGTGAGAAGTCCTCTAATTGGAAAGACGGACCAAGCCACAAGCGTCTTGAGCATGAAAGAAGCATCATGCCATTGGTTAGTAGAAACC
This sequence comes from Camellia lanceoleosa, assembly GCA_025200525.1. Classification (NCBI taxonomy): domain Eukaryota; kingdom Viridiplantae; phylum Streptophyta; class Magnoliopsida; order Ericales; family Theaceae; genus Camellia; species Camellia lanceoleosa. Next base: position 17,266,702 of record CM045769.1, on the reverse strand, counting down.
TTCAAGAGAAGGCTAAAACCATTAGGCATGAACGCCTCAATTTCATGCTCAAACCAACAAAGGGCTTATGACCACTTTCGAAAGTGATATAACAATGAAAGATGGAATGCAATGGCACATATTCCAGCACTGAAATAGGATGCTAAATGACATCAAAGCATGAAAATGATGCATGCAAGACATACTCGGAGCCATAAGCATCAAAACTAGTGAAGAGCATCACTCTAGAAGCATGCAATATTAAGCACAAACAACCAAATCAGCTCTGGACAGAGGTAAATCATGCTAAATCAGAGGCTACAACATGCTGAAATTGAAGCTCAAATAGCAAGACATGCAAACTCATGTATTGGCCCATAAACAAGGCATAAAGGCACAACTCGGCACAACTCTCAAAGCCATAAAGGAGTGGAATATGTGAGAGTGTGACTACACTAGATGCTCTGAAATCATGTATAAAATGATGGCAAAACATGCAAACATCGCATGCACAACATGTTAAAGGCCCCAAAACTCAAAGCTAGTCAAGGCCCTTTACACCACAACCATACTAAGCAAGGCTCAAATGACCTTAACCATTCAAAACAGACCTAAGGCAGGTCAAAATAGCAGCAAAAACATGCTAGACTTGTAGCATAAATGGCAAGAAAAATATGCTCAAGTATTGGCTCACAAACAAGGCATAATGCTCAACTTCTCAAAAGCATTGAAAGAGTGATTTAAGTGGAAGTATGGAAAAGATATAAGCTCTGAAATTACATACCAAATGATGCCATATCACACAAACATCACAAATAAGGCATGCTAGAGGTCTCAAAACACAAGACTAGCAAAGCCAACTGTGCCACAGCTATACAAAGCAAGTCCCAAGAGGCCAAGACCACTCAAAACAGTCCTAAAACATCTCAAAACAATGCCAAAAACATGTTGGAGTGTAGCCAAAATAAGCTAGAATGATAAGCCAAAACACTAAGCATGCAAGGCTAATGAGTGAGATTGCACTACAAGTCTAAAAACCAAGCAAGAGGTGACTCAACCAACCAAAATCAGAGTTAGAGCATGTTAAATAATGGCCAAAAACATGCTGGATTGGATCCAATACATGCTAGAATTATAGGCTAAGACATGAAGCATGTTAGGCTAACAAATAGGATTACACTACAAGCGTATGAAGCATGCAAGAGGTGACCAAACCAGCCAAAATAGAGTTATAGGAGGTCCAAAAAGTCACAAAAACATGCTCAAACTAAGCCTCAAGAGGATAGAAACACATGCTCATTTGGTAAGCCAACAACACATGCTAACAAGATAAGAGGAGGGGGGACTCCCCCCTTCTATTTGGGACCTGAAAACAAGTTTTCTACCACTGAAATTCCTCTGGAATTCAGTGGTTAAAAGGCCAAAACAAGATGGTTTCAAAAGCTTTAAAGGAAAGCAAGAAACTTAGCAAATAAGCCACCAAAGAGGGTGAAACACCCCTAACTCCAAAAACACTTTAAACTACCATTTTTAATGCTTGAAAACAAAGTTTTTTGTCGTTGAAAGCTAGGCCTAAAATAGCATGCGAAGGTGGCTAAGTAAGCAACGAAAACAAAGCTTCAAAGAGAAGATGGCTCACCCTTGAAGCACAACAGCCACAACAGTAGTTCTGTGCCAAAACCAACTTGAAAAAGCTCCAAACAAATCTCAAGAAACCTCAGCCCCAAGGTAGGAGTGTTTGATCAAGAGTCCCTTTGCAAATGCACCAAGAATTCCCACTTTCAAGCACAAAAATATAGAGGGAGAGAGAGAATTCTAGAGAGAGAGAGTAGAATTTTTTTGCTCTAAAAAATCTGAACCCTTGAGAAGGGGGAGGCACCTCCCCTTTTATAGAAATGCAAGCAAGAGCTTGCTTGAATCCCTCCCTACATGTGTAGGGAGGATGCATTCAGTGACAAACAGCTGCACAGTTGGCACAAAAAATATCTGCAAAAACAGAAAAATGGCCGCCGTCCACTTCCACTACCGTACCGGCTACTCTAAGTGGCCTACACGAGGGGAAAGTGGCCTACAACAGCCAAAAGTGGCCGATAGGCCCTCCCCTCGCTCCAGGCAAGGGGCAACAAGGTATGCTCCAAAAACAAACCAAAGGAAAATAGTTAAGAGGCCCCGAGACAAGGCGCTCAGCCGAAAGCCCTGGAAACTCATAATGAGCACAAACATGCACAATCACAGAGTGCACAAATGATGACATCAAAGTCTTGAGGTCGGTCAAAAATGGGGTGTCTACAGTTGCCCCTCTTTGACAGAACTCGTAAGTCATGAAATGACGGGAGTGAATGTCAAAGCCCAGAGATGACCCATTTTTGACAAGGCCAAAGACTTAGATAAACAGGCAAGATAATACAGATGCGCCCACAGGCTGGGGCAAAATGCAAATGAACATGCACGATTGAAGAGCATAACTTATGATCATGCAAAGAAAGCTTGTAATGAAACATCTAGATGCAAATGTTATGCAAAGAAATGTTATAGCAAACTCGTACATAAGCAAGTAAACACGAACCAAACTACATCTCATGCAAAAACGATGTAAGCAAATTATATGCAATCTTAACTACGGCTCACGCAGGAAAGACTAAAAGCAACTATCAGGAACACCCAAAGTCTCAAACAAAACACCTCTTGGCATATCATGCACAAGAGGGAAAGGCAACACCTCTCAGTGTATCACACGTGAGAGAGGGAAAGGCAACACCTCTCAGCGTATCACATGCGAGAGAGGGAAAGGCAACACCTCTCGGCGTATCACACGCGAGAGAGGGAAAGGCAATGACGCAAACACCGGAGGGTGGTATGAACATCAGGCATACCTGAATATTTCTAACCAACGAAGATGAACTCAAAGGACAGGAAAATTATTACTCGGAATTCCTTTGAATGAATCATACATACAATATCGTCTGGTTGTATTAGCTTCGAATGAACCATACGTACAATATCCTGCCTGCAGAAACTTTGATAGGTACAAAAATGCATGCTCTATGCAAGAGTGCGACGATGTTAAGGCATACTCAATGCAAATATAAGAAGCGCATATTCTATGCAAGGGCGAGAGGTGCATACACTATGCAAACATAAAAACAAGGTGTATATTCTAAGCGACACGGCCTATGCAAATTCCATGCAAGTGTAGAAGCATGTACAATGTAACATGCATATTCTATGCAAGAAAAATGTCTATAACACAATGCTTAGAGAGGCATGCTACATAAGACACCAAATGCATGTTCAATGCAACATGTACGGACAATTCAAATGCAAATGTAAAAGCATGCAAAATGCAATACGACGTGACGTACATACTCTATGGAGACATAAGCACTTGTGTAGTGCAATGCAACATAGCACACACATTCTATGCACAACAACAATGCACTTGCAGTGCAACATCAATAACATGTTTGAAGTAAAATGTCGAATAAGGAAATACACGCCTTAACGAGACCAATTCAAAGACAACCTCCGATTTACCTCTTGGAAGAGTCATAATATACTTAAAAAGGATACACCTTGCTCGTGACGATTGACGATGAGTCGTGCATCGAAGACATGAATTGAAGCTCCCGCGGGGACATTTTGAGCCGAAAAGAGTGAACTTTGCTTGCGCTTTCTCGAGGGCCAAGGACTCCAAACAACATAAAACACACAGGGACAACCATGAACACCTGTAGGCCATCCCAGGGACATGTCCACTTTTAAAGGTTGTAGGCCACTTAAGTGGCCGGTCGGCCACAAAACCTGGCAGGTCGGCCAGTTTACAGAACTTCGGCGCAATTTTGTCTTTTGGCCTCGGTTCTTTAAATAAACAACTCCAAGCTTCATTTCATTCACACCTCTAGTGTCAAAAACTCTTGCTCTCCCTCCCTAGACCCTTTTTCCTCGTAGATCCGGGCTTTGCACGTGTTTTCCAACACCTCACACAAAGTTGATTTTCTAAAACCTTCCGGTTTCCTTCACTTTGAACCGAACTGAATTTGTTTTCAGAGCTTCTTTCTCCATTTTCACCATTTGAGGTATGTTTCTTCCGAACTTGTCTTGAGTTTGGCACCCTTTCCCGGGTTTTGACTTTCTTTGACTTTTTCTCTTCCTGAGAGTTGACTTTTGGCAATTTTTGCTCATTTTTGCCTACTTTTCAACTTCCTTTTAGATGGTGGACCACATCCCACATGATGGGGTTCCCCAAGAGTAGAGGATGAGCCTGACATCATGCCATTGCTGCCGAGGATCTGGCCCTTCGACCCAGAGAGGTATCACCCTCAGGAGCACGTACTACCACCGAGTATTGTTTGTCACTTTACAGACTTTGCACGGCGCGCACCCACGGACCTGCTACTACGGGAGCCAAAATCCCACCTGTCCCATGACGCACCCGGGGTATGCATTGTACTTTTACATTTTCTGCAATGTACTTTACATTTCTCATATAATTTGTATTTTTGGCACTATAGTCCGCTTATGATGCACACAGCTTACACACAGTCTTCCTGCTCATTCTGCATACAGCTCATACATAGCATTCTGTTCATTCTGCACACAGCTCATACACAAGATTCTGTTCATTCAGCACACAGCTCATACATAACATTCTGTCAATTCTGCACACAACTTATACACAGCATTCTGTTCATTCTGCATACAGGTGGCCTCTCGCTTCACTCGAGGGTATGGATCGACCTTTGCGAGAGAGTGGTACTCAGACCTCCTAGACGACGTCCGACATATCATTGACGAGGCATGCTTCGGCCTATTCTGCACAGGGCTCTTGTATTTGACAGCGAGCAGGACCGCTTTGGGTGCATTAGTAGAGAGGTGGTGGGACACCACCAACTCTTTCAACTTTTTTGCCATTGGGGACATGACGATGACCCCATATGATTTCTCTATGCTGATAGGCCTCAATGTGGGAGGTCAGCCGATTCCGTATGACCCAGACATGGGGGAGTGGGAGGCAGCCTGGATCTACCTGTTGGGAGCACACCCACCCATCTTCCGATCCGGCACAGTCGGGTACACATGGTTCTCGGACCGCTTCAAAGGGACCAAGCCTGCGACTGTTGAGGGCATAGAGCAGTATGCCCGTGGATTCTTGATGTACCTCTTCGGCACCACACTGTTTGCCGACAGGTCGAACACGGTCGAGCTATACCTTCTGATCGCCCTGGTAGACCTGTCTCAGGTCCAACATTATGATTGGGGCGGCGCTGGCCTTGCCACCCTCTATTGCTATATGAGTTCAATCTCCTGCAGAAGCAGGACAAGAGTAGGTGGCTATTGGAGAGCCTGGGAGGTATGCTTTACTTTCCAGCTTTACAATTCCTGCTATGCTTTCTGCTTTGCATTTTCTGTATATTGCACACATCACACATTTATACACCGTGTACACGGTACACTTTTTGCTCTACATTTACACTTTCTGTACATGGTGATTCACACCTTGCTCACTACATTTCCTGTATTTGCTGCACTCCGCATCACACACATGCTCTGTTTTCTACATCATCTGTGCATTCTGTATTCTCCCTACCATTATCTCGCCTTTCCACAGTTATGGATGTACGCCTATTTGCCGGCGCTAGCTCCTGAGCTTGAGGTCGAGACACTTCATGAGGTCTCTTACTCAAACCGATATGACGGGAGATGCCTGCTAAGGCCCCGGGAGACCCTACTATATCTCCGGCATTACTTCGACACGGTGCGGACGACCGAGGTAATCCAAAACTCTCAGTTCTTTATGCTTTCAGCTTCAAGTCATTTTGCATATCTAATGGTAACTAATCAATTCATGCACTTGCTATTTGCAGATCACTTGGCAACCTTGGATAGTGATGCCAGGGTTCTCTCGGTTCCAGTTTGCCGGGGCATGGGCCGCCTCCCGGTACCGGATCTTGTTTGAGCGACCGATTGGTAGAGCCTGGTTTCTCGGAGAGCGCTTCATGCGCTAGACACTGGGCCTTCCCCTTCAGAGAGTCCCTTCATCGCCTCCACCATACATGCACCCTACAGAGAGTCTCTCCCCCCCAGGAGGCTAGCGACCTCATGTAGGGTGCTGACGCGAACCTTTTCCTTGAGGAGGGGGAGTACACGACATACCTCCATACATTTCTGATGCCCCCATTGATAGGTGTTTGTGTCCCTATGAGGAGAGCTATTGACATTCCCTCATTGAGCAGTGCCCGAGTTATAGATGTTCCCTCGACGAGCAGGGCTAGAGCATCGAGAGGTAGGGCTAGGGGGATGCCTTCCACTAGGCAGTGCGCTGGATGATCATATCCTCCGACAGAGCTGACAGGTTGGCTGTATGTGATACCTTATCAGATTCCACTTGAGCTCCCATTGCCCGATCATCGATATGTCAAGGGCTTCTGACTCAGCACCGGTATGCATTACAGCTTTCATTTATCACTCAGATACTTAAACATTCATTCATTCACTGATGATTTCAACTTGCACCTGTAGCCTTCCACAGAGTTTGTCGAGGGGCTACTCGGGGTGATGGCCTCCTTTGAGAGCACGATCTTGAGAAGAGAGACCATGCTTAGCTTCCATGGGATCTAGGTAAATTTTCAATTTTTCATGCATTGCCATACTTTTGCTGATATACCGAAACTGAACACTTCATTGCACTGATTCGCTGTATGCATAGATTACATCTGACACGACATACTGCATGCACACATTGTATCTGACTTCCGCACATACTCTTCATACTGTATTTGTACTTGATACTTGCTGATAAATTCAAAATGTCTTTTTAGGTCACACCCTTGCAGACAAGACCCTCTGAGCCTTCTCGAGCAGCAGAGAGAGAGGTTTTGACACGCAGCCGAGGGAGACGTCGGGTGCCTGTCAGTCGTGATGACGAGTCTAGTTGGGAGGAGGAGCCAGCAAGCCCTCAGTCAGAGTCATCCGAGGGTGGAGGTGACGGCACCGGCTCAGGTTCTAAGGGTGGTGACGATGCCGAGGAGGGCTCGGAGGGCGGGAGCGGAGGCAGCTCTAGTTCACATAGCAGTGCCGACGACGACAGTGCTCCAGAGCCCACTCGGTCGGGGAAGAAGGTGAAGAGGGCCTCTTGAGCTTGAGATAGCCAGCACCGATGTAGAAGTTTTTACTTTATTTCTGTTTTTGCTAGTAGTTTTAGCATATTGTACAGCCTTAGGCAGTTTTATTTTCTTCAAAACTTTGTACTTTTTGTAAAGAGAAACCATGATGGAATGAAAACAGCTTTTTGATAAAAAAAAAGTGTTGCATTTGTATTCCTACGCATCGCATCGCACCATTTTTCATAAAAATGGGATTGATGGAAATCAAACATTTGTTTATTGCAAAGTTAGGTAGTAAAATGACACAACAAACAAAACAAAACAACTTAAAGAACAACTTGATAAGAAAAACAACGACTTGGTAAACAAATGCAGCACCATAAGTAAAACAACTACTCGATGAATGAAGCAAATTCAACAAAAAGAGTAAAACCGAACAAGAGAACACATCTGAAACAGAACAAGACACAAATTTCTAGCACTTCAACCACTTCAGGAGGATCAGAGGCTGCTTGCTGGAGAGAGGGAGTGGCTGTCAGCCACTTAAGGTGGCTGTAGGCCACTTAGAGGATGTGTCGGCCACTTAAAGGGGCCGGTCGGCCAGTTGGGATGGCCTGTCGGCTACTTGAACTGGCCGGTCGGCCAGTGAGGCCAGGAACCTCCAGATTTTCGCCACTTGTCTTCCACTCACCCCTTATTTTCTATAAAGGTTCCAGCCTCGTGGTTCCTTCATTTCTTGTCCAAAACTTCACAAATTGGATTGCAAATTTGGATGGCTCGGAAAAGTTAAATTTTCGGGGTTTCGGAATAAATGCACTATTCACGCTGAGCCGCACCCCACTGCGTTTTCCATTCCTCCATGCCGTGCCTAGGTGTTGGAATCTGGTAACTCATGTTTTTAGCTTTGGCGGACAAGAGTGTAGACGTCCCCGAACGGGGGCCTCGCTACACTACAGTTCAGACTCCCTGTTTTTTTTGCGGTTCTAAATCTGAACCAAAGAGTCCAACTCTGGCAAATCGTTTTGAAGAAAAATTGATTTTTTGAAAAGTAGTGCCAAACATGGACTGCTTTGCCAGATTACAGAGTCGCCACCTATATATTTTTAAAATGGAAAATTTAGGAAACCCTGACTCGGTGCCAAAGGCCACATGTCCGTCAAAACCAAAGTAGTCTTGGCTTGGGAGCTTGGGTACGATCGGGGAAGGTCAGCTATGAGCACCCCCTTTCGCCCGGTCCGAAGACCGGCCTCTACTAACCGTGATATCCGATTTTGAAAACATTACATGTTCTTATTCCAGTTATTAGCCTAGAATTACTACGTTATGCGCATAGCAAACAAGTATAGACTAGATTGCCTAATTTGGAAACAAACATTGCATATCTGTTCGTTTTGAAAACAGTTCGAATTTGCTACCCGCAAGTAGGCTAAAACACGGATTTCAATGAGTTTTCCAACTCAAGCAACCCAACCTTCACCCACAGGCATTCAAACAGTTTATCTTACATAAGCACTTAGCCGCATGGTAAGCATACTGCCATGTTAACATTCACACGCATGCGATATGCTAAAGCATAAATACTTACATCGTACTCCGTGCCAAAACAAGAAACTAGTTAGCAGACATGCATGTCCCTAATTCATGTTAAATGGCTAATGCAACGCATACAGAGTGCAATTTAGAGTAGGCTCGGCTAACCCTAAAGATGGCATGTGAAATGCACTTTATTCGGTGCACGTATTCAATTTGGAATTGAAAATACAATGCAGTTTGCGTGATGTACCGAGCCCGGTGCATGTAAACAAATGCATGGATGTACGCATGCATTGCATAAGGTATGCTAATTTAAACGTGCCCTAATACTAACCATCAAAAGCAGGTAAATAAAAGGGAAGAAAGAAGTGGGGGTTGGAAGACATACACACCACTTACCCACACTTATTACAGATATGCCCTCGCTCGGAGGGACCGAATAAATAATACAAATAATTAACTACGCAAGCTAATTAAATATTACAAATAGCCTATTAAATTAATTAAACGAATTAACTAATTTAATTAAAATAATAAACCGCCTCGGGAAGAGGGCCAGATGCAGCGCACGCTCGGGACTTGCTCGGAATCGCATAGCCATGCCTAGTCTGCCTCTGTTTTCCCTGCTCTGCCATTCTGAAAACTTCCAAAGTCTCAGAACTACTTCTCAGGGCACTGGGGGATATCACCGGCTGAGGGGAAACACCACCGGCTGAAGTATGTGGCCACCGGCACAAAAAGAACTCATCGGCTGATGATTGACTGCCGGCCGGCACTTAATGAAGCCGACCGGCACTGAATGTCTGTAGAACCCTTGTAGACCTCTTCACCAAAGATGATGTTGTTGCTTCCTTAAGCTCTAATCCAGCCAAAAACCTCAAGAACAACCTCTTGGAACCTCAGTAGCCAAGAGAAGGTGAAACACTAGGTGCTTGTGTGCAATAATGTGGACTAAAGCACCTAGTGTACAAACAAGAGAGCAAAAGAGAGATAGGATAGATATAGAACTCAAACCCTAAAACCAGAGCTTCTATGAGGTCTTTTCTCTCTAAAATGTCTAACTCTCCAACCCCCGAGCCAAGAAGACAAGGCCTCCTCTTATAGAGGAGGCAATCTTGTAAGCTTAGCAACTAAGCAAACAAGAGACTCATCCCTCCATACACGTGTATGGAGGGGAAGCAAGTGCTATACAGCTGTTTCAAAATATCTCAAAAAGCAAGCAACAAGAGGTCAATTTGGGCAAAAATGTCATTTTTCCAAAAAAGAGTGCCGACCGGCAACAAATAGTGCCAACCGGCAATATACATTGCCGGTGGCAACACAAAACCAGCCGGTGGCCTCTAGCCACTGCCGGTGGTGCAAGGGGATGTCTCACAAGGCATCCTCTGCCTTTCCAAGGCAAAACACAAGTGTTTGGTGTAAAACCAGACACAAACAGTCGAGTTCGGGGATCCTGAGGCAAGGCGCGTAGCCGAGAACTCCGGGAACTCCAAACGAACACAAACATGGATGATCACCGGGTGTTGAAGCGGTGACGTCCAGGTCTTGAGGACGGTCAAAAATGGGGTGTCTACAGTTGCCCCTCTTTAACAGAACTCGGAAGTCATAACAATGACGGGAGTGAATGTCAAAGCCCAGAGACGACCCATTTTTGACAAGGCCGAAGATTTGGACAAACATACAAAGCGCAAATGGTTGAACTCGCAAGCTGCCTACGTATCCCTTTAGGAATCAAACCAGCGTAGTTCAGGCACAGGCATACAAGCTACAGATAAGGTATGCGCCCGTAGGCGGAGGCAAGATGCAACTGATGATGCAAAAGGCCGAGCATAACTTATGATCATGCAAAGAAAGCTGTAATGAAGCACACATGCGACAGTTATAAGCTAGCATGCACCAAACTACACTATAATGCAGAAAGGATGTAAGAGAATTATGCAATTCTCAATACGTCTCACTCGGAGGATACAATACCTGTGCGGCTCGTCCGGTTGCACCGGCCTCAAATGAGCCGTACATACAATATCGTGCCTGCAAAGAAAGCAAACTTAACAGGTGCAATATTGTTAGCAATATGCATGACAATGCAGAAATGAATGCCAAATGATGTGCAATATATACAAAACAATGTATGAATAATGCAACTAATATGCAATGCAATTGAAACTATATGCAGAGCAATTTGAATCACGATTCAATCGTGAGCGATTCGAAACCACACAAATATCAAATAGGTTGATGGAAGTAACAAGTCCGTCTACCATAGAAAAGGTGCCGCTACCCTCAAACCAACATACCAACGTGGAATAGGCGCGTAGACATGCAGAACTATGAGTGATGCAGACGGACACAAGAACAAGTATTGGGTGGAATGACATAAGTGGGGTGACGACCCGCTGAGGAAAGAACAATGATCCCAATGCCGGATGCAACAATTACACTACAATGCAATAGAAATGGATATGGCGTGTAGCCAAAACCGTATTTTGCCTAGGAAAGGCATGTACACGTACAAGCCATGTCTAACACAGAAATGGTGCCGCAACCCTCAAACCAACATACCAGCGTGGAATAGGCGCGTACACATGCAGAACTGTGCTTCGATGTGAAAAGTAAGGGCACATACCAGACCAAGCTCAACAAGGAAAGGCGCAAGCCATAGATGGAGGATGATGCAATAAATGCATGCAAGCTACAATGCAATGGAAATGGATACAACGAATATGGCACGCGGGCCAAACCAAATCTCGCCTAGGAAAGGCATGTACACGTACATGCCATGTCTAGCACAGAAAAGGTGCCGCAACCCTCAAACCAACATACCAACATGGAATAGGCGCGTACACATGCAGAACTATGTTTTGACGTGAAAAGTAAGGGCACATACTAGACCAAGCTCAACAAGGAAAGGCGCAAGCCATAGATGGAGGGTGATGCAGTGGATGCATGCAACTACAATGCAATGGAAATGGATATTTACAGAAAATGCATGACATATGCACTATATTACAATGATGATGCATGACATATGCACGTTTTTTGAAATGCATGACATATGCACTATATACGATGATGCATGACATATGCATGTTTTTTTTTGTTTTTTGAAATGCATGACATATGCAATATTTAGAAATGATGCATGACATATGCAGTATTTACAATGATGCATGACATATGCAGGTGTTTTTGTTTTTGGATTTTTTTTTAAAAATGCATGACATATGCAGTATTTACAAATGATGCATGACAATGCACTATGATGCAACGACTATGATTGCAGCTTTCCCTATCTTACCAACAGGGCGATATACTAGGTTGGTTCAGTATCCAGAATTGAGGCGTAGACACGCCGCCTCAACCTATGGGGCTTGCATATAGATTTCAAGCCGAGGGTACACCCCCTGGGTATTTAAACCAGACTTTAGTCTCGGAAATCCCGAACCTTTGTGTTCTAGGCATAAGCCGTTCGAACTCTAGTTTGCACCGTCCCAGTTGGTCTTCTAGGAACTCACCAAGAAAGCAGGCGGTGGCTTTACCAATCGAAAAGTCGTTCGGGCACGACAAACGCCAAAGGAATTGCACCTTCAGAGGATTTAAGGTCTCCTAGACCGTGATGCACAGAGCAATGTGATGCGCAAAAAAAAGTGCAATTGAATGCATGTAAAATGCAATGAGATGCGCAGAATAGCGCGATGGAATGCATGCGAAATGCAATGAGATGCGCTAAACCGTGCGAATGATATACAATGCACTAACAAGTGCCGATGAGGCGCACAAGATAGCGCGAATGGGACACAATGCACAAGCTAATGCGATGCGCTAAACAGTGTGATGCGTTCAGACAACGCGAATGAAGGTCTTGCACCTCCTAAGGATTTAAGGTCTCCTAGACCGTGCGTGTTTAAGGTCTCACCAGACCGGAACGCAACAATTATACAACACTTTAAGCGAATGCAATGCAAGCGAGTAAACTCGAACCAAACTACATCTCATGCAGCAAGGATTAAGAGACTTAAGCAATTCTCACGGCGCCTATGCGGAGAAGGCTAAAAGCGACTACCGAGAACACTCGGAGTCTCAAACACAACGTCTCTCTGCGTATCGTACACAGGAGAGGAAAGAGCAACACTTCTCAACGTAGTACACGCGAGAGAAGAAAGGGAAAAAGCAAAAAGAAACCTCTCAGCGTAGTACACGTGAGAGAGGAAAGACAAAAGGCCCCTCAGCGTAGTACACGCGAGAGGGGAAAGACAAAAAGAAAAAAAGAAACCTCTCAGTGTAGTACACGCGAGAGAGGAAAGGGAAAAAGAAAAAAGAAACCTCTCAGCGTAGTACACGCGAGAGAGGAAAGACAAAAGGCCTCTCAGCGTAGTACACGCGAGAGAGGAAAGGGAAAAGGCCTCTCAGTGTAGTACACACGAGAGAGGAAAGGAAAAAAAAAGAAAGAAAAAAAAAGAAACCTCTCAGCGTAGTACACGCGAGAGAGGGAAGGGAAAAAGCAAAAAGAACCCTCTCAGCGTAGTACACGCGAGAGGGGGGGAGTGCGAGACAACACACATGGGACACGCATGCCAATGCAAATGAGACACGCATGCCGATGCAAATGGGGCAAATGAGACGCGCGTGCCTCATAAGAATGGAAGATGGAGTGCAATGAGGTACGTGTGCCTCAAAGGATGGAAAATGGAGTGCAATGAGGTATGCGTGCCTCAAAGGATGGAAAATGAAACCAATGAGGTACGCGTGCCTCAAAGGGGATGCAGAACAATGCAAGTGTGACACGCATGCCACACGAAATACAAACAATGCAAGTGTGACATGCATGCCACATGAAATGTAAGTCAAGGCAAGTGAACTCGAGTGTGCGACAACACACATTTTCTTTTGAAATGCGTGATAATGCAAAACAAAGAGATGCACGACAACACGCATGATGTGCGAGGCAACGTATGTATTGAGGTACATGACAACGTGTGAAGACGCTTGTAATAAAATGCATGATAATGCATGACGGCGCAATGCAACGCACCGACCAGTGTGATGAATGTATGCAATGCACACGGGGCAACTTTTGAACCTTATAAAAACCAAAAGGATACAAAAGGATACATCTTTGCATGAATTTGAGCGCCGCGCGCGGAAGACATGATCCGAAGTCAAGACGGAGGCCGGTTGAGCATCGAAAATGCACCGTTTTGCACTGTTTTGAACAACAAAGGCCCTGAACCACACTTTTAACCCAAACAAAGGTGTAGGAGGCTTGGAAACCACTTAGGAAGGGCACCGGATGCCCACCGGAAGTCAGGGAACATCACCGGCCGTCCATCGGCACTAAAAGAAATCCATCGGCAAACTATTGTGCCGACCGGCAAAGAGTGTGGCCGACCGGCACAAAATTTCTGTGTCGGGGCAGTTTTGGTATTTCGCTACGGCTGTTTTAAAATAGGGCCTCCAACCCTATTCTTTTCACTTCTCCTTAGTCGAAAATCCCTCCCCCTTCTCTCTAGAATATTTTCGGCCTTCGATTCTTGCATTTTCCCGCGTTTTAGGCTCGATTTCGTCGTTCGATTCGCGAACACCTTCGCGTTTTGCACATTTTCGACCGATCAAAATTTCATTTCGGCACATCCTTTGCCATTTTCATCTTTTCGGGACTTGTTCCCCTCGATCTCTTCTCGATACTCGTGCCTTTTCACATTCCGACCTTCCCGGCCTTTTCCGACCCTCTCGGGGTTGACTTTTCGGTTGACCCTTCACATTCTCACCCGATTTTCCATTTTCCGGTCATTTTTCATTCTCTTCCCGATGGCAGACAACCTTTCGCAGGGTGGACCCCCTCCAGAGATTGAGATGGACCCCGAAGTGGATCTCGTGCCACTTCGCATCCGCCCATTCGACCCAGAGACCTACAGGCCTGCAGTCCATGTGATGCTCCCGGACGGACTTCGCCAGTTTCGGAGCTTCGAGAGGGCCGTGGCACGCGAGCTTCTCCTTCGCGAGCCTACCTCCCACCTGTCTTTCGGCGCTTCCGAGGTAACTTTCTTTCCCCGGTTTAATTTTCCGCAATGTAGAACATTTAACTGCCATAGCTGCCTGTGTTCTCTAACTGCTTAATTCTGATATACTGTATACTGTAGTTGATTGTAGATAGACTTACCACTGATATTTGTTCAAAACTGACACGTGCACACACACTGCACTAGCCCCGAACCACCTGAATACATGGCGCACACTGTATTTCACTGTTATGCTCACTGGCACGCGATATTTGCTTGAATCTGAAAACATGCTGCATGCTGTATTTATACTGAACCATTCAAACATGCTGACACATCAGACGTTGTAGTTCATCTACTAGCACACTGTAACCCAATATCTGCTTGAATCTAAAAAATGTGCACACATGCACCATATCTGTATGCTGATCCTCACTGCATCTTGAATATTGCTTCGCAATTGCTGTTTTTGATTACAGGGAGACTCCCATACCATCCGTGGGTATGGGAACGTCGTTGCTCGGGATTGGTATCTGGAGCTCCCCGGTGCAGTCCGTCAGATCATCGATGAGGCAGGTTTCGGCATCTTTTGCAGGGGGCGCTCCCGACTCACTACCTGCAGGCCTTTGCTTGCCGCTTTAGTGGAGAGGTGGTGGGATACCACCAACTCCTTCCACTTTCATCAAGGGGGACATGACGATGACCCCTTATGACTTCGATGCCATCGCATCGGTAGGGGTGATCCGATCCTTTTTGACACAGACATGGGTGAGTGGGACGCCGCCCAGTTGTACCTGCTCGGCACTCAGCCACCCCTTGCTCGGGCAGGCTTTGTTCGATATTCCTGGTTCGAGAGCCAGTTTAGGGTTCAGCCACCCTTGACGGAGGAGCCGCAGATGACCCCGGAGGAGGTAGACCAGTACGCACGGGGCTTCATTATGTTCTTGCTCGGGACGACTCTCTTCGCCGACCGGGCGAACACCGTGCCTCTATGTCTATTGAGTGCACTGGTGGACGTCAGGCAGATCCGCCACTACGACTGGGGTGGTGCAGGCTTGGCCACTTTGTACGGCTACATGAGCTCTTCTTCCCGCCTTAGCGGACAGCTTCTTGGCGGCTACTGGCGAGCTTGGGAGGTATATCTTCTTTCCCTTTTACATTGCTTCGCTTTACGCTTTCTATATGTACTGCAGACACCGCACACAATCGTAGTTCCGCTTTTACATCGGTCAGATATCGTATACACTCGCACACACATACCGCTTTACATCGATCAGATATCGTGTACACTCGGCACATACATACTCTGCCTTACACTGTACAACACACGGTTTTGCTATCTTTGCATTATTCTGTATTCTGCTTTTATCTGATAAGCACACTGATATTTGCTCTGTAGTTGTGGGTGTACGCCTACTTTCCCAGGCTTGCCCTAGTACCTGACGTGGAGATCGCACTAGATGTCCCCTTTTCTCACCGCTTCGATGTGAGGTGCGCTCGGAGACCTCGGGAGACTTTTATCTTCTTCCGCCGTTATTTCGACACTATCACTGCCGCGGAGGTATGTTCCACTTTAAAGTTTGTTTAAGCTTTGCTTTACACTGTATTTTCGATAATAGACAGATAACAAACTGCATTTGTATCTGCAGATCACTTGGCGGCCTTGGGCTCTGTTGCCAGCCGTGGTGAGGGATCACTATGAGAGCGCGGCAGAGACTTCCCGCCGTCGGATTTGTTGGAGGGCCCGGTTTGTCGAGCCTGGTACCTGGGTGAGCGTTTCTTGCGTCAGACCCTGGGTTTACCGGAGCAGATAGTTCCGGGTCCTCCTCCTGCACATATGAGGCACACGGAGGGATTCTTCCTCGAGCACCTGCAGGAGTATACTGCTGGCTGGAGTGAGGAGCGCCACAGAGGCGAGGGCGACTACGCCGAGTACGTTCAGACTTATATCATGCGACCCTTGAGTAGTGGTCGATGAGTTGAGAGGGAGAGGCCAGCGGCATCGGTAGCTGGGACAAGAGCGGGGGCGGGAGCGTCGAGGGCGGCCCGAGTTCATGGCGGGAGTGGAGTTCGGAGAGGACAGGGAGTTAGTTGGCCAGCACTTCCCTCCACGATGGCATGCCGAGGGCCGGGTGGGGAGACTTATTAGATCCCCATCGCCCCTCCTCCGGCTAGTCACGAGTTGGTTGGATTCCACGGCTTGCCTCCGGTATGTACTACCACATTTTGCATCTTGCATTGATCATTTGATTTCATATCATATTCCGTAGAATACTGATGTATCTAACATTTTTGCAGGCTTCCCCCGAGTACACCCGGCAGGCGTTGGAGTTGAGTGCCTCCTTGATGGGGATGCTACATCGGACCTTTGAGCTCCTGGCCTTCTACGGTATCCTGGTATGTTCTCCTGACCACAGCCTCACACTATACACTGTTTACACAATCTGATGCACAATACAACAAAACTTGACATACAATCGTTCCGGCACTTGACAGATTGTACTCATATATCTTGCATTACGCAGACGGCATATCGCTTCACGGCATCCACACTTCAGTACTCATACTGCGTGCATTACTGCGGTATCTTTCACGGCATCCACACACTGTATTCATACACTGCATTCTGCACTGGTATACTGCTCACGGCTTACTTAGTATACTGATACGTCTGCAATTCATGTTTTTCTTTCTTCCCCTCTTTCTTTTTTAGGTCCCGTTCTCGATGCCTGCTACAGGGAGTGCTCCGGCTGGGCCTTCTATTCCTGCTCGAGGAGGGAGAGGAGGCACTATAGGTCCTCGTACCAGGGGAGGGCATGCTCATGTCGGGATTAGCTCTCGGGCACCTGCTCCTGATGCCGATGATGATGAGTCCGAGTCCGAGGCGGAGGTAGAGGCAGAGGCTGAGGCAGGGTCATCTGAGGAGGAGACCGGAGACGGTTCAGGCTCGGATTCAGATGATGGTGCCGACGACGATGCTCCTGGGATCGTGCCCAGGAAGAGGGCGAGGACAGACCCTCAGGCCTGAGACCACTGATGCTGTTGCAGATTTTTGCTATTTTTCTCCTTTCTGTACTTTTCTTTCTTTTGTTGGTAGTTGGATTACCTTGTATTGCCGCAGGCATGTTTTTGTTTTCTTCAAAACTATGTACTTGAAAAGGATGATATGAAATGAAACAAACTTTTGTCTAAAAGATGTTACATTTGCGTATTTCATACTTTGTACCGCATTGCATCATATTACACCTCAAATGTGCATGATATTGACTCGTTGTCTGAAAATTGAGCAATTGTACTGTGATCATCAGATAACAAACAATTAACAGCAAAACAACTCAAACAAATCACTGCTCAAACTGAAATACACAACCCACACTCTACTGGGGATTGATCTGCATACAACCCATAACACAACACTCGGTTCATTCTGCCCACAGCAAACCCTGAACAAACAGCCCAATCTGACAAGACGGACCACGAAAGCTGAAACGGTTGAAGTTGAAACACACTTGGATGTCCCAAATTTTTCCTTTTCTTTTCCTGCCTCGCATGAATGTAGAGAATGGCACAGCACTCTGAGCACAAACGATTTTGAAAAAGAGTTTCACGACCGGGGTATCGAGCCTACCACAAACACTGCGAGACAGACTCAAACAAAGGGACAAAAGGCACACGACCGGAAATAATAAGACACGCTCGGAAAAGACTCAAAGCCAAAAGTTGAGACCGACAAATCAAAAGACACGACGCACGGACGTATTTACAAAAAGGCCTCAGATCTCGAGGACCCAGTTCCTCCGGGTATTATTTCCCACTCTTTCTGATTTGTGATACTCACGTCACTCGGCCCACAGGCTCGGTTTTTTTTTCTCTAAAACACCCTTTTCTTACTTTTCCCTCAACTCACTCATCTCTATTCTTTATCCTCTCATTTTTTCATCCCTCCCAGAGTGGTTGATAGGTAAACGAGAGGTTGTGGGTTCACGCCCAACACCGTTAGCTCACGGTTATTTCTTCTGGTGAATAGGGTGCCCTCTTGGCAAACATGTTAGCGGGGGAAAGATAGAAGACCTGACTCAATAGTGCTCCTAGTTCGTCACTTTGACCATTTTTTATGTTTTCTAAAACAGTTTTGATCAAAAATGAGAATTGGATTAACACACTTATTCGATTTTTGATTTGAAAATCATGCAAGTCAGGCTGTGAGCACTGAAAATTCTCCTTTTTGGGTCCAAACATGGTCCAATTTTGGAAAATGAAATATTTTTTGAGAAAATAATCAACTTTAGTAAAAATTTTCAAAAACTACTTTTGCAAACAGCCGATGCTCGACGAGCACAGAACTCACCCTTGAGATGCGCGAACTTGGATCGGAGGCAATGGGAAAATTGCCCCTTGCTTAAAGGGGGATAAGGCAACGGAAAGTTGCCCCTGGTTTAGACGGCAACTTAGGGCAACTTATGGCAATGCATGGCAACGGAAAGTTGCCCCTTGTTTGGATGATGTCGCGGCATGCTGTAAGCCAGTCCTTGTTGATGACGATCGGACTCTCAGACGCGGAGGAGACGAGGGCGGTCTGAATCAATATATGGACATAATCACCTGGAAGGTGTTGGTGGTTGGGCTTCAAGAGGAAGTTGATCACGTAGTTCCAGCCGTTGTGATCGAGACATTGGATTTGGAGGAGATACAAGTGATCAAAACCATGACATGGACTGAGACGCTATGGAAGCGTTGGGGGCTGGACTTCAAGATGAAGTTGCCTACGTATCCCAAACATGGGAATCAAGCCTTACGTAGTTCCGGTTAAGGTACACTCGGGTATTTTAACCTTCACTGTTTAGGCTCTAATTTTTGCCAAGGCGCCTGTTGCAGTTTTTCGACCTTGCGAGCTTCTTTTCTTTTCTTTGCATTCTATTTTTTTCTCTTTTTTTCATTTTTTTTCTTTCTCCTTTTTTGTTTTCTTCTTTTTTGCATTTCTTCTTCTTTTTTTTTTTTGTTTTCTTTCTCTTTTTTGTATCTTTTGTATTTTGTATTTTTGCTTTGCTCTAACTTTTGCCTGAGTCGCCCTTCCGGGTTTTCGGCCCAGCGAGCCTCTCAAAGGGAAAAAGTGTAGCAATCCCATGCCAAATGGTTTTGAGATTGAAGCCTCTCCGTATCCAAGAGAGTGATTGTGGTGTTGATTTGCAGAAGAATCCCTCATTGTTGTTTCATGAGCCTTGCCTGGTGGGATCTGATCTTCTTGATCTGACTTTGATGCCTCTTGCTCGAGGGCTGCTTCGAATTGGGCCACACAGGCCTCACACGGCAGTTAACTGTTTTGAATGGACTCCAGGTTGCAACAGATAAATTGAATCTTGAGGCTGAGTGCGATCCTAGGCTGCACAATCTCAAGAGCGATTCCACACAGGTCTTCGCAAGACTGCGCAAAACATTTTGTTTTTGAAAGTTTTTACGAAAGCGACAAATCGCTCGCGCTGAAGATAGTGTGGAACCACCGATCAGCCAGTGGTCCTTCTCAAGACTCACCGACAAGTATGATTTCATTCATTAAAAGCTTAACATGCCTCTCTTTTTCTCAAAATGATCAAAGTTTTGCAAAACCCGAGGAATTCCTTCCTCTTCGTTTTCATCACCGCAATGTTCGAAAAGGGTTTTTATGAAAAGCTTAGGTCATTACAACTATGTTCAAGGCACAAGAGAGCAAAGGTATGCAATCGCTGCTCCATTCACATCCTCTGGCACGGCTGACTCAAATAGCAACAAGTACAGAACGTGATTGCCACAGCTGTTTCATTCAGATTTGTTGGTATAACTGGCTTCTCGGCGGAAACAGACTCAAAAAGCAAAAACAACTGTTTATAAGACAAAACGGTGTTTGAGGCAACAACCCCGAAATCACCTGGTATACTATACAAGAGGGACTGACTCATTACAACAAGACAGACCCTGTAAGCAAAAAGACTGACTCAATACAGAGAGACAAACTCAAAACAAAACAAAAGACTGACTCGACACCCAAGTCAGGATTTACAAAACTAGCGTTGGCAGATGCTCAAAAATGCGTGCAAACGCCACATCCAAAATGTACCAGACACTGCCCGCAGGCAGTTCACCTTCTGATTACATACTCGCAGTATCTGTGTCCTCAAAATCCAACAATTGGGTGGTGACGGACTTTGCTGAGGTAGGCGGGAGGATAACCTCGTTGTCAATCAAATCTTGCACCTCATGACGGAGGCGGAAGCAATTATCAGTGGGATGGCCGGTTTGCTGGTGGTACGCACAGTACAGAGAAGCATCATGTGTGGCAGGAAGATTCTTCGGTAGGGGTCGGGGCTCCAAGGGTTTAAGATGCCCCTTTTTGGTCAAAATCAACAGTGCCCTAGACAAAGGCATGTAGAGAGGATGGAAGACCCTATGCCCTCGGGGCAGGTATTTTGGAGCCTGAGCACTCTTGCTAGGTGCGCTAGCGAACGGATCGGCGAGTGCGGCCTTGGATTTCTGATCCTTTCCGGATGCAAGGTTGGGAGCGGGAAGAACTGTCTTGGCATGACGGGGCCTATCCTGATTCTCTGATTGATTGGAACTACCCTCAGGCGGAGTGGGGAAAGCGTCCTCCACAGCTTTTGACACAACTGCGGATATCTGTTGCTTGTTCATCCCCCCGGCTTTCATAGCCTCGACTGCCCACAGCAGTTGTTCGATGGGGTTGGCATCTGTCTTCATCTTGCCTTTGTCTCTGGCCTCAGCCTGATCTAGAGTTTGGTTTGATGCGCCATTGCCATAGCTGGAGGCCATCTCCGGTTGGCTGAGTTCTATTACAATGCGTCCCAATAGCGGGGGTTCCTGGGGTATAAAGCCTCCCAAGATATGGTGCGGTATGCAAACAGACACCCCATAGGCGAGATCCGCCACGGATCTTTGAAGATCACCTATCATTCCCATTAGTTCAAATGTGGTAGGTTCGCGAGCCTGATATAGTTGAGGGGTCCAAATTGGATGCGCGGCAGGCGACCTAGGTGGATGCGGCATGTCAACAGCAGTCTCAACCTGCGGGGTAATTCCTTGACTCAACGCGTCATTATGACCACGATTTCTTTCTTTCTGCGTCATGCTCGACCGCCTCGGCAAGGAGAAGAAACTAGCTTTTTGGATCGACCTCTGAATCTCTCGAATCGAACGGAAAACAAGATTTCAAATTTCAAAGCAGATCAAACACGGTGTAGCCGACAACCGCATTTCTACTACTGATCACTGTTCCCCAAAATTACTGTTCAAAACTGAACTGATACCCGCAGACACAACTGATTCTCAACAATACCCGCAGACATAACTGATTCTCAACAATACTGATACTAGTGCCCTCAGGCCTGATGCTCAAACTTTGCAAACTGATATATGCGTTCCCTGCAGAGATACACTCTAAAAGCACATAGCAGATAAATGAGAGCCAATACACCCCTATGTTGGGGTAGGGTTTCCCTGTCCTATTTTGTCAGGAGCTAGGGTTTCACTATGCATGCAGCGGTTTCAAACAACCTATATCGGGTAAGCAACCTGTCCTAGTTTGGAATGGTCACTATGGATTTCGATATGCACTAGGTCGAATGGTCAAAAGGGTGCCCCGGTAAAACCGGGGTTTGTGTTCTATATCGGCAGAGCTCGCAACCGTCACCTTATGGACATGCCTTGACAAGACAAGCCTCCAAAGAAACCGCCAGAATAGCAGATGGCCAACACGGTGTCTTAGGCGCCAATGCACATGCAATGCAAAGAAACACATAAGTGTAGTCAAAACAGATATCATGAGTTCGAGTCAAGCTCTAAAATCCTCAAAGAGTCGCCAGAATCGAGACGCGTCCGAGCAGGGGGCCTCGCTACGCTACAGTTCGGACTTCCTGTTTTTGTTGCGGTTCTAAATCTGAACCAAAGAGTCCAACTCTGGCAAATCGTTTTGAAGAAAAACTGATTTTTTGAAAAGTAGTGCCAAACATGGACTGCTTTGCCAGATTACAGAGTCGCCACCTAAATATTTTTAAAATGGGAAATTTAGGAAACCCTGACTCGGTGCCAAAGGCCACGTGTCCGTCATAACCAAAGTAGTCTTGGCTCGGGAGCTTGGGTACGATCGGGGAAGGTCAGCTATGAGCACCCACTTTCGCCCGGTCCGAAGACCGGCCTCTACTAACCGTGATATCTGATTTTGAAAACATTACATGTTCTTATTCCAGTTATTAGCCTAGAATTACTACGTTATGCGCACAGCAAACAAGTATAGACTAGATTGCCTAATTTGGAAACAAACATTGCATATCCGTTCGTTTTGAAAACAGTTTGAATTTGCTACCCGCAAGTAGGCTAAAACACGGATTTCAATGAGTTTTCCAACTCAAGCAACCCAACCTTCACCCAAAGGCATTCAAACAGTTTATCTCACATAAGCACTTAGCCGCATGGTAAGCATACTGTCATGTTAACATTCACACGCATGCGATATGCTAAAGCATAAATACTTACATCGTACTCCGTGCCAAAACAAGAAACTAGTTAGCAGACATGCATGTCCCTAATCAATTAAATGGCTAATGCAACGCATATAGAGTGCAATTTAGAGTAGGCTCGGCTAACCCTAAAGATGGCATGTGAAATGCACTTTATTCGGTGCACGTATTCAATTTGGAATTGAAAATACAATGCAGTTTGCGTGATGTACCGAGCCCGGTGCATGTAAACAAATGCGTGGATGCACGCATGCATTGCATAAGGTATGCTAATTTAAACGTGCCCTAATACTAACCATCAAAAGCAGGTAAATAAAAGGGAAGAAAGAAGTGGGGGTTGGAAGACATACACACCACTCACCCACACTTATTACAGATATGCCCTCGCTCGGAGGGACCGAATAAATAATACAAATAATTAACTACGCAAGCTAATTAAATATTACAAATAGCCTATTAAATTAATTAAACGAATTAACTAATTTAATTAAAATAATAAACCGCCTCGGGAAGAGGGCTGGATGCAACAAGACGCCGGACTTCTGTTTAATCGCATACCATGCCTAGTTCGCCTGCTTTTCCTCGCTCGCCATTCGAAAACTTCCAAAGTCTCAGAACTACTTCTCAGGGCACTGGGGGATATCACCGGCTGAGGGGAAACACCACCCGCTGAAGTATGTGCCACTGCACAAAAAGAACTCATCGGTGATGATTGATCGCCAAGACTTAATGAAGCCGACCGCAAGACCTTGAATGTCTGTAGAACCCTTGTAGACCTCTTCACCAAAGATGATGTTGTTGCTTCCTTAAGCTCTAATCCAGCCAAAAACCTCAAGAACAACCTCTTGGAACCTCAGTAGCCAAGAGAAGGTGAAACACTAGGTGCTTGTGTGCAATAATGTGGACTAAAGCACCTAGTGTACAAACAAGAGAGCAAAAGAGAGATAGGATAGATATAGAACTCAAACCCTAAAACTAGAGCTTCTATGAGGTCTTTTCTCTCTAAAATGTCTAACTCTCCAACCCCCGAGCCAAGAAGACAAGGCCTCCTCTTATAGAGGAGGCAATCTTGTAAGCTTAGCAACTAAGCAAACAAGAGACTCATCCCTCCATACACGTGTATAGAGGGGAAGCAAGTGCTATACAGCTGCTTCAAAATATCTCAAAAAGCAACTGAACAGTAGTCGGCTGGGCAAAAATGTCATTTTTCCAAAAAAGAGTGCCGACCGGCAACAAATAGTGCCAACCGGCAATATACATTGCCGGTGGCAACACAAAACCAGCCGGTGGCCTCTAGCCACTGCCGGTGGTGCAAGGGGATGTCTCACAAGGCATCCTCTGCCTTTCCAAGGCAAAACAAAAGTGTTTGGTGTAAAACCAGACACAAACAGTCGAGTTCGGGGATCCTGAGGCAAGGCGCGTAGCCGAGAACTCCGGGAACTCCAACCGAACACAAACATGGATGATCACCGGGTGCTCAAGCGGTGATGTCCAGGTCTTGAGGACGGTCAAAAATGGGGTGTCTACAAAGAGATATGTCCCACTTTTGAAGATTTCCAAGCTTTAATGGAATCTCAGCGCGATGAAGAGATCTTGCCCCAGTTCCGTTTTGGCCACATCCAAGCCTTAAGACGGATGTGTGGGCTTACTTTGCATGATGCTCGGTCTTTGATTCACGATAGAGAGCTGGATATCCCAAGCTTGATTCATCAATTTTCTGACACTGGTGACCGCGACGACCATTTTTGGCAGAGTTTCGATGACACGCCCTCTACTTGTGCATGTTGTCTCATTTCTTGTTTGCCCCTGGCATCGGAGGTTCTAGCGTTCGTTTGATTGAGGTTGCCCAAAGGTTAAAAGAGGGCAAGAGCTGCATTGGCATGACACTAGCCGAAACCTTGATGGGTTTGGATGCCTTCCATCGCCAGGAGACAACCAGATTCGTAGGAGTCCACTACTCTTAATGGTAATGTTTCCCACCCTTCTCACATGTGTCTCACATCACTTGGCCCTCAGGCTCTGTTTTTCTCTCAAAACCCTTTCTCACTTTTTTCTCCACGTGCACCTCTCTATTCTTTAATCTCTTATTTTTCATCCCTCCCTAGATATGGCTCATGGATAAATTGAAAGTAGTGGACTCTTGCCTAGGATATTCAGCCCACGACTATTTCTTCCACTAATGGCTAGTTGATGCCCCAGATGAGGGATGGTGGTGTGAATGGATGTGCACTCGATCTGTTGTTGACATTGCTTGGCGCTGCCCCCGGCTTAATCTGCCAGAGATGAGTTACAACATGTCCCGGCAGCATGGCATTCAGTTGGTTGGCTTGACACACTGTGTCTTCTACTTCCCATTTCGATCCCGGCGCCAATTTGGACATGATCAGACTCGCCCAGAAAAGGGAGTGGAATACCTGGCTTCATATCTGATCAAAGGCTCACATCTAGCTCGATATGCCATAGCATGGAGAACAAGAGAACTTCTGGCCCCCGCTCCTACTTTCAGTTGCACCCTTTCTGACGAGTGCATATCTTGGCTCAATGAAGAGGCTCAGACCGGGCCTACTTTGGCATCAGAGGCTTCCACAAGCTCTAGGAGGGGGTGCAGGAACACCTGACTTATCCATGCCCCGAGTTTATTTGCTTTATTAGTACTTTTAAGTTTTCTTTAAGAATGTAATAAAAAACAACTTCAATTTGTATTCAAGAGTAGGAGAACTCTGTACTAAAATCAATGTAATTGAAGGTTGTGGGTAGTGAAAATTTTTCGTTATGGTCCAGAAATGGTCTAAGTCGTAAAAGGACTAATTTGAACAAAATCAACTTTTATTAAAACTTTTCAAAACCATTTTCGATATGGATCACAACTGGACACACCCGAGATCTATCACTGAGATGTACAACCCTGAATCCCAACAACTGGAAAGTTGCCCCTAGTTTGAATAGCACTGCACTGGAGATCACAACCGAGCTCTTGAATGCAGAATAGACAAAGATGACCAACATGATCACATGGACATAGTTGATTGGGAAGTGTTTATGGCTGGACTTCAGAAAGAAGTTGCCTACGTATCCCGAACATGGGAATCAACCCTTGCGTAGTTTGGTTCGGGTTCACTCGTGTATTAACACTCTCCTTTTATGCTCTAACTTTTTCCAAGGCCCCCCTTTCTGGGTTTTCAACCTTGCGAGCTCAGTTTTTCTTATTTTAAATTTTCTGTGCTATAACTTTTGCCTAGGTTACCCTTTCGGGTTTTTGGCCTAGCAAGCCACTCAGGGATAGTATTTTTTCAACTTGTTTATGTTGATCGGCTGGGAGAACTCTACGCCATCTTGGTTCATAAGCACAACAGCTCCACCCGACCAGATAGACTTGATGATGTAAGGGCCAGTCCAATTAGGTTTGAACTTGCCCCTAGGGTCGTAGATGGGAGCTCGGTTGTCTTTGAGCACTAAATCCCCTTCTTTTAGATTCCCGGACTTAACTTTCTTGTTGAAAGCCCTGGCAATCCTGCGTTGATAACCTTGAATGTGGTACAGTGCTTTCAGTCTTCTTTCATCGAACAACATGAGTTCTTCGAATCTGCTTTGCTACCAATCTGCCTCAGCTATCTGGCACTCAGCCATTACTCGCAACGATGGAACCTCAACTTCGATAGGCAGAACAACCTCCATCCCATAAACCAAGGAATACAAAGTTGCCCTAGTAGAGGTTCAAAATAAAGTCCGGTAGCCCTAAAGAGCAAATGGCAGCTTATCTAGCCAGTCTCTGTAGGTTTCCACCATGTTCTGTAGAATGTGTTTGATGTTCTTGTTGGCGGCCTCAACTGCTCCGTTGGTTTGCGGCCTATATGTGGATGACTTATGAAAAGTCACGTTGTACTTCTCCAACAAGGCTATCACCTTCTTCTTGAAGTGGGAACCATTATCTGAGATGATTTCATTCGGGACCCCATACTGGCAGATAATGTTGTTCTTGATGAACTTAGCAACATGCGACGCCTTCAATACCGCATAGGATTGGGCCTCAACCCACTTTGTAAAGTAGTCTATCGCCACTAGAATGTACTCATGCCCGTTCGACCCCTTTGGAGTAACTGCTCCAATAACGTCAATCCCCCAGACTGAAAACGGCCATGGCGAAGTAATGTTGTACAGCTTCGACGGCGGAATGTTCATGCGATTTGCATGGATCTGACACTTGTGCATCGCCGAACAAAACTAATACAATCCTCCTCCATGGTTGACCAATAATAACCCTGTCTGAGAATTTTTTGGGCTAGCATCACCCTGCTCATGTGCGATCCACACTCTCCTCCATGGATGGCCTCCATTAGGCGCCTAGATTCTTCAGCATCAACACACAGTTTATGCATCCCACGATGACCCCGCTTGTACAGTTTACCCCCGCAGACAATGAACTGAGCAACCATTCTTCGTATCGCCCTCTGGTCTTTGGTGTTTGCCCTTGGTGGATAAGCCTTCTTTTCCAAGAAGTTCCAGGTGTCATAATACCAGGGGTTTTGATCTTGTACCTCATCTATGGCAGCAATCAGCTCGTGGGCTGGCACATACCGTTGTTCAATGATGATTGGATGTATCCGGACTCCCAAAGGGATATCTATCATAGAAGATAGAGTTGATGAAGTGTCTGCAAACCTGTTGCTCTCTCTCAACAAATGGGTGAAGGATAACTTCTAAAACCTGGGAATTAGCACGTCCAGAGTTTGGTAAAAATTTTCATCCTTTCTTCCTTCACCTTCCAGTCTCCTTTAGCCTGAGATACAACAAGGTTTGAGTCCCCGATGACGTCCAATCTTTTTGTCTCTAGTTCCAGGGCAACTTCTAGTCCAGCAATACATGCCTCATATTCTGCTTCATTTTCAATGCTTTGAATCGGAGTTTGAAGGCTAAGGGTATACGGGAATTGTTGGGTGCTATCAGTAACACCCCTATCCCATACCCATATTGGTTTGACGCTCTGTCAAAGTATATAGTCCAAGTTTCTTCTTCGACATGCAAAATGGCCTCATCTGGGAACAGATACTCTACTGCTTCATCTCCCTCCACTGGGTGATCAGTTAGAACTCCGCTAGCGCTCCTCCTTTCACAGACTTGTGAGTCATGTACTTCAAATCGAATTCAGAGAGAAGAAGCAACCAACGGGCTAGCCTACCCGTAAGTGCCGGTTTCTTGAAGAGATATTTGATGGGATCTAATCTCGAAGCCAGTATTACAGAGTGAGCTAACAGGTAGTGCCTCAACTTCCTAGTAGCCCATACCAAGGCCAAACAAGCCTTCTCCAACGGCGTGTAGCGGGTCTCATATTCCAGCTTCTTCTTGCTCAGGTAGTAGATAGCCTTCTCAACTTTGTCCTCAGACTTCTGTGCAAGCATGCAACCCATTATTGTGTCGGTTACTAATAGATACATTATCAATGGTTTCTCCGGCTCCGGCGGTGACAACACGGGTGGGTTCTGTAGATACTACTTGATCTTCTCGAAAGCAACTTGGCATCAGTCGTCCCATTGGAACTGCTTTCCTTTCTTCAGGAGACCAAAAAGTGGTTCACAAGTCAAGGTTAATTTTGTGATAAACCGTCTTATGAATTGCGCTTTACCCAGAAAGCCTCGCACCTCCTTTTCAGTCCTTGGTGGTGGCATTTCTAATATAGCCCTAATCTTGGAAGGATCAACCTCGATCCCCCTTTGTGTGATCAAGAACCCCATCATTTTCCCTGTTGTAACACCAAAAGTACATTTTTGAGGATTTAGCCACAACCGATACTCTCTAATCCGTTGGAAAAATTTCTTCAAGGCGGTGTAGTGGCCCTCTCTTTCTCTGGACTTCACAATCATGTCGTCCACATACACCTCAACCTCTTTGTGGATCATATCGTGCAAAGTCATGGTTGCAACCTGTTGATATGTAGCCCCTGCATTCTTCAAACCAAACGGCATCACCCTACAACAGTAGGTTCCCCACGGGGTAGTGAAAGCAATTTTCTCCCTGTCTTCGGGTGCCACCAAAATCTGGCTGTAGCCTGAAAACCCATCCATAAATGAGAGCAGCACATGCCCCGCAGTGAAATCCACTAATTCGTCGATATGCGGCAGAGGAAAGTCGTCCTTCGGACTGGCTTTGTTCAGATCTCTGAAGTCCACACATACCCAAATTCTGTTGTCTTTCTTCGGCACCATAACTATGTTGGCCAACCAAGTAGGATACTCAGACACTAACAGAAATCCTGCATCTATCTGCTTGGTGACCTTTTCCTTGATTTTCAGAGCCCAGTCCGGGCAGATCCTTCGAAGCTTCTACTTAATAGGTCGGGCCTCAGGGTCAAGAGGCATCCGGTGCTGTACAATCTCAGGATCAATTCTACGCATGTCTTCATAGGACCACGCGAAAACATCTTTGAAATCTTTTAATAAAGCGACTAAGCACTCGCGTTCCTCCGAAGACAACGTGGACCCGATTTGGACCAGCCGCGGATCCTTCTCAGTACCAACGTTAATTGCAGTGATTTCATCAACCAAAGGCTTTACAAACCTATCCTGCTCTCGGCCAATCAAATGCTTTAAAATCGGAGGAATTTATTCCTCGTTGTTTTCATCAAAAATTTGAAAATCCTGATTAATGCAATAAACTAAAGGCATAGAAAAGTACTCAAAAGCCATAGCGGTACCATTCTCATTAACAACATCCAGTTCGTCTGATTCTTCGGTTACAACAGACTCAAAGGAAAAAGAAAATGACAAAGACGACCCGGACAACACAACGGCATCCGGGTTATCACCCGCAGGAATACCGGACTCTGACTCAGATGAACTGGAATCTGATTTCGACTCCACAGACTCTGTGGAATCAGATTTCGATTCACTACCTGACCCAGAACTGCTAGATAAAAAGCCCATCTCGTATTGCCAGACGAGGGAGGGTGCAATGGATGCATCCAGAATACCGGAAGAAGGGCCCACAGCCGAATCATCTCCAATCATGGAAACTGAGAAGTCATCCTCCAAGCACTTCGGTGTGATCTGAGGATCTGAGAGGAGACAAGCCAGTGTTACCCCTATTTCAAGTTCTGTGCTCTTGGACTCATCCTCCTTGCACTGCTCAGCCTCAGCTGGTGAGTCTGTCTGCTCTTCGGCAACTTCATCCCCGGACAACTGAAAGTTAAAAAAGATCTCGAAGCCGGGTAAGCGCCGCTTCTCTGAATTCAGTCAGGGCTCCAGAAAGTCGTAAAATCGGAAGTCTTCCCCCTCCCGGACAAAGCTCCATTCAAGGCTCCTTGGATAGGTCTGTGCACCAGCTCATAGTGCTTCTCGGCTTGCTTAGCCTTGGCTATTTTGGCCATTTCCCTTCCTTTCCTTGCCCATTCCTGTCTGGTAGGTGTATAACCTAAACCAAAGGTATATGGGTTATGTGGCACTTCAGCCAATGTAGTGACGCCTTTCCAGCCACTTCGCCCCAATCCCATTCCAGGCATGTGTTGAAGCTTGTTTTTGAGGTAGACAGATTGTGCACTGACGTATAACCCCTCATCGACAGCCACCAAATCCTGTACTACCCGGGCCTCAGCCAAGGTGAATCTTGACAAAAATAAATCCTCCACACCGTGTTCAATCTCCAGAACTGGTGTAGAAACTTCTGGCAGCGGATGTATTGAGGAGTTTCCAAAAACTATTGCTACCCCATTCCCGTGGGGGTATTTCAACATATGGTGTAAGGTGGAAGAGACGACTTTCAGCTGGTGCAACCACGGCCGCCCAAGGAGTAGATTGAAGGTGGATGGAACATCCAAGACATGAAACTCAATGTCCTATTGCCCCGGGCCAACCTGAGTCTTGATCCGTACCATCCCCATCACCTCCCGATTGGTATTATCATAGGCCTGTATCACCTGAACTGTAGGCACGAAATCTGCGGGCTTCAATCCAATAGCATATGCCGTTCCCGACGGACATACATTGATTGCAGATCCCATGTCAACAAGGACCATTGTTATCCATTTCTCTTTACACTCCACGGAGATATAGAGCGGCTTGTTATGATCAGAGCCCTCAGGTGGTAGTTCTTTGTCTATGAAGGTTAGGGTCGGTGAAGCTCCACCGGGGAAAACTAATCCCACCAACTGCTCGGGTGTTGTATCAATTGAAAGCTTGGCCCTATCCATGGTTGTAAGAACGGCCTGTCTGTGAACCCTTGAGGGCATAAGCAGTCCCCAGATGGAGATGTCTGCTTGAATTTTCTTTAGCTATTTCAGTACAGCTTCCTCCTCTAGCTGTTTTTCTTTCTGCCTCTCTGCTTCTTTGTCCTTCCCAAACACCTCCAGCTGGTCCAAGTGTGGGGGCTTGAAGTACCGCCCACTTCGGGTCATATGGTCCACCTCGATGTACCAGGTATCGTCAAGTTGATTCTGCCCCCACTCCTCGTCAGTGTGGACAAGACGCAAGCCATCGTCTTCCCACCACATCTCCTCGGCAATCGATAGATAGTTGTCCGATTTCATTGTAGTTGTTCTCGTATTCTCAATACATTCTGCCCCCTCAGGTGCCTTGGCTTTTCTAGCCCTGTCATCGTTCTAAATGTCTCTTGCTCAAACCTCTTCAATGCAGCCTCCTATTCGGTGTCTGCTGTACACAAACCGCCCAAATCTCGAGCAAAATTCTTTGCACCGGTGCTCTCCGGTGATTCTTCCTGATTCTCGGCCATTCCGACCACTGCAGATGTTCCTGTCCTTGACTGACCCTGTTCTGGTCGAGGCATTTCAACCACTTTCGGCTCGTCATTAAGCCACCCTGTATTGTCTGTTGACCCATTCAAGTGAAACCAGTTGATGTTCACATCTCCCGGGTCCTGTTTGTCAAAGAACTGTAGATTGGCGATGTCCTCTTCCAGCTCTGCTAGGTCATCTAACCCTTGACTCGGTCTATCCTCCCAGACCACATTGATCTCTGCCCCAGTTGGCAACTCCACCCTCGACTTAGCCTGGCCTGTTGACATAATATAAGCACACAGGTTTTATGTTTCCTGAGTAAAGCTCCCAAATCCCTCAAGTTCTGAACCAGCATTTCCATTCTCCTCCAAGGTTACCCTGGCTCTGTCTTCGACAGTCACCACCACTGGGTTGGGCTGGGTTAGGGAGGTGCCCAACATGCACAAATATGTGCTGTCTGGGATGAACACCTCAGGCTTAGGTATGTGGGAGGGTGTGATGTATATGCTAGGGTCATACAGGATGGCCGTGGTTTGAATCAGGTTTATCTGCCTGGGTAGAGAAGGGGGTTGTTATGTGGTGGAAGGGGGTTAGTGGTGACATTTGGCTTCTCGGGAGGCACAATCACCTTGTTGTCAATGAGATCTTGAATCGCATGATGTAATTTGAAGCACTGGTCAGTATCATGCCCATGTTGCTAATGGAAGGCACAATACTTGGCTGGGTTATGTGAGGGAGGGAGGTTATTTGATAGTGGGCGTGGTTCTAGGGGCTTGAGATGCCCTTTTCTAATTAGGACCTTCAAGGCCGCTGATAAAGACATATAGAGCGGGGAGAAAGCCCTTTGACCCAAGGGTGGATTTTTTGCTGGTTGTGAGCTGGTTTCGGATGCACCGATGAAGGATGTAGCTGTTTTTGGCGTAGTGGTGACCATGCCGACATCAGAAGTTCTCGCGGCTGCACTACTACTTATAGCTGCATTCGAACTGCGGGTAAAGGCCCTCTTGGGCTATTCTCTCTCCTGGTCAATCAGACCTTGCTTCATAGCGTCTTCTATATGTACCCTAATCTTGTGCAAGTCAGCAAAGGTGGGGAGGAGTAAGACAATCATTTTTTGTATTAGCTTCGGCTGTAGATTGCACACAACCATTCTTATCTGATCTTTCTCAAGTGGCTGAGTTGTCATCATGGAGGCCTTGGCCCTCCATCGAGTAACAAAGTCAGAAAAGCCTTCCTTGGGCTCCTGCTGGGTTGCCTCGAGATCACGAGTCGTGACCTCAATTTGGGTGTTATAAGCATATTGGGTGATGAAGGCCTCGGCCATCTCCTCTCAACTCCTCTTCACTGAATCCTCCAGTTTGGGATAACAGATGGCTGCAATACCCAATAGGGTCCGACCAAAAAGAGATAGTTTCTGGAGTCTAGTCAAGCCCATCGGGCACAGAATATCAGAAAACAGCCTCAAATGAACCATAGAATTGCTCGAGCTGTCAAAGCGATCTATATGAGGCATCTTGAACTTGTTCGGCAATGTCACCGCCGAATCAAGTTAACTCCCTGGGCTCGCTTGAACAGCTTTTCGAGCTTACTCATTTTCAGAGCGATTGGATCAACCTCAAATTCAAACGGTGTGTCCACTGGATTAGCCGGTGCTTTAGACATCTGAGGTGGGATTGGCGGTGGGACCGACCCTGTTGGCACGTCCGTATTTTTCTGGACGTTCGCTGTTTTCCCGAGTGTTGGAACCCTAGGTGGGGGTGGGGGTGGATGCGAAGCAGATGCCTCGGCTTGTTGTGGTTGTTGCTATTGCTGAAGCCTGGTAATTAGTTCTCCATGTTGAGCTACAACCTCTGCCTGACGTGCGGTAACCTCCACCTGACGAGCAGCATCCTGCTGCATGGCCTGCATGGTCTCTTGGAGTTGACGCATCATGTCCTCAATACCAACTGTAAAGCATTGGACTGACTGGATAGGTGTATGTTCTCTCTCTGAGGTAGAAGCAGATGTCTCAGCCCAACTGCGGACATGTGAGGTAGATAATGACCACTGATCTGGTAACCGCTGTACTATTGATCTGTGCCTAGATGACCTCCATCTCGTAATCGGGGGTAATGCAGCAAACACTGGTTGTCCGTCAACTAGATCCTCAGATTGATGAAATCTCCCAATCCGGGTCCAGAGTGCTTGGGGGGTATCTGTCTCGTCAGAAGAAATGATGCAATACTACCTTGCAAAAAGGAAAATAAAGCAAAATAAGGAAAAAAAAAAGAGTAGAAAAACGGACAGTATTTCAGCTTAGATAAAGACAACACACAGTTGATATCAGAAGCTGAACAAACTATTCTCAAATACTGATTTCTGCCCCCCAAATCACTGCCTCAAATCTGATACCCCAAAATACTGATGTCCTTAGACTGATACCCAGACTTGCAACTGATACATACAACCTATAGCGATACACTCTAACAGCACATATCAAGCAAGTAAGAGCCAAAATACCCCTATGGTGGGGTATGGTTTCCTTGTCCTAGTTTCGTTAGGAGCTAGGGTTTCACTACGCACACATGCGGTTTCAAACAACCTAGATTCGGGTGAGCAACCTGTCCTAGTTTGGAATAGTCTCTAAGACTTCTGACATGCAACTAGGTCGAATGGTCAAAAAAGGGTGCCTCGGTAAAACCAAGGTTTGTGTTCCCATCATGGCAGAGCCTGTAACCGGTCAGCCTTATGGCACACTTTTCCAAGCAAGCCTCCGGCAAACTATTCAGGAATAACAGACGGCAAACACTGTGACTTAAGCGCACCAATGCAAATGCAATGCAAAGAAACACATAAGTGTAAATAAAACAACATATCATGCGTTTGAGTCAAGTTCTCTAAATCCCCAGTAGAGTTGCCAGAAACTGTAGACCACCCTAACTTCCTCTGCGCGCCCCCCTTTCGGAGAGGTTACGAATTAGGTTGTTAGCTACTACAGTTTGGACTCCTGTCACGGTTCTGAATCTAATCTTACAAAGTGCAATGTAAGACTGATAAACCACCAAAGAGTCCAATCCGGCAAATCATTTTGGAAAATCCAATTTTGAATCAAATAATGTCAAACTAGACTACTTTGCCAGATTACAGAGTCGCCACCTAAATATTTTGTTTTAGGAAATTTAGGAAACCCTGAATTGTGCCAAAGGCCACGTGTCCGTCATCACCAAAGTTGCCTCGGCTCGGGAACTTGGGTACGAGAGGGGAAGGTCATGCAATGAGCACCCCCGCTCGCCCGATCAAAGATCGGCCTCTACTAACATGATATGTTGTTTTATAAACACATGTGTTCTTATTATGGTTATTAGCTAACTTTACTATGTGATGCGCACAGCATACAAGTATAGACTCAATCACGAGAATTGGAACAAAATAACTCATGTTTGTTTTTGGAAAATGGTTTGAATTTGCCACCCTCAAGTGGGGTTGGAAATGTGGATTTGCCACCAAACAAGGTGGGCTTAAAACATGATGATTTGCCACTCCAAGTGGGCTTAAAACTCACATTTTGATGACTTGTTCCAATTCAAGTAATGAAGCCTTCATCCACAGGCATTCATGCAGTTATAGCATTTAAGCAAATAGCCTCATGGCAAGCATGCTATCATGGCAATATTCACACTCATGCAAGGATGCTAAAGCATAAACACTTACAGTGTATTCCAAGCCAAAACAGAAGCTAATTAGAAATCAATGCATGAACCGAACTATGTGAAATGCCTAATGCAACATATGTAAAAATGCAACTAAATAGGCTCGGCTATCTAATATGGCATATGAAATGCAACAATTTGATAACATGCTTTGAATCATGTATTCAAATAAGTATTGAAAGTCAATGCAGTTTGAATGATGCGCCGAGCCCGGTGCATGCAAGACAAATGAATGATGCAAACATGCAAGCATAAGGTATGCTAATTGAAAATGATCCCTAATCTAACCATTGAAAGCGGGTAAATAAAAGGGAGAAAGACGTAGAGTTGGAAGACATTCACACACACACACACGCACACGCACATGCACACATATTACAACATTTGCCCTCTCGACAGAGTGTCTGAATGAAAGAGGGCTAACTAGCTACGCTAATTAAGCTAACTATTACAAACCAACTAATTAACTAACTATTCTAACTAATTAATTACAACACAATGGAATAACTAGCTAATCTAAGCTAATTAGTTACAAACCAAATTAATTCATTAAACACTTAACTAATGAATTACAAAAATGACTAAACTAACTAGCTAATTAGCTAAGCAATTTAAATGAACGGCCTCAGGAAGCGAGAGATGCATGCATGCTCGGTTGCTCCGCTTTCTCCTGAAAGTCCGTTACTTTGCCACCGGTTGCCTATGTTTGCATTCGCCTTGATTCCTGAACACCGAACCAATCTCCAGGCTGTTTTTGCTCCAGAACCAGAACAACTTCTGACCACCTCTGAGCCTAAGAACTGTTGGCCACTTAAGGAGGCTGTAGGCCACTTGCCCTGGCCGGTCGGCCACTTGCTTCTGCATTCTCCAATTTTGCTGCAAATAGGGAACAACATAGGTAAAGCAAGGTCTTTGCAGGATGTGTGTACAACCACCCTCTTTATCATTTCTCAACCTCAAAAGAGTGTGGTACTCGACTCTCGGGCCACCAACCGAGCATTGCAATGCACGATGGCCGAGAAACCAAGTTTGTACAAGTCAATGAATGCACAAATAGACTCGATGAGCCTCCACCCTATCATACAAGATCAAGGGTGTCGGTGGCTAAGAAATAAGACCCGTTTCATCACTTTGAGTATGAAACGCCCCTCGTTTCTTGTGTTTGGATTAACGTCCGATCCAAATACATGCAATGCAACACAAACATGTTATCTTGGCATGTTTTACTTTGATTCATTTTGTTTACTCGTTTTAGATTACCGATTAAGTCCTTTAACCAGTTAAGTCCAAAAAGTGAGAAGTCCTCTAATTGGAAAGACAGACCAATCCACAAGCATCTTGAGCATGAAAGAAGTATCATGCCATTGGTTAGTAGAAACCCTCAAGAGAAGGCTAAAACCATTAGGCATGAACACCTCAATTTCATGCTCAAACCAACAAAGGGCTTAAGACCACTTTCGAAAGTGATATAACAATGAAAGATGGAATGCAATGGCACATATTCTAGCACTGAAATAGGATGCTAAATGACATCAAAGCATGAAAATGATGCATGCAAGACATACTCGGAGCCATAAGCATCAAGACTAGTGAAGAGCATCACTCCAGAAGCATGCAATATTAAGCGCAAACAACCAAGCCAGCTCTGGATAGAGCTTAATCATGCTAAATCAGAGGCTACAACATGCTGAAATTGAAGCTCAAATAGCAAGAAATGCATACTCATGTATTGGCCCATAAACAAGGCACAAAGGCACAACTCTCAAAGCCATAAAGGAGTGGAATATGTGAGAGTGTGACTACACTAGATGCTCTGAAATCATGTAAAAAATGATGGCAAAACATGCAAACATCGCATGCACAACATGTGAAAGGCCCCAAAACTCAAAGCTAGTCAAGGCCCTTTACACCACAACCATACTAAGCAATGCTCAAATGACCTTAACCATTCAAAATAGACCTAAGGCAGGTCGAAATAGAAGCAAAAACTTGATGGACTTGTAGCATAGATGGCAAGAAAAATATGCTTAAGTATTGGCTCACAAACAAGGCATAATGCCCAACTTCTCAAAAGCATTGAAAGAGTGATTTAAGTGGAAGTATGGAAAAGATATAAGCTCTGAAATTACATACCAAATGATGCCATATCACACAAACATCACAAATAAGGCATGCTAGGGGTGTCAAAACACAAGACTAGTAAAGCCAACTATGCCATAGCTATACAAAGCAAGCCCCAAGAGGCCAAGGCCACTCAAACCAGTCCTAAAGAATGTCAAAACAATGCCAAAAACATGTTGGAGTGTAGCCAAAATAAGCTAGAATGATAAGCCAAAACACTAAGCATGCAAGGCTAATGAGTGAGATTGAACTACAAGTCTAAAAACAAAGCAAGAGGTGACTCAACCAACCAAAATTAGAGTTAGAGCATGTTAAATAATGGCCAAAAACATGCTAGATTAGAGCCAATACCTGCTAGAATTATAGGCTAAGACATGAAGCATGTTAGGTTGACTAGTAGGATTACACTACAAGTGTATGAAGCATGCAAGAGGTGACCAAACCAGCTAAAATAAAGTTATAGGAGGTCCAAAAAGTCACAAAAACATGCTCAAACTAAGCCTCAAAAGGATAGAAACACATGCTCATTTGGTAAGCCAACAACACATGCTAACTTGACAAGAGGAGGGGGGACTCCCCCCTCTTATTTGGGACCTCAAAACAAGTTTTCTACCACTAAAATTCCTTTGGAATTCAGTGGTTAAAAGGCCAAAACAAGATGGTTTCAAAGCAAGAAACTTAGAAAATATGCCACTAAAGAGGGTGAAACACCCCTAACTCCAAAAACACTTTAAACTACCATTTTTAACGCTTAAAAACAAAGGTTTTTGTAGTTGAAAGCTAGGCCTAAAATAGAATGGAAAGGTGGCTAAGTAAGCAACTAAAACAAAGCTTCAAAGAGAAGATGGCTCACCCTTGAAGCACAACAGCCACAGTAGCAGTTTTGAGCCAAAACCAACTTTAAAAAGCTCCAAACAAACCTCAAGAAACCTCAGCCCCAAGGTAGGAGTGTTTGATCAAGAGCCCTTTTGCAAATGCACCAAGAATTCCCACTTTCAAGCCCTTTGAAGCACAAAAATATAGAGGGAGAGAGAGAATTCTAGAGAGAGAGTATATTTTTTTTGCTCTAAAAAATCTGAACCCTTGAGAAGGGGAAGACACCTCCCCTTTTATAGAAATGCAAGCAAAAGCTTGCTGGATGCATTCAGTGACCAACAGCTGGCACAGCTGGCACCAAAAATATCTGCAAAAATAGAAAAATGGCCATTGGGCACTTCCACTAGCGTACCGGCCACTCCAAGTGGCCTATAAGAGGGAAAAGTGGCCTACAGCAGCCAAAAGTGGCCGACAGGCCCTCCCCTCCCGCCAGGCAAGGGGCAACAAGGTATGGTCCAAAAACAAACCAAAGGAAAAGAGTTAAGAGGCCCTTAGACAAGGCGCTCAGTTGAAAGCCTTGGAAACTCATCACGAGCACAAACATGCGCAATCACCGAGTGCACAAGCGATGACATCAAAGTCTTGAGGTCGGTCAAAAATGGGGTGTCTACAGTTGCCCCTCTTTGACAGAACTTGTAAGTCATGAAATGACAGGAGTGAATGTCAAAGCCCAGAGACGACCTATTTTTGACAAGGCCAAAGACTTAGATAAATAGGCAAGATAATACAGATGCGCCCGTAGGCTGGGGCAAAATGCAAATGAACTTGCACGATGCAAGAGCATAACTTATGTTCATGCAAAGGAAGCTTGTAATGAAACATCTAGATGCAAATGTTATGCAAAGAAATGTTATAGCAAACTCGTACATAAGCAAGTAAACACGAACCAAACTACATCTCATGCAGAAACGATGTAAGCAAATTATATGCAATCTTAACTACGGCTCACGCAGGAAAGACTAAAAACGACTATTGGGAACACCCAAAGTCTCAAACAAAACATCTCTTGGCATATCATGCGCAAGAGGGAAAGGCAACACCTTTCAACGTATCACACGTGAGAGAGGGAAAGGCAACACCTCTCAGCGTATCACATGCGAGAGAAGGAAAAGGCAACACCTCTCAGCGTATCACACATGAGAGAGGGAAAGGCAACGGTGCGAACACCGGAGGGTGGTATGAACATCAGGCGTACCTGAATATTTCTAACCAACGAGATGAACTCAAAGGATAGGAAAAATATTACCCAAAATTCCTCTGAATGAATCGTACATACAATATCGTCTGGTTGCATTAGCTTCGAATGAACTGTACGTACAATATCGTGCCTCCACAAAAGAGAAACTTTGACAGGTACAAAAATGCATGCTCTATGCAAGAGTGCGACGATGTTAAGGCATACTCAATGCAAACATAAGAAGCGCATATTCTATGCAAGGGCGAGAGGTGCATACACTATGCAGACATAAAAATAAGGTGCATATTCTAAGCGACACGACCTATGCAAATTCCATGCAAGTGTAAAAGCATGTACAATGCAATACAATGTAACATGCATATTCTATGCAAGACAAATGTCTATAACACAATGCTTAGAGAGGCATGCTACATAAAACACCAAATGCATGTTCAATGCAACAGGTATGGACAATTCAAACGCAAACGTAAAAGCATGCAAAATGCAATACAATGTGACGCGCATACTCTGTGGAGACATAAGCACTTGTGTAGTGCAATGCAACATGGCACACACATTCTATGCACAACAACAATGCACTTTCAGTGCAACATCAATAACATGTTTGAAGTAAAATGTCGAATAAGAAAATACACGCCTTAACGAGACCAATTCAAACACAACCTCCGATTTACCTCTCAGAGGGGTCAAAATATACTTAAAAAGGATACACATCGCTCCTGACAATTGACGATGAGTCGTGTATCGAAGACCTGAATCAAAGCCCCCGCGAGACATTTTGAGCCGAATATAGTGAACCAAGGGCCAAGTCTCCGTTGTGAACCAAAGATCGTGCCACATGTAAAGTGAGCCCACACATCCTTTCTAGAGCTTGGATATGACCAAAATGGGACTGGGGCAATATTTCCTCGTCATGCCAGGATTCCATCAAAGTTTGGAATTCTTCAATTGTAGGGCACATCTCTTGTCCCCCGAAGCTAAACACACGTGTAACCAAGTTTCAACACCTAGCTGCAGCATGTAGGAATGGAAAAAATAGTAGGGTACGACTTAGCGGGAATAGTGCATTTATCCCGAAACTTTGAAAATCAATTTTTCCGAGCCATCCAAAGTTGAGATCCAATCGGAGAGTTTTTTTGGTGAAGAATGGCTCCATTTGTGGCAAAAATAGAGCTGGAACAAAGAAACTATGAAGTCTCAACTTTAGTAGAAGATAAGGCACTGAGTGGAAGATAGGTGGCAGCAATCTGGAGGCTCCTTGCACTTATGGCCGACCGCCAGTTATGGTGGGTAACCGACCACCTTTTGTAGCCGATTGGCGGCACGAGTCATGGGTTTTCTAAATTTCTCCAAAAATAAAATATTTAGGTGGCAACTCTGTATCTGGAAAAGCAGTCCAATTTTGGCATTATTTGATTTAAAATTGATTTTCCAAAAAGATTTTCTAGATTTGGACTCTTTGGTGATTATCAATTTCACATTGCACTTGTGAGATTAGATTCAGAAAAGTGACAGGAGTCCGAACTGTAGGGCTTTCATTTCGAACCTTTCCGAAAGGAGGGAGCGAAAAAAGTTGAGCTACAGGGAGAAGACTGCCTTCACCACGCCGTGGGGAACCTATTGCTACAAGGTGATGCCGTTTGGGCTTTAGAATGCTGGGGCTACTTATCAATGAGCTGCAACCACTATCTTGCATGATTTGATCCATAAAGAGGTTGAGGTGTATGTGGACGACATGATTGTCAAGTCCATGGAAAGAGAGGGCCACTACATTGCCTTGAAAAAATTCTTCTGACAGATCAAGGAATACAGATTGAGGTTGAATCCATAGAAGTGTGCATTTGGTGTCACAGCAGGGAACATACTGGGGTTCTGGATTACACAGAGGGGCATCAACGTTGATCCTTCCAAAATCAAGGCCATCTTAGAAATGCCACCACCAAGGACTGAAAAGGAGGTGCGAGGCTTTCTGGGTAAAGTGCAATTCATAAGACGGTTTATTTCAAAATTAACCGTGACTTGTGAACCACTGTTTGTTCTCCTGAAGAAAGGAAAGAAATTCCAATGGGATGACCAATGTCAATTCGCTTTCGAGTAGATCAAGTAGTATCTACAGAAATTGCCCGTGTTGTCGCCACCATAGCCGAGAAAGCCATTGATTCGTTATTTGTCAGTAACGGGTACGACTATGGGCTGCATGCTTGCACAGGAATCTGAGGATAGGGTGGAGAAAGCCATCTATTACCTGAGCAAGAAGATGCTGGACTATGAGACCTGTTACACCCTTTTGGAGAAGGCTTGCTTAGCCTTGATATGGGCTACCAGGAAGTTGAGGCACTACCTGTTAGCTCACTCCATAATTCTGGTTTCGAGATTAGATCCCATCAAACATCTCTTTGAGAAACCAGCACTTACAGGTAGGCTAGCTCGTTGGCTGCTTCTTCTCTCCGAATTTTGATTTGAAGTACGTCACTCGCAAGTCTGTCAAGGGGAGAGCAGTAGCAGAGTTCCAAGTAGATCACCCAGGGGAAGGGAATGAAGAGGTGGAATACCTATTCCCAGATGAGGCCATTTTGCAAGTCGAGGAAGAAACTCGGACAATGTACTTTGACGGAGTGTCTAACCAGTACGGTTATGGGATAGGAGTGTTACTGATAGCACCCGACAATTCCCATATACCTTTAGACTTCAAACTCCAGTTCAAGGTATCAAACAACAAAGCATAATACAAGGCGTGTATTCCTGGCTTGGGAACCGCCCTGGAACTAGGGGCATAAAGCATGGACGTCATCGGGGACTCAAACCTTGTTGTATCTAAAGCAAACGGTGACTAGAAAGTCAAAAAAGAAAGGATGAAAATTTATCACCAAACCTTGGATATTCTGATTCTTAGGTTTGAGAAGTTAACCTTCACGCATCTGTTAAGAGAGAACAACAGGTTTGCTAACGCCTTTTCAACTCTATCATCAATGATAGACATCCCTTTGGAAGTCCAGATGCGTTTGATTATTATTGAACAGAGGTATACACCGGCCTACGAGTTGATCACCACAATAGATGACGTACAAGATCAGAACCCTTGGTATTATGATATCTGGAACTTCCTAGAAAAGGAGGTTTATCCACTAGGGGCGAATGCCAAAGATAAAAGGGTAATACGGGGAATGGTCATTCAATTTATCATCTATGGGGGTAAGTTATACAAATGAGGTCATCTGGGAATGCACAAGCTGTGTGTTGATGTAGAAGAGTCAATACACCTAATAGATGCAATCCATGGGGGAGAATGTGGAACATACATGAATGGAGTAATGCTAGCCCTTAAGATTCTCAGGCAGGGCTACTACTGGTCAACCATGGAACATGATTGTATTGGTTTTGTTCGGCGATACCACAAATACCAGATTAATGCAAATCACATGAACATTCCGCCGTCGAAGTTGTACAATATGACTTCACCATGGCCTTTTTCAGTCTGGGGAATTGATGTTATTGGGGGCAGTTACACCGAAGGGCTCGAATGGGCATAAGTAGATCCTGCTAACAATAGCTATTTTAGAAAGTGGGTGGAAGCCCAGTCCTATGCGGTGCTGAAAGCATCACATGTAGCCAAGTTCATCAGGAATAATATCATTTGTCATTATGGGGTCTCGAATGAGATCATTTTCAGGTAATGGTTCCCATTGCAAGAAAGACGTGATCGACTTGTTGGAGAAATACATTGTGACTTTTCATAAGTCATCTACATATCAGCCACAAACCAATTGAGCTAATGAGTCCGCCAACAAGAACATCAAGCACATTTTACAGAAGATAGTGGAAACCTACAGGGATTGGCCAGACAAATTGTCATTTGCTCTCTGGGGGTACAGGACTTCAATTCGGACATCTACTGGGGCTACTCTGTATTCTCTGGTTTAAGGGATGGAGGCTGTTTTGCCGATCGAAATAGAGGTGTCGTCGCTGTGGGTTATGGCAGAACGTTAGATGGTAGAGGCAGATTGGCAGCAGAGCAGGTTCGAAGAACTAATGCTGTTTGACGAGAGGAGGCTGAAAGTACTGTACCACATTCAAGGTTATCAACGTAGAATTGCCAGGGCTTTCAACAAAAAAGTTAACTCTAGGAATCTCAAAGAAGGGGATTTAGTGCTCAAAGACAACCAAGCTCCCATCCCTGACCCTAGGGGCATGTTTAGACCCAACTGGACTGGTCCTTACATCATCAAATCAATCTGGTTGGGTGGAGCTGTCATTCTTATGGACCTAGATGGCCTAGAATTCTCCCAACCAATCAACATGGACAAGTTGAAGAAATACTATCCTTAAGTGGCTTGCTAGGCCGAAAACCCGAAAGGGCGACTAGGAAAAAGTTAGAGCACAAAAAAATTCGAAATAAGAAAAACTGAGCTCACAAGGTTGAAAACCCCAAAAGGGCGGCCTTGGAAAAAGTTAGAGCGCAAAAGTAGAGTGTTAAAACCCGACTGAACCCGAACCGAACTATGTAAGGCTTGA
Organism: Camellia lanceoleosa; assembly: GCA_025200525.1. Lineage (NCBI taxonomy): Eukaryota > Viridiplantae > Streptophyta > Magnoliopsida > Ericales > Theaceae > Camellia > Camellia lanceoleosa. The sequence goes on along the minus strand of CM045769.1, from coordinate 17,222,466 downwards.
TTCTCATCTTCAGGATACATAGGTAGCTTCATTCTGAAGTTCAGCCGTAAACACTTTCAATTCAACTGTCCTATCCATGAGATTGATCGGGTCATCTTTGTCTTTTTTGTATCTAAGAGTTTGGTTGTGATCTTCACTATAAGTGCTGGTTACAGTGCACTGCGGTGCTGTTCAGACAAGGGGCAATTTTCCATTGTCGTGCAGTGTCGTTCAAACAAGGGGCAATTTTCCATTGTTTCGGATTCGCGGTTGTACATCTCGAGGATAGATTCCATGTGTGTCCAGTTGTGGTCCTTATCGAAAATGGTTTAGAAAAGTTTTAATAAAAGTTGAGTTTGTTCAAATTATCTTTTTACAACTTAGGCCAGTTTTGGACCAAAAGGAAAATTTTCAATGCCCATAACTTCAATTTCATTGATTTCAATACAGAGTTCTCCAACTCTAAATGCAAATCAAAGTTGCTTTTATTACATTCAAAAGGAAAACTTGAAAGTATAGATCAAAGCAATAAACTGAGGGCATAGATAAATTAGGTGTTCCTGCGTCCCCTCCCGGTGCTTGTGGAAGCTTCAGATGCTAAAGTAGGCCCGGTGTGTGCCTCATCTTCAAGCCAAGCTATGCATTTTCCAGATAAGGTGCAATTGAAATTTGGAACAGGAGCCGGAAGTTCTTTTGTCCTCCAAGCGGTGGGGTTTCTAGCTAATTGTGAGCCTTGGACGAAGAATGAAGTTGGGTATTCTACCTCCACTTCTAGACAAATCTGGTCATGTCCAAACTGATGCCTAAATCTGAATGGGAAGTAGAACACACAGTGTCTCAAGCCAATCAGCTGCATGCCAGGTTGCTGAGCCATGTTGTAGCTCATCTCAGGTATATCAAACTAGGGGCAACGCCAAGCAATGTCAACAGCGGACCTGTTGCACATCCAATGGCACCACTATTCCTAGTTCAGGAAATCAATTAGCCATTGGTGAAAGAAATAGCCTCGTGCCGAATATGCAGGGCAAGAGTTCACTACCTTCAACCTGTCCATGAGCCATATCTAGGGAGGGACGAAAGAAAAGAGAGATTAAAGAATAGAGAGATGTATGTGGAGAGAAAAAGAGAGAAAGGGTTTTGAGAGAAAAACAGAGCCTAAGTGTTGAGAGATGTGAGAAACACATATTAGATTGGGTGGGAAACAATACCTGCAGAAGTAGTAGATTTCCTGAAAATTTGTTTATCTCTCGCCGATGGAAGGCGTCTAAGCCTATCAAAGTCTCAGCCAATGCTAAGCCAATGCAGCTCTTGCCATCTTTCAAGCCTTGAGCTACATCGATCAAGCGAATGCTAGACCCTCCGAAACTTGGGGCAAGTAGAAAATTTGCCAACAGACACAAACAAAGGGCATGCTGTCGAAAGCTTTGCCAAAGACGGTCGCCGCGGCCACCGGCGTCAAAAAATCGATGAATGAGACTGGGGATATCCAGTCCTCCGTTGTGAACCAAGGATCGAGCCTCATGCAAAGTGAGCCCACACATCCTTTCTGAAGCCTGGATGTGACCAAAATGGGATTGAGGCAACATTTCCTCGTCACGCCGAAGCTGAAAACATGTGTAACCGGGTTCCAACCCCTAGTTGCAGCTTGAAGGAATGGAAAACACAGTGGAGAATGACTCAGGGGGAATAGTGCATTTATCTCAAAACCCCAGAAATTCACTTTTTTTGAGCCATCCAAAGTTTCGATCCAATTTGAAAGTTTTTTTGGTGAAGAATGGTTCCATTTGTGGCAAAAACAGAGATGGAATGAAGAAACTACGAAGTCCTAGCTTTTGTATAAGATAAGGCACTGAGTGGAAGACAGGTGGCAACAATCTGGAGGTCCCTTGCATTGATGTCTGACCGGCCAGTGCTGATGGCCGACCGTCCACCTTTTGTAGTCGGCAGGCCACCATTAGTGGCCGACAGCCTCTGTTCATGGCCAATGGTCTCCTAGTTTGTCCTGTAGTCAACCTGTATGTCGAGAGTGCTGAGAACCTGTGTTTTGTTCTGCTCTTTGTGCACTATGTTGCCTTGTTTTGATTAGTTTTGTTGAGTTATTTTGTTTCAATTTGTTTATCGAGTTGTATTTATCTCATTTTGCTTATCGAGTTGTATTTGTCTTGTTTATCGAGTTATTGTATATTGTGTGTTGATTATCAAGTTGTATATTACTTGATCATTTATCGTGTTGTACATTGTTCTTCTTGTTTTGTTGTTAGTCGGTTCATTACCTGATTAAGAAGGTCGTGCCAATACAATGTTCAATCTCATTTTTGTGCAATATGGTGCAATGCGGTGCTCAAAATGCAAAATACAACACTTTTTCATAACAAAAAGCTGATTTTCATTCCGATCATGGTTACTTTTTATAAAAGCGTACAAGTTTTGAAAGAAAATAAAACTATCTAAGATGTACAATGTGCTAACACTATTAGCAAAAAGAGACTAAGTAAGACCATATGAATCAGCGCCAGCTATCTTCGTCTTGACAGGCCCTCTTCGTCCTCTTCCTGGGCATGGACTCAGAGCTGTCTCCGTCAGCGCCGCTGTCTGTACCTCCTTTTGAACCAGAATCTGAACCGAAGTCATCACCACTCTCTGCTTCAGAGCCTAGCTCAGCATCATCTCCACCAGCAGAACCTGAGCCAACATCGTCGTCTCCACTCTTAGATGACTCGGCGTGCTGACCCACAACCTCCTCAGTCTCGCTGGTCTCATCGTCGTCATTGCTCATGATAGGCTCTGAAGGGCTCCTCTGATCTCGACCACGACGTCTTCCTCGGCTGCATGCCGGAGCCTGTCCTTCTCTCCTCCTTGCCGTTGGAGGGGCCACCATTGTGCCGGTGCTGCTGGTCCCATCGGTACAGGTGGAACTTGAAATGATAGTTTAGATTAGTAACATCAAGTATATCAGATGTGATGCAGAGGTCAGATACAGTGTGTGAATACGATGTGTCAGATGTGATCTATAGATGTAGTGTATCAGTGCAGTGTGGGGAAGTGTTCAATTGAAATGTCAGTTTCAGTGTGTCAGTCGAAATTTGATGACTGGAATGTAAGAAAACTGAAGAAAGTACCTAAAAGTTGTAGAAGCCGAGTAGTGCCTCTCTCCTCAATATCATGCTCTTGAATGAGGCCAACATCTCGGGCAATCCCTGGACGTACCTTGAGGGTGCTTGCAAATGTATTGGGAATGATCAATATCCAGAAGGAATGAATATCTGAGTATTTGAGCAAGAATGAAACAATGAAAACTGTAGTGCATACCGGAGGTGAATCAGGTGCTATGACATATCTGTGCTCGGCCGGTGCAGGCTTAATAGGAATCTGATAAGCCTCTCCAGTGTGTCGCCAACATGTAAACTCGGTCAGAAGTGCAAGCAAACCAAAGCCCTGTCTGACAGAAGACACCCCTCTAGCCCTATCCCTCGGCGCTCGAGCCCTGCTCGTCGAAGGGGCATCTGCTGCTCTCCCTGTACGAGCACGAGTACCCGTCAAGGGAGGCATGAGATGCATCTGGATATATGTCGCATAGTCCCCCTCGCTAAGAAAATAGTCAGCATCCACGGCTCGTGTAAAGTCGATCACCTCCTGGGAGGAGAGACTCTCTGTAGCCTACATGGTTGGTGGAGGTAGCATGGGAATTGTGTGCAACGGCAAACCCAAGGTCTGGCATAGGAAGCACTCACCTAAGAACCAGGCTTGGCCTACCGGTCCCTCGAGTACAAGCCGGTAACTGGAAGCACCCCAAGCACCAGCAAGCTGGTACCTGACACCCTCAGGCATCGTCGCCCAGGGCTACCACGAGATCTGCAGACAGCGAATACACAGATTGTTAGTTGACATTAGATATGCAATATGAATTAGAGCTGAAGCACAGTAAAAATAACTGTGAGTTTTGAATTACCTCCACTACAGTCGCCGTGTCAAAATACCGGAGAAAGAATGAGAAGGTCTCCCTGGTCCTCCTCATGCACCTGTTGTCGTACCGATGAGAATAAGGTACAACAGAAGGCATCTCCACCTCCGGCTCTAGTGCAAGGATGGGAAAATATGCATATACCCATAGTTGCAAAAAGCAAAAGGACAATAGTGAGTATACAACAGATAAACATAGGCAATACAGAAAGCAGAATGTGTATGCAATGTGCAGAGAATATAGAATACAGAGAAGGCAGAAAGCAAAACGTATAGTACAGCGTACAGAAAATAAAAGTGTAAAGTAGAGAGCAGATTGTGTGTGCAGTGTACAGAAAGTGCAAAACAGAAAGCACGGCAGGAAATGCAAAGCAGAAAAGTAAAGCATACCTCCCAAGCTCTCCAGTAGTTGCCGACTCTGTTTCTGCTCCTGTGGGATGTCGAGCTCATGTAGCTATACAAGGTAGCGAGGCCAGCGCCACCCTAATCATAAAGCCGGACACGAGACAAGTCCACCAAGGCACTCTTGAGATATAGCCTGACAGTGTTCGCCCGGTCGGTGAACAAAGTGGTGCCAAAGAGGAACATCAAGAAGCCTTAAGCGTACTGCTTGATCTCCTCTCGAGTCTTTGGCTCTGTCTCTCTGAAATGATCCGCAAACCAAGTATATCGGACCATCCCTGATCGAAAGATAGGTAGGCGTGTCCCTAGTAGGTTGACCCAGGCGGCCTCCCACTCGCCCATGTCTGTATCATAAGGGATCGGCTGACCCCCTACCTCGATGCCAGTGAGCATAGCAAAGTCATAGGGAGTCATCGTCATGCCTCCCGCGGTAGAAAAGTGGAAGGAGTGGGTGGTGTCCCACCACCTCTCTACCAGTGCACCAAGTAAGGGCCTGCTCACTATGAGACACGATAGCCCCATGCAAAATAAGCCAAAGCCGGCCTCGTCAATAATCTGGCGGACGCCAACGGGGAACTTGGCATACCACTCCCTTGTCGATGTGGTTCTGTATCCTCTGATAGGGAGTTAGTTAGCGTAGTTACTTGCTTTATTTAAATTGCTCTAGTTAGTTAGCGTAGCTAATTGTTCATTTCAAGTGTTGTAATTAATAAGTTTAATTTGGTTTGTAATATTTTAGCTAGCTTAGAATAGTTAGTTAATTTATTTCAATTGTTGTAATTAATTAGCTAGAATAGTTAATTAGTTGGTTTGTAATGATTAGCTTAGCTTAGTGTAGCTTAGCTTATTCATTCGGACCCTCCTTCGAGAGGGCACAATATTGTAATAAGTGTCCGTACGTGTGTGCACGTCTTCCACCCCTACATCTTTCTCCCTTTTATTTGACCGCTTTCAATGGTTAATTTAGGGATCATTTTCAATTAGCATACCTTATGCTTGCATGTTTGCATCCATTCATTTCTCTTGCATGCACCGAGGGTCGGCACATCATTCCAATTGCATTGTATTTCAATACTTATTTGAATACGTGTTTCAAAGCATGTTATCAAATTGTTGCATTCATATGCCATCTTAGGTAGCCGAGCCTATTTAGTTGCATATTGCATGTGTTGCATTACGCATTTTGTATAGTTAGGATCATGCATTGTTTCTAACTAGTTTTTGCTTTGGCTTGGAGTATACTGTAAGTTTTACGCTTTAGCGTACTTGCATGCGTGTGAGTGTTTCCGTGATAGCATGCTTGCCATGGGGCTATTTGCTTACTTGATAAATTGCATGAATACCTGTGGATGAAGGTTTTGTTGCTTGAATTGGAACAATTTGATAAATGTGAGTTTTAAGCCCACTTTGCGAAGTGGCAAATCATGTTTTAAGCCCACTTGAGGTGGCAAATTTGCATTTCTAAGCCCACTTGAGGGTGGCAACTTTAAACCATTTTTTTGAAAACAAACAGGAGTTGTTTTGTTCCAATTTTTGCGATTTAGTCTATACTTGGTTGCACGCGCGTCACATAGTAAAGTTAGCTAATAACCAGATAAGAAGACATGAGATTTATAAAACAACATATCATGCTTAGTAAAGGCCGATCCTTTGATCAGGCGAGCAGAATTCTTCATTTCATGACCTTCCCCCCTCGTGCCCAATTTCCCGAGCCGAGGCAACTTTGGTGATGACGGACACGTGACCTTTGCCCCGAGTCAGGGTTTCCTAAATGTCCTCAAAAATAAAATATTTAGGTAGCAACTCTGTAATCTGGCAAAGCAGTCCAGTTTGGCATTGTTTGATTTAAAATCTAATTTTCCAAAATGATTTGCCGGATTGGACTCTTTGGTGTGTATTAGTTTCACATTGCACTTTGTGAAATTAGATTTAGAACCGTGATAGGAGTCCGAACTGTAGGACCAATTCGAGCCTCTCCAAAAGGAGGGTGCGCGAAGAAAGTCGAGCTACAATTTCTGGCGACTCTGCTGGGGACTTAGAGAACTTGACTCGAACTCATGATATGTTGTTTTATCTACATTTATGTGTTTTTTTGCATTTGCATTTGCATTGGTGCGCTTAAGTCACAGTATTTTCCATCTGCTATTCCTGAGCTGTTTGCCAGAGGCTCGCTTGGAAAAGCGTGCCATAGGGCTGACCAGTTGCAGGCTCTACCACGATGGGAACACAAACCTTCGATCTGGACTTCCGCTGTACCGTTTGGTCCTCCTTTCACTTCTCGGTGTTAGGAGCGAGAGGTATATTAGGTGGTCTTGCTGAGGTACCCTTTTTGACCAATCTACCTAGTTGCATATCGGAAGCCTTGGAGACTACTCCAAACTAGGACAGGTTGCTCACCTGAATGTAGGTTTGTTTGAAACCACTTGCTTGCATAGCGAACCCCTAGTTCCTAACGAAATTAGGACAGGGTAACCCTACCCCATCATAAGAGTGTTTTGGCTTTCACTTAACTGGTATGTGCTTTATAGTGAAACTGTACAGGGATATGCATATTTGTTACGAGTTTGGTATCTGATTTTAGGCCAGAATTCAGTAAAGAGCACAGTCATTTAGCTGTGATCATATCCATTCTAGTGAAATTGGGCTGAGATGCTATTTGTTTTCTCTTTTACAAGGTAGTCCTGGAACCATAGCTTCAGAAGGCTCCAATATCCCCCTGATACTCTGGACTTGTATCGATAGACTTTGTCTGGTTAGAATTGGTTCAGAAGCAACCTGTGTTTACCTCACCCCCATCGGTTACAAGACGAAGGAGGTTCAGGCAGGATTTACTAGTACAGTTTCTACAGTAGTCACACCTCAGTTCACCCGGGTCTAGTCTGGTCTGGGAACAGTTGTCTACATTCAACTCAGCACAAGATCAATCACCCATTCCCATGGCTCAGTATCCCCCAGCCAGTGTGGAAGAACAAATACAGCACCTGCAACAGACAATCGAGGCACTGGAGCAGGACGTAGTCCGTCAAGCTAAAGTCACAGCTCATCAGGCCGAAGTGATAACCCGGCTACAACAACAGCCACAGTCGGCTGCGGCTTCTGCATCTCATGCACCTCCCACGAGTAACCCGACACTTAGAGCCATTGCCCATACTACTAATGTCCAAGAGACTTAGGGCAATCTGGTGGAGCCAATCCTAGAACAGGCCTCTAAAGCTCCTATCTATCAAACCAAAGCTCCGTTTGAATTTGAGGTTGACCCAACTGCACTTAAGGTTAATAAACTGGAGAAGTTATTCAAATGAGCACAATGAGTGCACTCCATCCTGCATTTCGAGGATGGGTATACTGAATCTGTAGTTAGCTAACCGAAGTGGTTTAAAATGCTGCATATCGACCACTTTGATGGCTCTGGAGACCCAATGGTGCAACTCCGCCTGTTTTTTGATATCCTAAGGCCAATGGGTTTGACCCCAGCCCAGAAGTTGTCTCTTTTCGGCCGAACCATGTCTGGGATAGCCGTAATCTGGTATGCTAAATTGGAGAACTCTGTGAAACAGAACTGGGAAGAGATGGGTGAGGCCTTTATTGCTCAATACTCCTACAACACACAGATCGAGGTCACAACTCATGTTCTTGAAGTCACCCGCCAAGAGTCAAAGGAGGGTTTCTCAGAGTTCGTGACGAGATGGAGAGCAAAGGCCTCGATGGTGACTATAAGGCCTTCTGACAAAGATCAGATCAGGATGATTGTTTGGAATCTACATGGCAAGTTGTTGCAAAAGATGATCATTCTACCTCTGTTTACCTTTCCAGACCTTCATGAAATGGGTGTTCAAATCGAGGATGCCCTCAGACAAGGGATCTTTGTGGAAGATAATGAACCTTTGAAGAAGAATGTTGATCGTAGTTCTAATGCTACTACTGATGGTAGCACAGCTGCGAAATGCTCAGAAGTAGACACTATCACCACTCCGCTCAATGGCCAAAAACCAACCACTTCAAATTGGCCCCAAGCCCGAAATTTCCATCCTCTTCACATGAGTCTCTCTTAAGCTTTGAAAATGCTGCGAGAAGAAGGGTACCTAGAGCTCCTAGAACCTCAACCCCTTCCAAATCCTCTTCCACCAAGATATGACCCAGCTAAATACTGTGCCTATGATTAATAGCACAGTCATGATACAAACCCTTGCATCCGCCTTCATCATAAGATTCAAGATCTTATTGACGAAGAGACCATAGCTCCACCAAAAGGACCTCGAGCTAGTACTGACCCGTCACCTCCCCATCTTAATCTAGTCCATACACTCTCATCTACCTACAATCCCAGCATATACATCACCCCGACCCATCTACCCAAGCCTGAGGTGTTCATTCCAAAAAGCACAGACTTGTGTATGATGGATGCACTCGAGCCTCAATCATCTCAAACCCGTGAACGCACTACTTCTGAGCTGATGAGAATGATTGAAGATTTTCAGAGAACTGTGATAGATTTGGCCTTTGGGATATTGGCTCTATCATTGCCCATATCACATGCCAGAAATTTCATGCCAAATGGCTCCCCAATCTTGGGGCGAGCTGGGGTTGAAAATGGCCAACCTGAAGCCATCACAGGTTTGGGCAATGACATGTCGACAACAATTGGGCTTCACTCTGATATAGCGACCCAATCCCTTGGCAAAGTGGAGACAAATGGCAAGAACAAGGTTGGGGCAGGTATTGGTCCCTTCAAACACCTTCAGTGGGCTGTTGAGGCTTTGAAAGCCGAAGGACTGAACAAACAGCAAGTGCTTGCAGTTGTTGCAAAGACTGTGGATGGCACTTTCGCTACTTAGGATGAGAGCATTCTGAATCAAGGGGCAAGCCAGAAGAAGGGCTGTCATACCAGAAACACGCCTTTCAGCTCCAATCCTACACTCGGAAGAGATCATCAAACCCAGTCAACACCTGTCAACCCCTTTGCCGATACATCCAACACTCCACAAACCTCGAAGTACCAACCCTGAGGCCAGAGAGTCTTCACCCCGCTTTATATGACCTTGTCCAAAGCTCTCCAAATCCTTATAGGACAAGGCCATCTCAAACCCCTTGAGCCTCGGCCTCTCCCGGATCCCCTTCCAGCTAAGCATGATGCTGCCAAGTACTGTGCCTTCCATCAACAAACCGGTCATGGCACTGATAGTTGTTTTTGTCTTCGCCACGAAATACAAGATCTGATTGATAAAGAGGTCATCGTCGCACCAGGTCCTACAAAGTCTATCGGTACTGGATCAATGAACTTGGGAGACAATGTTATTATGTGATCGGGGGATGAACCACCTATTGATGGCTCACATTTTTACTCCAGATGTAATGGATGGCATGCACTGTTTTGAGCAATTTGAAAATGCTGGTTATTTTACTTTCTGACTTGCGTATTGAGTCAGTTCTGTTGTGTTGTATCAAGTCTGTCTTGTTGTATCAAGTCAGTCCAGTTGTGTTAGAGTCAGGTGATTTCGGGGGTGTTACCTCGAATATCACTATCTTGTTTTGTGTTTGTCTTTTACACCCTTTCTTTTGCGTCTGTTTCTGCCATGAAGCCAGTTGTGCCAGCAAATCTAAATGAAACAATAGTGCCTTGCACCCACTTTTTTGTGCCTTGAAATCATTGCATTGACCTGATTTTTTCAAAACTTTTCTAGCACTATGATGAAAACAAAGAGGAAGGAATTCATCGGGATTTGCAAAAATTTGATCAATTGAGAGAAAGAGAGGCATGCTAAGCCCTTAATGAATGAGATCATGTTTGTTAATGTGAACACTGAGAATGATCCTGGCTTGATCCAGATTGGTTCTACATTGTCTTCAGAGGAGCCTGAGCGACTAGTCGCTTTCTTAAAAGATTTCAAAAATGTTTTGCGTGGTCCTGCGAAGACATGCGCGGAATTGATCTTGAGATTGTACAGCATAGGATCACTCTTGACCTCGAGACTTGACCCTTTTTGCTTTCAAACCTTGAACCTTGACTCAGAATGTTCAAGCAAGCAATCACAATATAAGGCTTGTATGGCCGGATCGGAAGCAACCCTTGAACTAGGGGCAAAAAGGTCAGATCAAGAAGGTCAGATGTCATCAAAGGAAGCTTGCGAAGCTAGATCAGAAGTAGCCCTTGAACTAGGGACAAAAATGTCAGATGTGCTCAAAGATTCAAAAATGGGTCATTTCGCCAACCAATGAAGGCTGGCAAGAAAGCCAAATTCAAGAAACAAAGAGAAGAGAAATTATTGCTGAAGGACAATCGAGTTTCTATCCACAACACTAGGGGCAAATTCCAACTTGGTTGGATGGACTCCTACATTATCAATGAACATCAGCCATTCTCCTGGATTCAGATGGCTTCGAGATCTCAAAATGGATCAACATGGACAAGTTAAACCTTTTTTTTTTTATCCTTGAGGGGCTCGCTGGGCCGAAAACCCGGAAAGGTGACCCAGGCAAAAGTTAGAGCAAGAAAAAAGAAAAAGAACAAAAATGAAAAAATGAAAAGAAAAAAAGAAAAGAACAAAAATGAAAAAATGAAGGAATGCAAAGCAAAAAAAAAAAAATGAAAAGAAGAAAAGAAAAAAAGGAAAAGAAATGAAAAGAAAAGAAAAATTGAACTCGCAAGGTTGAAAACTTGAAAGGGCGGCCTTGGCAAAAGTTAAAGCACAAAAGGAGAGTGTCAACACCCAAGTGAACCTCAACCTGGAACTATGTACGGCCTGATTCCTATCATTGGGATACGTAGGCAACTTCATCCTGAAGTTCGACCCTAGCCATCTTCAGCCTCCTGGGCTCATCCATGTTGATTGGCTTATCCTTGTTCAACTCGGCTATTCTATCCATGTGTAAATTGGCGCATCTTCGTGCTCATCTTCATTCAAAATTGATTGTCCTATTCCGTTAGAAGATTCAGCTGTAGGACAATTCAAAGTTCAAATTCGAGGTTCTGCATCTCAAGAGTAAATTCTATGTTGATCGAGCAGTGGCCATTTGCAAAAATAGCTTTTGGGAATTTTTAATGAGGTTGACTAGTTTTCTCGAAAATTATTCTATTTTTCCAAAACTAGATCATTTCTTGGACCCAAAAAAGGAAAATTTTCAGTGCTCACAACTTAACTTGCATGATTTCAAATTAGAAAATCGAACAAGTATGTTAATCAAACTCTCATGTTGGTGAAAATTGTTTTAGCAGAAAGTCAAAAACAAAAAATGGTCAAAATGATGAACTGGGGGCACAGTTTAGTCAGGTTTTTTGTCTTTTCCCCATTATCAATGTATTCACTAGAAAGGGCACAACTGAAGTTAGCAGCTGGGGGCAAGCACTTTCTCATCCTCCAAGCAGTGAGGCATCAACCCAAGTGCGATGCACTAACTAGAATGGAGCAGGATATTACACTCCCTGATCTAAACAGGTCTGATCACATCCATACTAGCTAAGCACATCATCAACTGATGTCAAGAAAAAGAATCTAGCAGAACACCAGGGGCAAGAGCCCACAACTTCCAGTTTATCCATCAACCACCCCGGGGAGGGATAAGAAAATAAGAGAGATTAAAGAATAGAGAGATGTGCGTTGAGAGAAAAAGTGAGAAAAGAGCTTTTCAGAGAAAAAAGAGAGAGATTAAGTGCCAAGTGATGTGAGAATCACAAATAAGAAAGGGTGGAAAACAATATCTAGAGAAGCTGGCTCCTTGTGAACTGAGAGGTCTCTCGCCATTGGAACACATTTCAGTGTTGTGTTTGTTGTTTTTGTTTGTCTCGATTCTTGTTTTGAGTTGTTTCTAATGTCAATAGATGTTGTTTTACCTTTGTTTTCCTTTGTTGAGTCGTTTTGACTTTAGTCGGTCGTAGGCTCAATACCCAGTTAAGAAGTCATTTCTCAATTTCAATTTCAAAAATAAATCGTTTTGTGCTCAGAGTGCTGTGTCATTCTCCACATTTGTGCAAAACGAGATTCTTTCTTTCATAGGCTGTAGGGTTCAACCCAAGTCATGTGAGAACAATAGAAAAAGGACCTATCTGAAGCTATTTAGGTTCCGGACTGTAAAGCAAAAGAAAAGAGGGAAAATTTGGAGCATCTGAGTTTGTTTAACCTTCATCAAATTCCGAGATTGCATTCTAGGGTACCTCCTTAGGCCTTATCTTTGCTCCGAAGTATGAGTGTACCTCCACCTCAAGCTCAAGCTCAAGCCTGCTTCAAGCCAAAATGGCGATCAGAATTGCTCTCCCTAAGCACCATTTCCCTATCAGGGGCATCTTGGCTGTGTTTGCAATGAGTTCCTAGGAGACCAACTGCGACGGTGGAAACTAAAGTTCGAATGGCGATGCCTAGAACACAAAGGTTTGGAATTTCTGAGACTAAAGTCTGGTTTAAATACCCAGGGGTGTATCATCGGCTTGAAATCTGTATGGCAGCCCCATAGATTGAGATAGCATGTGTGCGCCTCAATTCTGGATACTGAACCAACCTAATCTGTCACCCTGTTGGAGAATAGGGAAAGTTGTGAATATGATCAGGAAAAAAAGTGGCATCCATGGCTTCTGCATGCAGATGTCACTCCTTATCAGGACCTTGAACTCTGAGTTGAAGGTAAGAGTTCGAAGAACACAATGGGGGAGATCCCTATCAGAGTAGAGCGGTTAATCGCCACTCACCCCATGAGGTGCTTTTTAAAGCGCCGTTTTGTTTGTTTATTGCATTTCTCTAAATATCATGCACTACATTACTTGTAACTTGTATCGTATCATCGCACTTATTGCATTTATTTGCATCTTGTGTTATCTTGTATCATTTATCCTTTTACGCTGAGCAGCGTTTAGGATCGTTATCCCCCGGGGCTTTCTGAGGTTGCGTGGAATGTGTTCCTGGTTGGTTTTCTTAGGAGCTCTTTTCACGATTTCAGCATGGTTAGAGTGTCCCTTTCCTCACACAATTTCAACGTGTTTGGAATTTATCTCAAGTTGCATGGAATGCGCTCCTAATTGGTTTTCTTAGGACCTCTTCTCACGATTTCAGCGTGGTTAGAGTGTCCCTTTCCTTACACGATTTCAATGTGTTTGGAATTTATCTGAGGTTACGTGGAACGCGCTCCTGATTGGTTTGTTTGATCTCTTCCCACGATTTCAGCGTGGTTAGAGTGCTCTTTTCCTCACACGATTTCAGCGTGTTTGGAATTTATCTCAGGATGCGTGGAACGTGCCCCTGAGTGGTTTTCTTTGGACCTCTTCTCACAATTTTAGTGTGGTTTGAGTGTTCCTTTCCTCACATGGTTTCAGCGTGTTTGGAATTTATTCAGGATGCGTGGAACACGCCCTTGAGTGGTTGTCTTCAGACCTCTTCTCACGATTTCATCGTGGTTTGAGTGTTCCTTTCCTTACACGATTTCAACGTGTTTGGGATTTGTTCTTCCTTCTCTCACGATTCCAGCGTGGTTGGAGTATGACACCCTTTGCATCTACTGCACTATCTGTTACATCCATTACATCATACCATTTTATTGTCTGCATTCTTTCCATGTTAAGCTTAGTTTGGCATGTGCCCATACTTTTCATGTTACAACATAGCTCTGCATGTGTACACGCCTATTCCACTAAGAGAATTGTGGTTTGAGGGTTTCGGTACCTTTTCTATGTTAGACGTGGCTTGTTTTGTGTCCATGCCTTTTCTAGGCAAGATGTGGTTCGGTTTGCGCCTTATTCACTACATCCATTGCATTGTACTTTGTTTTGTTGCATTCAACATGTAGGATCATTATCTTTCCTCAACTGATCATTCTCTTCCTTTGAGCTCCCTTGTTGGTTAGAAATACTTGGGGACGCCCGATGTTTATACCACCTCCTTTGGTTAGAAGTGTTTGGAACGTATTCCGACGTTTATACCTTGCTTTGGTTAGAAGCATTGGGACATATGCCCAATGTTTATACCACCCCTCCGGTTAGAAGCATTTGGAATGTGTTCCAACACTTATACCGCTTTGTTTTGGTTAGAGACATTGGAACTTGCTCTGATGTTCATACCACCCTCCGGTGTTTGCACTGCTCTTTTTCCCTCTCACATGCAGCGCGTTAAGATGCTTTGGTTGAATGCATCTGGATGGATTCCAATGCTTATACCGCTCTTTGTTTTGGTTGCATAATGGTTGGATGTGTTTCATTTGTTATCATTGTTCTCTATGGCTCAAAACCTTAGGATGTGTCCTTAGGTTCACACCATCTCGCTCCTCGCGTGTGCCATGTGTTGGGATCTTGTTTGCCGCCTCGGGTGCGCCCGACGGTTGTGGTTCTTTATCTTTTCCGCGTGATGCGCAGTTAAGATTGCATAATTTTCTTCCATCTTTTTTGCATGAAATGTAGTTTGGTTCATGTTTACTTGCTTATGTACGAGTTTGCTGTAGCATTTCTTTGCATAACATTTGCATCTAGATGTTTCATTACAGCCCTCATTGCGTGATCATAAGTTATGTTCTGCATCGTGCATATCATTTGCATCTTGCCTCAGAAATACGCTGGTATGATTCCTTGCAAAGGGATACGTAGGCAGCCTGCGGGCGCAACCGTTCTTTGTTTTGTTTGCTTGTTTGTCTGAGTCTTCGGCCTTGTAAAAAATGGGTCGTCTTTGGGCTTCGACATTCACTCCCGTCATTTCATGACTTTCGAGTTTTGTTAAAGTGGGGCAACTGTAGACACTCCATTTTTGACCGACCTCAAGACTTAGACGTCATCGTTTTGTGCGCTTGATGATTGTGCTCGTTTTGAGTGCCCGAACTTCTCGGCGGAACACATTGTCTTTGAGCCTCTAAACCCTCTTTGTTTTGTGCTTTTTTTGGACCAAACCTTGGTGCCTTTTGCCTGGAGGGGGGAAGGGCCTTGTCAGCTACTTGAAGTGGTCGGTTGGCTAGCTGAGGTGGTCGGCCGGCCACCTAAAGTGGCAAACGGCCATTTTTCTCCTTTTTCAGATATTTTCTTTGACAGCTGTGCTAGCTGTTGATCACTGAATGCCATCTCCATACACGTGTATGGAGGGATGAATGCAAGCCTTTGGCTTGTATTTCTATATAATGGGGGTCTCTCCCCCATTTGAGAGGTTAGAAAATTTTGTGAGCAAATTTCCTCACTCTCTCTCTCTAGAATCCTCTCTCTCTCTCTCTCTCTCTCTCTCTCCCCCTATTTTATGCTTGAAAGTGAGAATTCTCTACACATTTGCACTAAGACCCTTGACTAAACATCCTCATCTTGGAGCTGAGGTTCTTTGAGGCTTAGTTTGAGTTCTTCAGGCTGGTTTTGGGTCAGAATAGTGGCTGTTAAGCGCTGTGTTTCAAAGGTATAAGTCTTACCTCTTTTAAGCTCTTTGTACACTCTTGTTTTTCCATCTTTTTATGCTATTTTCAGCCTAGTTTTCAACTACAAAAAGTTCTAAATTTTGGGCCTAAACATGTTGGTTTGAAGCCATCTTGTGCTAAGGGGTTGTCTACCCCTTTTTGTTGCATATTTGTATGTTCCTTTGTATCATCTTTTAGAATGTAAAAATCAAACTTTTTGGGCCTTTAAACCACTGAAAATCAGAGTTATTTTAGTGGTAAAAAGTGTGTTTTGAAGTCCAAAAATGGAGGGGTTAGCCTCCTCTCCTTATCTCTCTTTTCCATGCCTAGTTAGCATTACAAAGTAGCATGATTTTGTGGCTTAACTTAGCTTAATCTCAGCATGTTTTAGGCTTTGTTTTGACATGTTTCAACTCAATTTTGGGTTGGTTGGTGCGCTTGAAGCTTGCTTTTTGTACTTGTAGTGCAATTATGCTTACTAGTCTAGCATGCCTAATGAGTTAGCCCATTATTATGGCTTATGTTAGCTTGACTCCAACACATTTTTGCTAATGTTTTGGCATGATTTAACTCTTTTTTGAGCTGTCTTAGTCATATGAGCCTTGTCTTGTATGGTTGTAGTGCAAATGCCTTCACTAGCTTAGTGTTTTAAGACCTCTAACATGTTTTGCTTGAGATGATTGCATGTTATAGCATCATTTTACATGTTATTTCAATGTATATAGCTCTACCACACTCTCACTTATTTCACTCTTTCATTGCTTTTGAGAGTTGTGTTTTGAGTCTTGTTTGTGAGCTGACATGTGAGCATGTTTTTCTAGCCTTTTATGCTTTAATCTCAACATGTTTTTGCCACTGTTTTGGCATGTTTTAACTTTGTCCAGAGCTGGTTTGGTCAATTGAGCTTTGTGTTGCATGCTTATAGTGTTGTGATCTTTACTAGTTTAATGCTTTTAGGCTCTTAACATGTCTTGCATGAGTTGCTTGCATGATTTAGTGTCTTTTTTCATGCCATATCAGCATTGAAAGTCTGTAACCTCCCTCTATTCTTCACTTTTTAATTTGTTTTGAAAGTGGTCTTGAGCCCCTTGTTGGCTTGAATGTGGAATTGAGGCTCTCATGCCTAATGGTTTTAACCCTCTCTTGAGGGTTCCTCCTAACCAATAGCATGAGACCTCTTTTATGCTCAAGGTACTTGTGGCTTAAACCCTCTTTCCAATTATAGGACTCTCACTTTGGACTTAATCAGTTAAAGGACTAATCAATAATCTAAAATGTGTAAACAAAATGAACCAAGTAAAACTTGAGCAAGATAAGCATGCTGTGTTGCATTGCATATGTTTGGATCGGACGTTAATCCAAACACAAGAAAAATGGGACGTTTCATAATCTAAGTGATGAAACGTGCCACTTTTCTTGGTCACCGACACCCTTGATCATGCGTGATAGGGTGGAGGCCTTCGAGTCTTATTTGTGCATTCATTAAGCTTGTGCAAGCTTGGTTTTCTAGCCATCATGCGTTGAAAATGCTTGGTTGATGGCTTGAGAACCGAGGGCTATACTCCTTTGAGCTTGAGAAATGATAAGGAGGTTGGCAGTACACACATCCCTTGAAAAATGCATTGCTTTGCCTTTGTTGCTCTCTGTTGCAGCAAAAACAAAAGTCTGGAAAAAGGAGTGGCCAACTGGCCTCCGGAAGTAGCCAACCGGCCAGTTAAGGTGGCCGACAGCCACTTTTTGTGGCCAACCGGCCACCAGCCAAATTTTGTGCAAATGTGTTCTTGTGTTGGAGCAGAGGCAATCTAGAAGTTGGTACGATGTTCAGATATCACAGCAAGTGCAAACAGAGGCAACCGATGGCGAGGCAATGACTTTTTGGAAAGAAGCCAACCGAGCATGCATGTCTCCCTCGCCTCTAAGGCCATTTACTTGCTTTATTTAAATTGCTCTAGTTAGTTAGCGTAGCTAATTGTTCATTTCAAGTGTTGTAATTAATAAGTTTAATTTGGTTTGTAATATTTTAGCTAGCTTGGAATAGTTAGTTAATTTATTTCAATTGTTGTAATTAATTAGCTAGAATAGTTAATTAGTTGGTTTGTAATAATTAGCTTAGCTTAATGTAGCTTAGCTTATTCATTCGAACCCTCCTTCGAGAGGGTGCAATGTTGTAATAAGTGTGCGTGCGTGTGTGCATGTCTTCCAACCCCACATCTTTCTCCATTTTATTTAACCACTTTCGATGGTTAGTTTAGGGATCATTTTCAATTAGCATACCTTATGCTTGCATGTTTGCATCCATTCATTTGTCTTGCATGCACCGAGGCTCGGCGCATCATTCAAACCACATTGTATTTCAATATTTCTTCGAATACGTGTTTCAAAGCATGTCGTCAAATTGTTACATTCATATGCCATCTTTGGTAGCCGAGCCTATTTAGTTGCATATTGCATATATTGCATTAGGCATTTTGTATAGTTAGGATCATGCATCATTTCTGACTAGTTTTTGTTTTGGCTTAGAGTATACTGTAAGTTTTACGCTTTAGCATACTTGCAGAAGTGTGAGTGTTGCCATCATAGCATGCTTGCCATGAGGCTATTTGCTTACTTGATAAATTGCATGAATGCCTATGGATGAAGGCTTTGTTGCTTGAATTGTAACAATTTGATAAATGTGGGTTTTAAGCCCACTTTGCGAAATGGAAAATCATGTTTTAAGCCCATTGAGGTGGCAAATCCGCATTTCTAAGCCCACTTGAGGGTGGCAACTTCAAACCATTTTTCGAGAACAAACATGAGTTGTTTTGTGACGACCCAGATTTTTTTTTTCCCTCCGCTCGAGCGGAGGAGTTTGCGCTTGAGCGGACTTATGGGGTTCCTAGCAATTTTGCAGACGGCTTGAGATTCTAAGGGTTGTCATTCTCCGCTCGAGCGTAGAAGTGGACGCCTTCGGCGAAGCTTTGTTGGTCGGCGCTCGGCGCAAGGTTGGCGCCGGCCGGTCGTCTGGTTAAATTTGATTCTGAAGCAGGTGGGCTCATTTTTGATATTCTTCTTAGTATATTTGAAATGTTCTTACCTTATTTTGGGGTATTGATTGAGGTGGTAATGTGATGGTAAACTAAGATTGGACCAAAAAACCTTAATCTGAATAATTCGTTTACGACCAACCGTCACCCATTTGCCCTTTTCTTTTTCCACACTTTGAATATGGATGTGAGGTTAGGACCATTGGAAAGCTTAGTTCCGGGGCTTCAATTTGGACACAAGAACGACCTAAAACGGAGTCCGAATGGGAGAGTTACGCATGTTTGAAGTTTCGGGATCTGTGCTGAAAACAGGTCCGCTCGAGCGGGAATTTCTCCGCTCGAGCGGAGATTACGGGACAGCAGCTTAAAAACGGGATTTTGAGATCTTTTTCCATATTTTCTTTCCCCTCTCTTGTTTCCTCTTCCCCTAGGTCCGAAACCCTAGCCCCAAAACCTTGATCTCTTCTAGTTTGAGCAACAATCTGCCATGATTCTTGTATCAAGGATGAAGAACAAGAGGAGATGAACATTTTCAACCGATTGGAATTCGAGATTGCGTAGGATTCTTCTCAAAGTTTGGTTTCTTGCTTGGTTCTTGAGGTAGATGTTCTAGTTTCCTTCAGTACTTACATTGATTGATAGATTTGTGGTATTTTATTATCTAAATACAAGAAGTTTCCATTTTTGGTGTATGTAGTGTATGGTATGAGAATTGGGGGTTTTGAGGGTTGTAGGTGTTGGGAGCTAAATTGATGAGTTTAAATGGTGAATTGTATATCCTAAATGTATAATTATTGGGAATAGTTGAATTAAAAGTGATGATTTAAGAAGTTGGAATTTTTGTTGACAATCCTCATTTTTCTTGAACCCTAAGTTGATTGATGTTGATTACCCATGAATTGGGCCAAATTGAGAGTAAAATAATGAAATTGAGATATTGAATTATGTATATACAAATTTAATTGGAATTTGGTGATACTTGAAAATTATAAGCATTGTAAATCATATTTTAATGAGGAAGGAAATTGGGAGGAAAGGGTTATTGATGATGTGGAGGATGTAAACTTGGCTATGGAATGTTGAATTGAGCCTTAACAATTTAAATAGAATTATGTGGAATCATATTTGGTGGCATTGAGTTGAATAATGTTAATTAGTGTGGATTATTTTGGATGGTGATGATTATGAGGGGTTATGTTGTTGATTATGATGAATTGTGTTAAATGTTGTTGAATTGAATTGTGTAGGATTAGCTACGGGGGCGGACCTAGCGTCTAAACACTGTGAGTAATAGTACTACTTATGTACATCAATTACCGTTGATAGTTATTGTTATTATTCACGTTCTGTTTTTCCATGGCAATTATGCTAACATGGTTGCATTTGAGAATTGATGTGAACATAGAAGGATTTGGTATCCATTGACATGACTCTGGAACTATTTTGTTTTCCGCCCACGATTAATGGTTATCGGTAATGTGCTATAATCTATATAGTATTGTATTTAATTTACTGTTAAGGAACATTATTAACATTCTGCTATCCGTAGATTAATCTTAAGAATTCACGGTGAACAAATGAAATAATGATGCTTGGGCATTGGAAATCATTCTGTGTTGTCAATGATGATTAAGGATTGTTATGAGGTAATTATTTTGTTCCTACGAATAGTATTGTGATGACACATGCGCAAATGTGAGTTACGTTATAGGTATTGCTAATGGTTACCATTAGTATTCTGTTAAACGTAAACTAATTACGTTAACTCATATAAATAATTAAAAGAATCTGTATGCCTCTGTCTAACTTGGGACTAGTCAGTTATGAGGATATCTGAAGTTATTCTGCTTTGTGGCTTGTCCTGAGATCTATTGAGTATGGTATGAAACTATGGTATGTAAGTATTCCTGAAAGTGTTCAATCTGAAAAACGTGTTAACCGTTTACTAATAGCTATCAGCAATGTTCTGCTAAATTGATATTATTAATGTTAATTCATGGAAATAAAGGAAAGAATGTATGCATATTCTGTATGTTTCTGAAGTTAATCCGTTCTGATGTTTTCTGGTATGGAACAAAGTGCTGTACGGAACGAAGTGCTACACCTTGGTGGGAGCCACCTCTGGAATCCGTACGAGCCACCTCTTGAGTCCATACAACTGTTAGTGCTGTTACCCACGCATCTGATTGAATCTTGAAATGAAAACAAAGGAACGAATGTCTAGTTTTCTGAAAAGTATTTGTGGCACCCTTAGTCCGGATGGCCCTCGCCCGGGGGTAACAATACCGTGGCTGTTGTGGTCTTCGGACCTACCTGTTGTGGTCTTCGGACCTACCTGTTGTGGTCCTCGGACCTACCTGTTGTGGTCTTCGGACCTACCTGATCTGGTGGCTAATGGGTGTACCACATATGATCTTATGCAAAATCTGAATATGGAAATGATTACGAAAATAATTACGGAAATGGTTTGGAATATGAAAATGCATAAGACTCTGTTTCTGATACGATTATGCGTTCTGTTATTACCGTTATATTCCGGCCCGATGGCCGCTCTGTTACTTCTGTTATTCTGTTATTTCTGTTACTTCTGATATTTCTGGACCTATGGTTGTTCTGTATCTGTAGGCTTTTGGCTGTTCTGTATATACTGGGCTTAAAGCCATTCTGTTACGGAAATTGGACCCATAGCTATTTTAGAAATAATTACGGAATGTAATTAATCATATGTGTCTGCAGTTACATGTTTGATTATTCGGGTTAAACATTGCATTATTTATGTATTATTATTCACTGAGTTCACTCATTCTGTCTTTGTTTGTCTGTTCTGTAGGTAATCGCTTTGGGAGTCCGCCTTAACCCTTAATGGTCACCTTTCAGTGTCAACCTCAGTATGCCTAAGCTCCTAGACCAAGTTTATGCATTTGGGTTAAAGTTTTGTTAAGATTTTGATTTGCCTTTAATTATTGACCTAAAGTTAAAGTATGTATATATTTCCTTCCTAAACCAATACACGATTCTGTGGCCATGTATGTGTATGAGTGTATAAAAAGAAATAATGACTCTTACGAATGTGATCCTGGCATGTTAGATTTAGCTCAATGGATGCTTTTCTGTGTTATGTCATAATTTTAAATGCTTCCGTTCAGGCCCCATATGATATGTATTACAGGTTTGGTGTCCGTTTTCAAATGGGTCATGCCCAAACTTTTAGGGGCGGGTTTGGGGTGTGACATGTTTTGTGCTAATTTTTGCGATTTAGTCTATACTTGGTTGCGCGCGCATCTTTATCTGTAAAGGTCAAAGTCGACGAGGCCCCTCCCGGGAAAACCAGTCCCACCAACTGTTCAAGGGTTGTGTCGATGGAGAGCTTAGCCTTGTCCATTGCAGATAGGACAGCTTGTTTATGCACCCGTGACGCCATGAGCAATCCCCAAATGGATATATCTGCCTGAATCTTCTCCAGCTGCTTCAGTAGAGCCTCTTTTTCTAGCAGTTTCTCTGCCTCCTTATCCTTTCTAGGCACTTCTGGTTGGTCCAGATGTGGGGGTTTGAAGTATCGCCCACTCTAGGTCATGTGATCCACCTCTTTGGTATACCATGTATCATCCGGGAGATTTTGTCCCCAGTCCTCATCAGTATGGGCAAGACGCAAATCATCGTCTTCCCACTATGTTCCTCCGGCAACTGACAAGCACACGTTCGGTTTTGCTATAATTGTTCACGTGTTCACAACACCTTTTGTCCCCGCAAGGGCTTTGGCTTTTCTAGCCTTCTAATCATTCTCAATTCTTTCTTGTTCGAACCGCTTCAATGCGGCCTCCTGTTCTGTATCGGCTGTACAAACGTTGCTCAGTTCCCGAGTAAAATTCTTCATACCAGTGCTCTCCGGCAACTTTCCCTTATTGTCGACCATTCTGGCTGTTGCAGAAATTCATGTTTCCAATTGTTCCTACTTCGATTGAGGCCCCTCATCAACATCCGGCTCATCACTAAGCCACCCTGAATTATCCGATGATCCATTCAAATCAAACCAGCAAATCTGTACATTCCCCAGATCCTGTTCATCAAAGAACTGCATGTTACTGACGTCTTCCTCAAGCTCAACCAAATCATCGAGTCCCTAGTTAGGCCTATCCTCCAGGACTATGTTGACCTCCATTCCCCTCGGCAATTCCACCTCTGACTTGGGTTGATCGGCTGGTACAATATAGCGGCAAGGGATGTATTCTTCCTTTGCTAAGTCCATAGATCCCTCAGGTTCTAAACCGACATCTCCATTCTCCACCAGGGACACCCTATCTTCCTCTTCCATAGTCACCACCACTAGCTTAGGTTGTGATATGGACGCACTCATCATGCACAAATCTGTGCTTTCTGGGATGAACAGCGCCAGCTTAGGCAGGTGGGAGGGAGTGATGTATATGATGGGGTCGTATGGGATGGCCATTGTTTGGATAAGGTTTACGTGCCTAGGTGGAGGGGGTTGGTTATGTGGTGAGAGAGGATTTGTAGTGACGTTAGGCTTCTCAGGAGGCGCTATCACTTTGTTGTCAATGAGATCCTGGATCTCATGACGGAGTCTAAAGTAGAGGTCGGTGTCATGACCATGCTACTGGTGGAAGGCACAATACTTGGCCGGGTTGTGTGTAGGAGGGAGGGGATTAGGCAATGGGTGTGGTTCCAGGGGCTTTAGATGCCGCTTTCTGATTAGGACCCTCAAGGCTGCTGACAGAGACATGTAAAGTGGGGTGAACACCCTCTGGCCCCAGGGTGGGTACTTTGCAGGTTGTGCGGTAGTTCTGGATGTGCCGAAAAAAAAAAGGGTAGTTGTTTTCGGTGTGGTGGTGACCAGACCAACATTAGAAGTCCTTGCAGCTGCATTACTACTCGTAGCCGCATTTGAACTGCGTGTAAAGGTCCTCTTGGGCTGCTCCTTTTCATGGTCAATCAGACCTTGTTTCATCGCATCCTTTATTTGTTTCCTATCTCATGGAGGTCAGCAAACGTTGACAGAGGTAAGACTATCATTTTTTGCAGCAGCTTCGGTTGCAAGTTTCGGACTACCATCCGGATTTGGTCTTTTTCAGCTGGTCGGGTTGTCATCATGGAGGCCTTGGCCCTCCACCGAGTGACAAAATCTGAGAAGCCCTCCTTCGGCTCTTGACGGGCAGCCTTGAGATCACGAGTTGTGACCTCAATTTGAGTGTTATAATTGGGCGACAAATGGCTCAGCCATCTCTTCCCAACTTCTTTTCACAGAATCTTCCAGCTTAGCATAACAAATGGTCGTAATACCCGATAGGGTCCAACCAAAGAGGGATAGCTTTTGCAATCTAGACAGGCCCATTGGCCGCAGAATTGCTGAGAATAGTCGCAGATGGACCATAGGATCACCCGAACTGTCGAAGCGGTCTATGTGAGGCAGTTTGAATCTATCTGGTAATGTTACCGCCGAATCCGTGTAGTCGTCCTCTATGTCTAGGATCGAGTTGACTCCATGAGCCCTCTTAAAAAGCTTTTCAAGCTTGCTCACTTTTAACGCGGTAGGGTTGACCTCGAACTCAAAGAGGGCCTCTGTTGGGTAGTCCTGTGCTTTGGAAGTCTGGGGTGGAATCGGATCTACTGGGATGTTCGCATTTTCCTAGACATTGGTTGTATTCTCGGGTAGTGGAACCCTGATTGGGGGTGGGTGTGAAGCAGAAGCTACTGCTTGTGGTGGTTGTTGTTGCTGCTGAAGCCTAGCAATCAATTCAGCCTGCTGGGCTGCAACCTCTGTTTGGCGAGCGGTAACTTCCGCTTGGCGAGCAGCATCCCGTTGTATGGCCTCGATGGTCTATTGGAGTTGACGCATCATATCCTCCATACTGTCCATGGAGTGTTGATCTATCTGATCTGGTGAGTATTCTCTTTCTGAGGTGGAAACAGAAAACTGGGCCTGACTACGCACAGGTGATATAGATAAGGACTGTTGAATTGGCGACTGTTGAACCGGTGATCTATGTCTGACTGTCCTCCGTCTCGTAACCGGTGGTAGCGAAGCAAACACTGGTTGTCCTCTAATAAGATCCTCAGATTGGTAAATCCTCCTGACTCAAGTCTAGAGTGCTCGGGGGGTATCTGGCTCGTCGGAAGCAATTGTGAAATACTACCTTGCAAAAAGAAAATAAAGCAAAAAGAAAAGAAACAACAATCAGCAAACGCACAACACCTCAGCTTAGACAGAGACAACACACAGTTGCAATCATAAGCTGGACAATCTGTACTCAAACACTGATTTCTACCCACAAATTTCTGCCTTAAAACTGATGTCCCCAAACTGATACCCAGTCTTGCAACTAATACATACATTCCTGTAGAGTCACACTCTAAAAGCACATATCAAGCAAGTGAGAGCCAGAACACCCCTATGGTGGGGTAGGGTTTCCCTATCCTAATTTCCTCAGGAACTAGGGTTTCTCTACGCAAGCAAATAGTTTCAAACAATCCTGTATTCGAGTGAGCAACTTGTCCTAGTTTGGAACAGTCCCTATGGCTTTCGATATGCATCTAGGTCGATTGATCAAAAAGGGTGCCTCAACAAGACCACCTAATATACCTCTCGCTCCAAACACTGAGAAGTGAAAGGAGGATCAAACGGTGCAGCGGTGATCCAGATCCAAGGTTTGTGTTCCCATCGGGGCAGAGCCCGTAACCGCTCAGCCTTTTGGCACACTTTTCCAAGCAAGCCTCTGGCAAACCGTTCAGGAATAGCATATGGCAAACACTGTGACTTAGGCGCGCCAATGCAAATGCAATGTAAAGAAACACATAAATGTAGCTAAAACAATATATCATGAGTTCTAGTCAAGTTCTCTAAATCCCCAGTAGAGTTGTCAGAAATTGTAGCTCGACATTTTCGCGCCCCCCTTTCGGAGAGGCTCGAATTGGTTTACAGTTCGGACTCCTGTCACGGTTTTGAATCTAATCTCAAAAAGTGCAATGTGAGTCTGATAAACACCGAAGAGTCCAATCCAGCAAATCATTTTGGAAAATCAAATTTTAAATCAAATAATGCCAAACTAGACTACTTTGCCAAATTACAAAGTCGCAACCTAAATATTTTATTTTGGAAAAATTTAGGAAACCCTGACTCGTGCCAAAGGCTACGTGTCTGTCATCACCAAAGTTGCATCGGCTCAGGAACTTGGGTACGAGGGGGGGAAGGTCATGAAATGAGCACCCCCACTCGCCCAATCAAAGGATCGGCATGATATGTTGTTTTATAAACACATGTGTTCTTATTCCGGTTATTAGCTAACTTTACTATGTGACGCACACAAGCAAGTATAAACTAGTCACAAGACTTGGAACAATGCAACTCATGTTTGTTTTCGAAAATGGTTTGAAATTGCCACCCTCAAGTGGGCTTAGAAATACGGATTTTCCACCTCAAGTGGGCTTAAAACTCTCATTTATCAAATTGTTCCAATTCAAGTAATCAAGCCTTCATCCACAGGCATTCATGCAGTTTAGCATTTAAGCAAATAGCCTCATGGCAAGCATGCTATCATGGCAATACTCACACTCATGCAAGTATGCTAAAGCGTAAAACTTATAGTGTACTCCAAGCCAAAACAAGAGCTAGTTAGAAAGAATGCGTGATCCTAACTATGTTAAGATGCCTAATGCAACATGTGCAATATGCTATTAATAGGCTCGGCTACCTAATCATGGTATTTGCAACACTTTGATAACATACTTTTAAACACGTATTCAAGTAAGTGTATTGAAATTGCGATGCAGTTTGAATGATGCGCCGAGCCTCGGTGCATGCAAAACAAATGAATGATGCAAACATGCGAGCATAAGATATGCTAATTGAAATGTGCCCTAATCTAACCATCGAAAGCGGGTAAATAAAAGGGAGAAAGACGTGGGGTTCGAAGACATGCACACACACACACGCACCCTTATTACAACATTGCGCCCTCACGAAGGAGGGTCCGAATAAATAAGCTAAGCTACACTAAGCTGAGCTAATTATTACAAACCAACTAATTAACTATTCTAGCTAATTAATTATTACAACACAATTGAAATAAATTAACTAACTATTCTAAGCTAGCTAAAATATTACAAACCCAAATTAAACTTATTAATTACAACACTTGAATTGAACAATTAGCTACACTAACTAATTAAAGCAATTTAAAAAAGCAAGTAAATGGCCTCGGAGGCGAGGGAGACATGCATGCTCGGTTGGCTTCTTCCCAAAAATTCGGTTGCCTTTGTTTGCACTTGCTATGATCTCTGAACATCAAACCAACTTCCAGACTGCCTCTGCTCTAAAACAGGAACACTTTAGCACAAAAATGGACTGGTGGCTGGTCGGCCACAAAAGGTGGCTATCGGCCACCCTAACTAGTCGGTCGGCTAGTTTAAGTGGCCGGTCGGCCACCCCTTTTCCCAGACTTCTGTTTTTGCTACAACAGAGAGCAACAGAGGCAAAACAATGCATTTTTCAAGGAATGTGTGTACTGCCATCCTCCTTATCATTTCTCAAGTTCAAAGGAGTGTAGCACTTGGCTCTCAAACCACCAATCAAGCATTTTCAATGCATGATGGCCAAAGAGTCAAGGTTGTACAAGCTTAATGAATGCACAAATAAGACTCAAAGGACCACGACCCTATCATGCATGATCAAGGGTGACGATGACCAAGAAAAGTGGCACGTTTCATCACTTTGAGTATGAAACGTCCCATTTTTCTTGTGTTTGGATTAATGTCCGATCCAAACAGATGCAATGCAACACAACATGCTTGTCTTGCTCAAGTTTTGCTTGTCATGTTTTGTTTACACATTTTACATTACCGATTAGTCCTTTAACCGGCTAAGTCCAAAGTGAGAGTCCTCTAATTGGAAAGAGGGTCTAAGCCACAAGTACCTTGAGCATGAAAGAGGTCTCATGCTATTGGTTAGAAGGAACCCTCAAGAGAGGGTTAAAACCATTAGGCATGAGAGCCTCAATTTCACACTCAAGCCAACAAGGGGCACAAGACCACTTTCAAAACAAATTAAAAATTGAAGAATAGAGGGAGGTTGTAGATTTTTCAGTGCTGATATGGCATGAAAAAAGACACTAAATCATGCAAGCAACTCATGCAAGACATGCTAAGAGCCTAAAAGCATCAAACTAGTTAAGAACACAATACTATAAGCATGCAACACAATGCTCAAATGACCAAACCAGCTCTGGACAGAGTTAAAAGATGCCAAAACAGTAGCTAAAACATGCTGAGATTGAAACATAAAAGACTAGAAAAACATGCTTGCATGTTAGCCCGCAAACAAGACTCAAGACACAACTCTCAAAAGCAATGAAAGAGTGGAATAAGTGAGAGTGTGACAGAGCTATATACACTGAAATCACGTGTAAAATGAAGCTACAACATGCAATCATCTCAAGCAGAACATGTTAGAGGCCTTAAAACACTAAGCTAGTGAAGGCATTTGCACTACAACCATACAAGACAAGGCTTATATGACCAAGACAGCTCAAAACAGAGTTAAATCATGCCAAAACATTAGCAAAAATGTGCTAGAGTCAAGCTAACATAAGCTAGAATAATGGGCTAACTCATTAGGCATGCTAGACTAGTAAGCATAATTGCACTATAAGTTCAAAAAGCAAGCTTCAACTGCACCAACCAACCCAAAACAGAGTTGAAACATGTCAAAACAAAGCCTAAAACATGCTGAGATTAAGCTAAGTTAAGCCACAAAATCATGCTACTTTGTAATGCTAACTAGGCATAGAAGAGAGAGATAAGGAGGGGAGGCTAACCCCTCCATTTTTGGACTTCAAAACACACTTTTTACCACTGAAATAACTCTGAATTTCGGTGGTTTAAAGGCCCAAAAAGTTTGACTTTTACATGCTAAAATATTATACAAAGGCACATACAAATATGCAACAAAAAGTGGTAGACAACCCCTTAGCACAAAATGGCTTCAAACCAACATGTTTAGGCCCAAAATTTAGAACTTTTTGTAGTTGAAAACTAGGCTCAAAATAGCATAAAAAGATGGCAAAACAAGAGTGTACAAAGAGCTTAAAAGAGGTAAGACTTATACCTTTGAAGCACAACACTTAACAGCCACTATTCTGAGCAAAAACCAGCCTTAAGAACTCAAACTAAGCCTTAAAGAACCTTAGCTCTAAGATGAAGATGTTTGGTCAGGGGTCTTAGTGCAAATGTGTAGAGAATTCTCACTTTCAAGCACAAAATAGGGAAAGAGAGAGAGAGAGAGAGAGTGGGGCCGACCGGCCACCAATGATGGCCGATGCAAAAAAGGCTTGGCCGATGGGCATAAGGCCTGGCCAACAGGCCACCCTCTTCCCTCGGAAACAAAGCCACAGGCTCTTGGTATGCAACCAAGCACAAAACAGACAAGTTAAAAGGTCCGAAGGCGAGGCACTCTGCCAAGAACTTCAGGCACTCAAAACGAACACGAGCATGGATAATCACCGAGTGTTCAAACGATGACGTCCTAGTCTTGAGGACGGTCAAAAATGGGGTATCTACAATGATGAACACTTTGCAACTACATCATATGGTCATGGTGTAAAAAACAACTAGAGTTGTTACCATCGCAACTCTTCAATCATGTATGCACAACCAAGATAATAAAGTGTTAGACTTATTTATTTTGATGATTTATTTAATTATGTTTTGATTTACTTGAAAGAGAAAAATAGAATCCAAAATTTATTTTGATGTTTTATTTAACTATATTTTAATCAAAATTTATTTTGATGATTTATTTGAAAGAGAAAAATAGAATCAAAATTTATTTTGATGGTTTATTTGAAAGAAAAAAATAGAATCAATATTTATTTTGTCCCATTATTTCTCACATAAACCTTTATCCTAAATGTTATTAGAATGCATTTAATATTTGATTAAATCAGGAGTTCAAATAGCCCAAAACAATGGTTCAAACAGCCTAGCACAGCAGCAGGCCAAATGATTCAAAAGGTTCAAGTGAAAGATATTCATATTAGTAATGATGGAAGTACAACGGCTATAAACGGCTATAAAGGTTCAAAAGACCAAAAGGTTTAAAAGGTTCAAGTGGAAGATATTCAAATTGGTAATGATGGAAGTACAACAGCTATAAATTCAAATTGGTAATGATGGAAGTACAACAGCTATAAACGGCTATAAATTCAAATAACTACAATGGCTATAAACGGCTATAATTTTTATTATATATACCAAATCATCTAATGTAAACAAGTTACAAAAAATCAAAAAATATTCTTTGATCTATAATCACTCACATCTATTCTCAGAAATTATACACTGAGCCTTATAGCATTAAGCTCATCTTTCCTGTGTGAGATTTATAGAAAAATCAAAGCTTCATTTTATATATCTATCTTTGAGAGATATTTATTGTAAGCTTTTGTTCAGAGCAAAAATACCATTTCATTTTATAAAAGTGTTGCAAACACTGTGTTCATGAAATCTTGAGAGTGATTGCGAATCACCTAAGATTTGTAAGGGTTTGGACTTGTGAAGTCTGTGTAAAATCCGTGGAGGATTGCTCCATTTTTAAAGAGGTTGCTAGCACCCCTGTAAAGCTAGAAGATAGTGGAAAATCTCAAGTGAAGCTTGAGGAGTGGACGTAGGCCGAGTTGAAGCCGAACCACTATAAATTTGTTTGCCTCTCTCTTCCCTAATCTCTTTACTTTCCTACTACTGCTATAGCTATCTAATATTCATGTGTTAGTCATTTGATTTACCCTATATGTTAGTTATACTTCATTGTTATTTTGCTTGATCATTTACTGCTAAGTTCATCATTGTGCTTGTTAATTATCTATTGTGCTAGTCATAATTTTTATTAGGGTATTATTAATTTTAATTGTAAAAACCTAATTCACCCCCCCTCTTAGGTTGTCTTTTAGGTAACAATTGGTACCAAAGCCTAGACTCTTGCTTTAGATTTAACCATCTAAGAGTTTCGATCCATGGAAACCTTAGTTAGCACTAGCACTACTGAAGGACAAGCCACCAATAGGCCACCATTATTTAACGGAAACAACTATTGTCATTGGAAAGATAAGATGACCCTATACCTACAAGCCACTGATTATACTATGTGGATTATTGTCACCAAAGGCCCAAAAATTCCTACCAAATTAGTAGACAATATTAGTGTACCTAAAACTAAAGATGAATGTGATGAGAGAGATCACAAATTATTGCAAGCCAATGCTAAAGCCAAACTCACCCTTGTTTGTGGATTAGACTCTAAGGAGTATAATAGAATTTCAAGTTGTGATTCGGCAAAAGAAATTTGGGACAAACTTAAAGTAACTTATGAAGGTACAAACCAAGTAAAGGAATATCGTATTGATATGCTTGTTCATAGTTATGAATTGTTTAAAATGAACTCTAATGAATCTATTTCAAGTATGTTTACTATATTTACTGAAATTGTAAACTCTTTAAAATCTCTTGGCAAAACTTATACTGACAGTGAGTTGGTAAGAAAAATTCTTAGGTGTTTACCAAAGAATTGGGAAGCAAAGGTGACGCCATTGTAGATGCCAAAGATCTCTCCACACTTGGATTGGATGAGCTTATGGGTTCCCTTATGACTCATGAGATCACCATGAAAGGACATGAGAATCTTGAAGACAAAAAGAAAAGTGGAATTGCGTTCAAAGCATCATCAAATGAAGAAGAACATGAAAACTCTAGTGGGGATGAAAGCTATGCCATGTTTAGTAGAAATCTCAAAAAGCACTTCAAGAAAAACAATTATGGAGAAATAAGACCTTTCAAAACGGAGTACAACAAAGACTACAAAAGAAACAAGAAGGCCATGGTAGCAGCTTGGGGAGAAAGTGAAGATGAAAGCTCAAGTGATGAAATTGAAAATGAAGTAGCCAACTTGTGTCTCATGGCTCTTGAAGATGAAGACTCTGCTCAAGATGAGGTAACTACTCTTTATGAAGAGCTTGAAAGTGCATTCCATGAACTAAAAGATGAATTTAGAAAAGTTTGTGCCAAAAATAATTTGTTAAAAAAATCTGTTGCATCTTTATCTAGTAATGTAGAAGAATTTAAGAAAGAAAAAATTGTTTTGAAAAATGATTTTGCCACCATCTCTAATGAGAGAACTACTTTAAAAAACAATGTTGATGATTTAACAAAAACACTTGAAAATTTTGTAAAAGGTAGAAATAATCTCAACATGCTTCTTGGAAATCAAAGATGTGTTTTCGATAAAGCGGGCATTG
This sequence comes from Camellia lanceoleosa, assembly GCA_025200525.1. NCBI lineage: Eukaryota > Viridiplantae > Streptophyta > Magnoliopsida > Ericales > Theaceae > Camellia > Camellia lanceoleosa. The sequence goes on along the minus strand of CM045769.1, from coordinate 17,190,464 downwards.
GATATGACCCTATTAAGAAACAAAAGAATCTCAATACAATTTTTGAAAAGGCACCTCTCATGACACACCCTCATATTACTTGTCATTATTGTAGAAAGAAAGGTCATTATATATCTTATTGTCCATTCAAAAAGAATATAAACATGGGAATTAAAAAGATTTGGATTATTAAAGGATCTAACAAAACTAACCAAGGACCCAAGAAACTATGAGTACCAAAAACCAACACTTGATTGTCATCTTGTAGGTTTGCCTTAAGTCCAAAGCTAAAGAAGGGAAGTGGTACCTTGATAGTGGATGTTCTAGACACATGATCGAAGATAAATCCTTCTTTACTACACTGTCATCCAAAGATGGAGGCCTTGTTATTTTTGGAGACAACAAGAAAAGAAAAATCATCGGTATTGGTAGCATCGGCGTTTCTCCTAACCCTTCTATTGAAAATGTTTTACTTGTTGATGGACTTAAGCATAACCTACTTAGTATTAGTCAATTATGTGATAAAGGTAATCGAGTTATTTTTGATAAATCACATTGCACAATTGAAAGCACAAATGATCATAAAGCTTTATTCGTTGGTAATCGCCATGATAATGTTTATGTTTTTCATCTTAATGATCTCTATGCTAGTGATGTTAAATGTTTATATGTTAATAATAAAAATAGCTGGTTATGGCATAGAAGACTTGGTCATGTTCATATAGATTTAATTGCTAAACTTTTGAGAAATGATTTGGTCATTGGACTTCCAAAAATTAAATTTGAAAAAGATCATCTTTGTAGTGCTTGTCAACAAGAAAAACAAACTAAAACATCATTTAAATCAAAATCTCATATTTCCACAGCTAGACCTTTACAACAATTACATATGGATTTATTTGGTCCCTCAAGGACATCTAGTCTAGGTGGTAAACGTTATTGTCTTGTTATTGTTGATGAGTATTCAAGATTTACATGGGTTATGTTTTTAGCACACAAAGATAAAACATTTTCTTCTTTCGCAAAACTCTGTCATAGAATTCAAAATGAAAAAGGCTTTCTTATTACTAATATGTTAATTCTTTTTTGAGTCATATCTTTGTAGAATCAATTTTGATGTCATAGCATGTTTTTGAGATGTATACTATCTATATTTTGAATTGTACATTTATGATCTCAAGAATATGCTCAATATGAAAATTTCATGCTTATATACTTTACATTGGAATATTTGAATGAGTTATGAAATTTTTTGATTATGATCCAACAACAATGTCTAAATGAAAAGAAGTATCATACGTTTGTAGAGACATTGCATCTATCCTATTGAATATCTTTTGAATATGGATTATATTGGCATACATCTCATGAAATGCTTTTGGTTGATAAATTGTTGAATTAATTGTTTATAACATTCATGTTGTGTTCCACATTAAGTAAAATGTTTTATCACACTTGAGTATGTGGATTGAATTGATGAAAATGCCTCTTGATAATGTTATGTGATTAAATGAGATTGTTGCATCATTTTTTAATAAAACAAAGAGCATAATACTATTTTCTTATGTATATTATGTTATGTGCTACAACTTGAAATTTCTAAAATAATAGCATTCCAAACTCTTGTTTAATCATTGAATTATTTTTTAGTTTTTGAGTTTGTGATAAGAAATGATTTGTATTGTATTTTTATTGAGTAATAGTGTTTGTTCTATGAATGCTATATTTACAAAAATTACATTAGAAAATGGTAGCACCAATTTAGGGGGAGAAATTATTTTGCTAATATACTTGTTAAACCCTTTTGAGATAGACTCCTCATGAAAGAAAATTGAAGATTAAAAAGCTTCTATCTCTTGAACCTAACGTATGCCTCATATACTCACTTAAGCTTTTGAGGTAAAAATTCTATCTTATTTCCTTTGAGGTAATACTGTTATTACTTTGATATGAAAAAGATTGATTATGGTTTATATGATTTGCAATGTATACTCTTTGATGATGTTCTTGCCTAAAAATCATGCCTATGCTTAAAATGTGTGCTATATATTGAAATTCATGATTTTTCTTGGCATATGGATTGCTATACCTTGAACATGCTTCATTTTTCGGATTTATATTAGCTCCATGAGATTATATTGCGTTTAACCTATTATGAGCAATATTGGGTATTCTACATAATACTTGAGCTATGATTGTTAAATCTTCTAGATTGCATATTGGTATCCTTGGTAGATTGCATGTTGGTATCATTTTGGCATCCTTATTGGTAACATTTGGCATCACATTTGATATTATTAAGGAGAACATTTCAATTATGAGCTTTTGAATTTAAACTTGATTAGTTTTAAACTGTGTAATTTTTTTTTGGGTTCTGCATCTTGAGGTAAAATTAACTTTGCATACATTGATTTTTTTTTTTAAACCCTCATGGTATTTTATTTGCATTACGATTCCGGCAATACCAACATCCCATTAAGTTTAATTTATGCTGGTATTATTTTATTTTATTTTACTTTATTTTTATTTTTTTATTTTGCTATTCGGCTCCATTTCTATTATTTTTATTTTTTTTTCATTATTAATTTTTGTTTGGGCTTAATTTTCTTTTTTTTTAATTTCATTTTTCAGCACTTAAACATAAAAACAAAAACAAATTAAAATACAACTATTTACATTAAAAAAAAACACCCTTCATTTTTTTACGGCCATACGCCGATCAAACTAAACATATTTCAAAAAAAAAAAAAAAAAAAAACAAAACAAAACAACCCTTCATTTTTTCTGGCCATACGCCGACCTCACTTACTCTCCTCTTCCACCGTTTTCTTCTTCTTTTTATCACCTTGGGCGACACTTGACGCCCCTGCCGCCATGCTTTCGTCGAGAGCGACGACTCCCCGCTGACTATCAAAGGCCAAGAATGGCGTTGCTCCAAATCGGGCCATGGAGGTGGTCTTCCGTTTAAGCTCTTTATTTTCAGCCTTCAATGCGCATATTTCTGCTCGCACATCCTTGTACATGCACTGAAGCAGAGAGAGTTGGGCGTTGACCTGATGGACCTCACTCGTCCTGTTCTGCAATCGGTGAGCCAATTTTGTGACTGTAGTCACCGTCTCCATACAGGACGTCAGTGTGAAATGATTGGCTTCTATGTCAAATTGCGCTGCCATGATTTTCTCAATCAACATCATAGGAAGGTTAGGTGGAGGAATGACAGGAAGAGTAGGAGTAGAGGCACTCAGTCCAGCAGAGCTTATGGGATCGTTTAGGTCCGGAAATAGAGTGAGGGGACGGGATGAGGAAGCCATGGTTTAGAGGTGAGAGGTGTAAAAGAAATGAGTTACAGAGAAATAGAAGAGAATAGACTTTAGAGGTGAGAGGTGTAAAAGAAATGAGTTACAGAGAAATAGAAGAGAATAGACTAAGGTTTGGCCTCCTCCATTCAGTTTTTTTTGTCTCTTGATGAGGAAGAAGAACAAAAGAGAGCGGTGAAGAAGAGATAGAAGAGCGTGACGTGAAGAAGAAGAAGCAGACGAGTGTGATTGTAGACACCCCATTTTTTACCGTCCTCAAGACTTGGACGTCGTCGTTTGAACACTCGATGATCATCCATGTTTGTGTTCGTTTTGAATTCCCGGAGGTCTCGGCCACGCACCTTGCCTCAGGATCTCTTAACTTGCCTTCTCGGTGCTTGGTTTTAAACCAGGGACTTGTGTTTTGTGCTTCTGAGGGTGGGAAGAGGCATGTTAGCCATCCCTGAAACCCACCGGCTGTGGCATGAAGCCACCGGCCTTGCCCTTTTGCTACCGACCAAATGTTTGGTCGGTCGGCACCTCTCTTAGGTGTATCGGCCTTTTTGTGTGGTCAGTCGACCATCTATTTGGCCGGTCTGCACGAACTTGTCCTCCATACAGGTGTATGGAGGAAATTGCGCCCTTTGCACCCTTTTGGTCTAGCTTCTTGAGGAAGCTTGGACCTCTGTCTTAGCTTCCTCAAGAAGCTTGAACCCCTATCTCAGCTTCCTCAGGAAGCCTTGGCCCCTTTGCCTTAGCTTCTTTTAGAAGCCTTGACCCCTTTTGATTAGCTTCTCTTGGGAGCTTGGACTTTTGCCTTGTCTATATAAGGAGACCATCCCTCTCCTTTGAAGAGGTTCAACAAAACCAGACCTAATACATAAATATCTGATATATATATCACCTCATCTCTCTATATCTCCCTCTCTCTCTTCATTTGTGTGTGTTAGAGGCCTCAAAAGTGTCTTTTGTCCTTAGTTTTGCACTAAGTCACCTAGCATTACACCATACTTGGGTTTTGGGAGGTGTTGAGGGTTTTTTCTTGAAGTTCTGAACTGGTTTTGATCAGAAGAAGGGAGCTGGACTTGCTGTTCTTGAAGTATTCTTCATGGGTAACATTATTGCTTTAGTTTCCCCAATCTTGCCCTAGCTTTTAACATATCTTTCATACTGATTTAAGCTTTGTGTATAACTGAAAAAAGTCTTGTATTTTCATTCTTAAGATACTTCATTAAGGTCATTTTGGTGTTCGGGGTCGACCTCCCCCTCTTAGGCCTTGTTTGGCCCTTTTTGTGCTCTCTTTGTTAAGCTTTGGGGACTTTTGTGTATTGGCCTTCTCACCACTGAAATCCAGTGGATTTTCAGTTGTAGTAAAGGGGTCTTAAAGTCTTGCATAGGGGAGGGACACCCCTCTCCCTTTGTCTCTCTTTTGTTTACATTTTTGGCTCTTAAAGGTATCATGCATGCTTAATTGTTTCTAGCATCATTTCAGTAGGTATTTGGTGATTTTTGGTCATATTATGCCTCTGGTTTTGGTTGGTTTGGTGGTCCCTTTCATACATTGTATGCTTGCCTTGCATTTTCCTATTTGGCCTAGAAATGCAGCTTGCCTTTAAGACCATCATGCTTGCATGTTCTTGCCGAACTTTGTGAAGTTCTTGGTCATATTTCATCATGTTTAAGGTCTGTTAGGCACTAATTTGATCGCATTTTCCATGTTTGGTATAGCCTCTTTGCGTTTTGGCTTGTGAGCCTTGAGTGTATGAGCCTTTGGCATGCTTTAGTTGGGTGGTTTTAGTGATTTGGAATCATTTCCCATGCCATTTTAGTCCATGTTTCATGCCTACATACTTGCATTTGTTACCCTTTTAATGCCTTGAAGAGATGTGGTCTTATGCTCCATATTTGGCCCTTGGTGTATGCCTATGTGTTTGAGGCTTTGGGCTGCCATATCAGTGGATTTTGGGGGCTTATTTTGCATGATAAAACTCTGTTTTCACATTAGTTAATCCATGCCATGTTGGGTTGGGGTAGGTGTATAGTAATCCTCTCTTTGTGGCCTTGAGTGCCTTCTATTTCACACCCATTCCCTAGCATGTTTTGGCATTATTCTTCACATGCTTTTCAGAGTTTAACATGAGTGTTAACATCCATGTATATCACCTTTAAGTATGCTTAGAGTTGTCCCCTTCCATGCTTAGGTGATGGACCTTGGTGTGTGCATGCTTGCATGCATAATTTGTGCCCTTTTGCATCATCCTTAGGCCACTGTTTTGGGGCATGGCTGAGGCCTCCCACTTCAGTTCAAGTCCCTCCTTATACATATTTGCATGTTTGACAAGTTGCATTGGTGCATTGTTGCATTGCTTGCCACTACATCATGGTTGCATGCTTAGTAAATTGCATGCTTGTTTAGCTAGTTGCATTTCATATACTTGTTGCATGCTTGACATGTTCATGTTGCATTAGCTTAGCTTGCATGAATAGTTAGCATTGCATTGCATAAAATTGGCATGCTCACTTTGCATTGCATTGGTTGCATTACTTTGCATTATATATGACATACATGCATTGCATTAGGTTTGGTTTGGGGTGTCAAACCAAGCATAAGGGGTGAGGTGTGTTCGTACTCCAAGTGACGAAACACGTCTCAACCCTCGGTCACCAATGCCCTTGATCTCAACATGATAGGGCGTTAGCATTCATTTGTTTCGTCGCAGGCATTTACATTGATTTGCAAGCTTGGTACTTTTGGCCATCATGCATCAAAATGCGTGATTGGTGGCCTGAGTACCGAGTGCCACACTCCTTTGAGTCCATAGCATGATTGGGAGAGTATCCATGCACACATTGCTTTGAAAATTCCATGCCATGCACTGTCTGTCCTCTGTTGCTGTCAAAACAGGGCTCTGCAGAAAGAAATGGCCGGCCGACCACCTTTAGTGCCGACCGGCCATCGGTGTCCAGCCAGTGGTGTAACGATTGGCCGATAATCCCATTCTTATGATCGATGATGCTTTTCCTTGGCCGGTGGTACTCCAAAACACTCAGGAGGAAGTTCAAAGCAGTTCTCGAAACTTTCATAAAATTCAGAGGAGCAAGGCAGTGTAAACAGAGGCAACAGTGGCATGGTACCGGGTTTTCGGGTGAGACGGATCAAGCATGCATCATTCTAATCATCCTGAGGCAGGGCTGCGGCCACCTTCCTTCTACATTTAATTCATTAATTAATTAGAAGTTCTGTAATAATTAATTAAGTAGTTAATCATTTATTTGGTTGTGTAATATTTATTCGGACCCTCCGAGAGAGGGCAATTGTGTAATAAGTGTGTGTGAGTGTGTGTATGTCTTCCAACCCCCCACTTCTTTCTCCTTTTTACTTTCCTAATTTCAATGGTTAGTATTAGGGCATATTTAAATTAGCATACCTTATGCTATGCATGTGTGCATCCATACATTTGTCTTGCATGCAATGGGCTCGGCGCATCATACTAACTGCATTGTGTTTCAATTCCAAATTGAATACGTGTTATCTGTGGCATCATCATATGCCATCATAGAATAGCCGAGCCTATTGTAGTTGCATCTTGCATGTGTTGCATTAGCCATCTTAACATGAACTAGGATCATGCATATGATTACTAACTAGTTTTTGTTTTGGCTTGGAGTACTCGGTAAGCATTTACGCTTTACATCATTGCATGTGTGTAAGTGTTGCCATGATAGTATGCTTACCATGAGGCTATGTGCTTACGTGATATACCTGCCTGAATGCCTATGGGTGAAGGTTGGGTTATTTGAATTGGAACAATGCATCGAATGTGAGTCTTAAGCCCACTTGAAAGTGACAAAACCCTATTTTCTAAAGCCCACTCGAGGGTGGCAAAATCAGCATTTTAGCCTACTTACGAGTAGCAAACCATTTTCTAAATAAACATAAAATGTTATGTTCCAATTCAGGCAATCCAGTCTATACTTGTATGTTGTGCGCATCACATAGTAAATCTAGGCTAATAACCGGAATAAAACGCATAATGTTTTCAAAACTCGATATCATGATTAGTAGAGGCTGATCTTCGGATCGGGCGAGCGGGGGTGCTCATAGCTGACCTTCCCCATTCATATCCAAGTTCCCGAGCCGAGATGTAGACACCCCATTTTTGACCGTCCTCAAGACTTGGACGTCACCGCTTGAACACTCGGTGATCATCCATGTTTGTGTTCGTCTTGAGTTCCCGGAGGTCTCGGTTGCGCGCCTTGCCTCAGGATCTCTCGACTCGACTGTTTTGTGTCTGGTTTTGCACCAAACACTTGTGCTTTGCCTTGGAGGGGCAGGGAATGGCTTGTGGGCCATCCCCACACTCCACCAGCCACGGCTTGAGGCCACCAGCTATGTCTTGTTGCCATTGGCCAAATGTTTGGCCGGCCGGCACTATAGATGGCCGGCCGGCTATCTTTTTTTGGTCAATTGCACTTTTTGCCGGCCGACTACTGTACATCTGCTTTTGCAGATATTTTCTTACAGCTGGCATGCATTTGGCACCCCTCCATACACGTGTATGGGGGATCTCTCTCTTGTTAGCTTACCTTGTAAGCTTTACAAGATTGGCTCCTCTATAAGAGGAGGTCTTCTCTCCCTCTTGGAGAGGTTAGACAACATTACTAAGAGAGCTCTGGTTTTAGGTTAGGGTTTGTATCTATCCTATATCTATATCTCTCTCCCTTTTGTGTCTTGTGTGTGTATTTAGCCTTAGTTTTGCACACAAACACTCACCATCACACCTTCCCTTAACCACTGAGGTACTAAGGGGGTGGTCTTGGAGTTTTGGAGCTGGTTTGGAGCTCAAGAAGCTGCTGGAGCTTCATTTGTGAAGGAGGTCTTCAAGGGTAACAATCTTGTCCCTTTTTTCCCTTTTCTTGCTTAGCTTCTTAGCCTATCTTGCAATTGCGTTTGAGCTTTGTATATAACATATAAAAGTTTTGTTTTTGAGCCCTCTAAATAGTTTGTTAAGAGTGTTTTGTGGTTTGAGGTTGTTTGACCCCTCTTGAGCCTTGTAAGGCTCTATTTTGTGCCATTTTGTGTGAGCTTCGGGACCATTGTGTTTGGGCCTCCTCACTGCTGAAATCTTGAGGGATTTCAGTGGTGAGGATGGTGCCTTGAAGTCCCAAGAAGGAGAGGGTCACCCCCTCTCCTTCTTGTCCTTGAAAAGGACCATTTTTGCCTCTTGAGGGAGCACCATGTTTAAGTGTATGTTGACCATGCCTTAGCTGTTTTTCATGCTTATTATGTCATAATATAGCATTGTTGTATGTTGGTTTTGGTACACCATGCTTTCTTAGCATACATGCCTTGTAATGCCTTGTTTTAGCCATAATACGTCATATGCTTTGAGTCCTTATTCAAGCATGTTTAGGCCTAGCTTTGTGAAGCCTTTATGTTTATTTTGCCATGTTTAAGGTCTATCCTTGGCTGTTTTGGTCGACCAAGGCTTGCATTGCATAACTCCTTTGCATTTTGGCTTGTTAGCCTTAAGTGTGTGAGTGTGTAGCATGCATTGCTTGCATCATTTCAGTGGTTTGGAACCGCTTAACATACCATTTCAGTCCATTTAACATGCCTGAATGCTTGCATTTGTTGTTCCTTTAAATCCTTAAAGGGTTCATGTTTCATGCTCCATGAATGTGCCATTGCATATGCCATCATGGGTAGTCTTCTTAGATGCCATCTAAGTAGCCTTTTGGCTTTGTTTTAGCATGTTAGAATTCTATTTTTGGTCATTTAATTCATGCTAAGTTTGGTCTTGCTAAGTGTGGTCCAATACCCCCTTTAGCTTGCCTTGAATTTTGGACTTTGCTCGCATGCCTTGATTGCCTTGTTTGGATTGGTTTGGCACCATGTTCTTGCATGATTTTTAGAGCTTAATGCATGCCATTTGTCCATGTTTGCATCCTCTTAAGTGTTGGACATCATTTGCATGCATGTTTGTGTGTCCATTAGTCCTTCATTTTTGGGCACTTTGGCCACTGTTTTGGACCTAGTTAGGGCTGTCCAATTAGTGTAAGTCCCTCCCTTCATATGTTATAGCATGCTTACCTTGTATGTTGTCATACACTTGGCCCCTTTGGTATGTTGTCACATTCTTAGGTGGTAGTGCATTTAGCATGCATTCCTTGCTAAGTCGTCTAACATGTTGTATGCCTTGCATGTGTGCACATTACCATTATACATTGCATGCTTGTTAGTTGCATCCTTGCATATTCATTTGTATACCCATGTTGCATATTAGTCAACATGCTTAGAGTTGCATTGCATTAGCATGCATGCTTGGCCTCTTGAATTGCTTGTGATAGAGGTTGAGTTCCATTTGTTTGTTTATGTGCATTGCATTCCATAATCAAAATGCACACTTGATTCTTTGGGCCATCATGCATGAAAATACATGATTGGTGGTCCGAGGATCGAGGCCCATCCTCCTTTGAGTCATATACATGATAAGGGGTGTGATTGGTGCATACATTGCTTGAAATGCATTGCCATGCCAAGTATTGCCCTCTGCTGCTGTCAAAACCAGATTCTACAGGAAGATTTAGTTGGCCGGCCATCTTTAGTGCTGACCGGCCATCATTTTTGGCCGATGGATCAACTTTGTGGCCGGTGACCATTATCTATGGCCGGTGATCAATCCCCTCAGCCGGTGGTGTTCCACAGCAATCAGGGAAGCAACCCTCAGACTTGTGCAGTCTTCATAGGAGCAGAACAGCCAAAACAGAGGCATCTTGTCCATGGCAGTGGACTTCCGAGCGGAACCGAGCACGCATTGCATTGGGCCCTCTTCCCGAGGCTGTTGTTTATTGCTTAATTAGATTAGTTAATTTGCTTAACTAGTTCAGTTGGTCTGTAATAATTAATTAGCTAGGATAGTTGATTCATTATTCAAACTATATTATTCTTTCGGTCTCTCCGAGTGAGGGGCTAATCTGTAATAAGTGTGGGTGCGTTTGTGCATGTCTTCCAACCCCCACTTCTTTCTCCCTTTTACTTACCTGCTTTGATGGTTAGTATTAGGACATTTTTAATTTAGCATACCTCATACTATGCATGTGTGCATCATTCATCAGTATTGCATGCACCAGGCTCGGCGCATCATGCTAACTGCATAGTATTTCAAATCTAACTTGAATACATGCTACTTGTGCATTTTCACATGTCATTCTTAGATTAGCCGAGCCTATTCTAGTGACATTTTGTATGCGATGCATTAGCCATTAAACATGAACTAGGGTCACGCATGTTTGCTAACTAGTTTACTGTTTTGGCACGCAGTACGATGTAAGTATTTTATGTTTTAGCATCTCGCATGAGTGTGAATGTTAACATGACAGCATGCTTACCATGTGGCTAGACGCTTGTGTGATATAAACTGCTTGAATGCCTGTGGGTGAAGGTTGGATTACTTGAACTGGGATAATTCATTGAAATCCGTATTTTAGCCTACTTGCGAGTAGCAAACTTCAAACCATTTTCCAAACAAACGGATATGCAATGCTTTGTTCCAAATTAGGCGATCTAGTCTATACTTGTTTTGCTGTGCGCATCACATAGTAATTCTAGCTAATTAATCAGAATAAGAAAACATAATGTTTTCAAAACAAGATATCATGGTTAGTAGAGGCGAATCTTCGGATCGGGCGAGAGGGGGTGCTCATAGCTGACCTTCCCCAATCGTACCCAAGTTCCCGAGCCGAGGCAACTTTGGTGATGATGGACACGTGGCCTTCGGCACCGAGTCAGGGTTTCCTAAATTCCCCAAAATAAAATATTTAGGTGGCGACTCTGTATCTGGCGAAGCAGTCCATGTTCGGCACTTCTTTCAAAAATTTGTTTTCTCAAAACGATTTGCCAGATTTGGACTCTTTAGTTCAGATTTAGAACTGACAACAAAAGGGAGTCCGAACTGTAGCATGAGGTCCCTCGCGGGCTTGCTACAGTTTCTGGCGACTCTGTTGGGGAATTTTAGAGAGCTTGACTCGAACTCGTGATATCCTGTTTTGACTACACTTATGTGTTTTTCTTTGCATTGCATGTGCATTGGTGCGCCTAGGACACCGTGTTTGCCATCTGCCATTCCTGAACGGTTTGCCAGAGGCTTGTCTTGTTAAGACATGACCATAAGGATGACCGGTTGTGAGCTCTGACAGTATGGGAACACAAACCCCGGTTTCACCGAGGCACCCTCTTTGACCATTCGACCTAGTGCATATTCGGAATCCATAGTGACCATTCCAAGCTAGGACAGGTTGCTTACCCGATATAGGTTGTTTGAAACCGCTGCGTGCGTAGTAAAACCCTAGCTCCTGACAAAATAGGACAGGGAAACCCTACCCCAACATAGGGGTGTTTTGGCTCTCTTTTACTTGCTATGTGCTTTTGGAGTGTATCTATGCAGGAACACACATATCAGTTTGCAAATTCGAGTATCAGGCCTGAGGGCACCAGTATCAGTATTTGTGAGAATCAGTTATATCTGTGGGTATCTAATTCAGTGTTTTGCGGGACAGTGATTTCTGGGGAACAGTGATCAGTGGTAGAGTATAGTTGTTCGGCTACACCTGTGTTTGATCCGTTTGGGCTGAAATGTTGCTTGTTTTTCCTTTCAGTTCAGAGAGTTGATACAGAATAGCTAGTGTTCCCCTTGCTGAGGCAGGACTTATGATGATGCAGAATTCGGAAGAGATTGTGGTTATGAAAGCCGCATTAGGTCAAGAAATCACTCTGCCAAGTGAGACCAATGTTGATATGCCGCATCCACCCAGGTCGCCTGTTGCGCACCCGGTCTGGACCCCCCAGCTATATCAGGCTCGCGGGCCCACTACATTCGAACTAATGGGGATGATAGGTGACCTCCAAAGGTCTGTGGCGGATCTCGCCTACGGAATGTCAGCTTCGCCACTAGCCGTACCATATGCCGGGAATTTTGTACCCCAGAAGCCCCCGCTATTGGGACGGATTGTGATTAAGCTTAGCCAACTGGAGATGGCCTCCAACTATAACAATGACGTATCAACATCAACCCAAACCCCCGATCAGGCTGAGGCCAGGGGTAAGGACAAAATGAAGGCAGATGCCGATCCTAGTGAACAACTGTTGTGGGCAGTCGAGGCTTTGAAAGCTGGGGGGATGAACAAGCAACAGATATCTGCAGTTGTGACAAAAGCTGTGAATGATGTTTTCCCCACTCCAACTGAAGTCAGTACAAGTCAGTCAGAAAACCGGGATACGCCCCGTCACGCCAGAACAGTTCCTCCCGTTCCCAACCCCACACCCGGGAAAGATCAGAAAGTCAAGGCAGTGCCTGCCGACCTTTTTGCTAGTGCGTCTAGCAAGACTGCTCAGACTTCGAAGTACCTACCTCGAGGGCGCAGGGTCTTTCATGCTCTTTACATGCCGCTGTCCAAGGCACTTCAGATCCTGGCCGAAAGAGGGCATCTTAAACCTCTCAAGCCTAGGCCTCTCCCTAGTCCTCTTCCAGCAGGCCATGATGCTACTCAATACTGCACGTACCATCAGCAAACCGGCCACCCTACTGATAACTGCTTCCGCCTCCGTCATGAGGTGCAAGATTTGATCGACAACGAGGTTATCCTCCTGCCCACCTCAGCCAAGTCTGTTACTACTTAGCTATTGGATTTCAAAGATACTGGGAGTATGTGATCAGGGTTGGACTACCTTTAGGCGGTGCCCGGTATTTTTGGATGTGGCGTCTGACACGCATTTTTGAGCATCTGCGAATGCTAGTTTTGTAAACTCTGGCTTGGGTGTCGAGTCAGTCTTTGTTTTGTTTTGAGTCCGTCTCATCGTCTTGAGCCAGTTCTTTTGTTTAAGGGTCTGTCTTATTGTAACGAGTCGGTCCCCTTGTATAGAATGTCAAGTGATTTTGGGGTTGTTGCCTCGAACACCGTTTTGTTTTGTAATTACCCTTTTGTTTTCCCTTTTGAGTCTGTCTCTGCTGTGGAGCCAGTTGCAACCAGGAAATCTGAATGAAACGGCTGCGGCTATCATGTTTCTGTGCTTATTGCTTGTTTTGAGCTAGTTGTGCCAGAGGATTTGACTGAATTGGCGGAGCATCTCATTTACTCTTCTGTGCCCTAAAAATCATCGTACTGACCTAAGTTTTTCAAAAATCTTTTTGAACACTGCGGTGAAAACAAAGAGGAAGGAATTCCTCGGATTTTGCAAAACTTTGATCAATTTGAGAGAAGGAGAGGCGTGCTAAGTCTTTAATGAATGAAATCATGCTTGTTAGCGTGAGTACTGAGAAGGACCCTGGCTTGACTCAGACTGGTTCCACACTATCTTCAGCGCGAGCGATTTGTCGCTTTCTTAAAATTTTCAAAAAACAAAATTTTTTGCGCGATCCTGCGAAGGCCTGTGTGGAATTGTTCTTGAGATTGTGCAACCTAGGTTTGCTCTCAGCCTCAAGATTCAATCCGTTTGTTTTCAAACCTTGAACCCATTCAAAATATTCAACGGTCAACCGCCATGTGAGGCCTGTGAGGCCAGATTCGAAGCAACCCTCGAACAAGGGGCATCAAAATCAGATCAAGGAGGTCGAATCTCACCGCTAGAAGCTTGTGAAGCAACCGTGATGAATCCTTCTGCAAATCAATAAACCAACCATTCTCCTAGATACAGGGAGGCTACAATTTCAAAACCATTTGACATGGACTTGCTACACTTTTACCCTTTGAGAGGCTCGCTGGGTCGAAAACCCGGAAAGGCGACCCAGGAAAAAGTTAGAGCAAGGAAAAATAAACACAAAAAAAAAGAGAAAAATACAAAAAAATATATACAAAAAATACAAAAAGAAAAAAAAAGAAAGAAAAGAAAAGAAAAACAAAGCTCGCAAGGTTGAAAACCTGCATCGAGCGCCTTGGCAAAAGTTATAGCCTAAAAAGTGAAGGTTAAAATACCTGAGTGTACCTTAACCTGAACTACGTAAGACTTGATTCCCATGTTTGGGATACGTAGCCAACTTCATCCTGAAGTCCAGCCCCCAACGCTTTCATAGCGTCTCAGTCCATGTAATGGTTTTGATCAGCTTTGCCTCCTCTGAATCCGATAGTTCGGTTGTAACACTGGAACTACGCAAGGCTCGATTCCCATGTTTGGGATACGTAGGCAACTTCATCCTGAAGTCCAGCCGTCAACGCTTTCACAGTGACTGTGTCTATATATTGGTTCTGACCGTCTTCGTCTTCTCCATGTCCGAGAGTTCATTTGCAATCATTGCCGATGAAGACTGCTTTCAGCATGATCCGGCATCATCTAAACAAGGGGCAACTTTCCGTTGCCATGCGTTGCCATGAGTTGCCACGAGTCACCGTTCAAACCAGGGGCAACTTTCCGTTGCCATGCAGCCCTTTCAAGCAAGGGGCAATTTTCCATTGCCTCCGATCCGAGGTTGCGCATCTCAAGGGTAGGTTTCGTGCTCGTTCAGCATTGACCGTTTGCGAAAATAGTTTTTGAAAATTTTTACTGAGGTTGACTCTTTTCTCGAAAACTATTTCACTTTCCAAAATCGGACCATTTTCTTGGACCCAAAAAAGGGAAATTTTCAGTGCTTCTAGCCTGACTTGCATGATTTTAAAATAAAAAATTGAACAAGTATGTTAATCCGACTCTCATTTCGGTCAAAACTGTTTTAAGTAAAAAACCAAAAAAACAAAAGGTCAAAGTGATGAACTAGGGCCATAGTTGAGTCAGGTATTCTATCTTTCCCCTGCCATCAACATACTTGTCAGGAAGGCACCCTATTCGCCGGAAGAAGCTTTCCCTATCCGGAACCTCGACTGAACATCACCGGAAGAAACAGCTGCGAGCTAATAGCATTGGGCGTAAACCCATACCTTCCTAGTCACCCACCAATGACCTTGGGGAAGGGATGAAAATGAGAGAATAAAGAATAGAGAGGTGTAAGTCTAGAGAAAGTGAGGAAAAGGGTTTTGAAAAAAAAAAAAAAAATGAGCCTGAGGGCCGAGTGATGTGAGAATCACAAATCAGAAAGGGTGGGAAACATACCCGGAGGGACTGGCTCCTCGAGATCTGAGGTCTTTTGTTCTTGTAAACACGTCTGTGTGTCTTGTCTTTTCTTTTGATTTGTCTATCTCAACTTTCGTTTTGAGTCCTTTCCGAGCGTGTCTCATTGTGTTTAGGTCGTGTACCCTTTTGTTGAGTCTTTCTCGCCGCCTTCAGTCGTAAGCTCAATACCCCGGCTGAAAATCCCTTTTTTGTAATTAATTTCAAAAAATTGTTTATGCTCGGAATGTTGTGCCATTCCCTACATTTATGCGAAGCAAAAGAAGGAAAAGGAAAATTTGGGGCATCTGAGTGCGCTTCAACTTCAACCAGTTTCACCTTCGTAGTCTGTCTTGTCAGATTGGGCTATTTGTTCAGGGTTTGCCATGTGCAGAATGAGCCAAGTGCTGGGTTATGGGCTGTATGCAGATCAATCCTCAGTAGAGTATGGGCTGTGTGTTTAGGTTAATGGGTTGTTTTGCTGTTAACTGGTTTATCATCTGATTATTGCAATGCAAGTGTTTAATTTTCAGACAGCAGATCGATTTCATTTACATTGAGGTGTAATATGATGCAATGCGATGCAATATATGAAATATACAAATGTAACACTTTTTCAGATAAAAAAAGGGGTTTGTTTCATTTCATCATTTGTTTCAAGTACATAAGCTTTGGAGACAAAAATCTGCCTGCAGCAGTACAAAGTACCCTAGCTACCAGCCAAAAAAGACAGAAAAGTACAAAAAGAAGAAGAAAAACGGCAAAATATGCATCTATATCAAGTGGCATCAGGCCTGGGGATCAGTCCTCGTCCTCTTCCTGGACGAAGGTCCAAGAACATCATCAGCACCGTCATCGAAGCCCGAGTCCGAGCCATCTCTGGTCTCCTCCGACGACGACTCTACCCACGTCTTTGCCTCCGCCTCCGACTCGTCGTCATCTGGAACTGGAGCCCGCGAGCTGCTCCCTATGTGGGTACGCCCCGCCTTGGTGCGGGGGTATACTCTTCCATCCCGGGTGGAAATAGGAGGTCCAGTCGGAGCACCACCGACAGGAGGAATCTGGAAGGGATGCTGAAAAGTACAAAAGGCAAATGCATCAAAATACTGTGAATAGAGTATCAGTGCAGAATGCAGTGTATGAGTACAATGTGTGTGAATACTGTGAACAGAGTATCAGTGCAAAATGCAGTGTATGAGTACAGTGTGTGTGAATACTATGAACAGAGTATCAGTGCAGAACGCAGTGTATGAATACAGTGTATAAATGCCGTGAGCAGCTTATCAATGCAGAATACAATGTATCAGATGCCGTGAGAGCCGTATGTCAAGTGTCGTTTTGTGCATCAGAATATGTGAAACAGTTTATGTATGGTTTGAAACCGTGGTTAGAAGGACATACCGGAATGCTGTAAATGGATAGAAGATCGAGGCTCTGCTGAAGGATCCCCATCACTGAAGCAGCCAGCTCCAAAGACTGGCGAGTGTACTCGGAAGAGGCCTGCAAAAGTCTTAGAAGCATCAATATTCTGCAGAAGATCAAAGCAAATGAAATGAACTAACTATGCAGAATGCAATATGTAATAGTACATACCGGAGGCAGGTCGTAGAAGCCAACCAACTCATGATCAGCCGGAGGGGGAGCAATGGGGATCTGATAAGTCGCCCCACCATGCCCTCTACATGTCATCGTCGTGGGTAGAGCAGGCCAACCAGCCCCCCGCCCTCTCTGGGCTCCACCCTTGCTGCGGACTCGGACTCTCCTCCGCGCTTCTGATCCCGCTCCTGACTCTGCTCTAGCCGCCGGTGCCGCTGGCCTCTCTTTCTCAGCTCAACGGCCACCGCTCAGAGGCTGCATGATAAAGGTCCGGACGTACTCCGAGTAGTCGCCCTCGCCCCTGAAACCATCTCCCTCCCAACCGATCATGTAGTCGGCCATCTGCTCCGGAGTGAATCCCTCGGTGTCCCTCATGTGCTCGGGAGGGTGAACCGGGACTATCTGCTCAGGTAAACCCAGGGTCTGGCGTAGGAAACGCTCACCTAGGTACCAAGCCCGACAGACCGGACCCTCTAAAAAAATTCGAAAACGCGAGGTCTCCTCAGCACCAGCAAATCGGTCCCGGATCGTCGCTGGCAATGAAGCCCAAGACTGCCAGGTGATCTGAAAATGAAATACAATTTGTTATCTACTGTCATTGAAAATACAGTGTAAAGCGAAGCTTAAATGAACTGCAAGTAAAACATACCTCCGAGGGAGTGATGGTGTCGAAGTAGCGACGGAAAAAGATAAACGTCTCCCGGGGCCCCCGCACGCACCTCCCGTCGAAGCGGCGCGAGAATGGGACAACGAGAGGAGTCTCTACGTCGGGTACTGGGGCAAGCCTGGGAAAGTAGGCGTACACCCACAACTGCAGAGCAAATACCAGAATGCTTATCAGATAAAGCAGAATGCAGGTGAGTGTACAAGCAGCAGGTGTATTGTGCGTGTAAAGGTAGAGTATGTGTACTGTAGGTGTAGATAAATACCGTGGAAGGCATCAGCCGTAGTGTGCGATGTCTGAGTACAAATAATAGAAAGCAGGAATGAAAAGCAGAAAAAGAAACGTACCTCCCAAGCACGCCAGTAGCCCCCGAGCAACTGTCCACTGCCACGGGAAGCCGAACTCATGTACCCATAGAGGGTGGCCAAAGCAGCGCCACCCCAGTCATAGTGCAAGATCTGCGTGACATCCACCAGCGCACTAAGCAGGCAGAGGGGCACAGTGTTCACCCGGTCGGCGAAGATAGTCGTGCCACGGCCTCCTGAGTCATCAGAGCCTCCTCAACTAGGGCTGGCTGAACCCTGAATTGGACCTCAAACCATGAGTATCGGACGAAGCCCGGATGCGCAAGAGACGGCACCTCGCCGAGTAGGTAGATCTGAGCAGCCGTCTACTCGTCCATGTCGGTATCAAAGGGGATCGGATCACCTCCTACCCCGATGCCTGTGAGCATCGAGAAATCATAGGGAGTCATCGTCATGTCTCCCGTGGCGGAAAGGTGGAACGAGTCGGTGGTGTCCCACTACCTCTCCGCTAGAGCAGCGAGGAGGCCTGCTCTTAGTAAGTCTGGACAGTCCTCTGCAAATGCGCCAAAACCGGCCTGATCTACGATGTGGCGAGCCGCATCGGGTAGCTCTGCATACCAGTCTCGGGCGGCGATGTTCCCATACCCCCGAACGGTATGGGAATCTCCCTGTTTTCAAGCAAATAATTGCGAAGCAATGCTAAATATCCCAGTTTTGAAAAGCATTCAGAATTGAAACAAAAAAAACATGTGTGCGTGTTTTCATATTCAAACAAATACCGGGTGCCAGTGTGCGTACAGTAAACTACAACGTGTGATGTGTCAACATGTTTGCGTGGTTCACTACAGATATAGCATGTGTGCGTATTTTCATATTCAAACAGATATCGGGTGCCGATGTGCTCGTAGTAAAACATAGTGTGTGCCGTGTGTTTGAGTGGTTCAGGGCTAGTGCAGTGTGTGTGCACATGTCAGTCTTAAACCAATATCAGTTGCAAGTGTGTTCACAGTCAACTACAGTGTACAATGTGTATCGGTGTATCCGAGCTAGAGCAATTAAAGAACATAATTAATTATGGCAGTTTTATGTTCTACAGTGCGGAAAATGAAATCGGGAAAGAATGTACCTCGGAAGTGTCGAAGGATAGACGTGACTCTGGCTCTCGTAGTAAGAGCTCGGGTGACGCACCCCTCTCAAAGCTCCTGAACTGACGAAGTCCATCAGGAGGCAAGACGTGAATCACTGGTCGGTAGGTCACCGGGTCGAACGGGCGGACGCTCAAGGGAAGGAGCTCGGCCTCTGGGTCCATCTCGTGCTCCGGGGGAGTCCCGCCCTGTGGAATATCATCCGCCATGTCAATGGTCGTGAGAAGATGGCCGAAAAAATGAAAATTAGGCTGGAATGCGAAAGGTCAACAGAAAGTCAACCCCCGGGAGGGTGGAAAATGGCCGGAAAAACTGGAATGTGGAAAATGTGGGGAAATCAAGAAAAACTCGGGGAGAACAAACCCCAAAAAGTGGAAATAGCAAAGGAAGCACCGAAACAAAGTTTCGATCGGATGAAAATGTTCGAAACGCGAAGGAGATCGCGAATCGAACGATGAAACGGGGTCTAAAACGCAAGAAAATAGAGAAAGGAAGAGGGGAAAATGTTCTAGAGAGAGAGGAAATGTAATTTCGGCTAAAGGGAAGTAAAGAAATAGGGTTTGAAACCCTATTTTAAAAGACCCAAGGCGAAAAGTCAAAACTGCCCCGATTCAGGCACTTTTGGCCGGTCGGCTATATTTTTTGCCGGCCGGCCAAACTTTTGGCCGGTGATGTTTTTTGGTGGCCGGTGGATGGCCGGTGGCTTCCCCTTCCGGCCGGTGAGCCTCCTACAACCCTTTTGGGGTCATATCTGTAGTTTGGGACCTTTATTGCTCAAGATAGTACAAGAAAAGGCATTTCCGAAGCTCAACAGGCCTCCGTTTTGACCTCGGACCGTGTCTTCTGTGCGTGGCACTCGAATTCGTGCAAGGTGTATCCTTTTCGTATCCTTTTGTCTTTTGCAAGATTTGAAAGTTACCCCATGTGCATTCCACCTCTATCGCACTGTCTTGAGCACTCGCGTTGTCTAACGCATCGCGCTGTCTAGCACATCACACTGTTTTGTGCATCGCATCATTCGCGCTATTTTGCGCACCTCACTTGCATTGTCTTGTGCACACCCAGTCTAGGAGACCTTAAATCCTCAGAAGGTGTAAAACCTTTGGTGCTTGCATGTCTGCATATGTTGTAGCACTCATCACCCCTTGAATCGTTATGCATGCATACATGCGTCGTAACGCACACAACTTGCATTGATATGAATGCTGCTCACGTGCATTGTCATGCATCTTAAGCCGCACGTTGTTGCGCATTTCAAGTTCACTTGCATTGTTATGCATTCCCCCCGCAACCCGGTCTGGTGAGACCTTAAACAAACGCGGTCTGACGAGACCTTAAATACGCACGGTCTAGGAGACCTTAAATCCTTGAAGGGTGCAAGACCTTTGGTGCATTGCTGTGCACAGTTCATGCATTGTCATGCATTTCAAAAGCTGCGCGTTACCGCGCATCAAAAAAATTCATGCATTGTCAAGCATTTCAAGCGACTTGTGTCGTTGCGCTTTCCATGCATCATTTGCATTTCAAAAACAACAAAAGCAAAAAAAAAAAAAAAAAAAAAAAAAAAACATGCATCATTTCAAAAACAAAAAACAAAAAAACAAACATGCATATGTCATGCATTTCCATTGTAAATATCCATTCCATTGCATATTATATATATATTGCATTGTAGATTGCATGCATTCACTGCATCACCTTCCATCTATGGCTTGCGCCTTTCCATGTTGAGCTTGGTCTGGTATGTGCCCATACTTTTCACGTCGAAACATAGTTCAGTCGACCGTTCTATGTTAGACACGGCTTGTTTGCGTCCATGCCTTTCCTAGGCAAGATTTGGTCTGGCCTGCGTGCCATATCCATTGTATCCATTCCATTGCATGCATTCATTACATCACCTCCATCTATGGCTCGCGCCTTTCCATGTTGAGCTTGGTCTGGTATGTGCCCATACTTTTCACGTCGAAGCATAGTTCAGTCGACCGTTCTAGGTTAGGCGCGGCTTATTTGCGTCCATGCCTTTCCTAGGCAAGATTTGGTCTGGCCTGCGTGCCATATCCATTGTATCCATATCCATTGCATATTGTATATTGCATTGTAGCTTGCATGCATTCACTGCATCACCTCCTCCATCCATGGCTTGCGCCTTTCCATGTTGAGCTTGGTCTGGTATGTGCCCATACTTTTCACGTCGAAGCATAGTTCAGTCGACCGTTCTATGCTAGACATGGCTTGTATATGTCCATGCCTTTCCTAGGCAATATACGGTTTGGCCCGCATGCCATATCCATTGTATCCATTCCATTGCATGCATTCACTGTATCACCTTCCATCTATGGCTTGCGCCTTTTCGTGTTAAGCTTGGTCTGGTATGTGCCCATACTTTTCACGTCGAAACATAGTTCAGTCGACCGTTCTATGTTAGACGCGGCTTGTTTGTGTCCATACCTTTCCTAAGCAAGATTTGGTTTGGTTGCACGCCATATCCACTGTATATATTACATTGTAGTGTAATTTTTGCATCCAGCATTAGGATCATTGTCCTTTCCCCAGCTGGTCGTTTCCCCACTTATGTCAATCCACCCCATTACTCGTTCTTGTGTCCGTCTACATTACTCATAGTTCTGTTAATCATTCTATGGTAGACGGACTTGTTACCTCTATAAATCTATTTGACATTTGTGTGGTTTTGAACCGCTCATGATTGGATCATGATTCAATTGCATTGCATTTTCTTTTGCATTATTTATACATAGTTTTGTATATATTGCATATCATTTTGCATTTATTTTTGCATTGTCATGCATGTTGCTAATAACATCGTACCTATTAAGTTGCTTTCTTTGCAGGCACGATATTGTATGTACGGTTCATTTGCGGCTGGTGCAACCAGACGAGCCGGACAGGTATTGTATCCTCCGAGTGAGACGTATTGAGAATTGCATAATTCTCTTACATCCTTTCTGCATTGTAGTAGTGTAGTTTGGTGTATGCTAGCTTAAAACTATTGCATTGTATGTGCTTCGTTACAGTTTTCTTTGCATGATCATAAGTTACGCCCGGCTTTGTGCATTGTCTTGCATTTTGCCCCTGCCTTCGGGCGCATATCTTGTTTGTCGTGCATGCTTTGTCTAAGTCTTCGGCCTTGTCAAAAATGGGTCGTCTCTGGGCTTTGACATTCACTCCCGTCACTTCGTGACTTTTGAGTTCTGTCAAAGAGGGGCAACTATAGACACCCCATTTTTGACCTTGCTCAAGACTTGGACGTCACCGCTTGAACACTCGGTGATCATCAATGTTTGTGTTCGTCTTGAGTTCCCGGAGGTCTCGGTTGCGCGCCTTGCCTCAGGATATCTCGACTCAACTGTTTTGTGGCTGGTTTTGCACCAAACACTTGTGCTTTGCCTTGAAGGGGCAGGGAATGGCTTTTGGGCCATCCCCACACTCCACCGGCCATGGCTTGAGGCCACCGGCTGTGTCTTGTTGCCATTGGCCAAATGTTTGGCCGGCCTGCACTATAGATGGCCGGCCGGCTATCTTTTTTTAGTCAATTGCACTTTTTGCCGGCCGACTACTGTGCATCTGCTTTTGCAGATATTTTCTTGCAGCTGGCATGCATTTGGCTCCCCTTCATACACGTGTATGGAGGGATCTCTCTCTTGTTACCTTACCTTGTAAGCATTACAAGATTGGCTCCTCTATAAGAGGAGGTTTTCTCTCCCTCTTGGAGAGGTTAGACAACATTACTAAGAGAGCTCTGGTTTTAGGTTAGGGTTTGCATCTATCCTATATCTATATCTCTCTCCCTTTTGTGTCTTGTGTGTGTATTTAGCCTTAGTTTTGCACACAAACACTAACCATTACACCTTCCCTTAACCACTGAGGTACTAAGGGGGTGGTCTTGGAGTTTTGGAGCTAGTTTAGAGCTCAAGAAGCTGCTGGAGCTTCATTTGTGAAGGAGGTCTTCAAGGGTAACAATCTTGTCCCTTTTTCCCCTTTCTTGCTTAGGTTCTTAGCCTATCTTGCAATTGTTTTTGAGCTTTGTATATAACATATAAAAGTTCTGTTTTTGAGCCCTCTAAATAGTTTGTTAAGAGTGTTTTGTGGTTTGAGGTTGTTTGACCCCTCTTGAGCCTTGTAAGGCTCCATTTTGTGCCATTTTGTGTGAGCTTCGGGACCATTGTGTTTGGGCCTCCTCACTGCTGAAATCTTGAGGGATTTCAGTGGTGAGGATGGTGCCTTGAAGTCCCAAGAAGGAGAGGGTCACCCCCTCTCCTTCTTGTCCTTGAAAAGGACCATTTTTGCCTCTTGAGGGAGCACCATGTTTAAGTGTATGTTGACCATGCCTTAGCTGTTTTTCATGCTTATTATGTCATAATATAGCATTGTTGTATGTTGGTTTTGGTACATCATGCTTTCTTAGCATACATGCCTTGTAATGCCTTGTTTTAGCCATAATATGTCATATGCTTTGAGTCCTTATTCAAGCATGTTTAGGCCTAGCTTTGTGAAGCCTTTATGTTTATTTTGCCATGTTTAAGGTCTATCCTTGGCTGTTTTGGTCGACCAAGGCTTGCATTGCATAACTCCTTTGCATTTTGGCTTGTTAGCCTTAAGTGTGTGAGTGTGTAGCATGCATTGCTTGCATCATTTCAGTGGTTTGGAACCGCTTAACATACCATTTCAGTCCATTTAACATGCCTGAATGCTTGCATTTGTTGTTCCTGTAAATCCTTAAAGGGTTCATGTTTCATGCTCCATGAATGTGCTATTGCATATGCCATCATGGGTAGTCTTCTTAGATGCCATCTAAGTAGCCTTTTGGCTTTGTTTTAGCATGTTAGAATTCTATTTTTGGTCATTTAATTCATGCTAAGTTTGGTCTTGCTAAGTGTGGTCCAATACCCCCTTTAGCTTGCCTTGAATTTTGGACTTTGCTCGCATGCCTTGATTGCCTTGTTTGGATTGGTTTGGCACCATGTTCTTGCATGATTTTCAGAGCTTAATGCATGCCATTTGTCCATGTTTGCATCCTCTTAAGTGTGCTTGAGAATTGCTCTTTAATGCTTAAAGTGTTGGACATCATTTGCATGCATGTTTGTGTGTCCATTAGTCCTTCATTTTTGGACACTTTGGCCACTGTTTTGGACCTAGTTAGGGCTGTCCAATTAGTGTAAGTCCCTCCCTTCATATGTTATAGCATGCTTACCTTGTATGTTGTCATACACTTGGCCCCTTTGGTATGTTGTCACATTCTTAGGTGGTAGTGCATTTAGCATGCATTCCTTGCTAAGTCGTCTAACATGTTGTATGCCTTGCATGTGTGCACATTACCATTATACATTGCATGCTTGTTAG
Organism: Camellia lanceoleosa; assembly: GCA_025200525.1. Lineage (NCBI taxonomy): Eukaryota > Viridiplantae > Streptophyta > Magnoliopsida > Ericales > Theaceae > Camellia > Camellia lanceoleosa. The sequence goes on along the minus strand of CM045769.1, from coordinate 17,166,045 downwards.
TTGCATCCTTGCATATTCATTTGTATACCCATGTTGCATATTAGTCAACATGCTTAGAGTTGCATTGCATAAGCATGCATGCTTAGCCTCTTGAATTGCTTGTGATAGAGATTGAGTTCCATTTGTTTGTTTATGTGCATTGCATTCCATAATCAAAATGCACACTTGATTCTTTGGGCCATCATGCATGAAAATACATGATTGGTGGTCTGAGGATCGAGGCCCATCCTCCTTTGAGTCATATACATGATAAGGGGTGTGATTGGTGCATACATTGCTTGAAATGCATTGCCATGCCAAGTATTGCCCTCCTTTGAGTCATTTGCTTAACTAGTTCAGTTGGTCTGTAATAATTAATTAGCTAGGATAGTTGATTCATTATTCAGACTGTATTATTCTTTCGGTCTCTCCGAGTGAGGGCTAATCTGTAATAAGTGTGGGTGTGTGTGTGCATGTCTTCCAACCCCCACTTCTTTCTCCCTTTTACTTACCTGCTTTGATGGTTAGTATTAGGACATTTAATTTAGCATACCCCATGCTATGCATGCGTGCATCATTCATCAGTATTGCATGCACCAGGCTCGGTGCATCATGCTAACCGCATAGTATTTCAAATCTAACTTGAATACATGCTACTTGTGCATTTTCACATGTCATTCTTAGATTAGCCGAGCCTATTCTAGTGACATTTTGTATGCGATGCATTAGCCATTAAACATGAACTAGGGTCACGCATGTTTGCTAACTAGTTTACTGTTTTGGCACGGAGTATGAGGTAAGTATTTTATGTTTTAGCATCTCGCATGAGTGTGAATGTTAACATGACAGCATGCTTACCATGTGGCTAGACGCTTGTGTGATATAAACTGCCTGAATTCCTGTGGGTGAAGGTTGGATTACTTGAATTGGGATAATTCATTGAAATCCGTATTTTAGCCTACTTGCGAGTAGCAAACTTCAAACCATTTTCCAAACAAACGGATATGCAATGCTTTGTTCTTAATTAGGCGATCTAGTCTATACTTGTTTTGCAGTGCGCATCACATAGTAATTCTAGCTAATTAATCAGAATAAGAACACATAATGTTTTCAAAACAAGATATCATGGTTAGTAGAGGCCGATCTTCGGATCGGGCGAGAGGGGGTGCTCATAGCTGACCTTCCCCAATCGTACCCAAGTTCCCGAGCCGAGGCAACTTTGGTGATGACGAACACGTGGCCTTCGGCACCGAGTCAGGGTTTCCTAAATTCCCCAAAATAAAATATTTAGGTGGTGACTCTGTATCTGGCGAAGCAGTCCATGTTTGGCACTTCTTTCAAAAATCTGTTTTCTCAAAACGATTTGCCAGATTTGGACTCTTTGGTTCAGATTTAGAACCGACGACAAAAAGGAGTTTGAACTGCAGCACGAGGTCCCTCGCGGGCTTGCTACACGAGGCAACTTTGGTGATGACGGACACGTGGCCTTAGGCAAACGAGTCAGGGTTTCCTAAATTTCCCCAAAAATAAAATATTTAGGTGGCGACTTTGTATCTGGCAAAGCAGTCCATGTTTGGCACTTCTTTACAAAAAATCTGTTTTCAAAAACGATTTGCCGAATTTGGACTCTTTTGTTCAGATTTAGAACCGTGACAATTTGAGTCCGAACTGTAGTGAGCCCAACAAACGAAACGGGGGATTCCCTCCCGGGACGTTCGGGGACGTCTACAGTTTCTGGTGACTCTGTTGGGGAGAATAGAAAACTTGACTCGAACTCATGATATCTTGTTTTGAATGCACTTATGTGTTTCTTTGCATTGCATTTGCATTGGTGCGTCTAGGACACCGTGTTTGCCATCTTCTATTCCTGAGCAGTTTGCCAGAGGCTACGTGCCACAAGGCTTACTGGTTACGGGCTCTGCCAGTATGGGAACACAAACCCCAGTTTTACCGGGGCACCCTTTTTGACCATTCGACCTAGTGCATATTCGGAATCCATAGTGACCATTCCAAGCTAGGACAGGTTGCTTACCCGATGTTAGGTTGTTTGAAACTGCTGCGTGCGTAGTGAAACCCTAGCTCCTGACAAAATAGGACAGGGAAACCTTACCCCAAAATAGGGGTGTTTTGGCTCTCATTTACTTGCTATGTGCTTTTTGGAGTGTATCTCTACAGGGAATGCGCGTATTAGTTTACAAGTTTGGGTATCAGGCCTGCGGGCATCAGTGTTTTTGGGAATCGGTTATCTGCGGGTATCAGATTCAGACTTGGGGGCAATGATTTGGAAACAGTGATCAGTGTTAAGGAGCAGTGTATTCAGCTTATCAACCGCGTGTTATGATACCCAACTATGTGTTGTGTGTTTATTTTACGCTGTTATGTTGTCCGTTTGTCTGGTTGTTCATTTCCTTATTATATGCTTTATTTATCCTTTTGCTAGGGGTAGTTTAGCATAATTGCTTCCAACCCAGCAGATATTCCCCAAGCACTCTGGACTAGAGGTCGTCGATTCCATCGATCTGAGGATCTGGTAGACGGACAACCAGTGTACTACTCACTACCCCCGGTTACTAGACGGAGGGCAGTTAGGCAGAGGATATCAGTTCAGCAATCAATTCAGAGGGCTTTGTCTACCCCACCTGAGTACAGTAAGGATCAGGGTTTTGTTTATCCCGCAGAAAGGGAATATATACCAGTGATTCAATTAGACCAGAGCAGTATGGCAAGCTTAGAGGAGATGGCGCGCCAGCTCCAAGAGAGCATGAAAACTATACAGCAAGACGCTGTCCGACAGGCAGAGTTTGCCAAACAGCAGGCTACGGTTGTGACTCAACAAGCAGAGTTAATCACAAGACTGCAACAGCAAGCCGGGGCATCTGCCTCACACCCAGCACCTCCCCCACCAGGAGTTCCAATACTCGGGGAAACAACTAATGTCCAAGAAGATACGGACATTCCTACAGGGCCACCTCTGCCTCCGATCTTACCCCAGATTCTACCTCAGTTATCTAAAACACCAATCAACTTACAGGATTCGCCTTTTGAGTGCGAGGTGGACCCTACAGTGTTGAAGTTGAGCAAGCTTGAGAAGCTGTTCAAGAAATCCCAAGGAGTCAAGACCATCCTCGATATTGAGGATAGGTATACTGACGCAGCCGTGACACTGCCAGATCGATTCAAGATGCCGCAAATTGACCGATTTGATGGATTTGGGGATCCCATGGTGCATCTTCGGTTATTCTCAGACATACTAAGGCCGATGGGCCTCACCAGACTGTAGAAACTTTCATTGTTCGGCCAAACCCTGTCGGGTGTGGCGGCCATTTGGTACGCCAAATTAGAAGATGATGTCAAGAGAAACTGGGATGAGATGGCTGAGGCCTTCGTTGCACAATACTCGTATAACACGCAAATCGAGATTACGACCTGTGATCTTGAGACGACGTGACAGGAGCCTAAGGAGAGCTTCTCAGAATTCGTGACCTGCTGGAGGGCCAAGGCCTCAATGATGACCATTAGGCCAACGGATAAGGATCAAATACGGATGGTTATGCGCAACCTCCAACCCAAACTGATGCAGAAAATGATCATGCTCCCCTTCCCTACCTTTTCAGATCTGCATGAGATGGGAGTACAGATTGAGGATGCCTTGAAGCAGGGCTTGATCGACAATGACAGAGAGTAACCCAGAAGAACTTTTAATCGCAACACCAATGCGGGCCCAAGCGGTGCTACAACTACAAGAGCATCAGAAGTGAGCATGGTCACCACCAATCTCCCTCCAAGAACCATGGCAGCTACGCCATTATCCAGTGCGTCCAGAAGTAACACACAAACAACCAAATACCAACCCAAATACCAAAGAGCCTTCGCTCCACTGTATATGCCCCTGTCCAAAGCTCTGGGAGTTTTGATCAGAAAAGGGCACTTGAAGCCCCTAGAGTCGCAGCCATTGCCGAAAAAACTTCCTCCTACTCATAACCCAGCCAAATATTGCGCATTTCACCAACAGCACGGTCATGACACTGACCAATGCTTCCGATTATGTCATGAGGTTCAGGACCTCATTGATAACGGGGTGATTGTGCCTCCAAAAAGACCCAACGTCACAACCAACCCTCTCCCACCACTCAACCAAGCTCCACCTCCCAAAAGAATCAACTTTATCCAGACTGGGGTCGTGTCTTACGATCCTAGCATATATATCACCCCGTCCCACCTACCCAAGCCGGAGGTGTTCCTTCCTGACTGCACTGACTTGTGCATGTTGGACATCTCCAGAACCCAACCCAAACCAATGGTGGTGATTGTCGAAGACAGAACATGGGAGATTTCAGAGGAGAATTGGATTGTTGAGTCAGAATCTGAGGAGTCTGGGAGTTTTGCTGAGAAGGTATACAGTCCGAGTGACTACATTCTGTCAGTATGCCAGGTTGGGTCAAATGTGGAATTGCCGACAGGGGCAGAGCTTTGTGTGATACAGGGAGATGAATTTGGTTAGAGGCTAGAGGACTTAGCGCCTATGGAAGCGGACCTTGCTAGCCTCCAGTTTTTCGATGAACAAGATCCAGAGGACGCAGCAGTCAACTGGTCTAATTTTGAGGAGTGAACAGAGGTCACCGGATGGCTTGATGACCTACCAGACATTATCGAAGAATCTCAGTTGGAACGGGGCCCGGCAGGGGTAAGAACATCAATTTTGGCCAGAAGGGCCGAAGAGCAGAGCACATCGCCGGAGAGCGCCAGTGTCAAGAATTTCGCTCAGGATTGGAGCATTTTGAATACATGAATTATTGAACAGACAGCTGTACTGACACAGTTGGAACAGGAAAGGTTTGGGGATTCTGAGAGAATCAGGAAAGCTAAAGCTCCCGTGGGGACCGAAAGTGCTGTGTGCACGAGGACAGAGAATGCTGCGAGCATATGGATGGAGGGTACTGCGAGTATGAGAACAGTCATACCGGAGCCGGACAGGTGTCTGTCAGCTATGGACGGAATGTGGTGGGAGGATGATGATTTATGTCTTGCCCACACGGATGAAGATTGGGGAAGTAACCAGCCAGACGATACCTGGTACATCGGCGAGGTCGATCATATGACTAGAAGTGGACGGTATTTCAAGCCGCCACATCTAGATCCGCCAGAGGCGTCTGGGAAAGATAAGGAGGCGGAGAAGCAAAAAGAGAAGCAACTTGAAGATGAGGCTGCACTGAAGCAGTTAAAAAAGATACAAGCAGACATCTCCATCTGGGGACTGCTTATGGCATCACGTGTTCATCGACAAGCTGTCTTATCAGCCATGGACAGGGCCAAGCTCGCAATAGACACCACGCCCAAACAGCTGGTGGGCTTAGTTTTTCCAGGAGGAGCTACCCCGATATTGACTTTCTTCGAGAAAGAACTGCCACCTGAGGGTGCAAGCCATAACAAGCCACTCTACATCTCTGTGGAGTGTAGAAAGAAATGGATACCCGTGGTGCTTGTCGACACAGGGTCCGCCATCAATGTGTGCCCGGCAAGAACTGCATATGCAATCGGTTTAAAAACCGCGGATTTTGTGCCGACAGCCCAGGTGATTCGGGCATATGACAACACACGCAGAGAAGTAATGGGGACAGTGAAAATTCAGACCAAGGTTGGGCCGAGACAACATGAAATAGACTTCCACGTCCTAGAGGTTCCCGTCACTTTCAATCTACTCTTGGGACGGCCATGGCTGCACCAGGTAAAGGCTGTTTCGTCCACCTTACACCAGATGGTGAAGTACCCCCATGGGAAGGGAGTAGCCATTGTTTTTGGAAATTCATTGATTCATCCACCACAAGAGGTATCTACGCCAGTTTTGGAAATTGAGTATGGTATAGAGGACGTGTTCATGTCAGGATTCACCTTGGCCGAGGCCCGGGTCATTCAGAACATCATGGCTGTTAATGAGGGGTTGTATGTCAGTGCTCAATCAGTATATCTCATGAACAAGTTCCAACACATCCCCGGGATGGGATTGGGAAAGAGTGGCCGAAAGGGCATTGCAGCATTGGCCGAAGTGCCACACAACCCACATACCTTTGGCTTGGGTTATCTGTCCACCAAAGAGAATTGGGTAAGGAAAGGTAAGGAGATGGCTGCGAGAGCCAGAGCGAAGCAGGCAGGGAAGCCTTTTGAATTAATGCACCGACCTATCCAGGGTACCTTAAACGGATGCTTCGTCCAGGAGGGGGAGGACTTTCCATTTTGTGGCTTCCCAGAGTCGTGGCTGAACGTGGAGAGGAAGCGCATGCCAGGATTTGAGATCTTCTTTGACCTACAGTTATTCGGGGATGATGTTGCCGAAGAGCAGACAGACCCAACAGTTGAGGTTAAGCAGAGCAAGAAAAAGGAGTCTGAGGACACCGAAAGTGAAATGGGGGTAGCGCTAGCTTGTCTACTTTCAGATCCTCCGATCAAATAGAAGTGCTTGGGGGATAACTTCTCGGTATGCATGATCGGGAATAAAACGGCTGCGGGCCTACCATCAACCATTTTGGATGTATCCATCGCACCCTCTCTTATTTGGCAGTATGAAGAGGGATTTTTGTCAAGTAGCACCGAGTCAGGTAGTGAGCCAGAATCTGATTCCACTGAGTCTTGTGAGTCGGAATCAGGTTCCAGCTCAACTGAGTCTGAGTCTGATATTCCTGGGGGTGATAACCCGAATGCCACAGTCCTATCTAGGTCATCTTTTTCTTTCTCTTTTGAGTCTGTTGTAATAGAAGAATCGGACGGTTTAGACGTGCTTAATGAGAATGATGTGGATGTGGTTTCTAAGTACTTTTCTGTGCCTTTGATTTATTGCTTGAATTAGGACTTTCAAATTTTTGATAAAAACGACGAGGAAGAAATTCCTCCGATTTTGCAACGCTTAATTGAACAAGAGCAGGAGAGATTTGTTAAACCCTTAGTGGATGAAATCACTACTGTGAATATTGGTACTGAGAAGGACCCGCGGCTGGTCCAGATCAGGTCCACATTGTCTTCGGAGGAACGCGAGCGCTTAGTCGCTTTATTAAAAGATTTCAAAGATGTTTTCACGTGGTCCTACGAAGACATGCCTGGAATCGATCCTGAGATTGTACAGCACCGGATCCCTCTTGACCCCGAGGCCCGACCCATCAAGCAAAAGCTCAGAAGAATTCGCCCGGACTGGGCTCTCAAGATTAAGGAAGAGGTCACCAAGCAAATCGACACAGGCTTCCTGCTAGTATCCAAATACCTGACTTGGTTGGCCAACATCGTTTCGGTGCCGAAGAAGGATGGCAGGATCCGAGTATACGTGGATTTCAAGGATCTGAACAGAGCCAGTCCGAAGGACGACTTTCCCTTGCCACATATTGATGAGTTAGTGGACTTCACAGTGAGGCATGCTTTGCTTTCGTTCATGGATGGCTTCTCAGGCTACAATCAGATAGTGATGGCACCCGAGGACCGGGAGAAGACTACTTTCACCACCCCGTGGGGGACATACTGCTACAGAGTGATGCTGTTTGGGTTGAAGAACATCGGAGCAACATATCAACGGGGCGCGACCACGATATTGCATGACATGATCCACAAAGAGGTTGAGGTGTACGTGGACGACATGATTGTCAAGTCCAAAGAAAGAGAGGGCCACTACACCGCCTTGCAAAAGTTTTTCCAAAGGATCAGAGAATTCCGGTTGCGGCTGAATGCTCAGAAGTGTACGTTCGGTGTTATAGCAGGGAAAATGCTGGGGTTTCTGATTACACAGAGAGGTATCGAAGTCGACCCTTCCAAAATCAAGGCCATCATAGAAATGCCACCACCAAGGACTGAAAAGGAGGTGCGAGACTTTCTGGGTAAAGTGCAATTCATAAGACGGTTTATCTCAAAATTAACCTTGACTTGTGAACCACTTTTTGGTCTTCTGAAGAAAGGAAAGAAACTCCAGTGGGACGGCCGATTCCAAGCTGCTTTTGAACAGATCAAGGAATACTTACAGAACCCACTCGTGTTGTCACCGCCAGAGTTGGGGAGACCATTGATATTGTACCTTTCAGTGACTGAGACTACAATGGGCTACATGCTCGCGCAAGAATTAGAGGACAAAGTGGAGAGAGCCATCTACTACTTGAGCAAGAAGATGCTAGAGTATGAGACTCGCTACACACCATTGGAAAAGGCTTGCTTAGCCTTGGTATGGGCTACCAGGAAGCTGTGACACTACCTGTTAGCTTGCTCCGTAATGTTGGTTTCACGACCAGATCCCATCAAATATCTCTTCGAGAAACCGGCACTTACGGGTAGGCTAGCTCGTTGGTTGCTGTTGCTTTCCGAATTTGATCTGAAATATGTGACACGCAAGTCAGTCAAGGGAAGAGCAGTAGCAGAGTTCTTAGCCGATCATCCAGTGGAAGGAGGTGAAGCAATCGAGTATTTATTTCTAGATGAGGCCATTTTGCATATCGAAGATGAAACTTGGACGATGTACTTAGACGGAGCGTCAAACCAGTACGGGTATGGGATAGGAGTGTTGCTAATAGCACCCGACAATTCCCGTATCCCTTTAGCGTTCAAGCTCCGGTTTAAAGTCTCGAACAACGAAGTAGAATATGAGGCATGCATTGCCGGTCTAGAAGTAGCCTTGGAACTAGGGGCAAAATGGTTGGACGTCATTGGGGACTCGAACCTTGTTGTGTCTCAAGCAAAAGGAGACTGGAAAGTCAAAGAAGAAAGGATGATAATGCATCACCAGACCTTGGACTTGTTAATTCCTCTGTTTGAGAAACTAAACTTTGCTCATCTACTAAGAGAGAACAACAGGTTTGCAGATTCACTAGCAACTCTATCTTCCATGATAGACATCCCGTTTGGAGTCCGGATGCGTCCAGTCATCATTGACCAGAAGTTTGCGCCAGCGTATGAATCAATTGCTGCCATAGAAGAGGGTCAGGACGAGAACCCCTGGTATTACTATATTTGGAACTTCTTGGAGAAAGAGACGTATCCACCAGGGGTAAATGCCAAAGACAAGAGGGCAATCAGAAGAATGGTCATTCAGTTCATCATCCTGCGGGGGCAAGCTGTATAGGAGAGGTCATCTGGGAATGCATAAGCTGTGTATAGAAGCCGAAGAGTCGAGGCGCCTAATGGAGGCCATCCATGGAGGAGAATGTGGTGCACATATGAACGGGGTGATGTTAGCTCGGAAGATCCTCAGATAAGGCTACTACTGGTCCACCATGGAGGAGTATTGTATCGGCTTTGTTCGACGATGCCACAAATGTCAGATCTATGCAAACTGCATGAACATCCCGCCATCAAAGCTGTACAACATGACTTCGCCATGGCCATTTTCAGTTTGGGGAATCGATGTGATCGGGGCTGTCACTCCGAAGGGGTCGAATGGGCATGAGTTCATCCTGGTCGCGATAGATTATTTTACAAAGTGGGTCGAGGCCTAATCCTATGCGGTGTTGAAAGCTTCACATGTTGCGAAGTTCATCAGAAACAACATCATCTGTTGCTATGGGGTCCCGAACAAGATCATTTTAGATAATGGTTCCAACTTCAAGAAGGAAGTGATTGACTTGTTGGAGAAATACAACGTGGCTTTTCATAAGTCATCCACCTATCGGCCGCAAACCAATGGAGCGGTTGAGGCCGCCAACAAGAATATCAAACACATACTGCAGAAGATGGTGGAAACCTGCCGGGATTGGCCAGATAAGCTGCCGTTTGCTCTATGGGGCTACTGGACTTCAATTAGAACTTCTACTGGGGCGACTCTGTATTCACTAGTTTATGGGATGGAGGCTGTTCTACCGATTGAAATTGAGGTTCCGTCTTTGCGAGTATTGGCTGAGTGTCAAATAGCCGAAGCAGATTGGCAGAAGAGCAGATTTGAAGAACTCATGCTCTTTGATGAACAAAGACTGAAAGCGTTGTACCATGTTCAAGGTTATCAGCGCAGAATTGCCCGGGCTTTCAACGAGAAAGTTAAGTCCAGGAATCTAAAAGAAGGAGATTTGGTGCTCAAGGACAACCGAGCTCCTATCCACAACCCAAGGGGCAAGTTCAGACCCAATTGGACCGGTCCCTACATCATCAAGTCTATCTGGTCAGGTGGAGCCGTGATTCTGATGGACCTAGATGGCCTAGAGTTCTCCCAACCAATCAACATGGACAAGTTGAAGAAATATTACCCCTGAGAGGCTCGCTAGGCCGAAAATCCAAAAGGGCGACCTAGGCAAAAGTTAGAGCACAAAAAATTTGAAACTATAAAAACTGAGCTCGCAAGGTTGAAAACCCGCAAAGGGTGGCCTTGGCAAAAGTTAGAGCGCAAAAGGAGAGAGAAAATACTCGAGTGAACCAAAGCCTGAACTACGTAAGGCTTGATTCCCATGTTTGGGATACGTAGGCAACTTCATCCTGAAGTTCAGCCATAAACTCTTCCCTGATCAACTTTGTCCATTTGATCATCTCGGTCATCTTTGGCTATTCAGCATTCTAGAGCTTCGGTTGTGATCTCCGGTACAGTGCTATTCAGACTAGGGGCAACTTTCCAATTGCTGGGATCCGGGGTTGTGCATCTCAGTGACAGATCTCAGGCATGTCCAGTTCCGATCCATATCAAAAATGGTTCTGAAAAGTTTTGATAAAAGTTGACTTTGTTCAAAATTAATCTTTTTACAACTTGGACCATTTTTGGATCAAAGCGGAAAATTTTCAGTACCCACAACCTTCAATTTCATTGATTTCAATACAAAGTTCTCCTACTCTTGCATACAAATTGAAGTTGCTTTTTATTACATTCATAAAGAAAACTTGAAAGTACTAATAAAGCAATAAATCTGGGGCATAGACAAGTCAGGTGTTCCTGCGCCCCCTCCCAGAGCTGGTCAAAGCCTCTGGTGCCAAGCTGGGTCCAATCTGTGCCTCTTTATTGAGCCAATCCAAGCACTCATCAGACAAAGTGCAACTGAAAGTGGGAGCGGGGGCCAGGAGTTCTCTAGTCCTCCATGCTGTGGCATACCGAGCAAGTTGTGCGCCTCGGACCGGAAATGCAGCCGGGTATTCTATGCCCTCTGGCAGGCAAGTCTGATCATGGCCAAACTGGCACTGGAGCCGGAATGGGAAGTAGAACACACAGTGAGTGAAGCCAATCAACTGAATCCCAGTCTGTTGGGACATGTTGTAACTCATTGTCGGTAGGTTGAGCCAAGGGCATCGCCAAGCAAGGCGGTCTGCGGACAAGCTGCACATCCAATCGAACCACCATCCCTCATCAAGGGCATCGACTAGGCGTTTCTGGAAGAAGTAGCCACGAGCTGAGTATGCTGGGCAAGAGTCCACAACCTGTAACTTGTCCATCAACCACACCTGGGAAGGGATGAAAAATGAGAGAATAAAGAATAGAGAGATGTACGATGAGAGAAAAGTGAGAAAAGGGTTTTGTGAGAAAAAAAAACCGAGCTCGAGGGCCGAGTGATGTGAGCAATACATATGTGAGATTGGGTGGGAAACATTACCTGCAGCAGTAATGGACTCCCCGCAAATCTGGTCATCTCCCGGTGATGGAAAGCGTCCAAGCCCATCAATGTCTTGGCCAATACCATAGCAATACAGCTCTTGCCCTCCTTCAAGCCTTGAGCAACCTCGATCAACCGGACACAAGATCCTCCAGAGCCCGAGACAAGCAAGAAACGAGATAGCATGCACAAACAGAGGGCGTGTCACCGAAAACCTTGCCAATGATGGTCACCGCGGTCGCCGGCATCAGAAAACCGGCAAATCAAACTCAGAACATCCAGCATTCCGTCACAAATCAAAGAACGAGCATCGTGCATCGAGAACCCACACATTTGTCCTAAGGCTTGGGCGTGGCCAAAGCGAAGCTGAGGTAAGACTTCTTCGTTGTGCTTAGATTCCATCAAAGCTTGGAAATCCTCAAAGGTAGGACACACCTCTTGCCCGCCAAAGCTAAAGACGTGAGTTACCGGATTCCAAAACCTTGTCACGGCATGGAGAAACGGAAAGTGCAACAGAGTACAATTCAGAGTGAATAGTGTGTTTACGCCGAAGCCCCGGAAATTCAACCTTTCCGAGCCATCCAAGTTGGCAATCCAAGCTGTGAGATTTTGGGCAAGAAACTCTTCCATTGGAGCAAATCAGTGTTGAATTGAGAAAAACTACGAAGCTGAGGCCTTTTGTAGGGGATAAGGTGTGAATGGAAGACAACTGTCAGCATTCTGGTGGTCCTTGCCATACATGGCCGGTCGGCCAAACATAGTGCCGACCGACCATAACTTCTGGCCAATGGCCATTTATCATGGTCGGTCACCTTTCCTTATGGCCGAGGGCCTTCCCTCTTGCTCCATCAGCTGTTTATAAGTTGAACATGCGGAGAACTTGTGGTTGGTACCACTTCCAGTGCCGTCCGGCGATGATTTTGCGGAGTCACGCCCATTTGCTTATCGAGTTGTTGTACATTTGCTTATCGAGTTGTATGTCACATCCGTGAAGTTCTTGTTTTGCTTATCGAGTTGTACTCGCACTTGGTTAGCTTATCGAGTCTTTTGTTTTGTTTATCGAGTTGTTTTGTCGTTAGTCAGCTCACTACCTAATTATTACAAGGCAAGCGCTTACTTTTCAAATAAAGTTCAATTTCATTCACATTGTTATGTGATGCCACGCGATGCGATGCATAGAAAGTACAAATGTCACACCTTTTTAGACAAAATAGCTGTTTCATTTCCATCATGTCTTTTGCAAAAAGAATACATAGTTTTTTTATAATAAAAAAAAAGTAAAACCTGTCCGAGGCAGTGCAATGTGCTTAAACTACCAGTAAAAAGGAAAGTAAAGCAAAAAGAGAGCATGGCAGCAGAATGTCGGGATTGATTCCGGTAACCTCCCCTTGCGGTCGATGCACCTCTCGCGCCCTTGTTCGGGTCAATTATGTGGTTTGGCACCTTCATTACTCAAGATAGTGCAAGAAAGTGCACTTTCGGAACATTAGTAGCCCTTCGAGTTGACCTCAAGCTGTGTCTTCTATGAGCGATGCTCGGTGCGTGCGAGGAGCATCCCTTCCCGTATCCTTTTGGTATCTTGTGAATTCCACAAATCGCTTCAAGCATGTCATATTACGTTGTTTCGTTTTAAAGCACGCTCGTTACCCGTCTTGCATCAAAATGATGCCTCATCTCGTTTATGCCTCATCTCAACATCATGAATAACATGTTTTTACCATGCTTCAGTTGAATCTGCCCCCCCCTCTTTGCATTGATATACACATTGCATGCGTTGTCGCGTTATGCTTTACTTACATGTGTTCAAGTTCCTTTTATACACATTGCATGCGTTATCGCATCATGCTTTACTTACATATGTTCAAGTTCCTTTTATACACATTGCATGCGTTGTCGCGTTATGCTTTACTTACATGTGTTCAAGTTCCTTTTATACACATTGCATGCGTTGTCGCGTTATGCTTTACTTACATGTGTTCAAGTTCCTTTTATACACATTGCATGCGTTGTTGCGTTGTGCTTTACTTACATGTGTTCAAGTTCCTTTTATATACATTGCATGCATTGTCACGTTATGCTTTACTTACATGTGTTCAAGTTCCTTTTATACACATTGCATGCATTGTCGCGTATTGCTTTACTTACATGTGTTCAAGTTCCTTTTATACACATTGCATGCGTTGTCGCGTTATGCTTTACTCACAAGTGTTCAAGTTCTTTTTATACACATTGCATTCGTTGTCGCGTTATGCTTTACTTACATGTGTTCAAGTTCCTTTTATACACATTGCATGCATTGTCGCATATTGCTTTACTTACATGTGTTCAAGTTCCCTTTTATACACATTGCATGCGTTGTCGCGTTATGCTTTACTTACATGTGTTCAAGTTTCCTTCTATACACATTGCATGCGTTGTCGCGTATTGCTTTACTTACATGTGTTCAAGTTCTTTTTATACACATTGCATGCATTGTCGCGTCATGCTTTACTTACATGTGTTCAAGTTCCTTTTATACACATTGCATGCATTGTCACGTTATGCTTTACTTACATGTGTTCAAGTTCCTTTTATACACATTGCATGCGCTGTCGTATATTGCTTTACTTACATGTGTTCAAGTTCCTTTTTATACACATTGTATGCGTTGTCACATATACTTTACTCACATGTGTTCAAGTTCCTCATCACACATATTGTGCACGTTGTCACGTGTTCTTTACTTACATGTGTTCAAGTTCCTCATCACACACATTGTGCACGTTGTCACGTGTTCTTTACTTACATAGCATTGTTATGCTTGCCCTAAGTCGCATTGTTATGGTTCCTGCTCGGTTTGCGTTGTCACGCACTTTCAATTGCATTGATTGCATACTGCTACTGCTATCGTACCTGTTAAGTTTTCTTTCTCTTACAGACACGATATTGTATGTACGGTTCATTTGAAGCTGGAGCCACCAAACGAACCGCATAGGTATTGTATTCTCCGTGTGAAATGTAGTGAGAATTACATAATTCTCTTACATCCTTTCTGCATTGTAATGTAGTTGGATTTGTGTTTGCTTGCTTAAAACTGTTGCATTGTTATGCTTAGTTACAGCTTTCTTTGCATGATCATAAGTTATGTTCGGCTGCTTGCATTTTGCCACCACCTTCGGGTGCATATCTTTATTGTCTTGCATGTTTGTCTAAGTCTTCGGCCTTGTCAAAAATGGGTTGTCTCTGGGCTTTGACACTCACTCCCGTCATTGTTATAACTTTCGAGTTCTGTCAAAGAGGGGCAACTATAGACACCCTATTTTTGACCGTCCTTAAGACTTGGACGTCATTGTTTGAACACTCGATGATCATCCATGTTCGTGTTCATTTTGAGTTCCCGGAGGTCTCGGCCGCGCGCCTTGCCTCAGGATCTCTTAACTTGCCTTCCCGGTGCTTGGTTTTGAACCAGGGACTTGTGTTTTGTGCTTCTGAGGGTGGGAAGAGGCTTGTTAGCCATCCCTGAAACCCACTAGCTGTGGCATGAAGCCACCAGCCTTGCCCTTTTGCTACCGACCAAATGTTTGGTCGGTCGGCACCTCTCTTAGGTGTATCGGCCTTTTTGTGTGGTCAGCCGACCATCTATTTGGCCCGTTGTCTTTTTTTTTTTTGGCCGGTACTTTCCTTTTGTCTCTTTGAGGCATGGTGCATGCCAACTGTGCCAGCTGGAGTGCACGGACTTGTCCACCATACAGGTGTATGGAGGAAATTACACCCTTTGCACTCTTTTGGTCTAGCTTCTTGAGGAAGCTTGGACCTTTGTCTTAGCTTCCTCAAGAAGCTTGAACCCCTGTCTCAGCTTCCTCAGGAAGCCTTGGCTCTTTTGCCTTAGCTTCTTTTAGAAGCCTTGACCCCTTTTGATTAGCTTCTCTTGGAAGCTTGGACTTTTGCCATGTCTATATAAGGAGACCATCCCTCTCCTTTGAAGAGGTTCAGCAAAACCAGACCTAATACATATATATCTTATATATATCACCTCCTCTCTCTATATCTCCCTCTTTCTCTTCATTTGTGTGTGTTAGAGGCCTCCAAAGTGTGTTTTGTCCTTAGTTTTGCACTAAGTCCCCTAGCATTACACCATACTTGGGTTTTGGGAGCTATTGAGGGTTTGTTATTGAAGTTTTGAGCTAGTTTTGATCAGAAGAAAGGAGCTGGACTTGCTATTCTTGAAGTGTTCTTCAAGGGTAACACTATTGCTTTAGTTTCCCCAATCTTGCACTAGCTTTTAACCTATATAGCATACTGATTTAAGCTTTGTGTATAACTGAAAAAAGTCTTATATTTGCATGCTTAAGATACTTCATTAAGGTCATTTTGGTGTTGGGGGTCGACCTCCCCCTCTTAGGCCTTGTTTGGCCCTTTTTGTGCTCTCTTTGTTAAGCTTTGGGGACTTTTGTGTATTGGCCTTCTCACCACTGAAATCCAGTGGATTTTTAGTGGTGGTGAAGGGGTCTTGAAGTCTTGCATAGGGGAGGGACACCCCTCTCCCTTTGTCTCTCTTTTGTTTGCATTTTTGGCTCTTAAAGGCATCATGCATGCTTAGTTGTTTCTAGCATCATTTCAGTAGGTATTTGGTGATTTTTGGTCATATTATGCCTTTGGTTTTGGTTGGTTTGGTGGTCCCTTTCATGCATTGTATGCTTGCCTTGCATTCCCCTATTTGGCCTAGAAATGCAGCTTGCCTTTAAGACCATCATGCTTGCATGTTCTTGCCTAACTTTGTGAAGTTCTTGGTCATATTTCATCATGTTTGAGGTCTGTTAGGCACTGATTTGATCGTATTTTCCATGTTTGGTATAGCCTCTTTGCATTTTGGCTTGTGAGCCTTGAGTGTATGAGTCTTTGGCATGCTTTAGTTGGGTGGTTTTAGTGATTTGGAATCATTTCCCATGCCATTTCAGTCCATGTTTCATACCTACATACTTGCATTTGTTACCCTTTTATTGCCTTGAAGAGATGTGGTCTTATGCTCCATGTTTGGGCCTTGGTGTATGCCTATGTGTTTGAGGCTTTGGGCTGCCATATCAGTGGATTTTGGGGGCTTATTTTGCATGATAAAACTTTGTTTTTACATTAGTTAATCCATGCCATGTTGGGTTGGGGTAGGTGTATTGTAATCCTCTCTTTGTGGCCTTGAGTACCTTCTATTTCACACCCATTCCCTAGCATGTTTTGGCATCATTCTTCGCATGCTTTTCAGAGTTTAACATGAGTGTTTAACGTCCATGTATATTGCCTTTAAGTATGCTTAGAGTTGTCCCCTTCCATGCTTAGGTAATGGACCTTGGTGTGTGCATGCTTGCATGCATAATTTGTGCCCTTTTGCATCATCCTTAGGCCACTGTTTTGGGGCATGGCTGAGGCCTCCCACTTCAGTTCAAGTCCCTCCTAATACATATTTTCATGTTTGACAAGTTGCATTGGTGCATTGTTGCATTGCTTGCCACTACATCATGGTTGCATGCTTAGTAAATTGCATGCTTGTTTAGCTAGTTGCATTTCATATACTTGTTGCATGCTTGACATGTTCATGTTGCATTAGCTTAGCTTGCATGAATAGTTAGCATTGTATTGCATAAAATTGGCATGCTCACTTTGCATTGCATTGGTTGCATTACTTTGCATTATATATGGCATACATGCATTGCATTAGGTTTGGTTTGGGGTGTCAAACCAAGCATGCAGGGTGAGGTGTGTTCGTACTCCAAGTGACAAAACACGTCTCAACACTAGGTCGCCGATGCCCTTGATCTCAACATGATAGGGCGTTAGCATTCATTTGTTTCGTCGCATGCATTTACATTGATTTGCAAGCTTACTACTTTTGGCCATCAGGCATCAAAATGCGTGATTGGTGGCTTGAGTACCGAGTGCCACACTCCTTTGAGTCCATAGCATAATTGGGAGAGTAGCCATGCACACATTGCTTTGAAAATTCCATGCCATGCACTATCTGTCCTCTGCGGCTGTCAAAACAGGGCTCTGCAGAAAGAAATGGCCGGCCGACCACCTTTAGTGCTTAGTGCCGACCGCCATCTGGTCCAAATTGGTGTAACGATTACGATAAGCCCATTCTCATGGTCGATGATGCTTTTCCTTGGCCGGTGGTACTCCAAAACACTCAGGAGGAAGTTCAAAGCAGTTCTGGAAACTTTCATAAAATTCAGAGGAGCAAGGTAGTGTAAACAGAGGCAACAATGGCATGGTACCGGGTTTCCGAGTGAGACGGATCGAGCATGCATCATTCCAATCATCCCGAGGTAGGGCTGCGGCCACCTTCCTTCTGCATTTAATTCATTAATTAATTAGAAGTTCTGTAATAATTAATTAAGTAGTTAATCATTTATTTGGTTGTGTAATATTTATTCGGACCCTCCGAGCAAGGGCAATTGTGTAATAAGTGTGTGTGAGTATGTGTATGTCTTCCAACCCCCCACTTCTTTCTCCCTTTTACTTACCTGCTTTCAATGGTTAGTATTAGGGCATATTTAAATTAGCAGACCTTATGCTATGCATGCGTGCATCCATACATGTGTCTTGCATGCACCAGGCTCGGCGCATCATACTAACTGCATTGTATTTCAATTCCAAATTGAATATGTGTTATCTGTAGCATCATCATATGCCATCTTAGAATAGTCGAGCCTATTGTAGTTGCATCTTGCATGTGTTGCATTAGCCATCTTAACATGAACTAGGATCATGCATATGATTACTAACTAGTTTCTGTTTTGGCTTGGAGTACTCAGTAAGCATTTACGCTTTAGCATCTTTGCATGTGTGTAAGTGTTGCCATGATAGGATGCATACCATGAGGCTATGTGCTTACGTGATATACCTTCCTGAATGCTTATGGGTGAAGGTTGGGTTATTTGAATTGGAACAATGCATCGAATGCGAGTCTTAAGCCCACTTGAAAGTGGCAAAACCCTGCTTTCTAAAGCCCACTCGAGGGTGGCAAAATCAGCGTTTTAGCCTACTTACGAGTAGCAAACCATTTTCTAAATAAACATGAAATGTTATGTTCCAATTCAGGTGATCCAGTCCATACTTGTATGCTGTGCGTATCACATAGTAAATCTAGACTAATAACCGGAATAAGAACGCATAGTGTTTTCAAAAGTCGATATCATGGTTAGTAGAGGCCGATCATCGGATCGGGTGAGCGGGGGTGCTCATAGCTGACCTTCCCCAATCATACCCAAGTTCCCGAGCTGAGGCAACTTTGGTGATGACGGACACGTGGCCTTAGGCAAACGAGTCAAGGTTTCCTAAATTTTCCCAAAAATAAAATATTTAGGTGGCGACTCTGTATCTAGCAAAGCAGTCCATGTTTGGCACTTCTTTACAAAAAATCTGTTTTCAAAAATGATTTGCCGAATTTGGACTCTTTGGTTCAGATTTAGAACCGTGACAATTTGAGTCCGAACTGTAGTGAGCCCAATGAATGAAACGGGGGATTCCCTCCCGGGGCGTTCGGGGACGTCTACAGTGATTAAGAAGAAGGCTGAAGAGAAGAGGCTGACGAGAAAAAGACAAGGAGGGCGAGATAGCCGAGGCAAGTGGCAATTGAGAAGAGCTGCTTTTGTCAGTCGGCTGACGCAAAAGCGAGGTCGCGTGTTCGACGCGATTTTCAACGCAAAGAGAGGCACAGGCGATTCATCTATATGTATATATATATATATATGTATATGTTTGATTATCTATTTTTGATGCCATTTATCACTATCATGTTCCTCCTCCTCCTCTAGATTCTGACCCATTATTTTCTTTTGATAATGTCACAGGGGGAGAAATTATATGATGTTATGTATTATGGTATTATTTTCAAATTATGGTATTATTTGAGAACTAATCTGATGATTGTATATTTATCGTTTGATATCTTAGTCTTATATCATGTTGTTGATTAAAGCTTATTTATTACACATGTGCTAACCTATGTATTTAGAAATAAATTCAGGGAGCATGACTTGAGGGGGAGCCTTTCTTACTTCCAAATCAAATCAAAATATCATTGTGTGCCATCATAAAAAAGGGAGAGATTGTTAGACTTATTTATTTTAATGATTTATTTAATTATGTTTTAATTTATTTGAAAGAGAAAAATATAATCCAAAATTTATTTTGATGATTTATTTAATTATATTTTAATCGAAATTTATTTTGATGATTTATTTGAAAGAGAAAAATAGAATTAAAATTTATTTTGATGGTTTATTTGAAAGAGAAAAATAGAATCAATATTTATTTTGTCCCATTATTTCTCACATAAACCTTTATCCTAAATGTTGTTAAAATGTATTTAATATTTGATTAAATCAGGAGTTCAAACAGCCCAAAATAATGGTTCAAACACCCAAGCACAGCAGCAGGCCAAAAGATTCAAAAGGTTCAAGTGGAAGATATTCAAATTAGTAATGATGGAAGTACAACGGCTATAAACGGCTATAAAGGTTCAAAAGGCCAAAAGGTTTAAAAGGTTCAAGTGGAAGATATTCAAATTTGTAATGATGGAGTGGAAGATATTCAAATTGGTAATGATGGAAGTACAACGGCTATAAATGGCTATAAATTCAAATTGGTAATTATGAAAGTACAATGGCTATAAACGGCTATAAATTCAAATAACTACAACGGCTATAAATGGCTATAATTTTCATTATATATACCAAAGCATCTAATGTAAATAAGTTACAAAAAATCAGAAAATATTCTTTGATCTATAATCACTCACATCTATTCTCAGAAATTATACACTGAGCCTTATAGCATTAAGTTCATCTTTCCTGTGTGAGATTTACAGAAAAATCAAAGCTTCATTTTATATATCTATCTTTGAGAGATATTTATTGTAAGCTTTCATTCAAAGCAAAAATACCATTTCATCTTATAAAAGTGTTGCAAACACTGTGTTCTTGAAATCTTGAGAGTGATTCCGAATCACCTAAGATTTGCAAGGGTTTGGACTTGTGAAGTCTGTGTAAAATCCGTGGAGGATTGCTCCATTTGTAAAGAGGTTGCTAGTACCCCTGTGAAGCTAGAAGATAGTGAAAAATCTCAAGTGAAGCTTGAGGAGTGGACGTAGACCGAGTTGAAGCCGAACTACTATAAATTTGTTTGCCTCTCTCTCCCTTATCTCTTTATTTTATTTGAAATTGCCATAGCTATATTTCACATTTTTACTGTACTAAAATCATTAACTGACATAGTTGTTACGACACTTGTTTTAATTATTTTTATTTCATTAATTATATTTATCTATTGTCCTAGTCATAATTTTTATTAGGGTATTATTAATTTTAATTGTAAAAACCGAATTCACTCCCCCTCTTAGGTTGTCTTTTGGGTAACATAAAGATTAAAAAGAACACAATTGATGAAAAAGGAAAACGAATGAACTTGTCCACCAAGTTCTTCAAATAGTTTATAGCAAATCTAGTTCACTCTAGACTTGGGAAAAGCCTCGACTTCCCAAGTTCAAAAGCAACTAAAGATCCCTCATATCTTCTAGATGACAAGAGCTTGCATAAGGAAACAAAATTGCAGTTTCCGCACCAAAACCTAATAAAATTAAGTCCGAACTATACCATTACTGATTAAAAAGAGAAAAAAATCATATAATTAACTTCAATACAAGTAACCACTGGCAAATGACAGTAAAGTAATAAATTCGAGTTCCCTATTATCTCATTAAGTAGCTGAATCCAAAAATAGAATAAATTCTAGATAGCAAAATGATGTTTCACCCTATATGCAAAACATCTATGCCACGTAAACCAAGATTATGCTAGGCACAAAATTCTGTTAAAGCTATAAAGATTAGGATCAGTTGATACCAAAAAATTAAAATAATTCTGTGTAAGGGAGAGATATTACTGACATGATAGAATGGTAGCGAACTGTTCAGTCCCCCTCCTTTAGAACAGCAGCAGCAACAGGCTCCTATTTCTATTCAGTTATCTCTATTGTCCACCAGAAGCTATCAGCAATTTAGTCATCATGTTTCCTCTGTTTGGCATAAGAAAAGGATTTCTATTAGATGAAAAATGCTTGGCATAACACAGACATTCTATAGATCAAAGGTAAACAATGTCATAGTTACAGCCCAAAAGAAAACTGCTTTTAAAATTAGGACTGACTCAAAAATCATCAATAAATATCAAATAACATGTGAAAGGGCATCTGAGACAAGTATAAGATTGAATCAGCACAGATATACACACAAACAACTGAAGTACATCAGTAATAAGACACTAACTTGATGGGTGAGTGAATGCTTAATTGTGTGGTGTATACCCATTTCGATTCAGTGGATATGGGTTCTGATACACAGTTCTTGTACCAAAAATTTGTTCACTTTGTCGACATTTTCTGCTTCTCTGTCTCCACCTACTTTTTTCCACTTTTTGATTTCTTCAAGAGATAACTTATCAGGTATTTCAAAACTCGTCTTCAATTTTCTTTTTCTATTTTTATGGTAATTAAAAAAATCTTACTTGTTTTAAAATCTTATGTTGTTTCTGATTATTTTGTTTGTTGCAGATTCAAAAGAAATGACAGGTCATCAGAGGATAATTCAAACCAATCGGAGGTTTCTTCTGCAGAAAACAGTCTTAAAGATTCGATTCCTATTGAGCCAAAAATAGAGTTACAACCGTGGATATACAAGGGTCGAATCCAAACAAGAAGACAAATGAATTTTCGGATGGGTTTGACTAAAAACAGACACCCGAGTTCTCTTTCAAATTCAAGTTTCCAACTTTTGAAGAATTCAATCAGAACAGGAAAGAAAATGGGGGTTCTATCAGCTTTGAAGCAGCCCCAGATACGAGCATCGCTAAGTACGAGTTCATGTATGTTGTCAAGTGTTCTAGTATATATATAACAACAGCAACATCAGCCTCTCATAGCGAAAGGAAGAGAAAAGAGATGAGATGAGTGCCTTACCGTCGAACTAGTCTTGCCGCCGAAGATATGAGTGCACCATTCGCCTCTCACAGCAATTGATTTTGATCCTCTCTCTATTTTGAGTGCATCGTTCGGCTGTGATCCTCTCTTTATTTTGGGACACTGTCGTAAAGCTTTAAAGAACCTCGAAAGGGCTTCAGGACCGCAGTGTTCACCTTCGATCACCACAGCTATTCAGTTAATTAGCAGTCAATCAGAACAAGATTTGAAGAACCCCTTTCCCCTTCCAACGAATTTTGGAACCCTATTTCTTGTCCCTTTCTTTCTTCTATGTTACTTTATCATTATAACCCACTAGAACCAAAGAGGCAAGAGTCAGTGTATCTTGTTAATTAAACAACAATAAAGGAATAAAAGAATTCAGATAAGAACTCACTATAAATGCCACAATAGCACTGAAAAGAGGAAAAATCCATATTCATGGCTTCAATAACCCAATAAACATATTGGCAATCCCTAATCGAGGTACATAAAATACATTTATCTAGAATTTATATGTGCCCTTGATCTTTGTTTTTTTAGTAAATCTGTTACATTTAATATTTTATGTTAATTGCATATGCAGCAAATAACATGAACGAGTTATTAACTTAAAAAGTCTATATTCAAGCACTCATTTCTTCATAACTAGTCTGAAGAAATAATATATGGGACACTATGTGTCTCAGTAGTTTTCAAAATTAGGGAAAACAAAGATTGAAAAATAGAGAAATTGAGTAAGAGAGAGAGAGAGAGGGGATCTATACCTGAAAAGAGAAAAATAGAGAAATAATCGAATAAGCGACGATGACGGCACTGACGATTGCTCAGAGGAGAATGCAGGTGACGTTAGTGGCGACACTGAAGGAGGAGAAGGGGGGCTAAAGGCAGAGAACGTGTGTTTTGTAAGAGAGGGAAAAGAGGAAAACTGAACCACCAAAAAAAAGAAGAAGGGGAATTAGTAGGTTTTTTTTTTTTTTTTCATTACCGCCAATATCACAAAGTTCTCCCTCCAAAATTGGTGATAAAATAATTTTCTCCCCAAAAATTTTAAAATGTTAAAATTATTGACGACAAAAATATATTCTTCATCAAATAGTTTCAAAATATTTAAAATCAATTTTTTCAAAAAAAAAATATTTAAAATTATTGGTGACAAAAATATATTTCTCACTAATAATTTTATAATTGGTGACAAATTTTTTTCTCATCAAAAGTCACAAAATTTTGGCGCCACCAAAAAAAATTAGAGGAAAAAGCTTTGGTGATGAAATTTAATTTTTCATCACCTAAAAAGAAATATTTATTGACGAAAATAAATTTTGTCACCTATTATTTTTATTTTTTTATTATATGTGACAATTTTATAATTCGTCACGAATTCTTCTTATTTAGTGACGAAATTTACTTTCTTCACTACTTTCGTTACATTAGGTTACTTAGAGAGCTAATTAACTTGTGTTTTGTTTTGTGAGAGAGAGAGAGAGAGAGAGAGAGAGAAAAGAGAGGAAAGGAAAATTGATACACAATAAAAGGGGGGGTGGGGAGAAAAAGTTAGTAGTTTTTTTTTTTCATTACCGCCCAATATATCAAAATTTTCCTTCCAAAATTAGTGACAAAATAATTTCCTCACTAAAAAGCCTCAAAATATTAAAAATTATTAGTGATAAAAATATATTTATCACCAAATGGTCTTAAAATATTTAAAATCAAGTTTCTCAAAATATATATATATATATATATAATTATTAGTGACGAAAATATATTCTTCACTAATAATTTTATAATTGGTGACAAATTTTTTTCTCACCAAAAGTCTCAAAATTATGGCGCTACCAAAAAAAAAATTTAATGGAAAAACTTTTGGTGACGAAACTTAATTTTTCCTCACCTAAAAAGAAGTATTTGTTGACGAAAATAAATTTCGTCACCTATTATTTTTATTTTTCTATTATATGTGATAAAATTTTGTAATTTGTCACGGATTATTCTTATTTAGTGACGAAATTTATTTTCTTCACTACTTTTCGTTACCATAAATTACTTTTGTTGTAGTGATTTTGCATTAAATATGAGGACTCTTTATTTGTTTATATATATATATATATAAATTAGAGCTTGTGCATTCATAATATACATAGAGAATTATGAGTGTATCTATCTATCTATATATTATATTGTGTTTATAGAGAAATAATTTGGGAACCTCTAAAGGTATTTTTGTGGTGGGGTTTCAGACTCCCTTTCTCATGCAAGGTTGGTCAAGTCCACACAACTATAAGTTGGGTTGTTGTATCTTAGGGTAGACAAATTAATATGAGATATTCTGTTGCATCGGGAAGTGGTAATTTTACCAACCAAGAAGGGCTTAAATCTCCTTAAAGAGAGCGAGATTACCGCGCTTCAATTCGATTTATTGTATTTTCTTATATCTAAGATATGATATGATATGTAATACATATTTAATATAATGGACGATGGGTAATATCCGTGGACGTAGGCAAATTTGCTGAACCGCTTAAATCTGGTGTCTTCTCATGGTGATGATTCTTATCCATATTTATTTTGACTCTATATTTATTTATTTATTTTGATAAATTCTCAAACACTTCTTGCCTTTTAACTTCATTTTGTCAATACTAAAAGATTCCCCTTCAATATTGCAATCGAATTGAGTCTCAACAAAATACAGGCAATGAAATCAGACAATATCAAAATGAATCAGAAATTTTAGTTGGCTGAAATATGAATTTCAAAAAAAAATTTAAAATCTTAGCCAAATGAGAAATTTTTTTTAACTTCCAAATCAAATGAAATTTTAGTCAAACCTCAAATCAAATATTTGACGAATCTTAGCTAAATCTCAAATCAAATGAAATTTTAGTTGGATTTCAAATGAGAAATTTTTTAAGCCTAGCGATTTTCAATACAACAATGATTTAGACCACTAAAAAATACATCACTAATAGCACTAATGTATTGGGAATGGCAAAAAAAAAAACAAGGCATAGAAAGTAGGCGTGGCCCACTGTCACATCATTAGTGCTCCCCCTAGTCCTCTTTTTAGTGCTCCCAAGCATTTTTCTTTTCCATATTATTGAGACCTAAATTTTTGAACTCCCAAATTAAAATTTGGAAATTTCAAATCCTAAAATTTTCCAATCAAAAAAAAAAAAAAAAATCCCTAAAATTGTTAACTTGCCTATCTTTTTGGTTCTCCTTCCTTCCTTTACTATTTCTCAACGTTAATCATCAATTGAGAGAGAGAAGGGTAAAAGATTGTGTTTTGGCCGGAATTGCTTTTCAAGAGATGTGTGAAGGAGAAAAGTTCAAGAAAAGTTCAAAAAGAACTCTTATTTCATTCCATAACCAGTAAGAATTGTGGGGCTCATGTTGATATGACAATGAAATTCTTTGTAGATTCATTTTTTTATTCAGTGATATCACACTAATCAATTGGTATACCAATTATATATGCTATGACTTTGTCAATTAATGCGTATAGTTTTATTCTCTTTTTTTTTTTTCCTTTTTAATTTATTTATTTTCTATATTACTTGTTTATGAGAGTGATGTGAGATTTCAATGCCACGTAAGCTTTGTGTAGAATTGTGAGTATTTTTTTTAGTAAATTTTTTAAATATTTTAAGTAATTTTTTTTTTTTACTTTCTAAATATACATAAATTAGATGTATCTAAAAATTAAAAATTAAAATATTTATAAAAAAAATATTTAAAATTTTTAATAAATACATAAGAATACAAAAATGTATTACATTTTTATATTTTTGTATTTGATGAATTTTTTCAAATTTTTTTTAGAAATATTATACTTTTAATTGTATTTACGTTAAGTGTATCAAAAAAAGAATTTTTTTTATTAAAATATTAAAATTTTTGACGAAATAAAAGTTACGGAAAACAAATTTTGAAACCAAAGTGATTGTGGGCACGTTTGGTTGAACTTTTTTTTTTTTAATCTAATATCTAATAATCAAAATTTAGATCCTAATTTTTAAATAATTAATTTAAAACAGCTTATTTAAATTAAGGATTATTTTAGAAAAGCGGGTTAAAAGTTAGTTTTTTGATTTTTTTTGATTTTTTTTAAAAAAGTGTAAAAACTAGAGAGGTTATTTGACTCAAAAAAGCCAAAAAGTCAATAAGTTGGCTTATAACTTACTTTCCAAAATAAATCTAAGCCCTTTTTTGGCAACTAAGTTAAAAGTCAACTCATTACTGTTTAATTTTTTTAAATCACATCACATCTCAAATTTTTTACATACTAGTGGTTGGGTGTCCATTGAACGTGACACGTGAATTGATTTTAGTATGTGAAAAATCAAAAAAAAATTATTATTTTTTAAATATTACCTCTATGAGACTCTAAAAATAAATAAAATTAAAAATTAAAAAATTAAAAAGAAAACTTTTACTCCTACTGTTTTCAATATTCATTAATGATACATTTTATTATATAAATTTAATTAAAATGAAAATTTTATATAAAAAATGATCAATTAAGGATTCTAATTAATTAAGATGAAAATTAATTAGAATATTTTTTAATTCCAAAATTGACCGCATGTGGAGGTTCCAACACAATTGTATCACTTGAATAAACGACTTCATTCATTCCCACCCTTCAACTCCATCAAAAAATATATATATATATATATAATAATAATGAGACTTTTTTTAATAAAAAAAATTAATATATGTTTGAATTTATACAATTTTTTATTAATATTTTACTTCTAAATTCTATTTAAATTATTAGATTTTTATGTAAGAGAACAATTTAAATATAAAATATGAAGAAATTTTAGTATCTTTAATAACTAAAATTAAGAAAATATAAAAAATATAAACTGAAAAACATATTTAAAAAATAAAACTAAGAAAAGTAATTCTTATTTAGAATTTTAATATCATACCTTGGTTATTAAAAAACCATATAAAATATTACAGTTCATAAAATATAATTTAACACAAAAAGAAAGCGTCTGAAAATAACATGTAAACTTTTGAAATGCAGTACAAATCTCTATTTTAAAAACGTATGTGTTTCCCATATTTAAATTCGAATGAATGCATATAACTTTAAGATTCAACCAAAATTATTTACAGTGATTTGATCCATGATAGACAATTATAAATATTATGTATATCAATGTAGCAGACACAGAAAATAAAAATATAAAAGAATAATTATTTTTTAGTAAGAAAATGTATATAATTCTACTTCTCATGAGAATTGATCTTGAAAGATCCTTCACAAGAACAAGCCTAGTACTTGGAAAAAAGAGGATCCAATTGACATAGCTCAATTGGAAAGAAACAAACCCATAGCTCGATTACAAAAGACACGGAAAAAAAAAAAAAAAGAAGAGTAGAACATGGCATCGGTTTGTTGTTCAATCATTATCAACATAAAAAATAGGGAGACAGTTTTTTTTTTTTTTTTTATAAGAAGGGAGATAGTTTGTTTATATTTATATAGGACTCTCGGAAGAAGATATATCGTTTTTGAGTGTTTAACTCTAAAAATAAAAAGAAAGACGGTTTGTATAGACTCTTTATGACTTTTAAAAAATATAATAGATTTGAGAGTATAAAATTGAGATTTAAAAGAAATAGAAAATATGACAAATTCTTCACACTTTTATAATAGTAATATATTTTTTGGAGAAAAAAAATGGCATTTTACCGACTTCCAAAATAGGCCTAAATATGCTATAATTATCTCTTAGGTTAGGTTAGGTTGAGATACTTTTGTCTGTTGTCTAGGTTTTCTATTGTAATGTCTCTCTCTACGAGAAGGTATGGCTTCTGATCTCTGCATCCAAAGGAACAATTCCAAATGGGAGATTAGAGATTCACCGGCGAAAAAGCAAAGGTGCGAGGGTTACGCTTCCATACCACCTCAACCATCACCGCTTTGTTCATCAGTAGAAGAAGAAAAAGAAGACCCTAGATTTAAAATCGTATCTATAACTATGATGATGATTCAGATGTGAAAGATGATAGTGATGGAATGCATGAGTTTACTGATAAGGAATTCCAAGAGTACGATCGACAGTTAGCCCAAAGTGATCTATGTATATCTTATCTAGCTTCTCTTAAAACTTCCCTATTTCATTTATCTCTATTTTCTTCAAAATCCTATTTATATGCACTTATCCGTAAAAGGTTGGTTACGGCTAAGAGTCGCCAAAAGAGCTATGTTGACCGTAGGAGGAGACCGCTATCTTTTGAGAGAGGAGATCATGTCTTCTTTAAATTATCACCTAGACGGGGTTCGATGAGGTTTGGGAAGAGTGGGAAATTGTCTCCTAGATTTATTGGGCCTTTTGAGATCGTAGAGCAAATTGGGGAGGTAGCTTATCGTTTAGCATTGCCGCCACAACTTTTCGGGATTTATGACATGTTTCATATCTCTATGCTCCAAAAGTATGAGTTGGATCCATCACACGTGTTGGATTAGACCAAATTAGAGGTAGATGAGGGTGCCTTATATGAGAAGAGATCGGTTAGAGTTTTAGATACTCGAGACCAAGTCTTGCGAGGCAAGACAATTCCATTGGTAAAGGTGTTGTAGAGACACCATGGTGTTGAGGAGGTAACTTGAGAACGTAAGGCGGAAGTCCGTAAGAAGTATCCAGGACTTTTTGTTAATGTTTGAAAACTTGCATTGAAAATCTTAATATGATGATTAAATGTCAACATTGCATATGTTTTGGAAAAGTGAATTGTATGTTCAGTATTAAAACTTTTTTTTTATCATTGTTAAGAGAATGAATTACCAGTGGATGGGTCATGGTTATGAGTTCGATTTGTTATTATTGTTGTAATTGATTAAACACGGTGTTGTTTGATTTTAAATTTCAAGGGTGAAATTTTTTAAAGAGGGGATGTTATAACGATTCTGGTTTAGACTCAACCCGTTTATTGTTTTGGATCCCGGTTTCCTTGTCCTTAATAGCTGTCCATGTTCTTGTTCATCTTATCCCTTGTTGAATTGGGTTATTTGAGCATTGTGGTTGCATTTGAAACGGATTGGGAGTTCATTTTTCAAAGAAGTCCTTGCCTAGATTTTGGTCAGTTCACTCGAGCGATCATTTGGTCACTCAAGCGGTCTTTGAGAACTTCTAGTATTTTTGCTGGCTTGCAGAGATACTGGGAGGGTAGCGTTCTTCGCTTGAGCGATGTTTCTTGCGCTCAACCAGTCTTTGCTCGAGCGGTTGTTCTTATGCTCAAGCGGTCAGCCTCTGTCTGCAAAACTTCTGGGAGGGTACCAATGTGTGCTCTAGCAGTCCTTTTGTTCGCTTGAGCAGTCTCACTTATTGTTTCTGGTCGCTCAAGTAGGGTTTTGGTCGCTCGAGCGATCTAGGTGTATATCAGTTCGTAAAAGTCATTTTTTGAGTCACTTTTTTATCTCTCTCTCTCTCTAAACATTTCAAAACCTTAGATCTACACACACACTCTCTCTCTCTAAAACTCATCTTAAACCCTTAAATACACTATCATCTATTGATCTCTACACCCTAGTCCCTTTGATAAAAAAAAAAAAAAAAAAGTAGACCTTACCTAAAGCTTTATTCTAATAAGAACAAAGTTAATTTTTGGCTTCGTCGAGGTTTCTTCACTCTCTCTCTTGTCCTCTAGCTTTGTGGTAGGGATTTCTCCATACTTTTGTATGATTTTTAACTTGGTTATTTGTCGTTTCAAAGAAAACCATGAGATTTGGAGATTTTGGATAAAATCTAGGGTTTGGTTTTGAAATCAAATGAGGGGTTTTCAAATGGATTCTTGAAAATGGTTGTGGGATTGTAAATATGGTTGAACTATCTTCAAATGGTGGTTTTTGATACTTAGAATTGATTTTTGAAGAGAATGGGATTTTGCCCTAAAATCTCAAATGTTTGATTTGTAAAGAAAGAAATGGAAATGATGTTGGATTTTTGTGAAATTGGAATGATGACGATGTTGATGATAATGATGGAGTCGGATATGTATTATCACTCCCATCTTGAAATTTTGGAAAGTATATCTTTATTGAAAATTGTCTATCTGTTTAGAGATATCTATTTTGGACTATCGATGGAGGATAACTATGATTGTTGTTGAAATTGCAGGAGAAATAGGCAAATTAAAACTAATTTCTTATCCATTTGCATTAAGCATTGTTGCATACTTAACACATTGAAAATTTATATTGTTTTTGACAAAAACGGGTGAGTACCTTGGTGAATCTGGGTAGTGTAGACACCCCATTTTTGACCGCCCTTAAGACTTGGGCGCTACTGATGGTTTACTTGGTGATGAAAGATATGCAGAGCAATAGTTCGATTTCTTTGGCAAGAGGAGAGTCAAATCCTAACCTCACACCCCATTTTTGGACTAAAATTATTTTGAATCGTTTTTAGACCTTAAAACCCTCTCTTTCAAAATATTTTTGAAAAGAAGTTTCTACGATGATCCGAGGCTCGCATTTTGTCAAATGTTGCACTTTTCGGTAAACCGAGCAAGGACAAAGTGGAAATGAATGAAAGCGAGTTGAAATTTTTGAAAAAAATTTCAAAACACCTTGTTTAGGGGTTTGGAGTTGAAGAAAAGAGGAGAAGAGGGAAGAAACCTAGCTGAGGAAGAAGTTGGGTATAAATCGCTAAGAGAGAGTCGAGCGGTCCTCGCCAAATCAGGCTTATCTATCTATGCACTTGAATTTAAGCTATGAGGCCACCACCATTGGAAAGAAGACTTCCAAACCTTCATTTTACACTCAGGACTCTCCTAAAGCCGAGTCCGGATGGGGAAGATATGGTTAGTTGAAGTTGGACACCAATCCGGGTAGGATCGAAACTGAGCGGCTTCACCAAAACAAGCATAACTTTTTTCACAGTTGGAATTTTTATGAAAGGCTGCCACCATTGGAAATCTTACTTCCAGGGCTTCAATTTGGACACAAGAATGATCTGAAACAGAGTTCATATGAAGGAGTTATGCCCATTTGAAACTGGGCTTGAAAAGGAGATTTTGTTGGCCGATCGGCCAAAACAGTAGCAGATCGGCACAAAAGATGGCCGATCAGCCAAGAGTGATCCAAACTCAGATTTTTTGAAGATATTTCATCTCCAGCTATTTCCAGCATGCTCCAGCTGTCCCAACTTAGATATTTTCAACCAAAAGCTCTTGAATTGCTATATATGAACCTATATCTTATATTTTTGAGGGATGAGAACTTCTTGAACAAGTTTGGGAGCTTCTCACACTAAAATCTCTCTCTCTCTACAATTTCCAAAGCTAAATCTCTACCTCTCTCTCTAGTTTCCTCTCTCTCTTGCTCTTTGGTGCATAGAAGTGCATAGAAGTAGGGTTTGGTGCATAGAAGTGCATAGAAGTAGAGTTTGGTGCATAGAAGTGCATAGAAGTAGAGAAATACTTTTATTTTGCCTAGGCATCCTTCATCAAGGTTGCATATCTATGGGCTGAGGTCCCTTGGAGCTTATTTTTGGGCTGATACAAGGTCATTTGAGCCAAGAAAGAGGCCATTTTGCTACTGTGCTCCAAAGGTAATCACTCACCCCTTTTAGCTTGTTTTGTATACTAGCTTTGCCATAGTTTTCAACTACTTTGGGGCTGTTTTTTGGGGTGGTGTTGAACTAAAAAAACCTCTATTTTTTCCTCTGTTTTTCAGTCCTAAAAGTCTTGGTTTGTGCCTTGGTTGGCTAGGGGGTTGTCCTCCCTTTTGCTCCTTGGCTTGTAAGGCCTTGTGAGCTAACTTTCAAACTTTTCAAACAATTTCTTTTTGGCCTTAGAACCACTAAAATCCAGAGGATTTTCAGTAGTAAAAACCCTATTTTGAGGGCCCAAATAGGAGAGGGTGGTCCCCTCTCCTCTTATCTTGCTTGCTAGTGTTGATGGCCAACCAAATGAGCATGTGTTTTTACTTCTTTATGGCTTTTTTTAGACTCATTTTTGTGACTTATCAGACCTTCCATAACTCTATTTTTGGCTGTCTTGGTCACCTCTTGCATGCTTATTGCACTTGTAGTGTAAATCCTCTTTGCTAGCCTTATTAGCCTTACAAAGTAGCATGCTTTTTTGGTTTGAATTAGCTTAGTTCAAGCATGTTTTTGGTGTTATTTTGACATGTTATAACTCTAATTCTGATTGGTGGACTCACTCCCTGCATGGTTTATACACTTGTAGTGTATTTCTCACAAACTAGTCTTGTATGCTTCATGAACTAGCATTCCTTTCTAGCATGATTTGATTCTATTTCAGCATGTTTTTGGTGATATTTTGCCATGTCATACCTCTATTAAGGTTTGATTTGGTTGGCCCTTGCATGCTCCATGCACTTGTAGTGCAATTCCATGAATTAGCCTAATGTGTATCATGCTTTAACATGCCATTCTAGCATGATTTTTGTTTAAATCTAAGAAGCTTTTGGTCATGTTTTAGCATGCTTAAGCTCTGATTTTTGTTGTTTTGGCCATGCATGCCATGATTTGTATAGCTATGGTTTATCCTAGCTTGTTAGCTTTGTGCATCAAGTCCACTAGCATGCATTGCTTGACCTATTTGAATAATTTGGCATCATTTGTTATGTCATTTCAAAGCATGTTTCATTGCCATGCACTCACATCTTTCACATTTTCAATGCGTTGAAGGGTTCGTCCTTTATACCTTGAACATGAGCCTTTGCGTATGCCTTCATGCCTAAGCTTGCGAGCTATCATTTCAATGTGTATTTGGGGTTATTTTTCCATGATATAACTCTGATTTTTGTTGGTGAAGCCATCTCATGCTTGGTCTTGATAGGTGTAGTGTAATCCACCTTATTTGCCTTGCATCCATCATGCCTTATGCCCTTCATGCTAGCATATTTTGTCTTCCTTCCATATATGTTTTAGACTCATTTTAACATGTTTTATGACTATTTTGGGTTGCCCTTGCCATATGCTTCATGTTTTGCATAGTTGTAGTGCAAGTGCCTTGCTAGCCTTAAGCTTTGGGCACCATAGCATTCTTCATTTGTATCATGTACATGATTTGGCATCATTCCACATGACATTTTAGAGCATGTAGAATTGCCATATTCCCACTTCATTCACCCTTTGAGTGCCTCTAAGGGTTGTGCCTTTGTTACCTTGTTTGTGGCTTAGTGTGTATGCATGCATGCCTAGGCATTTGTGCCACAATCTTAGCATATTTTGGTCTTTGCTTAGACCTATTTGAACTCTGTCCATGATTGGTTCATGCCTTTGTACCATGTATTGCATGCCTCGTTTGTAGTTCTCTTTGGTAGCTTTATGCTTTAAGGACCTTAGCATGCCATGCTTGTATTGATTGAATGATTTGGCATCATTTCATACCTTATTTCAGTGCTTATAGTGTTGCTACACTCTTAAATTTGTCACTCCTTGGGCACTTTTGAGAGTTATGCTTTTATGCTTAGTTGGTGGGCTTGAGCATGTGCATGCATTGTTTTGCATTTCCTGCCATCATTTCAACATTTTGGCCACTGTTTTGGGCATGGCTGAGGTCTGTCCATATCCAGTTTAAGTCCATCTTGCATGCTTGTTTGCATTACATGTTGTTTTCATACCTTTTGTTTACATAGTTGTTGGCATGCTCATGTTGCATTAGCTTAGTTTGCATGCTTAGGCCGCATTGCATTGAGTTGGCATGCCTTTGGCTTTGATAAGTCAATCATGTTGCATTGCATGGCACTTGCATGCTCATATTGCATTAGCATCGTTTGCATGCCGTTAGCTTTGTTAAGTTGTGCATGCATTGCATTGCATTTTGTTTGGATATAGTGTTAGTCCAAACACGAGGAACGACGGACGTTTCATACTTAAAGTGATGAAACGTGCCTCAATCCTCGGTCGTCGATCCTCTTGAGCATGCATGATAGAGGTTAAGGCATTTATGTGTTTTTGTGCATTCATCAGGCATTGATTTGTGCAACTCGACCTCTTTGGCCATCATGCATCGAAATGCGTGATTGATGGCTTGAGAGCTGAGCACTACACACCTTTGAGCCTTAGACATGATAAGGGGTGTAGTTGCACACACATTTTCTTGCAAATACATTGCCATGCCTCTGTTTGTGCTCTGTTGCAGCAAAAAGGAGAGTTTGCAGGAAGACATGGTTGATCGACTATCTAGTGTGCCGATCGGCTATCAATAATTGGCCGATAGCCTCAAAATTGGTCGATGACCATTATCACTTGGCCGATGGCCATACCTCTTGGCCGATGACCTCTCAGCATCTCCATGAGGTGGGTCATAAGCACTATGGAAGTTGGCACAGTTTTTAGAGATACAAAACAATGCAAATAGAGGCAACATGAGGCACGATAGTGGATTTCCAAGCGAAGCCAACCGAGCATGCATCTCTTCATCGCCCGTGAGGCCATTTTAGTATTCATGATTCGTTCGTGTAATTTAATCATTTGTTTGGTTTTGTAATATTCATTTAGCTTAGTATAGCTATTTGTTTCAATTCGGTTGTGTAATAATTAATTAGTTAGGATAGTTAGTTATTTGGTTTGTATTATTCATTCGAACCCTCCGTCGAGAGGGCGAATTTTGTAATAAGTGTGCGTGAGTGTGTGAATGTCTTCCAACCCCACATATTTCTCACTTTTACTTAACAACTTACGATGGTTAGTTCTAGGTCATGTTTTGATTAGCATCCTTATGCTTGCATGCGTGCATTCATTCATTTGTCTTGCATGCATCGGGCTCGGCAGATCATACAAACTGCATTGTATTTCAATAGATTTACTTGAATACGTGTTCAACAACATGTTATCAAGTTGCATTTCATATGTCATCTTAGAATAGCCAAGCCTATTTTAGTTGCATTTTTGCATGTGTTGCATTAGGCATCTTAACATAGCTACGATCATGCATTGATTACTAACTAGTTGTTGTTTTGGCTCGGAGTACACTGTAAGTGTTTATGCTTTAGCATCTTGCATGAGTGTGAGTGTTGCCATGACAGCATGCTTGTCATGCGGCTATTTGCTTAAATGATATAACTGCCTGAATGCCTGTTGGTGAAGGTTGGATTGCTTGTATTGGAACAATTCATCGAAATACAAGTTTTAAGCCCACTTGAGGGTGGCAAATCCACGCCTTAGCCTACTTGTGAGTAGCACCTTCAAACCATTTTCAAACAAACATGAGATGTTTTGTTCCAACTTAGGCAATCTAGTCTATACTTGTATGTTGTGTGCATCACGTAGTGAGCTAGCTAATAAACCGGAATAAGAACACATGCGTTTTCAAAAACGAAATATCATGCTTAGTAAAGGCCGATCTTTTTGATCGGATGAGCGGGGGTGCTCATTGCATGACCTTACCCTCTCGTACCCAAGTTCCTAAGCCGAGGCAACTTTGGTGATGACGAACACGTGGCCTTAGGCACGAGTCAGAGTTTCCTGAATTTTCGAAAATAAAATATTTAGGTGGCGACTCTATATCTGGCAAAGCAGTCCATGTTTGGCACTTCTTTATAAAAATCAGTTTTCCAAAACGATTTGCCGGATTTGGACTCTTTGGTGATTTATCGGTCCTGCATTGCACTTTGCGAGATTAGATTCAGAACCGTGACATGAGTCCGAACTGTAGTAGCTTAAAAACAAAACAGATTTCATGCCATTCACGTGCGGAGCCGAGACGTTCGGGCACGTCTACAGTTTCTGGCGACTCCTCTGGGGATTTAGAGAACTTGACTCGAATTCATGATATCTTGTTTTGTCTACACTTACGTGTTCTTTTTTTGCATTGCATTTGCATTGGTGCGCCTAGGACACCGTGCTTGCCGTATGCTATTCTTGAACGATTTGCCCGGGGCTTGCTTTGAGAAGCGTGCCATAAGGCTGACCGGTTGCGGCCTCTGGCATGACGAGAACACAAACCTCAATTTTTACCAGGGCACCCTTTTTGACTATTCGACCTGGTGCATATCGGAAACTGTAGTGACCATTCCAAGCTAGGACAAGTTGCTTACGCGATTATAGGTTGTTTGAAACCGCTGTGTGCATAGTGAAACCCTAGCTCTTGACAAGATAGGACAGGGAAACCCTACCCCTCCATAGGGGTGTTTTGGCTCTTACTTGCTTGATACGTGCTGTCAGAGTGTGTCTCTACAGGTTATATATATCAGTTTGCAAGTCTGGGTATCAGGCTTGTGGACATCAGTATTTGGGAGAATCAGTTTTACCTAAGGGTATCAGTTTATGGGCAGAATTTGGGGGCAGAACTCAGTAGAGAGCACAATCATTCAAGCTATGCTCATATTTGTTTTGGTGAAGTCAGGCTGAGGTGCTGTTTGTTTTCTTCTTTTGCAAGGTAGTCCTGGAATCATAGCTTCAGAAGGCTCC
Source organism: Camellia lanceoleosa (assembly GCA_025200525.1). Lineage (NCBI taxonomy): Eukaryota > Viridiplantae > Streptophyta > Magnoliopsida > Ericales > Theaceae > Camellia > Camellia lanceoleosa. The sequence continues at coordinate 17,129,150 of CM045769.1, read as the reverse complement.
GATATCCCCCAGGTACATTGGACTTCTGTTGATAGACTTTGTCAGGTCAGAAATTCAGTTCAAAGGCAAACAGTATTCCTTCGCCAGTGGTAAGGCATAGAAAGGCTAGTCAGGGCTCACTGGTTCAACTGATCTGATAGTCGTTAGTCACATCACCTTTGTTCAAACTCAACAGACCGTGATGGCACAGGGTTCGGAAGAAGTTGTGGCTATGATAGCAATATTAAACCAGGGAATCCCCAGGCAAGGTGAGACTAATGCTGAAATGCAACGCCCATCTGGGGCACCTACCACACATCCAGTCTCGGGACTCCAGCCGAAGTTTGACCCACTCCCGCTAGCTAAAGATTTGCATGGTCCGGATCCCTGAGAAGGGTTGGCTCAAGCCCGAGTTTTCAGACCCTTGGCGCAGCCTACTGAGAGGCTTTATTCCCATGACACTACTGATCTTGATCCGAGCTCGGAGAAAATTGCGAACCTTGAGGAGCAGGTCGAAATGGCGCATGGCTTTAACTCCATTCATGACATTGAGGATGGGTATATCGAGGTTGCCGTAAGGCTCCCAGATAGATTCAAAATGCCACATATTGATTGTTTCGACGAGTCTGGAGATCCTATGGTACATGTCCGGCTTTTCGTGGATATCCTGAAACCTATGGGTCTAACTAAGCCGCAGAAACACTCTCTGTATGCCAGAACCCTGTCGGGTGCGGCCGCTACTTGGTATGCCGAATTGGAGGATAAAGTGAAGCAAAACTGGGAGAAATTGGCTGAGGCCTTTGTTGATCAATATTCTTATAACACCCAGGTTGAAATAACCTTGCAAGAGCTTGAAGCAACCCGCCAGAACCCAACATAGCCTTTTGTGGAATTTGTTGCAAGGTAGAGAGCAAAGGCAGCACAGATGATAGATCACCCTTCTGAAAGGGATCAAGTGCAGATAGTGGTGCAGAATCTTGAGCCTGATATGTTGCAAAAGTTGATAGTCGTTCCACTATCCACTTTCAAGAGTTTACATGAACTGGGGATTCAGATCGAGAATGCGTTCAACAGAGGGATCATTCCCAAAACAAGTGAACCGGTAAGGAGGGTGTTCCACGGGAGTACCCATGCCAGTAGCATTGTTCCCAAACCCACTAAAATCAATACAGTCGCCATAGCTGACCCTTTTGCCAAGGCCAGTCTACAAACAGCCAGCCCAGCTCGAGCTCAGGACAAAACTTTCACCCCCCTCTATATGAGCCTAACCAGCGCACTGAAAGTCTTGATGGAGAGAGGGTATCTCAAACCCCTTGATCCTCAACCTCTGCCTAACCCACTCCCTGCCGGGCATAACTCCATGAAATACTACGTGTATCATCAGCAGCGCGGCCATGGCACCGATGGTTGCTACTGCCTTCGTCATGAGATCTAGAATCTCATTGACAACCGGACAATAGTTCCACCTCAAAACCCCAAGGACCAAGTACCTCATCCACATCTCAATCTCGGCCATACACTGCCACCCACCTACAACCCCAGTATATACACCCTGACCCATATACTCAAGCGCAAGGTGTTTACCCCAAAAAGTATTGGCTTAAGCACGATGGATGCACTTGAACCCTAATCATCTCACACCCATGAACCCACTATTTCTGAGCTGGGAAGCATGATTGAAGATCTTCAGAGAACTGTGGCAGATTTAGCCTTTGGAATTTTGGCTCCATTGTCGACTACATCACAGGCTAGAAGTTTCAATCCAAAAGGCTCCTCGATCTTGGGGCAAGCTGCAACTAAAAAGGGCTAACCTGAAGCCATCTCAGATCTGGGTGTTGGCGTGTCAACAACAACGGGGCTTCGCTCTGATATAGCAACCCAATCCTTTGGCCAAGCTGAGGCAAGTGGTAAGAACAAGGTAGGGGCAGGCATTGATCCCCATGAACACTTTCTGTGGGCTGTGGAGGCTTTGAAAGTGGAAGGGCTAAACAAATAACAAGTTCTCGCAGTCGTTGAAAAGACTGTGGATGACACTTTCGCCACTCAAAATGAGAGCAGTTTGAATCAAGGGGCAAGCAAGGAGAAGGGCCGTCGTACCAGAGACGTTCCTTTCAGCTCTAAACCTGTACTCGGAAGAGATCAACAGACCCAGTCAGTGCCTGTCAATCCCTTTGCTGGTGTATCTAGCAAAACTCCACAAACCTTAAAACACCCACCTCGGGGCCAGAGGGTGTTCACCCCACTGTACATGTCTCTATCAGCGGCCTTGAGGGTCCTGATCAGAAAGGGGGATCTGAAACCCCTGGAGCCGCGCCCACTGCCAAATAAACTTCCTCTCTCCCATGATCCGGCCAAGTACTGTGCCTTCCATCAACAAGCCGGCCATGACACTGACATATGTTTTCGTCTTCGCCACGAAATACAAGATCTGATTGACAACGAGGTCATCGTCACACCGGGTCCTGCAAAGTCTATCGGCACTGGATCAGTGAACATGGGGCAATAACGTGAGTATGTGATCAGGGGATGAACCACCTGTGGGTGGCGCTCAGTTTACTCCAGATGTAGCGTATGGCACGCACTGTTTTGAGCATTTGTGAATGCTAGTTTTTATACTTTCTGACTTGGGTATTGAGTCAGTTATGTTATTTTGTATAGAGTCGGTCTTTTTGTATTGAGTCAGTCGGATCTGTCTTGTTAGATCGAGTCAGTCCTATTTTGTTAGAGTCGGGTGATTTCGGGGGTGTTACCTCGGACATCACTTGCTTGTTTTGTGTTTGTCTTTTCGCTATCTTTTGAGTCTATTTCTGCCTTAAGCCAGTTGTGCTAGAAGATTTGAATGAAATGGCAGTGCTTTTCGCCTACTTTTCTGTGCCTTGAAATCATTGTATTGACCTAGGTTTTTCAAAACTTTTCAAACGTTGTGATGAAAACAAAAAGGAAGGCATTCCTCGGGATTTGTAAAAATTTGACCAACTTAGATAAAGAGAGGCATGCTAAGCCCTTAATGAATGAGATCATGCTTGTTAATGTGAGTACTGAGAAGGATCCTGGCTTGATCCAAATTGGTTCTACGTTGTCTTTCGCGTGAGCGATTAGTCACTTTCTTAAAAGATTTCAAAAAATGTTTTGCGCCATCCTACGAAGACCTGTGTGGAATCACTCTTGAGATTGTGCAGCCTAGGATCGCTCTCAGCCTCGAGACCTAACCCCTTTTGCTTTCAAACCTTGAACTTGGATTCAGAATGTTCAGAGGTCAATCATGATGTGAGGCCTGTGTGGCCAGATTTGAAGCAGCCCACGAACTAGGGACAAGAAAAGTCAGATTAAGAAGATCAGGTGTTATCAAAAGAAGCTTGCAAAGCTAAATCAGAAGCAGCCCTTGAACTAGGGGCACAAAAAAAAAATGTGTCACATGTGCTCGAAGAGTCAAAAAAATTGGGACATTTCTCAAACCAATGAAGATCGGCAAGAACGCCAAATCCCAGAAGAGAGGAAAGAAGAAAGTATTGCTGAAGGACAATCGAGTTCCTATCCACAACACTAGGGGCAAATCCAGCCCCCATTGGATAGACTTCTACATCATCAGCAAACAGCAGCCATTCTCCTAGATTCAGATGGCTTCGAGATCCTAAAAACCATTTGATAGGGACAAAGCTACACTTTTACCCTTGAGAGGCTCACTGGGCCGAAAACCCGGAAGGGTGACCCAAGCATAAGTTAAAGCAAGAAAAAGAAGAAAAATAAAAAGAAAAAAAAAAGAGAAAAAAAAAGAAGAAAAAAAAGATGAAAAAAGAAATGAACAAAGAAAACAAGAAGTGAAAAGAATTAAAAAGAAAAGAAAAACAGAGCTCGCAAGGTTGAAAACCCAGAAAGGGCAGCCTTGGCAAAAGTTAGAGCGCAAAAGGAGAGGTTAATACCCGAGTGTACCTTAACCTGGAACTACGTCAGGCTTGATTCCCATGTTTGGGATACGTAGGCAACTTCATTCTGAAGTCCAGCCATAAATACTTCAAATTCAACTGTCCTGTCTATGAGATTGAACAGGTCATCTTTGTCTTCTTTGTATCCAAGAGTTCGGTTGTGATCGTCACCTTGAGGACTGATTACGGTGTGCTACAGTGCTATTCAAACAAGGGGCAACTTTCTGTTGTCATGCAATGCCATTTAGATAAGGGGCAATTTTCCATTGTTTTGGATCTGAGGTTATGCATCTCAAGGGTAAATTCTACGTTGGTCAAGCAGTGGCCATTTGCAAAAATAGTTTTTGGGGATTTTTAATGAAGTTGACTAATTCTCTCAAAAATTATTCCATTTTTTCCAAAGCTAAACCTTTTCTTGGATCCAAGAAAGGAAAATTTTCAGTGCTCACGACCTGACTTGCATGATTTTGAATCAGAAAATCGAACAAGTATGTTAATCTAACTCTCATGTTGGTCAAAATTGTTTTAGTAGAAAACCAAAACAAAAAATGGTCAAAATGATGAATAAGGGGCACAGTTGAGTCAGGTGTTCTGCCTTTTCCCCATTGTCAACACACTTGCCAGGAAGGGCACCATGCTTGCCATAAAGGGCACTCTACCTGCCAAAAAAGGGCACAACTAAAGCTAACAACAAAGGGCTGAAAGCTTTCTCACCCTCCAAGCAGCGAGGTATCAAGCTAAGTGCGAAGCACGAACTGGAATGGATCAAGATATTCCACTCCCTCATCTGGACAGGTCTGATCACATCCGAGCTGGCCAAGCGCATTGTCAACTGATATCAGTTACTGATCTGCTGCACATCTAGTCGCACCACAACCCCTCTGCGGGAGAAGCTCAGTGTTCTGAGCGAAAGAATGAGAATCTAGCAGAATGCTAGGGGCAAGAGCCCATAACTTTCTGCTTATCCGACAACCACCTAGGGGAGGGATAAAAAAAATGAGAGATTGAAGAATAGAGAGATGTGCACTGAGAGAAAAAGTGAGAAAAGGGCTTTTTCAGAAAACAAGAGATGGAGTGCCAGAGTGATGTGAGAATCACAAAGAAGAAATGGTGGGAAACAATACCAGAAGAAACTAGCTCTTCATGAACTGAGAGGTCTCTTGCCATTGGAATACATCTTAGTGTCCTGTGTGCTATTTTGTTTGTCTCAATTCTTGTTTTTAGTCGTTTCATGAATCAATAGATATGTTTAGGTTGTTTTACCTTTGTTTTCCTTTGTTGAGTCATTTTGATTGTGGTCAGTCGTAGACTCAATACCCGGTTAAGAATTCATTTCTCAATTTCAAAATGATTTGTTTTGTGCTCAGAGTGCTGTGCCATTCTCCACATTTGTACAAAATAGGATTTGTTCTTTCATAAAACTACAAGGTTCAACCCAGGTCATGTGAGAACAATAGAACAAGGACCTATCTGAAGCTATCTAGGTTCCGGACTACAAAGCAAAAGAAAAGAAGGAAAATTGGAGCATCTGAGTGTGTTTCAACTTCAGCAAATTCTGAGATTGTATTCTGGATGTACCTCCTCAAGTCTTGTCAATGCTCCAAAGTATGAGTGTGCCTCTACCGCAATCTCAAGCTCAAACCTGTTTCGAGCCAGAATGGCGATCATAAGTGCTCTACCTGACTATCATTCCCTGCCAGGGGCATCTCGGTCGTGTTTGCAATGAGTTCCTAGAAGAACAACTGCGACGGTGGAAAGTAGAGTTCGAATGGCTGATGCCTAGAACGCAAAGGTTCGGGATTTCTAAGACTAAAGCATGGTTTAAATACCCAGGGGTGTATCCCCGGCTTAAAATCTGTATGGAAGCCCCATAGGTTGAGGTAACGGGCGTGTTCCTCAATTCCGGATACCGAACCAACCTAGTCTGCCGCCCCGTTGGAGAATTGGGAAAGTTGTGAATATGGTCAGGAAGAAAGGCGGCATCCAAAGTGTTCTACGTAAAGAATCCTTGTCAGCATATCAGAACCTTTATATTGTGAGTTGAAGGAGAAAGTTCAAAGAACGCGAGGTAAGAGTTCGAAGAACACATAAGGGGAGATCCCCATCAGAGTAGAGCGATTCACCGCCACTCACCCCATGAGGTCCTTTTTTTTCAAAGTGTTGCTTTTTCTATTTATTGCATTCCCTAAACATCATGCTCTACATTGCTTGTAACATGTGTCATATCATCGCACTTATTGCATTTATTTGCATCTTGTATTATCTTGTATCTTTATCCTTTTATGCTGAGCAGCGTTTAGGATCGTTGTCCTTCGGGTTTTATCTCAGGACGCGTGAAGCGCGGCCCTGGGCAGGTTGTATCTCAGGACGCGTGAAGCACGACCCTGGGCAGGTTGTATCTCAGGATATGTGGAACACAAGCCCGAGCAATTTTTCTTGTATCTCAGGACGCGTGAAGCACGGCCCTGGGTGGGTTGTATCTCAGGACGCGTGAAGCACGGCCCTGGGCGGGTTTTATCTCAAGACGCGTGAAGCGCGGTCCTGGGCGGGTTTTATCTCAGGTTGCGTCGTGCTCACACCTGGGCGGTTTGTTTTTGGACCTCTTCTCACGATTTCGGCGTGGTTAGAGTGTCTCTTTCCTCACACGATTTCTGCGTGTTTGGAATTCATCTCAGGTTGCGTCGTGCGCGCACCTGGGCGGGTTGTTTTTGGACCTTTTTCCACGATTTTAGTGTGGTTTGAGTGTTTCTTTCCTCACACAAGTTCGGCGTGTTTGGAATTTATTTCAGGTTGCATGGAACGCGCTCTTGATTGGTTTTCTTTGTTCTTCCTCCTCTCACGATTCCAGCGTAGTTGGAGTGTGTTACCTCTTTTGCATCTACTGCTCTATCTATTATATCCATTGCATCATATCTTTTTTTGTGGTCTAGGAGACATTAAATCCTCTTAAGATGCAATTCTTTTGGTGTTTGTTGTGCCCGAACGACTTCCGGTGGTATGGTATAGCCACCTGCCTGTGTTTGCGGTGAGTTCCTAAGAGATCAACTGAGACGGTGGAAACTAGAGTTCAAATGGCTTATGCCTAGAACGCAAAGGTTCGGGATTTCTGAGACTAAAGTCTGGTTTAAATACCCAGGGGTGTATCCTCGGCTTGAAATTTGTATAGCAGCTCCATAGGTTGAGATAGCATGTGTATACGCCTCAATTCTGGATATTGAGCTAACCTAATCTGTCACCCTGTTGGAGAATAGGGAAACCTGCGACCATAGCCAGGGAGAAAAGTAGTACCTGCGTTTCAACCGAGAAGAAGGGAAAGATCCCCAGCAGCATGAGGTAAGTCATTGCCAATTGCCCCTGTAAGGTACCTTCACTTCCTAGCTATTACATTGTATTTTAGCTACTACATTGCATTGCATAAATCCTGAATTATCAAACCGGCTTCGCGTAGCGTATAAGTCCAATTATCAAACCGGCTTCGCGTAGCATATAAGTCCAATTATCAAACCGGATTCGCGTAGCGTATAAGTCCAATTATCAAACCGGCTTCGTGTAGCGTATAAGTCCAATTATCAAACCAGCTTCGCATAGCGTATAAGTCCAATTTTCAAACCGGCTTCGCGCAGCATATAAGTCCAATTATCAAACCGGCTTTGCATAGCGTAGAAGTCCAATTTTCAAACCGGCTTCGCGGAGCATATAAGTCCAATTATCAAACTGGCTTCGCGTAGCATATAAGTCCAATTATCAAACCGACTTCGTGCAGCGTATAAGTCCAATTATCAAACCGGCTTCGCATAGCATATAAGTCCAATTTTCAAATTGGCTTCGCGTAGCGTATAAGTCCAATTTTCAAACCGGCTTTGCGTAGCGTATAAGTCCAATTATCAAACCGGCTTCGCGTAGCGTATAAGTCCAATTTTCAAACCAGTTTCATGCAGCATATAAGTCCAATTATCAAACCGGCCTCGCGTAGCGTATAAGTCCAATTTTCAAATCAGCTTCGCGTAGCGTATAATTTTCAAATCGGCTTCGTGTAGCGTATAAGTCCAATTATTAAAATCGGTTAACAACAGCAGGTGCGCTTGTCTGTTCACACTACCCAAATCGGCTTCACGTAGCGTATAAGTCCAATTATCAAAATCTTCCTGCATATCATTTGCATCTTGCCCCTGAACTACGCTGGTTTGATTCCTTGCAATGGGATACGTAGGCAGCTTGTGGGCGCAACCATTTATTTATCTGTATTTTTGTTTGTTTGTCCAAGTCTTCGGCCTTGTCAAAAATGGGTCGTCTCTGAGCTTTGACATTCACTCACGTCATTTCATAACTTCGACCTCTGTCAAAGAGGGGCAACTGTCGACACCCCATTTTTAACCGCCCTTAAGACTTGGGCGCTACTGATGGTTTACTTGGTGATGAAAGAGGTGCAGAGCAATAGTTCGATTTCTTCGGCAAGAGGAGAGTCAAATCGTAACCTCACACCCCATTTTTGGACTAAAATTATTTTGAATGGTTTTTAGACCTTAAAACCCTCTCCTTCAAAAAATTTTTGAAAAGAAGTTTCTACGATGTTCCGAGGCTTGCATTTTGTCAAATGTTGCGCTTTTCGGTAAACCGAGCAAGGACAAAGTGGAAATGAATGAAAGAGAGTTGAAATTTTTTTAAAAACTTTCAAAACACCTTGTTTAGGGGTTTGGAGTTGAAGAAAAGAGAAGAAGAGGGAAGAAACCTAGTTGACAAAGAAGTTGGGTATGAATCGCTAAGAGAGAGTCGAGTGGTCCTCGTTAAATCAGGCTTATCTATCTATGCACTTGGATTTAAGCTATAAGGCCACCACCGTTAGAAATAAGACTTCTGGAGCTTCATTTTACACTCAAGAATCTCCTAAAGCCGAGTCCGGATGGGGAAGATATGGTTGGTTGAAGTTGGGCATCAATCCGGGTAGGATTGAAACTGAGCGGCTTCACCAAAACAAGCATAACTTTTTTCACAGTTGGAATTTTTATGTAAGGCTTCCACTATTGGAAATCTTACTTCTAGGGATTCAATTTGGACACAAGAATGACCTAAAAAGGAGTTCATATGAAGGAGTTATGTCTATTTGAAGTTGGGCCTTAAAAGCAAATTTTGTTGGCCGATCGGCCAAAAAAGTAGCAGATAAGTAGCAGATCGGCACAAAAGATGGCCGATCGGCCAAGAGTGACCCAAACTCATATTTTTTGAAGATATTTCATCTCCAGCTATTTCCAGCATGCTCCAGCTGTCCCAACTTAGATATTTTCAACCAAAAGCTCTTGAATTGCTATATATGAACCTATATCTCATATTTTTGTGGGGTGAGAACTTCTTGAACAAGTTTGGGAGCTTCTCACACTAAAATCTCTCTCTCTCTCTCTCTCTCTCTCTACAATTTCCAAAGCTAAATCTCTGCCTCTCTCTCTAGTTTCCTCTCTCTCTCTTGCTCTTTGGTGCATAGAAGTGCATAGAAGTAGAGAAATACTTCTATTTTGCCTAGGCATCCTTCATCAAAGTTGCATATCTATGGGCTGAGGTCCCTTGGAGCTTATTTTTGGGCTGATAGAAGGTCATTTGAGCCAAGAAAGAGGCCATTTTGCTACTGTGCTCCAAAGGTAATCACTCACCCCTTTTAGCTTGTTTTGTATACTAGCTTTGCCATAGTTTTCAACTACTTTGGGGCTGTTTTTTGGGGTGGTGTTGAACTACAAAAACCTCTATTTTTTCCTCTGTTTTTCAGTCCTAAAAGTCTTGGTTTGTGCCTTGGTTGGCTAGGGGGTTGTCCTCCCTTTTGCTCCTTGGCTTGTAAGGCCTTGTGAGCTAACTTTCAAACTTTTCAAACAATTTCTTTTTGGCCTTAGAACCACTAAAATCCAGAGGATTTTCAGTAGTAAAAACCCTATTTTGAGGGCCCAAATAGGAGAGGGTGGTCCCCTCTCCTCTTGTCTTGCTTTCTAGTGTTGATGGCCAACCAAATGAGCATGTGTTTTTTACTTCTTTGTGGCTTTGTTTAGGCTCATTTTTGTGACTTTTCAGACCTTCCATAACTCTATTTTTGGCTGTCTTGGTCACCTCTTGCATGCTTATTGCACTTGTAGTGTAAATCCTCTTTGCTAGCCTTATTAGCCTTACAAAGTAGCATGCTTTTGTGGTTTGAATTAGCTTAGTTCAAGCATGTTTTTGTTGTTGTTTTGACATGTTATAACTCTGATTTTTATTGGTGGACTCACTCCTTGCATAGTTTATACACTTGTAGTGTATTTCTCACAAACTACTCTTGTATGCTGCATGAAGTAGCATGCCTTTCTAGCATGATTTGATTCTATTTTAGCATGTTTTTGGTGATGTTTTTCCATGTCATACCTCTGTTAAGGTTTGGTTTGGTTGGCCCTCGCATGCTCCGTGCACTTGCAGTGCAATTCCATGAATTAGCCTAATGTGTATCATGCTTTAACATGTCATTCTAGCATGATTTTGGTTTAACTCTAAGAAGCTTTTGGTCATGTTTTAGCATTATTAAGCTCTGATTGTTGTTGTTTTGGCCATGCATGCCATGATTTGTATAGCTATGGTTCATCTTAGCTTGTTAGCTTTGTGCATCAAGTCCACTAGCATGCATTGCTTGACCTATTTGAATGATTTGGCATAATTTGCTATGTGATTTCAGAGCATGTTTCATTGCCATGCACTCACATCTTTCACATCTTTAATGCGTTGAAGGGTTGGTCCTTTATGCCTTGAACATGAGCCTTTGCGTATGCCTTCATGCCTAAGCTTACGAGCTATCATTTCAATGTGTATTTGGGGTTATTTTGCCATGATATAACTCTGATTTTTGTTGGCGAAGCCATCTCATGCTTGGTCTTCATAGGTGTAGTGTAATCCACCTTATTTGCCTTGTATCCACCATGCCTTATACCCTTCATGCTAGCATATTTTGGCTTCCTTCCATACATGTTTTAGACTCATTTTAACATGTTTTAGGACTATTTTGGGTTTCCCTTGCCATATGCTTCATGTTTTGCATAGTTGTAGTGCAAGTGCCTTGCTAGCCTTAAGCTTTGGGCACCATAGCATGCTTCATTTGTATCATGTACATGATTTGGCATCATTCCACATGACATTTCAGAGCATGTAGCATTGCCATGTTCCCACTTCATTCACCCTTTGAGTGCCTCTAAGGGTTGTGCCTTTGTTACCTTGTTTGTGGCTTAGTGTGTATGCATGCATGCCAACGAATTTGTGCCTCAATCTTAGCATATTTTGGTCTTTGCTTAGACCTATTTGAACTCTGTCCATGAATGGTTCATGCCTTTGTACCATGTATGTGCATGCCTCATTTGTAGTTCTCTTTGGTAGCTTTATGCTTTAAAGACCCTAGCATGCCATGCTTGTATTGATTGAATGATTTGGCATCATTTCATACCTTATTTCAGTGCTTATAGTGTTGCTACACTCTTACATTTGTCACTCCTTGAGCACTTTTTAGAGTTATGCTTTTATGCTTAGTTGGTGGGCTAGAGCATGTGCATGCATTGTCTTGCATTTCCTGCCATCATTTCAACATTTTGGCCACTGTTTTGGGCATGGCTGAGGTCTGTCCATATCTAGTTTAAGCCCATCTTGCATGCTTGTTTGTATTACATGTTTCTTGCATACCTTTTGTTTACATAGTTGTTGGCATGCTCATGTTGCATTAGGTTAGTTTGTATGCTTAGGCCGCATTGCATTGAGTTGGCATGCCTTTCGCTTTAATAAGTCAATCATGTTGCATTGCATGGTACTTGCATGCTCATATTGCATTAGCATTGTTTGCATGCCATTAGCTTTGTTAAGTTGTGCATGCATTGCATTGCACTTTGTTTGGATATAGTGTTAGTCCAAACACGAGGAACGAGGGACGTTTCATACTTGAAGTGATGAAACGTGCCTCAATCCTCGGTCGCCGACCCTCTTGAGCATGCATGATAGAGGTTAAGGCATTTATGTGTTTTTGTGCATTCATCAGGCATTGATTTGTGCAACTCGGCCTCTTTTGGCCATCATGCATCAAAATGCGTGATTGATGGCTTGAGAGCCGAGCACTACACACCTTTGAGCCTTAGACATGATAAGGGGTGTAGTTGCACACACATTTTCTTGGAAATACATTGCCATGCCTCTGTTTGTGCTCTGTTGCAGCAAAAAGGAGAGTTTGCAGGAAGACATGGTTGATCGACTATCTAGTGTGCCGATCGGCTATCAATAATTGGCCGATAGCCTCAAAATTGGTCGATGACCATTATCACTTGGCTGATCGCCATACCTCTTGGCCGATGACCTCTCAGCATCTCCATGAGGTGGGTCAGAAGCACTATGGAAGTTAGCACAGTTTTCAGAGATACAGAACAGTGAAAATAGAGGGAACATAAGGCACGGTAGTGGATTTCCGAGTGAAGCCAACCGAGCATGCATCTCTTCATCGCCCGTGAGGCCATTTCAGTATACATGATTCGTTCGTGTAATTTAATCATTTGATTGGTTTTGTAATATTCATTTAGCTTAGTATAGCTATTTGTTTCAATTCAATTGTGTAATAATTAATTAGCTAGGATAGTTAGTTAATTATTTGGTTTGTATTATTCATTCGGACCCTCCATCGAGAGGTCAAATTTTGTAATAAGCGTGCGTGAGTGTGTGAATGTCTTTCAACCCCACGTCTTTCTCCCTTTTACTTAATCGCTTACGATGGTTAGTTCTAGGTCATGTTTTGATTAGCATCCTTATGCTTGCATGCGTGCATTCATTCATCTGTCTTGCATGCACCGGGCTCGGCGCATCATACAAACCGCATTGTATTTCAATACATTTACTTGAATACGTGTTCAACAGCATGTTATCAAGTTGCATTTCATATGCCATCTTAGAATAGTCAAGCCTATTTTAGTTCCATTTTTGCATGTGTCGCATTAGGCATCTTAACATAGCTAGGATCATGCATTGATTACTAACTAGTTGTTGTTTTGGCTCGGAGTACACTATAAGTGTTTATGCTTTAGTATCTTGCATGAGTGTGATTGTTGCCATGATAGCATGCTTGCCATGATGCTATTTGCTTAAATGATATAACTGCCTGGATGCCTGTGGGTGAAGGTTGGATTGCTTGAATTGGAACAATTCATCGAAATGCGAGTTTTAAGCCCACTTGAGGGTGGCAAATCCACATCTTAGCCTACTTGCGAGTAGCACCTTCAAACCATTTTCAAACAAACATGAGATGTTTTGTTCCAACTTAGGCGATCTAGTCTATACTTGTATGTTGTGCGCATCACATAGTAAGCTAGCTAATAAACCGGAATAAGAACACATGTGTTTTCAAAAATAAAATATCATGCTTAGTAAAGGCCGATCTTTTTGATCGGGCGAACGGGGGTGCTTATTGCATGACCTTCCCTATCGTACCCAAGTTCCCGAGCCGAGGCAACTTTGGTGATGACGGACACGTGGCCTTAGGCACGAGTCAGGGTTTCCTAAATTTTCCAAAATAAAATATTTAGGTGGCAACTCTGTATCTGGCAAAGCAGTCCATGCTTGGCACTTCTTTATAAAAATCAGTTTTCCAAAACGATTTGCCAGATTTGGACTCTTTGGTGATTTATCGGTCTTGCATTGCACTTTGCGAGATTAGATTCAGAACCGTGACATGAGTCCGAACTGTAATAGCTTAAGAACAAAACGGATTTCATGCCATTCGCGCGTGGAGCCGGGACATTCGGGCACGTCTATAGGTAGGGGGTGTGGTTGTGGTATTATGTTGGCCTGTGTGTCCTCAGAAAGCTGCGCAGTTAGATGCTATAGCGATCCAGGCTTAGACCCGACCCATTTATTGCTTTCGAATTCAGAAAACCATATCTGTGGCGGTCGTTCTTTTCTTTTCATAGTTGGTTTTGGCTTCAGGGGTAAACACCATCCTGGTTGGTGTCGACACTACCTCCTTTCCCTTGTCTTATTCAGCTTCTAGGGTCGACGCCAGCCTTGGTGGTGTCGATACCATCTGACTACTGTGTTCTTGGATAGCTACTGGAATTTAGGGTCGACACCAGCCTTTGTTGGTGTCGACACTTGTCTTTTGTTATTGGCCTCTGGGGTCAACACCAGTCTGGGAGGTGTCGACCCTTGTCTGTTGTTGAAATTGGAATTAGCTACTGAAATTTGGTGTCGACACCTTTGGTCCAAGTGTCACTACCCAAACCCACCCATATAGGTTTAGCATCGTAATCAGCTAGTAATCCTGGGATTACTCAGGGCCTCTAAGACAGATTAACATAATATTAGGGGCTAGCGGAAGCAGATAGCAAATATACAACGTCCATTGAGATGTGCAGACTTATATGAGACAGTAAAATTTTAAAACTTTACATTCATACATTTACACATCATCATATATATATGGGCTAGACAAAAAGGGACTTAGCCCTATTTACAAAATAAACAAAAACTTGTTTAACCAATTAAGAAAACAAAACTTAAACTTTAATCACATAGCCATGACCATTTGATATATCCGGAACCTCCACGGGAGACACATAGGTTGGCTGACAAAAATATATTCCAAGTAAAGGCCTCTAAGCCTGGTCACGCGCTTGATCACCTACTTACATAAATAATACAGTGAGCTGGAGCCTAGTGAATAATAACGAAGTAAAGGGTTTCAATGAATGATGTCCATCACAGAGTCAGAAATCAGAGTATATCAAAAACAGATTCTTATAAGAAAAAGAGTCTTATGCATATTCAAATTTCAATAAAAAACAGAATCATATCCATATTTTTATTCAAATCATATACAGAAATCGGAGTTCATGCTTAATCTTACATAGTACATCCATTAGCACTAACAGATCATATACAGAGTATCAAAGATCATACTTGTCAGTTCCATAGAGGAACCTCCGGCCGGGTATGGATAACTTATCAGTTCCATAAAGGAACCTCTGGACTGGGAATGGATAACTTGTCAGTTCCATAAAGGAACCTACAGCCGAGTGCAGATAACTTGTTAGTTCCATAAAGGAACTTCCGGACCGGGAACAGATAACATACTTGTATCACAAATACTTATCGAAAATTGGACAATCATTCATAGTGTAGAACATAACATTTCATAAAACAAATCTTATTTCATATACAAAAATAATTTAACTTGAACATAGTTTTACTAAGTTATTACTCACAGATAGCTACAGAAACAAATCAGACAAATTGGACAGATCAGATAAATCAGGCAGACAATAGCACTTACACAAGTACATAACATACACACATTGAAATACAATATCTATTCCTTGATCAAACTTGACTTTTCTTGTCTTTTTCTGTCTAAGTAGTCTAAAGTTCTACTATGCTTATTCTTTCTTATTCAAATGAACCGGGTTCTTATTTCACATATTCTTTTATTATTAAGTCATTTTTCAATAGACCAATTTCTTACTTGGCTTCTTAAACAATTACAACTACTAGATCAATGATTCATTATTTAATTAACTAATTTATATTAATTGTTAGCTTATTAATCTTCAATGAGCCATAAATCATGTCTAGAATGCTTGGAAGTGAAAGAGAACGAAAATCCAAATATGAAACAGCTTTTCAAAATTTTCTAAAACAGGACTGTTCGCTCAAGCGCAACATTGGTCGCTCAAGCGGACCCCTTGGTCTGCAAAAATACTGGTTGCTTGCATTCTACGCTCGAGCAACGGTGACAAATTCTGGGTTTTCCATAACATTGTTTAAACTTCAGTACACATTACCAAGGCTCCAAATTCATGCATGACTCACTCGAATATGCAAAAACATTCCCAATTACATATGTTTGTTTAATGAAACTTAAAATTGAATCTATAAGGCCCTTTCAACAATATTTGCATGTATAAAATTTAAATCAAAATCAAACTAAGTTTTGATTCTCAAATATAAATTATAATTTATTTTCATATTTGTCCAAATTTAAATTTAATTCATTTCATCCATATCAAACCCAATTTCAATCTCATAAGTTCTAAAATATGAATTAAGCTTTCAAAATATAATTCCAAAATATAATGTCAAAACTTAGATTTAACATGGCTTGTGTAAAATAATACAAACTCTTAAATAATTAAGAAAACTTGATCAATTTGAAACCATTGACATAAAAACTCCTTTAATATAAATTAAATCTCATTCTTCATAAACTCATACTTTTTTAACCCAAAACTTAATTACAGATGTTTCAAAATATGTTCAATTTGAATAAAACTTTTAATTTGAATTACATGCATGGATTCAAAATTAAAATTAAACCAATTCCTATCTTTCATGATAAAATCAAAACATTGTCTAACTTTAGGATTAACCCAAAATTTCCATAAACCTGATTTTTATAAAATTTCTTCCTTCTTTTCTTCAAAACATGAAATTGATTATCTTAAATTCTTCAAAATCCATGATGCATGTATAAAACACTTATCAAAATCCAACCAATTCTCCATTATCAAGCTCAAACTATAATTTGACTTCTTAATTTATATCACAACCAAACTCATAAACTTTAAAATATGAATTAAATTCTAAAATCTTGAAGATTCACAATGCATGTAAGGATAACCTTCAAATTTATGAAGGATGACAAAGATCAAACTCAAATATTAAATTACAACATCAATTTATTAATTATCAAACCTAACTCAAATTTTATTCATTCTTTTCCTAATTCTTTCTATTTCCATGAAATTAAACCCATTTACTTCTTGATTTTGGTTGTTAAGTAATCAATCTATAAGAATTAAGCTTGAATTTCTTACCTAAACTCTTGAATTTGATGAATCTTTGATAAATTCTTGAACTCCCCTTTAATTCCACACATTTCCTAGCTTTTCCTTCCTTATTTCTTCTTCTTCTTGAACTCTTGAGTTGGATTTCTAGCAGCTAACTCTCTCTCGGTCCTTCTCTTTCTCTCTCTCAGTCCTTTTTGCTTCCATTACATTCCTATTCAACATATTGAGTTCACCTTTTTCTTTTTCTTTTTCTTTTGTTCTCACTGACTCTAGAACTCACCAGCACACACACACTTTTGTCTCAACATCACACATATACACACACTTGTACAACCAGAATTCTCAGCACACGCACACAGGTTTCTCTCCACACCCACACACACTCACAATTCTAGATTCTTTCTTAATTTAATTCATGAATAAGATTAGCTTAATTTAAATAACACTTAGTCTTAATAAATCTTAATTAACACATAATTAAATTAATTACAACTAATCATAAATTCCACATAATTCAATTTGTCTAATTTGACTTTCTTTAGAATCCAATTAAGTATATTAAATCTACCATTCTGAATCAGATTTTTAATCAAACTCCCAAAACGCTCCAAATATTAAATTAAACTTATTTCCATCCCCAATTTTGGTTTCTTAAATCATTTAAGCCTTTAATTACTTAGCAGACTCAAAATTTCGTCAATAAATTACATATTCAAATTAGGCATCACATAAATGGATTTAATTCATAACAATCTTAATTCCTAATTCATATAACTTCATTAACTCTAATTCGGACCCAATTAATCAAATCTCAATTTTATAAATCTGAATCAAATATTTAATTAAACTCCTATATGGTCCGATATTCGAAATTAAAATAATTCAAATCACCATTTGTACTATCCTGAGCCATTTAGGTTTTCAATTTCTAATTCCAAAATAAATCCTCAATAGAATCATATACAAATCAGTTTCCATAATTTTCATAAATACTAAATTAAATCTGAGTAATGGGCGATTAAATTCAAATCTCTTTGATTAATTAAATGCTAATTATTATACGTGGTGGGGTCATCACACCGAGGGTCAAAGCCCGGTCTGCTGCCAACGTTGGCGTTTCTGCCATTTCTTCCTAAGGGTCGACACCTCTGGTCCGAGGATCAACCCTTTTTTTTTTGAGATTTCAATTCGGTTTTGGGACCTACTTTTTGAGAGTTTTGACTTATTCTTTTGGGTTGACTTTGGGACTTTATTTCACTTTAACCTAATACTATAAATAGGGCCCTCACTTACTCTTTTCTTCACTTTACCTTCTCTCTCTTCTTCTCTAAACAATGAATCTCTCTTTCTCTCTAAATTCACTTTTCTCACACTAGATCTTCAGATCTACTCATTTAGAAGCATCACCTTACCTTGCTTCTTTGGGATTAAGTGTAGAGCTTGTCAAGAGCTTCGTTTTGATCGGAGCAAATCGTCGTTTCATCTCCATTGATTTTTGGATTTTTCTTTCTTTTTCCTCTTCTAAGCTTAAGATAGGAATTTTCTACATGTTCTTATGGTTTTTAACTTTGGTATTTGCTATTTCTAAAAAAAACTTTGTGATTTGGGGGTTTTTGGTCAAAACTAGGGTTTTGGGCTTCAAAATCAAATGAGGTGTTTTCAAATGAAATCTCGAAAATGGTTATGGAATTGATTTTGGAAGAAAAAGGGGCTTTGCCCTAAATATCTTAAATGTTGATTTTGTATAAATATATATGGTTGGTGTTGGAAATGTGGAATTGGGTGAATATTGACGAGGATGGTGGAGTTGGATATGTATTACCCCTCACATTTTGGAATTTGGAAAGTTATCGTTATGGAAAATTGTTTAACTGTTTAGAGATATCTATTTTGGGCTATCTGTGGAGGATAGCCATGATTGTTCTAGAAATTGCATGAGGATTTAGGTGAACTAAAACCAATTTCTTATTCATTTGCATTAAACATTGAAAATGTTATTGTTTTGACAAAATGGGGTAAATTTGGGAAGTTAATGTAATCTTGTTGAAATAACTTGGCCTGAGTGTCCATGGTGAAAGTCCTAAATATCGCGCGTATACATGGGTACCAATCCCGCGAAATTTCCGTGAAATGGAAATAGTAGTGCTTGTACAACCTACGTTTACATGGGTTCCAGTTTACGGTTTCTTCCGGACAAATTTTTTGGGAAATGTTGTATTGTTTTGAAATTCCCAGAATGTGATTCACTGTCCTGTTTTCTAAAGTAATGGAAATGGTTACGAATTTTGATATAAACCTGACATTGCATAGTTTGAAAGAAAATATAAAATGTTTTGTGCAAGCATTGCATATGCATATCACCTTATATCTCTGTTAAACTTCATAAATTGTGTTGGAGTTTTTCTACTGGGCTTTGGCTCATCCTATGTGAGAAAAACATTTCAGGTGCAGGTGATATGCCTCTGCCAAGGCAATAGCTTGGAGGGACTTGAAGCAAAGGCTTCATTTTATGTATTTGTCATACGTATTTTTGTACAAGCTAAGGGCTTTAATGTATTGGATCTAAATCCACTTTTGTTGTAACCAAGTATTAACTTGGAAAACTGTAAGCCCTTAGGGCATTTCTTATATGTTCAAACTTCTATTTTATTTCTGTATTCTACAACATATGCTATAGATTCAGGGCCAGGCTTGTGAATGTATACCCTATATATGTTACCCTTTTGTAATCTCTATTGGACTTAATGGAAGATAATTACTTTATCATTATTGTCACTTATTGATACTGTAGATGGGTTGTTGTATTTATTTCAGGATGTTATAACTTGGTATCAGAGCGTACTGACTTTGAATACTTTGGCTACGTAAGAAGTTATTTTTACCACAATGGTTTTATCTCGCTTGATAGAGATATTTGTGTGTATGGTATGCTATGTGATAACATGTTTTGTGACTAAATGGTTATGGGATTTAATTTCTAAGATGTTGGTTGGGTCTACGGATTTCTAGAATTCCTGTTAGAAGAGCACTTGATCACTACTATTTCTAATTGGAACTCTAGCAACGCCGCGGGACGATCATTATCTAGAAAGGAAATTCATATGTGTTTATGTAATTATGTGCTTATATGGAGTGAATTACTATTGTCCATATCATTAGGACTGGAGTGAGTTAGCTTCGACACATTTGTAAATGTGCTAATCTCTGGTGTTACCTTTATTAGGATGTCAGGACGTGGGTGTGGTGGTAGTAGGCATAGCAGACCTAGACGGCAGGAGGTGTCGTTACCGTATGATATTCCGACGCAGGAGGAAGGGGTTGGTCATGTGGCCGAACCGGTTGGTCAGCAGGCCATGGGCGCTTTGGCTCGAGAAATGGCCAGAGCCTTACGGGAATCCATGGACATTCTCAAGGCTGAGAATCAAGTCTAGCCCATGTCGCTGAGACAGGGCCGTCATTCTTGAAGAGGGAGTTCTTCCAGTCTAATTCAAGAAAGTTTATAGGGGATCCGAAAGAGCCCTTGAAAGTGAATGAATGGCTTGAGCAGATGGTGAAGACGTTCGAGATGCTTGACATCGAGGACGATGGGTTGAAAGTAACCTTGGCATCCTTTAAGCTGAAGGAAGATACGGGTCACTGGTGGAAGTTCGTGCGAGGATGCATTAGAGGAACTTGGGAGGCTTTTGTCAATGCCTTCCAGGACAAGTTCTTACATTCCACTGTTAGGGAGAAGTTGAGAGAGCAATTCTTGAAGCTCAAGCAACTTAGTTTACCAGTAGCCGAGTTTGAGACACTAGCCTCTCAAAGTTTGCACTGGAGCTTGTGGCAACGGAGGAACGCCGTTGTTTGGAGTTTGAGAAGAGATTAAGGACCAGACTCCTTTTCAAGGTGTCCGCGTCAATGATTAGGGATTACGGACACCTTGTGGAGGTAGCGGCTCATCTAGAGACCATGATCTAGACGAAGGAGGAGTGGATAAGAGGATCTAGGAGGAGTCAGGAGGTTCAGGGGGAAACACGGGACAATAAAAGACAGAGGGGTTTTACTCCACAGCAGTCCCAACCAACACAGTCTAGATCCACCTTTCCTGTGCCGAGTTTGGGTTTAGGGAGAGGTAATCCGAGAGGCTTCTCTTGTTACAAGTGTGGCCAGTTAGGTTACAAATCTCCAAATTGCCCGCAGAGAGGAGGGCAACGATGCAGCTTAACGACTCATTCTCGAGCGAGTCAAGGAGAAGCGGCCGCCTACATTATCGATGTGGGCAACAGGCATATGAAGAAGTTTTTCCCTCAGTTGGATGGCACACCTGGTGCGTCTGGTTCGCTATAGACACAGAGTTATCAGCCTACCCGGTCAATACAGGCCTCGAGGGCCAATCAGGGAGCCTCTTCAACTCAGTCAGTACATCAAACTTATGCTCCGAGGGGTGAGCAGGTAGAGTAGAGACCTACAAGGCGTGTGTATGCTGTTACCACGACAGACTTAGCACTAGCGCCTTTGGTAGTAAGAGGTACTTTCTTGTTATGCAATTTTATTGCCGATGTGTTGATTGATCAGGGTGTATCCCATTCTTTTATTTCGTCTGCATTTGCATCAGCATTAGGATTAGCTTGTTTAGCATCCCCACTCAGTGTAGAGTCACTTGTTGGTGATGAGATTGTTTTGGAACAGGGGTGTCGAGGTTGTGAGGTAGAGGTTGCCGATCGCCGACTTCCTTTTGCATTTGTATTGATTGCCATGTCGGGTTTTCATACTATATTAGGTATGGACTAGTTGTCATCGTATTGAGCTATCATAGATTGTTACCGTCAGAGGGTTACTGTATCTACCTTGAGTGGCGATTGTTTTTATTTCATGGGGGACAGAGCAAATAGATATAGCTGGTTTTTCATGCTCCTCAGAGGGGTTTAGTCTCCTCGGGTACAATAGCCCTACAGTTTAGAATCCCGTGGTTCTGAATTTGGTTTCACAAGTGCAACCTGAAATAGAAAAACACAAATGAGAGTCCAAATCCAGCAAATCTTAGAAAAATCCATTTATCATCAGAGATGCCAAAAATGAACTGTATTGTTAGATTTCAAAGTCAGCACCTAAATATTTTTGAAAATTTTAGGAAACCCGTGACTCGTGCCAAAGGCCACTTGTCCATCATAACCAAAGTGTCTTGGCTCGGGAACTTAGGTATTGTAGACACCCCATTTTTGACCGACCTTAAGACTCAGACGTCATCGTTTGTGCATGCGATGCTCGTGTATGTTTGTGCTCATTTCGAGTTTCTGGTGGTTTTGGCTGAGTGCCTTGTCTCGGGACCTCTTAACTTTCCTCTTCTTGGTTTGTTTTTGAACCATGCCTTGGTGCCTTTGCCTGGAGGGAGAGAGAGGCTTGTAGGCCACTTTTTGTAGCAGTAGGCTACTTTTTCCTCTTGTAAGCCACTTGTAGTGGCCCATAGGCTACTTTCCGGGACTGTCGACTGAGTGCCTTGTCTTGTGGCCTCTTAGCTCTCTTCTTTTTGGTTTGTTTTTGGACCATACCTTGTTTACCCTTGCTTAGAGGGAGGGGAGGGCTTGTCGGCCGCTTTTGGTGGTTGTAGGCCACTTTTTCCTCCTATAGGCCACTTAAGGTAGCTGGTAGGCCAATGGAAGTGGCCGATCGGCCACTAGAAGTGGCCTACGGCCTTTTTTCTATTTTTTAGATATTTTTAGTGCCAGTTGTGCCAGTTGTTGGCCACTGAATGCATCCTCCATACACATGTATAGAGGGATTCAAGCAAGCTCTAAGCTTGTCAAGCAAGCTTCTCCTTGCCTTGCTTATATAAGGGAAGGTGATTCCCCCTTCTGAGGGTTGAGAATTTTGAAGAGCAAAAATTTACTCTCTCTCTAGATTTCTCTCTCTATATATATATTGTGCTTAGAATTGTATTTTCTTTGCATATTTGCACATAACCTCTTCTCCAAACACTCTTACTTTGTTGCTGAGATACTTGGAGGTCTTGTTTGGAGTCTAAAGGCTGGTTTTTGACTCAAGAAGTTGTTGTTGTGGCTATGCTTCAAAGGTAATCCCTTTATCCCCTTTTGAGCCTTGTTTTAGTTGCTTACTTAGCCACCTTTGCATGCTATTTTAGGCTTAGCTTTTAACTACAAAAAGTTCTTTTTTTAAGTGATTAAAATTGTTGTTTGAGACCTCTTTGGTGTTGAGGGTGTTCTACCCTCTTGTGTGCCTTATTTTCTTAAGCTTGGTACCATCTTTTAAAGCTTTAGAGGCACCCTTTGTTTGGCCTTTTTACCACTAAATTCCAGAGGAATTTTAGTGGTAGAAAGTGGGTTTTGAGACCCAAAAATGGATGGGAGTGGTCCCCCCCTTTTGAGCTTTGTTTGCATGTGTTGTTGTCTTAACACTTTGGCATGTTTTTCTACCTTCTTGAGGTTTATCTTAGCATGTGTTAGGCCTTATTTTAACATGATAAAACTCTGTTTTGTGTTGGTTTGGCCTCTTGTTGTTTGTTTTTTGCACTTGTAGTGTAAACTTGTTCACTAGCCTAATATGCTTCATGAGTTGGCTTGTTATTCTAGCATGTATTGGCTTCACTCCAGCATGTTTTTGGTGTTATTTTGACATGCTTTAACTCTAATTTTAGTTGGTGGGGTCACCTCTTGCTTGGTTTTTGTACTTGTAGTGCAATCCTTCTTGTAGGCTTAACATGCATCATGCTTTATGCCTCTAATACTAGCTTGTTTTAGCTCTATTTCAGCATGCTTTTGGCCTTGATTTAGCATGCTTAAACTATGTTCCAAGTAGTCTTGGTCATGTATGGCTTACCTTGTAAGGCTATAGTGTGAATGGCCTTTGCTACTCTTGTGTCATGAGACCCTTATCATGCCATATTTGTGATGCGTGCATGATATAGCATCATTTGGTATGTAATTTCAGAGCATGAACTTCTATCATTCTCTCATGTTCATCACTCTTTCATTGTGTTTAAGAGTTGTGCCTTTATGCTTTGTTTGTGAGCTAATACATGAGCATATCTTTCTTGCCATCTATGCTGCGAGTCTAGCATGCTTTTGCTACTGTTTTGACCTGCCTTATGTTTGTTTTGAATGGTTCAGGCCATTTGAGCATTGTTTTGTATAGCTATGGTGTAATAGGCTTGACTAGTTTTGAGTTTCAAGGCTTTAACATGCTAAGCTTGTGCTATTTGTGTGTTATGGCATCATTTGGCATGGTATTTCAGAGCATATACTTCCATCATACACTCATATATATCACTCTTTAATTGTGTTTGAGAGTTGAGCCTTATGCCTCGTTTATGAGCCAATGCATGAACATCATTTTCTCGCTTTTCATGCTATCTTCTCGGTTCATTTTAGCCACTGTTTTGGCCTGTCATAGCTATGTTTTGGGCTGGTTTGGTTGTTTGTGCATAGTAGTGCATGCCTCATGTAATGTTCTTCACTTGATTTAGTGCTCTTGGTCCCTTAACATTGTATTGCATTCATTGCTTACATGATAGAGCCTTGTGCATACCTCTCTAGCAGTGATGGATAAGCATGTTGTTTGTATGCGTGTTGCATTGCATGTGTTTGGATCGAACGTTAATCCAAACACGAGAAACGAGGTTCGTTTCATACTCGAAGTGATGAAATGTGCCTCATTTCTTGGTCACCGTCCCCCTTGATTGTGCATGATAGGGTGGAGGCCTCTTGAGTCTTGTGTGTTATTTGTGCATTCATTGACTTGTATAAACTTGGCTTCTCGGCCATCGTGCATTGTGATGCTCGGTTGGTGGCCCGAGAGTCAAGTACCGCACTCCTTTGAGCTTGAGAAATGATAAGGAGGGGGGTTGTACACACATACCCTGCAAATGCCTTGCTTTGCCCCTGTCGTACTCTGTTTGCAGCAAAATTGTAGTGTGCAGAAACAACTAGCCGACCGGCCAGAGGAAGTGGCCGACTGACCACTTTAAGTGGCCTACAGCCTCCTTAAGTGGCCGACAAGTGGCCTACAGCCTCCCCTAGTGGCCGATAGTTCACCAGCTTGAAGGTGGTTCAAAATGGTTCTGGTTCTGGAGCAGAAGTAGCCTGGGAATTGGTTTAGTGTTCAGGAATCAAAGCAAATGCAAACAGAGACAATCGGTGGCAAGGCGATGGATTTTCGAGAGGAAGCAACCGAGCATGCATTCATCCCTCATTCTTTGAGGCCCTTTTAACTGTTTTGCTTAGATGGTTAATTCGTTGGTTCTGTACTTAAATAGTTAATGTGTTTAGCTATTCATTTGTGTTTGTAATTAGTTAACTAGATAGTTAATTAGTGTAGCTAGTTAGTATTCGTTTCATTCAGACCCTCCGTCGAAAGGGCACAAATGTTGTAATAAGTGTGCGTGTGTGTGTGAATGTCTTCCAACCCCACGTCTTTCTCCCTTTTACTTATCAGCTTTCGATGGTTAGTTTTAGGGTATGTTTCGATTAGCATCCTTATGCTTGCATGCGTGCATCATTCATTTGTTTTGCATGCACCGGGCTCGGCGCATCATACAAACTGCATCGTATTTCAATACACTTTCTTGAATACGTGTTTAACAGCATGTTATCAAGTGTTGCATTCATATGCCATTTTAGATAGCCGAGCCTATTTTAGTTGCATTTTTGCATGCGTTGCATTAGACATCTTAACATAGCTATGATCATGCATTGATTTCTAACTGGCTTTTGTTTTAGCTTGGAGTACAATGTAAGTGTTTACACTTTAGCATACTGCATGAGATGTGTATGTTGCCATGTTAGCATGTTTGCTATGAGGTAATTTGCTTAACTGCTATAACTACATAAATGCCTGTGGATGAAGGCTTCTGTAATAACTCTCACCACTATTTACTGATTAACCACTAATTACTGCTAAACTGAGACTGATCATGATAAGTAATTGAACTGACTGAAAAACTGAACTGATTGATTGAATGTGCTAGTTTAAATGCATATCTATCTGTTGACTGTTAAACTATCTGTTCATGTTTTATGCTTTAAACTGCAAATTGAAGGCCTTATCGGCGGCCGAATTTGGAATTGATTGATGATTTGTGTTAATTAGAATTAATGGGATTTTATGGCATATTTATCTGAAATCTGATTTGATATGGTTAAATTAGATTAAATAAGCTAAATTAAAGAGTTGGCCTTATTTACCATTTTTGCCACTTAGTGGCTTATTTTGTACAAAACACACTTTGAGCCTTATTACACTCAAACAAAACTTTTCATTAGCCATTTCTTGTACTCAACCCACTAGAGAGAGAGAGAATAGGGAGATAGCTTGATTTCTCTTGATTTCCTTGGAGGCTTAGAGATTTTTGAAGATAATTGGCAAATTGAGCTTCTAGACCTTTAATTCAAGACATAAGGTAGAGAATCACTCTCTTAATTGTGTATTTGAGTTGATTCTTGCATGATTCATGAGCCTCTAGTGATCTAAGTCTAGAATTGGTCCTAATATGTTGAATTGGAGCTTAATTCATGCATTCATGTTTACATCCTTGAGTTTTGATGTTGTTCTTCATGAAATTGTACATGCATGTTCATATTTTTACAATGGACCATGAATTCATCTTATTTTTGAGGAAATTGGATCTTTAGAACTTGTGTTTGAAGCCTTGAAGTGATTTGAATTCATGCATGTTGCATGTTCATCTTGTACATGAAATTTGGTTTCAAATTGGGTTCAATTGATCTTCCTTTAGGGCTTTGATTTTACAATTGAGCTTTGAATCATGTTAAACTATGAGTTTTGAAGTGTTTTCTGGAAAATTAGACCAAAAGGATTGGTTTTGATGCATCAAAGTTGAGTTTTGAGCTTGAGGTTCAAATCTAGAAATTCCAGATTTTGAACTCACGCTCGAGCGGGGTTACTGGTGCTCGAGCGTGAAATTTGTGCTCCCAGCATTTTGTTATGTTTTGCAGTCCGCTCGAGCGGGGGATTGGACGCTCGAGCGGGGCCTTGTGTCTCGCGCTCGAGCGCCTATCGAGCGCCTGTCGAGCGTGATTTTCACATATCCAGTACTTTTACTGTAGCTTGCAGTCCGCTCGAGCGTAGTGATGCACGCTCGAGCGGTGACCTTTGTCTGCATGTCCGCTCGAGCGGAGTAATCCACACTCGAGCGGGACCTTTGTTTTCTGAAAATTCTGAAAAATGTTTTAAAGTGCATCTTTGCATCCTTATTCCATCCTAGGCATTCCTAGGCCTAGTTTAAAGCATCTTAATGAGGATATAGATGTAGAACCACACCGAGTCTAAGTAGGGACTTTGATTCCCGAATGTGTAACTTAGTGTGTGTTCGTTATGTCACTATTTAGGGTTGGCTTTCGGAGACGCGCTCTAGCTGCTTATAGCCCAGAACTCTGCGAGTAACAATGTTGTAAAGATATGTTCAAAGATGAATATTTTCTGAATGTTTAACTGAACTGCTTTCTGAATTGATACTGTTAACTGAATGAATGTATGTCTTCTATTCTGAACTGTATTGTGGCATCCATAGCAACTCATTTATTCTTTATCGCTCATCTTACGAGATCTCTATCAATTCCTATCTTGGAACTTCCGTTTACTGTTATGATGGCCATCATTGACTGTTCGGTCTTCCAAGACCTACTGTTTACTGTACTGTTATGCTAATGGATGTACCACATACGACTGTTATGACTAAATGACTGAAATACTGATTCAATGAACTGTTTTCATTATTGTAAGGACATTCATTCTTAACCTCTTTACACATTATGTTATTCACTGGGCTTTAGCTCACTGTTTATATATATATATATGTAGGTGTCCAGGCACCAGATCGGAGCTAGGAGCGTGGGTTAGACTCCCTTTTTGTCAAGCCAACCATTGTGCCTCACTGCGAGGTTCCGAGCCTGTCAAGCCATGGCTTGGGGTGTTTTAATTTCCCCCATCTGTCTCTGTATCTATTTTGTATTACTGTTTAGACTGTATAGACTAGTACTGTACTGTGATGATAGGGATTACGTCCCTGTCCTGGATGATTATACATGTATGTATAGACTGTTCTGCGATGAATGTAAATATGTATGAAAAGTCTTTTTGCATTCAGACTGTCATAGCTCATTGGACATTGTTTATTTACTGTTTTGGCTTCTGCCATGCCTCTCAGATTCTGCAATATTATTCTTGTTAAGTAGGCCTTGTAAATCATGGATTCTTGGCGATTCTGATGCTAAACCCATAGGGGCGGGTTTGGGTCGTGACAGCTTCATTGCTTGAATTAGAACAATTCATCAAAATGTGAGTTTTAAGCCCACTTGAAGTGGCAAATCATCATGTTTTAAGCCCACCTTATTTGGTGGCAAATCCGTACTTTAGCCTACTTGAGGGTAGCAACTTCAAACTACTTTTCAAAAAAACAAACATGAGATGTTTTGTTCCAATTCTCGTGATTGAGTCTATACTTGTATGATGTGCGCATCACATAGTAAGTTAGCTAATAACTGGTATAAGAACACATGTGTTTTTAAAACAACATATCATGCTTAGTAGAGGCCAATCCTTTGATTGGGTGAGTGGGGGTGCTCATTTCAGGACCTTCCCCTCTCGTACCTAAGTTCCCGAGCCGAGGCAACTTTGGTGATGACGGACACGTGGCCTTTGGCACGAGTCAGGGTTTCCTGAATTTCCCAAAATAAAATATTTATGTGGCGACTCTGTAATTTGGCAAAGCAGTCCATGTTTGGCGCTTTTTGATTAAAATCGATTTTCCAAAACGATTTGTCGGATTTGGACTCTTTGGTGATTTATCAGTGTTATATTGCACTTTATGAGATTAGATACAGAATTGTAACAGGAGTCCGAACTATAGTAGCATAAACCAAATCCGTGCCCTCTTCGAAAGGGGGGCGTGCGGAGGAAGTACGGGTGGTCTACAGTTTCTGGCGATTCTGCTGGGGATTTAGAGAATTTGACTCGAACATCATGATATGTTGTTTTGTCTACACTTATGTATTTCTTTGCATTGCATGTGCATTGGTGCGCCTAGGATATCGTGTTTGCCATATGTTATTCCTGAACGGTTTACCGGAGGCTTGCTTGAAAAAGCGTGCCATAAGGCTGACCAATTACAGGTCTGCCACGATTGAAACACAAACCTCAGTTTTTACCGAGGCACCCCTTTTGACCATTCGACCTAGTGCATATCGGAAGCTTTAGAGACCATTCCGAACTAGGACAGGTTGCTTACCCGATTGCAGGTTGTTTGAAACCGCTGCGTGCATAGTGAAACCCTAGCTCCTGACAAAATAGGATAGGGAAACCCTCCCCCACCATAGGGGCGTTTTGGCTATTACTTGCTTGTTATGTGCTATCAGAGTCTGTCTCTACAGGTTGTATGTATCAGTTGCAAGTTTGGGTATCGGTCTGAAGACATCAGTGTTTGAGGGTATCAGTTTTACATGAGGCAGTGATTTGGGGACAGAGATCAGTGTTTGAGAATAGTTTGTTCAGCTTACAATGTCAACTGTGTGTTGTCTTTATTTAAGTTGAATGTTGTCCATTTTTCTGATTGTTGTTTCCTTTTCTTTTCTTTTTTTTTGCTTTATTTATCTTTTTGCAAGGTAGTATTGCATCATTGCTTCCGAAAAGGCAGATACCCGCCGAGCACTCTGGAGCAGAGTTGGGAGAGTTCATCCATCTGAGGATCTAGTTGACGAACAACCAATGCTGGTTTTATTACCCTCGGTTACGAGACGGAGGTCATCTAGGCACAGATCATCAGTACAGCGGTTACCAGATCAACGATCATTATCTACCTCACCTGTGCGCAGTTGGGCTGAGATATCCACTTCCACTTCAGAAAGGGAACATACACCTGCTCAGTTAGATCCGCACTTTATAGTCAGTATGGAAGACATGATGCATCAGCTCCAAGAGACCATGCAGGCCATGTAGCGAGATGCTGCCCTCCAGGCAAAGGTTGTATCCCAACAGGCAGAATTAATTGCCAGGCTTCAATAACAGCAACAACCACAACAAGCCGAAGCATCTGCTTCGCATCCACCTCCACCCCCACCTAGGGTCCTGACACTCGGGGAAACTGCAAACGTCCAGGAGAATACGGATGTTCCAATAGGGCCATTTCCACCCCCAATCCTATCTCAGCTGTCTAAAGCACCGGTTAATCCAATGGATACACCGTTTGAATTTGAGGTGGATCCGACCGCGCTAAAAGTCAGTAAGCTTGAAAAGCTATTTAAACGGGCTCAGGGAGTCAACTTCATTTCGGACATAGAGGATGGATACACCGATTCGGCAGTTACATTGTTGGATAGTTTCAAGATGCCTCACATAGATCGTTTTGATGGCTCAGGCGATCCTATGGTTCATTTGAGGCTGTTTTATGATATTCTACGCCCGATGGGCTTAACGAGACTCCAGAAACTTTCACTCTTCGGCCAGACCCTGTCGGGTATTACAGCCATTTGGTACGCCAAACTCGAGGACTCATTGAAAAGAAGTTGGAAGGAGATGGCTGAGGCCTTCGTTGCACAATATTCATATAACACCAAGATCGAGGTCACGACTCGTGATCTCGAGGCAACCAGGCAAGAGCCGAAAGAGGGTTTTTCTGATTCTGTCACTCGATGGAGGGCTAAGGCCTCCATGATGACAACTCGGCCACTGGAGAAGGATCAGATTAGGATGGTTGTGCACAACCTTCAATCCAAGCTGATGTAGAAAATGATCGTCTTACCCCTCCCCACCTTTGTTGATTTGCATGAGATTGGGGTACAAATTGAGGATGCCATGAAGCAAGGTCTGATCGACCAGGAGAGGGAACATCCCAAGAGGGAATTCACACGCGGTTCGAATACAGCCACGAGCAATGCTGTAGCTGCAGGGACTTCAGATGTCGGCATGGTCACCACCACGCCTAAAACAGCTACACCCTTCACCAGTGAGTCCGGAACCAGCTCACAAACAACCAAATATCCACCTCGAGGCTAGAGGACTTTTACTCTACTGTACATGCCTCTGTCCAAAGCCCTGGGGGTTCTAATCAGGAAAGGGCATTTGAAGCCCTTGGAGCCGTAGCCATTACCAGACAAACTTCCTTCTTTCCATAACTCGGCCAAATATTGCGCCTTTCACCAACAACACGGTCATGACACCGACTCCTGCTACAGACTGCGTCATGAGATCCAAGATCTCATTGACAACAAGGTGATCGCGCTTCCCAACAAACCAAATGTCACCACCAACTCACTCCCACCACATAACCAAGCTCCACCACCCAAGCATATCAACTTGATCCAAGCCGCGACCATTCCATATGACCCAATCATATACATCACACCCTCCCACCTACCCAAGCCTAAGGTGTTCATCCTGGACAGCATGGACTTGTGCATGTTAAGCACCTCCTAAACCCAGCCTGAACTGGTGGTGGTGATTGTCGAAGACAGAACTGGGTTGACTTTGGAGGAAGATAAGAATGATGACTCAGAGCCTGAGGGCTCTGGGAGCTTTGCTAAGGAAGCATACAACCCGAGTGGTTATATCGTATCAACAGATCAGGTCAAGTCGAGGGTAGAGTTACCAGCTGGGGTAGAAATCAGTGTGGTCCAGGAGGATGGACCTAGTCTGGGGCTAGATGAACTAGCAGAGCTGGAAAAGGACATTGCAAATCTACAGTTCTTTGAAAAGCAGGACTCGGGGGATGTGAACATCAACTGGTTCGACTTGGATGGATCGACAGAGAATATGGGGTGGCTCAGTGACCAGCCAGATGTTGTTGAAGAATCTCAGCCAGAACAGGGACCATCAGAAACAGGAACATCAGTAGTGGCTAGAATGGCTGAGAATCAGAAAGCATCGTCGGAGAGCACCGGTGTGAAGAATTTTGCTCAGAAATCGGGTAGTTTATGTACAGCAGACACAGAGTAGGAAGCCGCACTAAAGCGGTTTAAGCAGGAAAAGATCGAGGATCTTGAGAGGGCTAGAAAAGCCAAGGCCCCTCTGAGGACGGAATGTCTTTGAAACACGAAAACAGCTTCTAACGCAGGCCGTTCGGTTTGCTGTCGATGGCATGTGGTGGGAAGACGACGACTTGCGTCTTGCCCATACTGACGAAGATTGGGGGTAGAACGAATCGGATGACACCTGGTGTGTTGAGGAGGTTGACCATATGACTAGGAGTGGGTGGTATTTCAAGCCCCCACACTTGGACTAGCCGGAGGTGTCCGGGAAAGACAAAGAAGCAGAGAGGCAGAGAGAAAAACTGCTAGAGCAGGAGGCTATACTGAAACAGTTAAAGAAGATCCAAGAAGACATCTCCATCTGGGGACTGCTTATGGCCTTAAGGGTTCACAGACAGGCCGTCCTTACAGCCATGGATAGGGCCAAGCTTTCAATCGATACAACTCCTGAGCAGTTAGTGGGATTAGTGTTTCCGGGTGGAGCTTCGCCAACTTTGACATTCACCGACAAAAAGCTACCACCTGAGGGCTCTAATCATAACAAGCTGCTCTATATCTCTGTGGAGTGTAGAGAGAAATGGATACCGATGGTCTTGGTCGACAAGGGGCCTGTAATCAATGTATGTCTGTCGAGAACAACGTATGTTATCGGGTTGAAGCCTGCGGATTTCGTGCCTACGGCCTAGGTGATTCGGGCCTATGATAATACCAGCCAAGAGGTGATGGAGATGGAACAGATTAGGACTCAGGTTGGCCCGAGGCAACAGGACATTAAGTTTCATGTCTTGGATGTACCAGCAACCTTCAATCTACTCATTGGGCGGCCGTGGCTACACCAAGTGAAGGTTGTCTCTTCCACCTTACACCAGATGCTAAAGTACCCCCATGGGAAGGGGGTGGCAATCGTTTGTGGGAACTCTTCAATACATCCACTGCCAGAGGTTTCTACGCCAGTTCTAGAGATTGAGCACGACGTAGAGGATGTATTTCTATCGAGAATCACCCTAGCTGAGGCCTGGGTTGTATAGGATATGCTAGCTGTTCATGAGGAGCTATACATCAGTGCACAATCTGTCTACCTCATGAACAAGTTTCAACACATGCCCGGGATGGGATTGGGGCGAAGTGGTCTGAAAGGCGTCGCAGTATTGGCCGAAGTGCCGCATAACCCATATACCTTTGGCTTAGGTTACTCGCATACCAAGGTGGATTGGGTGAGGAAAGGAAGAGAGATGGCTAGAAGAGCTAGAGCTAAACAAGTCGGGAGGCACTATGAGTTAGTGCACAGGCCTATCCAAGGGACCTTGAACGGACACTTCGTCCGGGAGGGAGAAGATTTCCCATTCTGCAGCTTTCCAGAGCCATGGTTGAATTCAGAAAGGCGGCGCTTGTCAGGTTTTGAGATCTTCTTTGACTTGCAATTACCGGGGGATGAAGTTGCCGAAGAGTAGACAGACCCACCAGCTGAGGCTAAGTAGTGCGAGGAAGATTCCGAGAGCACAGAATTTAAGATGGGGGTAGCGCTGGCTTGTCTTCTCTCAGATCCTCAGATCGTACCGGAGTGCTTAGGGGATAACTTCTCAGTTTCCATGATCGGGGATCAAGCGGTTGTGGGCCCACCTTCCGGCATTCTCAATGCATCCATCGCACCCTCCCTCGTCTGGCAATATGAGGAAGGCTTTTTGTTGAGTAGTTCTGGATCAGGTAGTGAACCAGAATCTAATTCCATAGAGTCTGTGGAGTCGGAATCAGATTCTAGTTCGTCTGAGTCGGAGTCAGGTATTCCTAGGGGTGATAACCTGGATGCCACTGTCTTGTCTAGGTCATCTTTTTCTTTTTCCTTTGAGTCTGTTGCAACCGAAGGATCAGATGGACTGGATGTTATCAATGAGAACTGTACAACTATGGCTTCTGAGTACTTTTCTATGCCTTTACTTTATTGCATTAATTAGGATTTTCAAAATTTTGATGAAAACGACGAGGAATAAATTCCTTCGATTTTAAAGCGTTTGATTGATCAAAAGCAGGAGAGGTTTGTAAAACCTTTGGTTGATGAAATCACCTCAATTAACGTTGGTATTGAGAAGGATCTGCGGCTGGTCCAAATCGGGTCCACGTTGTCTTCTGAGGAACGCGAGCGCTTAGTTGCTTTATTAAAAGATTTCAAAGATGTTTTCGCGTGGTCCGACAAAGACATGCATGGAATTGATCCTGAGATTGTACAGCACCAGATCCCTCTTGACCCAGAGGTCCAACCTGTTAAGCAGAAGCTCCAAAGGATCCGCCCGGACTGGGCTTTGAAAATCAAAGAAGAGGTCACCAAGCAGATCGACGCAGGGTTCCTATTAGTATCTGAGTATCCAACTTGGTTGGCCAATATAGTTCCGGTGCCGAAGAAGGACAGCAGAATTCGGGTATGTGTAGACTTCAGAGATCTGAACAAAGCCAGTCCGAAGGACGACTTTCCTCTGCCGCATATTGATGAATTAGTGGATTTCACTACTGGGCATGCGCTGCTCTCGTTCATGGATGGGTTTTCAGGTTACAATCAGATTTTGATGGCACCCAAAGACAGGAAGAAAATCGCTTTCACTACCCTGTGGGGAACCTATTGTTATAGAGTAATGTCGTTTGGATTGAAGAATGCTGGGGCTACGTATCAACGGACTACAACCATGATCTTGCATGATATGATCCAAAAAAGAGGTTGAGATGTACGTGGACGACATGATTGTCAAGTCCAAAGAAGAGAGGGCCACTACACCACCTTGTAGAAATTTTTCCAACAGATCAGAGAGTATCGGTTGCGGCTAAACCCTCAGAAATGTACTTTTGGTGTTACAGCAGGGAAAATGCTGGGGATCTTGATCACACAAAGGGGTATCGAGGTCAATCTTTCCAAGATTAAGGCCATCTTAGAAATGCCACCACCAAGGACTGAAAAGGAGGTGTGAGGCTTTCTAGATAAAATGCAATTCATAAGACGATTTATTGCAAAATTAACCTTGACTTGTGAACCACTGTTTGGTCTACTAAAGAAAGGAAAGAAGTTCCAATGGGATGACCGATGCCAAGTTGCTTTCGAGCAGATCAAGCAATATTTATAGAAGCCACCTGTGTTGTCGCCGCCGGAGCTGGGGAAACCGTTGATTCTGTACCTGTCAGTGACCGAAACGACGATGGGTTGTATGCTTACGCAAGAATCGGAGGATAAGGTAGAGGAAGCTATCTACTACCTGAGCAAGAAGATGCTGGATTACGAGACCCGCTACACTCCGCTAGAAAAGGCTTGTCTGGCCTTGGTATGGACTACCAGGAAGTTGAGACACTACCTGTTAGCTCACTCTGTAATACTGGTTTTGAGATTAGATCCCATCAAATATCTGTTCGAGAAACCAGCACTTACGGGTAGGCTAGCCTGTTGGTTGCTTCTGCTTTCCGAATTTGATCTGAAGTACATGACGCGTAAGTCAGTGAAAGAAAGAGCGGTAGCAGAGTTTCTAGCCGACCACCCAATGGAGGAAGATGAAGCAGTTGAATATCTGTTCCTAGACAAGGCCATTTTGCATGACGAAGAAGAGACTTGGACGATGTACTTTGACAGAGCGTCAAACCAGTACAAGTATGGGATAGGGGTGTTGCTGATAGCACCCGACAATTCCCGCATATCCTTAGCTTTCAAACTCCAGTTCAAAGTATCGAACAATGAGGCAGAGTATGAGGTATGTATTGCTAGAGTGGAAGCCGCCTTGGAACTAGGGACAAAACGGTTGGATATCATCGGGGACTCGAACGTTGTTGTATCTCAAGCTAAAGGAGATTGGAAAGTTAAAGAAGAAAAGATGAGAATTTATCACCGGACCTTGGACGTTCTGATTCCTCAGTTTGAGAAATTGAATTTCGTCCATCTTTTAAGACAGAACAACAGGTTCGCTGATTCATTAGCAACTCTATCTTCTATGATAGATATCCCTTTTGGAGTCCAAATGCGTCTAATCATCATTGAACAGAAATTCGAGCTGGCCTACGAGCTGATTGCTGCCATAGATGAAGTACAATATAACAACCTCGGTATTTCAATATTTGGAACTTATTGGAAAATGAGGCGTATCCACCAAGGGCAAATGCCAAAGATAAGAGGGCAATTCGAAGAATGGCTGCTCAGTTCATCGTCTGCAGGGGTAAACAGTACAAGAGGGGTCATCTGGGGATACACAAACTGTGTGTTGATGCTGAAGAGTCCAAGCGCCTGATGGAGGCCATCCACAGAGGAGAGTGCGGAGCGCACACGAGTGGGGTGAGGCTAGCTCGGAAGATCCTTAGACAAGGTTATTATTGGTCAACCATGGAGGAGAATTGTATTGGCTTTGTTCGGCAATGCCACAAATGCCAGATCCATGCAAACCGCATGAATATTCCGCCGTCGAAGCTGTACAACATGACTTCGCCATGGCCGTTTTCAGTTTGGGAGATTGATGTGATTGGAGCAGTCA
Source organism: Camellia lanceoleosa (assembly GCA_025200525.1). Taxonomy (NCBI): domain Eukaryota; kingdom Viridiplantae; phylum Streptophyta; class Magnoliopsida; order Ericales; family Theaceae; genus Camellia; species Camellia lanceoleosa. The sequence goes on along the minus strand of CM045769.1, from coordinate 17,092,971 downwards.
CTCCGAAGGGGTCCAACGGGCATGAGTATATTCTGGTAGCGATAGACTACTTTACGAAGTGGGTTAAGGCCCAATCTTACGCGGTGTTGAAGGCATCGCATATTGCTAAGTTCATTAGAAATAACATTATATGTCACTACGGGGTCTCGAATGAGATTATTTCAAATAATGGTTCCCACTTCAAGAAGGAAGTGATCGACTTGTTGGAGAAATACGATGTGGCTTTTCATAAGTCATCTACATATCGGCTGCAAACCAACGGAGCTGTTGAGGCCGCCAACAAGAACATCAAGCATATTCTGTAGAAGATGGTGGAAACCTACAGGGACTGGCCAGATAAGCTGCCATTTGCTCTTTGGGGCTACCGGACTTCAATTCGAACTTCTACTGGGGCAACTCCGTATTCCTTGGTCTATGGGATGGAGGTTGTTCTGCCTATCGAAGTTGAGGTTCCGTCAATGTGAATTATGGCTGAGTGCCAGATAGCTGAAGCAGATTGGCAGCAAAGCAGGTTCGAAGAACTCATGCTCTTTGATGAAAGAAGGCTGAAAGCACTGTATCACGTCCAGGGTTATCAACGAAGAATTGCCAAGGCTTTCAACAAAAAGGTTAAGTCCAGGAATTTGAAAGAGGGGGATCTAGTGCTCAAAGATAACCGAGCTCCCATCCACGACCCTAGGGGCAAGTTCAGACCCAATTGGACTAGCCCTTACATCATCAAGTCTATCTGGTCGGGTGGAGCTGTCATTCTGATGGATTTAGATGGCCTTGAGTTCTCCTAGCCGATCAACATGGACAAGTTGAAGAAATACTATCCTTGAGTGGCTCGCTAGGCCGAAAACCCGAAAGGGCGACCTAGGCAAAAATTAGAGCATGAAAATTTTGAAATAATAAAAACTAAGCTCGCAAGGTTGAAAACCTAGAAAGGGCGGCCTTGGCAAAAGTTAGAGCACAAAAGAAGAGGGTTAATACACGAGTGAACCTGAACCGAACTACGTAAGGCTTGATTCCCATCTTTGGGATACGTAGGCAACTTCATTCTGAAGTCCAGCCATAAACATTTCCAAATCAACTATGTCCATGTGATTTGTTTTGGTCATCTCTGTCTTCTCTGTATTCAAGAGCTCGGTTATGATCTCTAGTGCAGTGCTATTCAGACTAGGGGCAACTTTCCAGTTGCTGGGATTCGGGGTTGTACATCTCAGTAATAGATCTCAGGTGTGTCCAGTTGTGATCCATATCGAAAATGGTTTTGAAAAGTTTTAATAAAAGTTGATTTTGTTCAAATTAATCTTTTTACGACTTAGACCATTTTTGGACCATAACAGAAAATTTTCAGTACCCACAACCTTCAATTACATTGATTGCAGTACAAAGTTCTCCTACTCTTGAATACAAATTGAAGTTGCTTTTTATTACATTCATAAAGAAAACTTGAAAGTACTGATAAAGCAATAAACTCGGGGCATGGATAAGTCAGGTGTTCCTGCACCCCCTCCCAGAGCTTGTGGAAGCCTTGGATGCCAAAGCAGGCCCGGTCTGCGCCTCTTCATCGAGCCAAGCTATGCACTCGTCAGAAAGGGTGCAACTAAAAGTGGGAGCTGGGGCCAGAAGCTCTCTCGTCCTCCATGTTGTGACATATCGAGCTAGATGTGAGCCTTTGGTCAGATATGAAGTCGGGTATTCCACTCCCTCTTCTGGGCAAGTTTGATCATGTCTAAATTGGCACTAGGATCTGAATGGGAAATAGAAGACACAGTGTGTCAGGCCAACCAACTGAATGCCCGGTTGCCTAAACATGTTGTAGCTCATCGCCGGCAGATTAAGCCAGGGGCAGCGCCAAGCAATGTTGACAGCAGATAGGCTCCACATCTATTCACACCACCATCCCTCGTCTGGGGCATCAACTAGTCGTTGCTGAAAGAAATAGCCGCATGCTGAATATGCTGGGCATGAGTCCACTACTTTCAACTTATCCATTAGCCATATCTGGGGAGGGATGAAAAATGAGAGATTAAAAAATAGAGAGGTGTTCGTAGAAAGAAAAGCGAGAAAAGGGTTTTTAGAGAAAAACAAAGCCTGAGAGCCGAGTGATGTGAGACACACATGCGAGAAGGGTGGGAAACATTACCTGTAAGAGTAGTGGACTCCCCGCGAACCTAGTCGTCTCTCGGCAATGAAAAGCATCCAGACCCATCAGTGTCTCAGCTAGCGTCATGGCAATGTAGCTCTTGCCCTCTTTTAAACCTTGGGCAACCTCAATCAAACAGACACTAGATCCTCTAAAGCCTGGGGCAAGCAAGAAATGAGACAACATGCACAGACAAAGGGTGTGTCGCCGAAAACTCTGCCAAAGATGGTCGCCGCAGTCACCAGCGTCAGAAAACCGATGTATCAAGCTCGGAATGTCCAGTTCTCCGTCGCGAATCAAAGACTGAGCGTCATGCAAAGTGAGCCCGCACATCCGTGCTAAGGTTTGAATGTGGCCGAAGCGGAATTGGGGCAAGATCTCTTCATCGCGCTAAGATTCCATCAAAGCCTGGAAATCTTCGAAAGTAGGACACATCTCTTGTCCGCCAAAGCTAAAAACATGAGTTACCGGATTCCAACACCTAGCTGCGGCATGAACGAACGGAAAACATAGCGGAATGCGGCTTAGTGTGAATAGTGCATTTATTCTAAAACCCCAAAAATTTAACTTTTCTGAGCCATCCAAGTTTGCAATCCAATTTGTGAGGTTTTGGACAAGAAATGATTCCATTTGGGGCAAAAACTGAGTTAGAATGAGGGAACCACGAAGTTGAAACCTTTATTGAAGATAAGGGGTGAGTGGAGGACAAGTGGCAAAAATCTGGAGGTTACCAGGCTCACTGGCCGACCGGCTAGTTTAAGTGGCCGACACCTCTTTTAAGTGGCCGACAGCCACCGCAAGTGGCCGACAGCCACTCTTTCTCTCCAGCAAGCAGCCTCTGGTCCTCATGAAGTGGTCAAAGTGCTAGAATTTGTGTCTTGTTCTGTTTCAGATGCGTTCTGTTGTTCGGTTTTACTCGTTTTGTTGCATTTGCTTCATTTGTCGAGTTGTTTAGTTTTGTTTATCGAGTTGTCACTCTTTGATTATCGAGTTGTTGTGATTTGTTTATCGAGTTGTTGTAATTCGTTTATCGAATTGTTCTTTAAGTTGTGTTGTTTTGTTTGTTGTGTTGGTTCACTACCTGACTTGGCAATACACGAATGTTCAATATTCATCAATCTCATTTTTTTATGCAAGATAGTGCGATGCGATGCTTAGAATGTAAAATGCAACACTTTTTCAACAAAAAGTTGTTTCATTCCACCATGGTTTCTCTTTACAAAAGTACAAAGTTTTGAAGAAAATAAAACTGCCTAAGGCTATACAATATGCTAAAACTACTAGCAAAAAGAGAAATAAAGTAGAAACATCTACATCGGTGCTGGCTATCTCAAGCTCGAAAGGCCCTCTTCGCCCTCTTCCCTGGCCGAGCGGACTCTAAAGCACTGTCGCCGTCGACACCACTATCTGAACCAGAGCTGCCTCCGCTCCCGCCCTCAAAGCCCTCCTCAGCATCATCGCCACCCTCAGAACCTGAGCCGGTGCCGTCCCCTCCACCCTCGGATGGCTCTGACTGACGACTCGTAGGCTCCTCCTCCCCACTAGACTTGTCATCATGTCTGATAGGTGCCTGACGTCTCCCTCGGCTGTGTGCCAAAGTCTCTCTTCATGCTGCTCGAGAAGGCTCAGAGGGTCCTGTCTGCAAGGGTATGACCTGAAAAGACAGTTTGAAATTATCAGCAAGTATCAAGTACAAGTGCGGTATGTAGAGTATGTGCAGAAGTTAGATACGATACGTGCATGCAGTATGTCATGTCAGATGTGATCTACACATATAGTGAATCAGTGCAATGAAGTGTTCAGTTTCGGTATATCAGCAAAAGTATGGCAATGCATGAAAAACTAAAAATTTACCTAGATCCCATGGGAGCTAAGCATGGTCTCTCTCCTCAAGATCATGCTCTCAAAGAAGGCCATCACCCTCGAGTAGCCCCTCGACATACTCCGTGGAAGGCTACAAGTGCAAGTTGAAATCATCAGTGAATGAATGAATGTCTAAGTATTTGAGTGATAAATGAAAGCTGTAATGCATACCGGTGCTAAGTCAGAAGCCATGACATATCGATGATCTGGCAATAGGGGCTCAAGTGGAATCTGATAAGGTGTCCCATACCGCCAACCTATCAGCTCTGTCGGAGGATCTGGCCATCTAACACACTGCCTAGTGAGAGGCATCCCCCTAGCCCTACCTCTCGATGCTTTAGCCCTGCTCGTCGAGGGGACGTCTGCAGCTCAGGCACTGCTCGACGAGGGAATGTTAACAGCTCTCCTCATAAGGACACTAGCACTTGTCAGTGGAGGCATCAGATATGTATGGAGGTATGTCGTGTACTCCCCCTCCTTATGGAAAAGGTTCGCGTCAGCACCCTGTATAAGGTCGCTAACCTCCTGGGGAGAGAGACTCTATGTGGTGCGCATGTAGGGTAGAGGCGATGAAGGGACTGCCTGAAGGGGCTGGCCCAGTGTTTGGCGCATGAAGCACTCTCTGAGAAACCAAGCTCTACCAACCGGTCCCTCAAACAGAATTCGATACCGGGAGGCAGCCCATGCCCCAGCAAACTGGAATCGAGAGAACCCTGGCATCGCTATCCAAGGTTGCCAAGTGATCTGCAGATAGCAAGTGCATGAATCGATTTGTTGCCATTAGATATGCAGAATGAATTGAAGCTGAAAGCATAAAGAACTGAGGGTTCTGAATTACCTCGGTCATCCGCACCGTGTCGAAGTAATGCCGGAGATATGGTAGAGTCTCCCGGGGCCTCGGCAGGCATCTCTCATCATATCAATGTGAGCAAGGGACCTCAAGAGGTGCCTCGACCTTGAGCTCAGGGTCTAGCACCGGGAAATAGGCGTACATCCATAACTGTGGAAAAGTGAGATAATGGCAGTGAGAATACAGAATACACAGATGATGCAGAAAACAGAGCACGTGTGCAATGCAAAATGCAGCAAGTACAAGAAATATAGTGAGCAAGGTGTGAATTACCATGTATAGAAAGTATAAATGCAGAGTGGAAAGTGTACTGTGTGCGTAGTGTATAATGTGTGATGCGTGCGATATACAAAAAATGCAAAGCAGAAAGCATAGCAGGAACTGTAAAGCTGAAAAGTAAAGCATACCTCCCAGGCTCTCCAATAGCCACCTACTTTCGTCCGGCTCCTGCAGGAGGTCAAATTCATATAGCAATAGAGGGTGGCAAGGCTAGCGCCACCCCAATCATAATGCCGAACCTGGGAAAGGTCTACCAGGGTGCTCAGAAAATATAGCTCGACCATGTTTGACCTGTCGGCGAACAGTGTGGTGCCGAAAAGGTACATCAAGAATCCACGAGCATACTGCTCTATGCCCTCGACAGTCACGGGCTTGGTCCCTCTGAAGCAGTTCAAGAACCATGTGTACCTGACTGTGCCGTATCGGAAGATGGGTGGTTGTGCTCCCAACAAGTAGATCCAGGCTACCTCTCACTCCCCCGTGTCTGGGTCATAAGGAATCGGCTGACCTCCCACATCGAGGCATGTCAGCATAGAGAAATCATATGGGGTCATCGTCATGTCCTCAGTGGCAGAAAAGTGAAAAGAGTTGGTGGTATCCCACCACCTCTCTACCAATGCACCCAAAGCGATCCTGCTTGCTGTCAAATGCGAGAGCCCTGTGTAGAATTGGCCGAAGCCTGCCTCGTCGATAATATACCAGATGCCGTCTGGGAGGTCTGAGTACCACTCTCTCGCAAAAGTCATTCCATACCCTCGAGTGAAGCGAGAAATCACCTGTATTCAGAATGAACAGAATGCTATGCATGAGCTATGTGTAGAATGAACAGATATAATCAGTTTCAGAATGAACAAAATGCTATGTATGAGTTGTATGCAGAATGTACTAAATATTGTGTATGAGCTGTGTGCAGAATGTACATAATATTGTGTGTGAGCTGTATTCAGTTTCAGGATAAACAGAATGCTGTATGCGAGCCATGTTCAAAATGGGCAGAATGCCGTGTGTGAGTTATGTTCAGTATGAGCAGACTACAGCGCGCGAAGTGTGTTCAGTATGAGCAGATGAAATACAGTACAAAAGGATAAATTATATGAGAAATGTAAAGTACATTGCAGAAAATGTAAAAGTGCGTTGCATACCCCGGGTGCGTCATGGAATAGGTGGGACTCTGTCTCCCGTAGTAGCAGGTCCGCGGGTGAGCACCGTGCAAAGTCTGTAAACTGACGAACAGTGCTCGGTGGTAGTACGTGCTCCTGAGGGTGGTACCTCTCCAAGTCGAAAGGCCGAATCATGGGCGGCAATTGCATGATGTCAGGCTCGTCCTCTACTCTCGGAGAACCCCCATCGTGTGGGATATGGTCCGCCATCTGAAAGGAAGTTGAAAAGTGGGCAAAAATGAGCAAAAATTGCCAAAAGTCAACAAAAGTCAACTCTCGGGAATAGAAAAAGTCAAACAAAGTCAAAACCCAGGAAAAGGTGCCAAACTCAAGACAAGTTCGGGAGAAACATACCTTAAATGGTGAAAATGGAGAAAGAAGCTCCGAAAACAAATTCTGTTCGGTTTAAAGTGAAGGAAATCGGAAGATTTTAGCGAATCAACTTCGCGTGGGGAGTTGGAAAATGCGTGCAAAGCCCGAATCTAAGAGGAAAAAGGGTCTAGGGAGTGAGAGCAAGAGATTTCGGCACTAGAGGTGTGAATAAAATGGAGCTTGGAGTTGTTTACTTAAAGAGCCAAGTCCAAAAGACAAAACTGCCCCAAAATTTTGTAAACTAGTCGACCGGCCACTTAAGTGGCCTACCACCTTGAAAAGTGGACGACAATCCTTGGGGGTAGCCTACAAGTGTTCATGGTTCTCCCTGTGTGTTTTTATGCTATTTGGAGTCCTTGGCTCTCGAGAAAGTGCAAGAAAAGTTCACTTTTCGGCTCAAAATGTCCCTACAGGAGCTTCAGTTCACGTCTTCGATGCACGACTCATTGTCAATCGTCAGGAGCGAGGTGTATCCTTTTTAAGTACATTGTGACCCCTCTGGAAGGTAAATCGGAGGTTGTGTTTAAATTGGTCTCGTTAAGGCGTGTATTTTCTTATTCGACATTTTACTTCAAACATGCTATTGATGTTGCATTGGTTGCATTGGTTGCATTGCTATGCACGTTCCAGTTGTATTGTTATGCACGTTGTACTTGCATTGGTTGCATTGTTATGCACTTTTCACTTGCATTGCTATGCACGTTCCAGTTGCATTGTTATGCACGTTCCACTTGCATTGTTATGTACATTCCAGTTGCATTGTTATGCACCGTTTCACTTGCATTGTTATGCACCATTTCCCTTGCATTGTTATGCACCGTTTCATTTGCACATTGTATATGCACGTGTTTATCTCACATTGAGATTATATCTTGATGTAACATGAAATATGTGTTTTTATTATATTGTACCTGTCAAAGTTTCTCTTTTGTGCAGGCACGATATTGTATATATGGTTTATTTAAAGCTGGCATAACCAGATGATGTTGTATGTGTTTTAGTCAGAGGAACTCCAGGTAAGATTATTCCTGCCCTTCTGAACTCTCTTTGTTCGGTTCAAAACATTAGGACGAGTGCCCGATGTTTGTACCACCCTCTGGTGTTCGCACCACAGACCTTTTCTCCTCTCGCATTTGACATGCGTTTGGACGTACCTTTCTCCTCTCGCGTTTGACATACGTTTGGACGTACCTTTCTCCTCTCGCGTTTGACATGCGTTTGGACGTACCTTTCTCCTCTCGCGTTTGACACGCGTCTGGATGCCTTTCTCCTCTCGAATTTGACACGCGTTTGAATGACTGCGCTTTCTTGCGCAGTCCCTCGCCTTTCGCGTTTGATACGCTAGGAGGTGTTTCGTTTGAGACTTTGGGTGTTCCTGATAATTGCTTCTAGTCTTTCCTACGTGGTCCGTGGTTAAGTTTGCATATAATTTTCTTACATCCTTTCTGCATGAAATGTAGTTCAGTCTATAATTCCCGTGCGTGGCGTGTTTACTTACTTTCTTATGTACAAGTTTGTTGTAGCATTTCTTTGCATAACATTTGCATGATGTTTCTTTACAGCCCTCTTTGCATAATCATAAGTTATGTTCTGCATTATGCATGTCATTTGCATTTTGCCCCTGCCTGCAGGCGCATCCTTTTTGTTATCTTGCCTGTTTGTCTAAGTCTTCAGCCTTGTAAAAAATGGGTCGCCTCTGGGCTTTCACATTCACTCTTGTCATTTCATGACTTCCGAGTCCTGTCAAAGAGGGGCAACTGTAGACACCCCATTTTTGACCGACCGTAAGACTCAAACGTCATCGTTTGTGCACGCGACACTCGCGCATGTTTGTGCTTGTTTTGAGTTTCCGAGGGTTTTGGTTGAGTGCCTTATTTCAGGACCTCTTAACTTTCTTCTTCTTGCTTTGTTTTTGGACCATGCCTTGGTGCCTTTGCCTGGAGGGAGAGAGAAGCCTGTAGGCCACTTTTTGTAGCTGTAGGCTACTTTTCCTCTTGTAAGCCCCTTGTAGTGGCCCGTAGGCTAGTTTTCGGGGCTGTCGACTGAGTGCCTTGTCTTGTGGCCTCTTAGCTCTCTTCTTTTTGGTTTGTTTTTGGACCATACCTTGTTTACCCTTGCCTAGAGGGAGGGGAGGGCCTGTCGGCCACTTTTGGTGGTTGTAGGCCACTTTTTCCTCCTGTAGGCCACTTAAGGCGGCCGGTAGGCCAATGGAAGTGGCCTACGGCCTTTTTTCTACTTTTTTAGATATTTTTGGTGCCAGCTGTGCCAATTGTTGGCCACTAAATGCATCCTTCATACACGTGTACAGAGGGATTCAAGCAAGCTCTAAGCTTGTCAAGCAAGCTTCTCCTTGCCTTGCTTATATAAGGGAAGCTGCTTCCCCCTTCTGAGGGTTGAGAATTTTGAGGAGCAAAAATTTACTCTCTCTAGATTTCTCTCTCTCTCTCTCTCTCTCTCTCTCTCTCTCTCTCTCTCTCTCTCTCTCTCTCTATCTCTATATATATATATATTGTGCTTAGAATTGTATTTTCTTTGCATATTTGCACACAACCACTTTTCCAAACACTCTTACTTTGCTTCTAAGATACTTGGAGGTCTTCTTTGGAGTCTAAAGGCTGGTTTTTGACTTAAGAAGTTGTTGTTGTGGCTGTGATTCAAAGGTAATCCCTTTATCCCCTTTTGAGCCTTGTTTTAGTTGCTTACTTAGCCACCTTTGCATGCTATTTTAGGCTTAGCTTTTAACTACAAAAAAGTTCTTTTTTTAAGTTCTTAAAATGGTTGTTTGAGACCTCTTTGGTGTTGAGGGAGTTCTACCCTCTTGTGTGCCTTATTTTCTTAAGCTTTGTACCATCTTTTAAAGCTTTAGAGGCACCCTTTGTTTGGCCTTTTTACCCCTGAATTCCAGAGGAATTTCATTGGTGGAAAGTGGGCTTTGAGACCCAAAATGGATGGGGGTGGTCCCCCCCCTCCCTTTTGAGCTTTGTTTGCATGTGTTGTTGGCTTAACACTTTGGCATGTTTTTCTACCTTCTTGAGGCTCTATCTTAGCTTATTTTAGGCCTTATTTTAACATGATATAACTCCGTTTTGGGTTGATTTGGCCTCTTGTTGTTTGCTTTTTGCACTTGTACTATAAACTTGTTCACTAGCCTAACTTGCTTCATGAGTTAGCTTGTTATTCTAGCATGTATTGGCTTCACTCCAGCATGTTTTTGGTGTTATTTTGACATGTTTTAACTCTGATTTTAGTTGGTGGGGTCACCTCTTGCTTGGTTTTTGTACTTGTAGTGCAATCCTCCTTGTAGACTTAACATGCATCATGCTTTATGCCTCTAATACTAGCTTATTTTAGCTCTGTTTCAGCATGCTTTTGGCCTTGATTTAGCATGCTTAAACTCTGTTCCAAGTGGTCTTGGTCATGTATGGCTTACCTTGTAAGGCTATAGTGTGAATGGCCTTTGCTAGTCTTGTGTCGTGAGACCCTTAGCATGCCATATTTGTGATGCGTGCATGATATAACATCATTTGGTATGTAAATTCAGAGCATAAACTTCGGTCATTCTCTCATGTTCATCACTCTTTCATTGTGTTTACGAGTTGTGCCTTTATGCCTTGTTTGTGAGCTAATACATGAGCATATCTTTCTTGCCATCTATGCTGCAAGTCTAGCATGCTTTTGCTACTGTTTTGACCTGCCTTAGGTTTGTTTTGAATGGTTAAGGCCATTTGAGCATTGTTTTGTATAGCTATGGTGTAATAGGCTTGACTAGTTTTGAGTTTCAAGGCTTTAACATGCTAAGCTTGTGCTATTTGTGTGTTATGGCATCATTTGGCATGGTATTTCAGAGCATATGCTTCCATCATACACTCGTATATATCGCTCTTTAATTGTGTTTGAGAGTTGAGCCTTATGCCTCGTTTATGAGCCAATGCATGAACATCATTTTCTCGCTTTTCATGCTATCTTCTCGATTCATTTTAGCCACTGTTTTGGCCTGTCATATCTCTGTTTTGGGCTGGTTTGGTTGTTTGTGCATAGTAGTGCATGCCTCATGTAATGTTCTTCACTTGATTTAGTGCTCTTGGTCCCTTAACATTGTCTTGCATTCATTGCTTACATGATAGAGCCTTGTGCATACCTCTCTAGCATTGATGGATAAGCATGTTGTCTGCATGTCTGTTGCATTACATGTGTTTGGATCGGACGTTAATCCAAACACAAGAAACGAGGGGTGTTTCATACTTGAAGTGATGAAACGTGCCTCATTTCTTGGTCGCCGTCCCCCTTGATTGTGCATGATAGGACGGAGGCCTCTTGAGTCTTGTGTGTTATTTGTGCATTCATTGACTTGTATAAACTTGGCTTCTCGGCCATCGTGCATTGTGATGCTCGGTTGGCGGCCCGAGAGTCAAGTGCCGCACTCCTTTGAGCTTGAGAAATGATAAGGAGGGTGGTTCTACACACATACCCTGCAAATGCCTTGCTTTGCCCCTGTCGTACTTTGTTTGCAGTAAAATTGCAGTGTGCAGAAACAACTGGCCAACCAGCCAGAGGAAGTGGCCTACAGCCTCCTTAAGTGGCCAACAAGTGGCCTACAGCCTCCCCTGGTGGCCAACAGTCCACCAGCTTGAAGGTGGTTCAAAATGGTTCTGGTTCTGGAGCAGAAGCAGCCTGGGAATTGGTTCAATGTTCGGGAATCAAAGCAAATGCAAACAGAGACAACCGGTGGCAAGGCGACGAATTTTCAGGAGGAAGCAACCGAGCATGCATGCATCCCTCATCCTTTGAGGCCCTTTTAACTATTTTTCTTAGATGGTTAATTCATTGGTTCTGTACTTAAATAGTTAATGTGTTTAGCTATTCATTTGTGTTTGTAATTAGTTAACTAGATAGTTAATTAGTTATGATTTGTAATAGTTAGCTTAATTAGCGTAGCTAGTTAGTATTCATTTCATTCGGACCCTCCGTCGAGAGGGCAGAAATGTTGTAATAAGTGTGCGTGTGTGTGTGAATGTCTTCCAACCCCACGCCTTTCTCCCTTTTACTTATCAACTTTCAATGGTTAGTTTTAGGGCATGTTTCAATTAGCATCCTTATGCTTGCATGCGTGCATCATTCATTTGTTTTGCATGCACCGAGCTCGGCGCATCATACAAACTGAATCGTATTTCAATACACTTTCTTGAATATGTGTTTAACAGCATGTTATCAAGTGTTGCATTCATATGCCATTTTAGATAGGCGAGCCTATTTTAGTTGCATATTTGCATGCGTTGCATTAGACATCTTAACATAGCTAGGATCATGCATTGATTTCTAACTAGATTTTGTTTTGGCTTGGAGTACAATGTAAGTGTTTACGCTTTAGCATACTGCATGAGATGTGTATGTTGCCATTTTGGCATACTTGCCATGAGGCTAGTTGCTTAACTGCTACAACTGCATGAAATGCCTGTGAATGAAGGCTTCATTGCTTGAATTGAAACAATTCATCGAAATGTGAGTTTTAAGCCCACTTGAAGTGGCAAATCCGCACTTTAGCCTACTTGAGGGTAGCAACTTCAAACCACTTTTCAAAAAAACGAACATGAGATGTTTTGTTGCGATTCTCGTGATTGAGTCTATACTTGTATGTTGTGTGCATCACATAGTAAGTTAGCTAATAACTGGTATAAGAACACATGTGTTTTTAAAACAACATATCATCCGTAGTAGAGGCCGATTCTTTGATCGGGCGAGCGGGGGTGCTCATTTCAGGAGCTTCCCCTCTCGTACCCGAGTTCCCGAGCCGAGGCAACTTTGGTGATGACGGACACGTGGCCTTTGGCACGAGTCAGGGTTTTCTAAATTTTCCAAAATAAAATATTAAGGTGGCGACTCTGTAATCTGGCAAAGCAATCCATGTTTGGCGCTTTTTGATTAAAATCGATTTTCCAAAACAATTTGCCAGATTTGGACTCTTTGGTGATTTATCAGTCTTATATTGCACTTTGTGAGATTAGATACAGAACCGTACCAGGAGTCCAAACTGTAGTAGCATGAACCAAATCCACGCCCTCTCCAAAAGGGGGGCGCGCGGAGGAAGTTCAGGCAGTCTACAGGTATGAGAGCGGAAAGTCATAAATTGAGCACCCCACTCACCTGATTAAAGATCGGCCTCTACTAATCATGATGTGAATTTTATGGACAGTATATGCTCATGTTCTGAATTTGTTATGCTAACTTACTATGTGAGGCACACAAGTATAGACCACGTCGCTCACTTTGGAATGCTTTGATTTCATGTTTGTTTTGAAAAGGGTTTTGAATATGTGCTACTTGAACAAAAAAATGAGCTCATATGTACATTTATCAAAGTCGTTCCAACTTAAGTGAAATGGCCTTCATCCACAGGCATTCAAAGAGGTATTTCCAATAAGTCCTCATGGTAATATGCTTGACATGGCAACATACACACATATGTAATATGCTAAAGCAAAAAAAGTGCTCACCCAGTACTCCAAGGCAAGCCAAGAAGAAGTTAGTTAAAAATAATGCATGACCCTAACTATATACATAATTAATGCAACACATACACAATGCCACTATCGGATTTGGCGTCTTTATTCGCAAAACCCTTTTGGCCCTATACGTTTTGAACCGATTGGATTTTGATTCGGTTGAGTTTTTAGGTATCTCATTGTTTTTGGCTCATTCTCACAGGTTTTTCTTGGTATTTGTGTGCTCTCTTCCGAGTTTTGAGTTTTTTCTCTCTTAAGGTTTGGGATTTTGGGTTTCCCATTTATTTCCCTCATTTCCCTTGTTTTTCTCTCACCACCCACCATATTCTTCATGGGCAACAATATTCCCCATGATGGTTCCCTTCCCGTGATGCCGGTGCTTCCACCCGCTGTGGGTATGGAGGAGCCGATGATTGAGGAGGAGGACGGGGTAGCAGAGGACATTATCACTGACATTGTTGCGGAGGAGATCTACCCTCCAGAGCTTGAGCCTGAGCTACCGCCACTAAGGGTGAGGCCTTTCGATCCAGCCATCTACCACCCGCGTACACATACGATAGCTCCTGGCAGCATGTTGTGGTTCAAGGACTTTACTCGGGGTGCACCTGAGGACTTTCTCTTGAGGGAGCGTGTATCAAACCTCTCCTATGACGCCTCTGAGGTTGTGTACCTTTGCTCCTTTTTATGCACTTTGCTTGCTTTGACATTCATTACAATCTTTCATCTGCCATGCATTTTAACAAATTCCTCTTTCAACACAGGGTGATACTCTTGCCTGGAGAGGCTATGGGGCACTGACAGCAAGGGACTGGTACCAGGAGCTCCTTGCCAGAGTCCGAGAGTTGGTTGATGAGGCAAGCTTCAGCCTATTTTGCTCAAGGCTCTCATAGCTACAGGCGAGACGACCTTTGCTTGGCGCTCTGGTAGAGAAGTGGTGAGACACCACTAACTCATTCCACTTCTTCTCCACATGAGAGATGAGGATGACCCCATATGACTTCTTTATGATTACAAGGCTGTGAGTAAGGAGAGATCTGATCCCCTTCGATATTGACATGGGCCAGTGAGAGGCAACCTGCGTCCATTTGCTTGGAGCACACCCTCCCTTGTACAGACCAACCATGGTGAGATACAACTGGTTCTATGGCCACTTCCATGGGAGTTAACCAGAGACTCAGGAGCAGATCGAGCAGTACACCCGAGGCTTTTTAATCTATCTTCTCGGTACCACCTTGTTTGCGAACAGGTGTAACACCATGGGTCTATATCTACTCAGTGCCTTGGTGGTGTTACTACTGGTGCGCTTCTATGACTGGGGTGGTGCTAGCCTCGCCACTCTATATGGCTATATCAGCTCTAGTTCCCGCAAGAAGGGGAACAAGGTCAGAGGCTATTAGAGAGCTTGGGAGGTACATATTGCACTTTCTATTTCCATTTGTGTTTGTAACCTGTTGACTCACAAACTGTTCTTTTCTTGTAGCTCTGGGTATACGCTTACTTCTCTACCCTCACCCTTGTTCCAAGAGATGAAATGAAGGCAACTGTACCTCACTCCAGGCGATATGATGATAGGTGCTATCCTCAGCGCTGCAGCGTCACTACCTTCGCTTACTACTATCGCTTCTTCAATATAGTGACGGCGCACAAGGTAATTTGAAACTCATGCGAATTCCATTCCATTTCTATTGCTTTCATTCCATACTTTGACAACTGAGACAACTGCGAACAACTGACAACTATGAATTCTCTGTTTGCAGGTTACCTAGCAGCCATGGACAGTCATGCCGGGGGGGACGAGGGATGAGTATGCTGTGTCTTCAGATACCTTCAGGTTACGGATCTTGCTAGAGGGTCCTTTTTGCTGGACCTGGTACTTGGGAGAGTAGTTTGTGTGCTAGACCCTGGGCCTACCAAACCCTGTTGTTCCTACTCATTCCCCTACATCCATGAGGGTTGCTGATAGCCTACCAGTCGAGGCTATTGTGCAGTTCATGGCGGGGCCGGACGTCGATCTCTTCCGTGGGGTTAGAGACTACACCGATTTCACCCGAACCCACCTCATACCGGCTCTGACCAGAGCTCACACAGGAGGTGCTGCAGATGTTCCTGCTGCTAAAGGTGTCGCTCGTGCAACCAAGCCTAATATTTGAGGGGCTGCCCTATCTGTACATGTTGCTGGTCTACCTGTGATCCCGGCTACGATCACATACTGGTGGTCGATAAGACAGCTCACCAGATTCCGGTTGAGTACCCAAAGGAGCACGAGTACATCAGGGACCCCGACATGCAGCAAGTATGCATTTTGTCTTGAAATTTGTGTTTCATATTCCCTTTTCTGTATACTAATGTTTAAATTCACTTGTAGGTGCCGGTGGAGTATGCAGATGGCCTTCTTCAGTTTGTCGACTCCTTGGTCCAAATAGTACAGAAGAGAGAGGCCCTGCTTGCCTACCATGGTCATCAGGCACCTTATTTTCTCATTCATCTGACTGCTCTGATTCTCTTCTTAACATACTTATACTGATCCTGCACTAAACTGTACTAGTACTCTATTTCTTGTTTTTAGTCTCTGCCTGTACCTGTGGCACCGGTGGCACCTCCTTCAGCTGCGGGGAGGAGACGTAGACAAGCTTCTGTACGCGGCAGGGGCGAAGGTAGAGGTCAGGGTAGAGGTAGAGGTGCTTGGAGTTAGAGTGGAGAGTCTTAAGCACAGGAGACTTCCTCAACTTTAGAGTCAACTTTGAGTGGAGATGATACTGAGACTAGCGACACTGAGGGGACAATGAGCAAGCTCTCTGAGTCTTAGAGCGAAGAGGATGAGGTTGGTTCTGAGTCACACTCCTCTGACGATAGCGGTGCTGACGGTGACAGCGATCTTGAGTCCCCTCCTCGAAAAAAGATAAAGAGGGCCTGTCAACGCACTTGATGTGACTGACACTGATTTTTGCACTCTTTTTATTCTTTTCTTTTGTTTTGGTAGTTCAAAACTTTGTATAGCTTCAGATAGGTCTTTAGTTTTCTATTTTGAAAACTTGTATTTTCTGTTTTGAAAAAACTATGATCAGGCTCGAACCTTGCAATTTTATAAAAGAAAGAATTTTTGCTTTGTGTAGCATCTTGAGCATAGCACAATACTTGCATAAAAATGATTGTATTTGAAATTGAAACTGCTTGTATTCAAATGAGTTCTTAATCGGATATTGAGCCCACAACTGACCAAAATATAAAATACAACTCAATAAAGGAAAAACAAAGTAAAAAAAAAAAAACTAGACACACCTATTTACACTTAATAGAAACAAAAGACTCAAACCAACATTTAAAAACAAAGACGGCAAACATAACACTGCTGCCCAAACTGTTTGGTCGGCATGCTTGGCTGGCTGGCCAAGACAGTGGATGGCTAGCTAGAAAAGTGGCCGGCCGGCCAAGACTTGCAGCTGGACAGCTGGCAACAACTGTCAACCACTCACACAACCTTATTTTCTATAAAGGTCTTCTCTTGCTATTTCTTTAATAGAACATCATCATTTTTTGCTAGTTTTCTCTGAAAATGGAGATTTTCCTTGTTGAGAATCTTGAAGATTATACAGCCACTTTGGTCGGCATAGAAAAGATAAATTTCAACGGTTTTGGCATAAATACTTTTTCTTCTTTGAGCCATACGCCATTTTGTTTTCTGCTCCTCCATGCTGCTGCCCGCTGTTAGGACACGGTTAGTTATGTGTTTTGCTTTGGATCACAAGAGATGTGTCCCACTCTCGAAGAGTTTCAAGCGTCAATGTAGTCCTGGCGCAATGAAGAAGTTATGCCTCAACCACTTTTTAGCCATGCATAGGCTCTTTCAATGAGGAAAAATCTTTGGCCCATGGTAAAGAGTTGAACATTCTTGGCTTGATTCACCATTTTGCCGACATCGGAGATAGGCGCGACCTTTTTTGGCAAAGTTACCACCAACATCCTCTCTGCATATGCCTACTCGCTAGTGTCTTCTTGCCCCTAGTGGCAATGGAGTCAGTATCCGACTGATTGAAGTGGCCAAACGCCTCAAAGAGGGTCAAAGCTATATAGGCTTGGCACTAGCCAAAACCATAATGAGTTTGGATGCTTTCCATTGACGAGAGACTTCTTGGTTTACGGGAAGTCCACTGCTTCTTCAGGTACTGTTTTCCACCCTTTCTTATTTATGACTTCTTACATCACTTTGGCACTCACTCTTTATTTTTCTTTTAAAAGCCCTTTCCTTACTTTTTCTCTTAATGTACATCTCTCTATTCTTTAATCTCTCTTCTTTTTCATCCCATCCTAGGTGTGGTTGATGGATAAGCTGAAGGTTGTTGTCCCTTGCCCGGAGTATTTGGCCAGATCTTACTTTTTTCACCCACGTCTAGGGGACTTTCCCACAGAGGGATTGTGGTGCAATTGGATGTGCAGCAGATCCGCAGCTGACATCACTTGGAATGCGAAATTGAAAGCCTAAATGGCTCAAGAGAGTATAATTGGTGAATTGAATTATTTTAATTTCGAGTATCAGACCGTATGGGAGTTTAATTAAATATTCGATTTAGATTTGTAAAATTGAGATTTGATTAATTAGGTCAGAATTGGAGTTAATTAAGTTATAAGAATTGGAAATTAAGGTTATTATGAATTAAATTTATTTATGAGATATTCAATTGAGTATGTAATTTATTAGCGAAGATTTTGAAGTTTAATCTGAAATTGAAGGCCTTAATGATTTAGGAAACCAAAATTGAGGATGGAAATAAGTCTAATATTTGGAGCCTTTTGGAAGTTTGATTAAAAATCTGATTCAGAATGATAAATCTTAATATAATTAATTGGGCTCTAAAGGAAGTCAATTAGATAAATTAAATTATATTGAATTTATGATTAGTTATAATTAATTTAATTATGTGTTAATCAAGATTTATTAAGAATAAAAGTTATTTAATTAAATTAATCTTAACCATAAATTAAATTGTAGAATGATTTAGAGTTTGAGAATATATGTGGGTGTGTGTGCAAAGAAGTATGTGTGTGTGTGCAGAGAAAATTTGGGTGTGTACTAAGAAACCAGATGTATTTGTGTGTGTGTGTATATATATAGGTGTTGTGCTAGAAGCTTGAATCAAGGTGCACATGTGCAATATGTATCAACAAGAGAGGTGTGCATGTGTGTATGTGTTGAAATATTTGAATGAAGGCCCATTTGGGTGTTCTATTAGGAGCAAACCTGCATGTGTGTGTGTGTGTGTGTGTGTGTGTGTGTGAGAGAGAGAGAGAGAGAGAGAGAGAGAGAGAGAGAGAGAGTGAGTATTCCATGTACTTAGTTGCTGGTGGAAAAAAAATGGGGAGTTGCTCTATATCAAGAAGAGAGAAAGATAGAGCTCAAGTTTTGTGCTGGAAAATTGGAACAAATAAACTCAAGAATTCAACCATCCAAAGCTCTAGGTAAGGAATTAAAGTTTAAATCTTGTAGATAATTTACTTATCAACTAAAGTTAAGAGGTAATTGGGTTTAATTTCATGTAAATAATAAGAAAATGAGCAAGATGATGAGGAAATGGAATTAGGTTCAAATTTATGGAAGTTAAATTGGGAATTAATTATGTTGAGTTTGATTTTTGTAGTCTTACATGAGTTTGAGTCTAATCTCTACATGCATGAACATATTCTTCAATTTTGATACTCTAATTATACATGCATCATAGATTTAAATTAAATGAGTTTATGAACAAATGAGTTCAATTTGTAAATTAAAGGAGTTTTGATGTAAATGATTTAAAAATTGATCATATTTTATTGAGTTTGTGTGGTTTTAGACAAGTCACGTATGAACCCAAGTTTTGAGATTATATTTTGAAAATTCAATTCATGTTTTAGATTTGTGGGTTTGAAATAAGGTTTGATGTGAAGAGTATAAATTAAATTTAAATTTGGACAAATGTGGAAATAAATTATAATTTATATTTGAGAATAAAAAATTAGTTTGATTTTGAATTGAATTTCATACATGCAAATATTTTTGAAATGGGCTTTATTGCTTCAATTTATGTTTCATGAAGTAAAGAAAGATGGTTTTTGAAACATGGAGAATTTGGCACCAAATCACACATACATACATAATTTTGTTGAATCTCATGAATTTGAGTGTCATTTCTACCATTTGAGATGAAATTAGAGTCTACATTTCACATGTATGCACAATCCATGAAAATGTAGAATTTATGTGCATAAGTTATGAAGTTTAAAGAAATGAATTTGAAATAATTTGGGCTTGTATGATGAATACTTGGAGATTTAAGCTTCAAATCTTGTAGAATTGGCATTATATCATGTTAGAAGATGTATGGTTGCTATATAGGACAAAACATGTAAGTTGTATCATTTAAAGTTATGTTTTGAAGCACAAACAACATTCTAGAAAACTTATAAATCGACTTCATCGCTCGAGCGGAGAAGTTGTCGCTCGAGCGTAAAATGAAAGCAATTCAGTATTTTTGCAGAGCAAGGGGTTCGCTCGAGCGGCCAATGTTGCGCTCGAGCAAAGAGCCCTGTCTCAGAAAATTTTGAAAGGTTGTTTCATGTTCCGATTTTCATTCTCTTTTATTTTTTAGCACTCTTAGGCATACATTGAGCATTATAAATGAATTAAAAGAGTAAGAAAGAAGCCTAAGAGAACTAAACAAGTTAAGAATGGAATAAATTGTATTGTGACCTGATTTCTATCTGTATTATGAATTGTGTAGGGTCAACTACAAGAGCGAACCAAGCATCTGAACGCTATAAGTAATACTTTAGTAAAGATATGTTCATATATGCTATTTTTAAATACTGCTCATGTGTAAGTGTTCTAGACTTGTGAATTCGAATTATGAATGAGCATTCTATTCATCTAATTGTGCAAGACTATAATGAAATTGATAAGTATAAAATCATTTGAATGGACCAAAGATCGTTCTAAATGAATATGAAATGGGTCTAAAGGCCATTCTGTATATTTGATTACATGGACCAAAGGTCATTCTGTAAGGATATGAAATGAGCCCAAGGCCGTCTGATATGTGTGTCAACGACACGAAATAGGCCTAAGGCCATTGAATACGAATGTGAACATGATGACGAGTATAAATATGCGCATAGATATGATTATGGAAGTGATGGACCT
Source organism: Camellia lanceoleosa (assembly GCA_025200525.1). NCBI lineage: Eukaryota > Viridiplantae > Streptophyta > Magnoliopsida > Ericales > Theaceae > Camellia > Camellia lanceoleosa. The sequence continues at coordinate 17,072,645 of CM045769.1, read as the reverse complement.
GAGGTCGTTCAGTATAAACATGCGCATAGATATGAATATAGAAATGATAGACCTGAGGTCGTTTAGTATAAATATGCGCATAGATATGAATATGGAAATTATGGACCTGAGGTCGTTCAGTATAAACATGCGCATAGATATGAATATGGAAATGATGGACCTGAGGTCGTTCTGTATTATGATTAGGCCCGAGGCCGTTCTGTAATGTCATTGGACAAGTATTTTGGACCCGAGGTCGTTCTGTATAAATGAGAACTTGAACCCGAGGTCGTTTTGCCCCTCTAATACGTCTTGAGCATGATAGATTGAACTTGAGATCGTTCTTAATTTGATTTACATGTAATATGTACTAATGTGATTTACTTAATTACATATCTCATTCATATAACCTCTTTACTTTGGTATTATTCACTGGGCGTTAGCTCACTCTTTATATATGTATAGGTGAGCAATTGGAGGATCAACATTAGACTTTGCCCCGAAGTTCACCCTTTTTGTCAAGCCACCCAAGAAGTGCCTCTGTGTGGAGGCTTCGTTTTATTTTGTCAAGCTTTGGTTAAACTTTGTATTTTATTGAAAGTCCTTCATGTAGTGTGTGAGATATAAAATATGTCTTCGCACATGTATATATATATAAGTGTGTTAAATTTTTTTTTTTAATTTCTACAGTTGATCATGTACGCATAGCTCAATGGACATTATTATTTTTGTTTTGCTTCCGCTTCAAGCCCCGATATTCTTTAAATATTTTGAAATTTTGTCTTTGAGGCCGTAGGTAATCTACAGATTACTGGCCAGTTACGACGCTAAACCTATAGGGGCGGGTTTAGGTCGTGACAAAGACATATTGTTTCTAAGAGATGTTTATCCTCTCTGCCCTTCCCTATCATGAAGATGATCAAGGACGGAGTAGAGTCGATTCTCAAATCATCAATCATTGTGTAGATACCCCCATTTTTGACCGTCCTCAAGACTTGGACGTCATCGTTTGAACACTCGATAATCATCCATGCTCGTGTTAGTTTTGAGTTCTCGGAGGTCTTGGCCGCGCGCCTCACCTCAAGATCTCTCAACTTGACTGTTTTGTGCTTGGTGGTGGACCAAACACTTGTGTTTTTACTTTTGAGGGAAGAGGGTGGCTTGTTGGCCATTTCCTTAGCCCATCGGCCAAGGCTTGAAGCCATCGGCCCTTTTTTCATGCCATCGGCCAAGAGTGTTGGCCGATCGACACTGTTTTTGGTCGGTTGGCCCCTTTGTTGGTCGATCGGCCATATTTTGTGGCTGAACCCTATTCATCTACTTTATGCAGATATTTTGTGCCAGTTGGCTTAGTTGGCATGCACAATTCACACCCTCCATACACGTGTATAGAGGGATTTGCCCCTTGCTTAGCTTTTCCAAGAAGCTCTGCAAATTGGATTTCTATAAGAAGGGAGCTCCTCCTCCCTTCTCAAAGGTTCTGAAAAATAGGGTTAGAGGAGTTGTATCTATCTATCTCTATATCTCCCTCTCTCCCTCTCACTTTTGTTTAGTGCTTGTTCTTGCTCTAAAGTGTAGTATTGTCTTACTATTGTACACAAACACACACTAGAACACCATCCTTGGTTGCTGAGGCACTAGGAGGTTGATTTCAGAGTTCTTGAAGTGGTTTTGATCAGAGAAATGTGCTGGAGCCTTGTTCTTGAAGGTGTTCTTCAAGGGTGAGCATTCTTGCTTTAGTTACCCCATTCTTGCTTAGGCTTTTAGCCCTTCTTTCTTATTGTTTTAAGGTTAGCTATAAACTGATAAAAGTTCTGATTTTTTATCCTTAAGATCTTTGTTTAAGGTCACTTTGGTGTTTGGGGTTGTTTACCCCCTCCAAGGCCTTGTTAGGCCTTGTTTTAGGCCATCCCTTTTGGCCCTTGTTCTTAGCTTTGCATGACCTTTCTACCACTGAAATCCAGAGGATTTTCAGTGGTGGAAAGGTAGTTTTGGAGTCCTAAATAGGAGAGGGTCATCCCCTCTCCTTGTTGTCTTGTTTGCTAGTATAAATGGCTTATATTGGTAGCATGTTTGCTTAGCTTGTTTTAGCTCCATTTCAGCAAGTATTTGGTGTTATTTTGCCATGATATACCTCTGTTTCAAGTTGGTTTAATGGCCTCTTACATGCTCCATATACTTGTGTTGTAATCCCCTCATTTGCCTTAACATGCATTATGTTATAACATGTCATTCTAGCATGATTTTGGCTCAACTCCATGAAGCTTTTGTCCATGTTGTAACATGCTTGAACTCTAATTTGAGTTGTTTTAATCATATATGCCATGCTTTGTATAGCTACCATGCTGTTAGCTTTGAGTGTCCAAGTCATTAGCATGCTTTACTTGGGTCATTTCAGTGATTTGGCATCAGTTGTAATGTTATTTCAGTCCATATAGTAAGCTCATATGCTTGCAATTATCACTCCTTTAATGCTTTAAAGAGTTGATGTTTTGTACTTCATGATTGGGTCATTGTGTATGCCATCATGTTTAGGTCTTTGGGATGCTATCTAAGTGGGGTTTTGGGCTTACTTTGACATGCCATAACTCTGATTTTGTTGGTTTACGTCATGCCATGTTTGGTTTTGATAGGTGTAGTGTAACACCCCTTTTGTAGCTTTGCGTGCCTCATGTTTTGGGCATTGTGTTCTAGCTTATGTTGGCTAGGTTTGGGCTTGCTTTTGGTCTTGTTTGGACCTGCCTTGGGACTATTTTAGGTCCTCTTGGCCCTATGGGGCTTGCCTTGCATGGCCATGGTTTGAGTCCCTTGGCTAGCCTCAAGTTTTGGGCTTTCTTGCATGCCATCCTTGCATTGTTTGGTTGATTTGGCATCATCCCTAACATCATTTCAGAGCTTGTAGTATTGTCATACTTGCATGCTTTGTCCCCTTTTGAGTGTTCTTGAAAGTTGCTCTCCTATGCTTAGGTGATAGGCCAATTGGCATGCATGTTTGTATGTACTTTTGCCTTCATTTTCATCGCATTTTGGCCACTGATTTTGGCATGGCTGAGGTCTACCCATGTTAGTTTAAGTCCATCTTGGCATGTTGTTGCATGCTTGTCTTGCATGTTGTTGCATGCTTGCTTCATTTTGCATGCTGTTGCATGCCATGTGTGTTCATATGTGTAGGTTGTATGCTTATTGCATTCTAGTTACATTGCATGATATTGTTGCATGTTGTTGCATCTAGTTCATTTGCATTGCATGCTTGCATGCTTTAGGTTGCATTACATTGCGTGTGCATTCCCTTGCCTCTTGATCAAGCATGATAGAGGTTGGGGCCCCTTATGTGTTTTGTGCATTTCATTAGATATTGAATTGCACACTTGGCTCCTTTGGCCATCATGCATTAGAATGCGTGATTGGTGGCCCGAGGGTCAAGGACTATACTCCTTTGAGTCTCAAACATGATAAGGAGTGTGGTTGTGCAAACATTGTCTTGTAAATGTATTGCCATGCTCTGTTTGTCCTCTGCTGCAGCAAAAAAGTATTCTGCAGGAAAAGATGGCCGATCGGCCATCTGCAGTGCCGGTCAGCTACAAACATTTGGCTAAGAGCCTCATTTTTGGTTGATTACCAGTTCCCCTTGGCCGATGGCCCTATCTTTTGGCCGATGGCCTCTCAGCGTGCTCAGGGAGTGGTTCAGAAGCATCCTTAAGACTTGTGCAGTTTTCAAAGGTGCAGAGCAGTGCAAACAGAGGCAACATGACGCATGGCGAAGGATTTCCGAGCAAAGCCGACCGAACACGCATGCATCCCTCGTCTCAATGCCATTTCAGTGTTTTAATAACTTAGAATAGTTATTTATTTAGATTTGGTTTTGTAATAATTAATTATCTTCTTAGTTAGTTAATTAGGTGATTTGTATTATTCTTTCAGACCCTCCGTCGAGAGGGCCAATTTTGTAATAAGCGTGCGTGTGTGTGATGCATGTCTTCCAACACCCATTTCTTTCTCCCTTTTACTTAACCGCTTATGATGGTTAGTCTTAGGGCATATTTCATTTAGCATCCTTATGCTATGCATGTTTGCATCATTCATTCGTATTGCATGCACCGGGCTCAGCGCATCATACTAACTGCATTGTATTTCAATTCCAACTTGAATACATGTATCGAAATGTTGCATCCCATATGCCATCTTAGATTAGCCGAGCCTATTCTGACCGCATTTTGCATGCGTTGCATTAGCCATCCTAACATGAGCTAGGATCATGCATTGATTACTAACTAGCTATTGTTTTGGCTCGGAGTACACTGTGAGTGTTTACGCTTTAGCATATTGCATGTATGTAAGTGTTAACATGACAGCATGCTTGCCATGAGGCTAATCGCTTATGTGATATAACTACCTGAATGCCTGTGGGTGAAGGTTGGATTGCTTGAATTGGAACAATTTGTCGAAATCCATGATTTAGCCTACTTGCGAGTAGCAAACTTCAAACTATTTTCCAAACAAACGGATACGCAATGCTTTGTTCCAAATTAGGCGATCTAGTCTATACTTGTGTGTTGTGCGCATCACATACTAATTCTAGCTAATTAACTGGAATAAGAACATATGTGTTTTCAAAAACAAGATATCATGCTTAGTACAGGCCGATCTTTGATCGGGCAAGCAGGGGTGCTCATTGCATGACCTTCCCCAATCGTACCCAAGTTCCCGAGCCAAGGCAACTTTGGTGATGACGGACACGTGGCCTTAGGCAACGAGTCAGGGTTTCCTAAATTCCCCCAAAATAAATATTTAGGTGGCGACTCTGTATCTGGCAAAGCAGTCCATGTTTGGCACTTCTTTCTTAAAAATCAGTTTTCCAAAACGATTTGCCGGATTTGGACTCTTTGCTGATTTATCGGTCTCGCATTGCACCTTGCGGGATTAGATTCAGAACCATGACATTGAGTCCGAACTGTAGAAGCAAAAGCCCATCGGGCGCGTGTACAGTTTCTGGCGACTCCGTTGGGGATTTAGAGAGCTTGACTCGAACTCATGATATCTTGTTTTGACTACACTTATGTGTCTCTTTGCATTGCATTTGCATTGGTGCGCCTAGGACACCGTGTTTGCCGTATGCTATTCCTGAACGGTTTGCCGAAGGCTCGCTTTGAGAAGCATGCCATAAGGCTGACCGGTTGCGGGCTCTGCCACGACGGGAACACAAACTCCGATTTTTACCGGGGCACCCTTTTTGACCATTCGACCTAGTGCATATCATAATCCATAGTGACTATTCCAAACTAGGATAGGTTGCTTACCCGATTATAGGTTGTTTGGAACCGCTATGTGCGTAGTGAAACCCTAGCTCCTGACAAAATAAGACAGGGAAACCCTACCCCAACATAGGGGTGTTTTGGCTCTCATTTGCTTGCTATGTGCTTTTAGGGTGTGCCTCTACAGGGTTGCATGTATCAATTTGCAAGTCTGGGTATCAGGCCTACGGGCATTAGCATTTTGAGAATCAATTATATCTGCGGGTATCAGATTCAGATTTGGGGCAATGATTCAGGAACAGTGATCAGTGGTTGAGAACGGTTCATTCAGCTTGTATTTGCCAACTGTGTATTGTCTTTATTTAAGCTGTTATGCTGTCCATTTTTTTTGGTCATTTTATTTCCTTATTATACTTTATTTATCTTTTTGCAAGGTAGTTTAGCACCATTGCATCCGACCAGGTAGATATTCCCCGAGCACTCCGGGTTAGAGGTCGTAGACTTAATCGATCCGAGGATCTGATAGACGGACAAGCAGTGTTCCTTTCTTTACCCCCGTTTACTAGACGGAGGTCAAGAGGACGCGATGTATCAAGATCAATGGTTGCCGATCGATGGTTTACCTCCCGATGAATAGTCGGTGAGGTCTCGGTTTCTCAGAGGGACAGATATACCGGTTATTCAGATAGATCAGTACAATATGGCAGGCTTAGAGGAGATGACGCGTCAGCTCCAGAAGAGTATGAAAACCATGCAGCAGGACGCTTCCCGTCAAACAGAATTTGCCAAACAACAGGCCGCGGTCATGACCCAACAGGCAGAGTTAATCACTAGGCTACAGCAGCAAACTAGAGTATCTGCTTCACACCAGGCTCTTCCCCCACCAGGAGTTCCAATACTCGGGGAGACAGCTAATGTCCAGGATAATACGGACGTTCCAATAGAGCCAGCTCCACCCCCGGTTCTACCCCAGCTATCCAAGACACCTACCAACCTACCAGATTCTCCCTTTGAGTTCGAGGTGGACCCCATAGCGTTAAAAGTGAGCAAGCTTGAAAAGCTATTCAAAAAGTCTCAGGGCGTGAAGTCCATTCCGGATATTGAGGATGGGTATACCGACTCGGCCGTGACTCTGCCTGGCCGGTTTAAAATGCCGCGCATAGATCGTTTCGATGGGTCTGGGGATCCTATGGTGCATTTGCAGTTGTTTTCAGACATACTACGACTGATGGACCTCTCCAGGTTGCAGAAGCTTTCTTTGTTTGGCCAGACCCTGTCGGGTGTAGCGGCTATTTGGTATGCAAAATTGGAAGATTCCATTAAGAGGAGTTGGGAGGAGATGGCTGAGGCCTTCATAGCTCAATACTCCTACAATACACAGATCGAGATCACAACTCGTGATCTTGAGACAACCAGGCAGGAGCCAAAGGAGAGTTTCTCCAATTTTGTGACTCGTTGGAGGGCCAAGGTCTCGATGATGACCATCAGGCCCATTGACAAAGATCATATTCGGATGGTTGTGCGCAACCTCCAGCCCAAGCTCATGCAGAAGATGATTGTTCTCCCCTCCCGACCTTTGCAAACCTACACGAGATTGGGGTGCAAATCAAGGATACTATGAAATAGGGTCTGATTGACCAGGATAGAGAGCAACCTAAAAGGGCATTCAACCGTAGTACAAATGCAGGCACAAACAGTGCTGCAGCTGGCAGATCGTCAGATGTGGGAATGGTTACCACCCCCACCCCAAGAACCCTTGTAGCTACCCCATTCACCAGTGCGTCCAAAAGTAGCTCACAAACAACCAAGTATTCACCTCGAGGCCAACGAACCTTCACTCCACTATACATGCCCCTGTCCAAAGCTTTGGGGGTTTTGATTAGGAAAGGGCACCTGAAGCCCCTAGAGCCGCAGCCACTACCAGACAAACTCCCTGCTTCCCATAACCCGGCCAAGTATTGCGCCTTTCACCAACAGCATGGTCATGACACCGACCAGTGCTTTCGATTGCGTCATGAGATTCAGGATCTCATTGACAATAGGGTGATCGTGCCTCCGGAGAAACCGAATGTCACAACCAACCCTCTTTCACCACACAACCAAGCTCCACCTCCCAAATGTATCAATCTAATCCAAACTGGAGTTGTGTCATACGACCCTAGCATATATATCACCCCTTCTCTATATATCACCCCTTCTCACCTACCCAAGCCTGAGGTGTTCATTCCCGACAACACTGACTTGTGCATGTTAGACATCTCCCAAACCCAACTTGAGATGGTGGTGGTGACTATCGAAGATGGAATTGGGTCAACTGTGGGAACAGACGAGGATGATCAGTCAGAACCTGAGGGGTCTGCATGCTTTATGTACAACCCGAGCAGTTAGATTGCATCAGCAGGCCAAGCTAGGCCGAATGTGGAATTGCCAGTGGAGGCAAAGATTTGTGTAGTACGGGAGGATGGACCTAATCAGGGGCTAGATGACCTAGCGGATCTGGAGAAAGACATTGTAAATCTGCAGTTCTTCGAAGAGCAGGATTCAGGGGACGTGGCAGTCAATTGGTTTGATAAGTCAGCAGAGTCTACTGGGTGGCTTGACGACTAGCCGGATGTCGTTGAACAACCTCAGTCAGAACAGGGTCCGTTAGGGACGGGGACATCAGTTGTGGCTGGAAAGGCCGAAGAGTAGAGTACACTACCGGAGAGCACCGGTGTTAAGAATTTTGCTCAGAATATGGGCAGTTTGGGAACAGAAGATTCTGAACAGCGGGCTGTACTGAAACAGTTTGAGCGGGAAATGATCGAGGATTCTGAGAGAGTCAGGAAAGCCAAAGCCCCCGAGCGGACCAAACGTGTTGTGTACACAGGAACAGAAGGTGCTGTGGGTACAGAAATAGTTGTGACGGAGCCAGACAGATGTCTGTTGGCTGCCGATGGCATGTGGTGGGAAGATGATGATCTATGTCTTGCCCACACAGATGAAGATTGGGGGAATAACCAGCCGGACGATACCTGGTACATTGGTGAAGTTGACTACATGACTAGGAGCGGGCGGTATTTCAAACCCCCGCCTTAGATCAACCAGAAGCGTCCGGGAAGGACAAGGAGGCGGAAAGGCAAAAAGATAAACTACTCGAAGAGGAGGCTGTGCTGAAACAGTTGAAGAAGATACAGGCAGACATCTCCATCTGGGGACTGCTTATGGCTTCAAGAGTACATAGACAAGCTGTCCTTTCTGCAATGGACAAAGCCAAACTCTCAATAGACACTACACCTGAGCAGCTGGTAGGATTGGTCTTTCCGGGAGGAACTTCCCCGACGTTAACCTTTTCTGACAAGGAGCTACCGCCTGAGGGCTTGGATCACAACAAACCACTCTACATCTCTGTTAAGTGTAGAGACAAATGGATACTGGTAGTTCTTGTTGACACAGGATCCGCCATTAACGTGTGCCCGTCAAGGACAGCATATGCAATTGGGTTGAAGCCCGCGGACTTTGTGCCAACTGCCCAGGTGATAAGGGCCTATGACAATACAAGCAGAGAGGTGAAGGGGACTATGCAGATTCAGACGCAGGTCGGTCCAGGACAACACGATGTTGACTTCCATGTCTTGGACGTTCCCGTGACCTTTAATCTACTCCTAGGGCGGCCATGGTTGCACCAGGTGAAGGCGGTCTCTTCCACCCTGCATCAGATGTTGAAATACCCTCACGGGAAGGGGGTGGCTATTTTTTTTTGGAAATTCATCAATCCATCCACCGCCAGAGGTGTCCACACCGGTTTTGGAAATCGAGCATGGCACGGATGATGTGTTCCTATCAGGATTCACCCTAGTCGAGGCCCGGGTCGTTCAGAACAGCTTGGCTGTTGATGAGGGATTATATGTCAGCGCACAGTCAGTGTACCTCATGAACAAGCTCCAGCACATTCCTGGGATGGGGCTAGGAAAAAGTGGCCAGAAAGGCATTGCAGTATCGGCCGAAGTGCCGCACAACCCGCAATCCTCTGGCTTAGGTTATTTGCCTACCAAAGAGGACTGGGTAAGGAAAGGCAAAGAAATGGCTGGGAGAGCCAGAGCCAAGCAAACCGGAAGGGATTTTGATTTGATGCATCGGGCTATCAAGGGCACCCTGAACGGACGCTTCGTCCGGGAGAGGGAAGACTTTCCATTATGCGGCTTCCTAGAGCCATGGTTCAACACAGAGAAGAAGCGCTTGCCGGGATTTGAGATCTTCTTCGACTTGCAGTTATCCGAGGATGATGTCGCCGAGGAGCAGACACGTCCATCAGCTGAGATTGAGCAGTGTAAGGAAGTGGATTCCAAGAGCACCAAGATTGAAATAGGGGTCGCACTGGTTTGTCTACTATCAGATCCTCCGATCATACATGAGTGCTTGGGGGATGATCTCTCAGTGTCTATGATTGGGAATGAAATGGCTGCTAGCCCACCTTCAAAGATTTTGGATGCATCCATTGCACCCTCTCTCGTCTGGCAATACGATGAGGGATTCTTATCGAGCAGCACTGGGTCAGGTAGTGAGCTGAAATCTGATTCCACCGAGTCTGTAGAGTCGGAATCAGGTTCCAGCTCATCTGAGTCCAGTATTCCTGGGGGTGATAACCCGGATGCCACAGTCCTATCCAGGTCGTCTTTTTCTTTCTCTTTTGAGTCTGTTGTAACAGAAGAATCAAATCGACTGGATGAAGTGATTAATGAGAATGACGTGGCTGTGGCCTTCGAATACTTTTATGTGCCTTTGATTTATTGTATTAATCAGGACTTTCAAAATTTCGATGAAAATGATGAGGAAGAAATTCCTCCGGTTTTAAAATATTTGCTAGAACAAGAGCAGGAGAGGTTTGTAAAACCCTTGGTTGATAAAATCACCCAAATTAATATTGGTACTGAGAAGAACCCGCGGCTGGTCCAGATCAGGTCCACGTTGTCTTCGGAAGAGCGCGAGCGTTTAGTCGCTTTATTAAAAGATTTCAAAGATGTTTTCACGTGGTCCTACAAAGACATGCCTGGAATCGATCCTAAGATTGTACAGCACCGGATCCCTCTTGACCCAGAGGCCCGACCTCTTAAGAAGAAGCTCAGAAGGATCCGCCCTAATTGGGCTATCAAGATCAAAGAAGAGGTCACCAAGCAAATTAATGCAGGGTTCCTACTGGTATCTGAATACCCAACTTGGTTGGTCAACATTGTTCCAGTGCCGAAGAAGGATGGCAAGATTTGGGTATGTGTGGATTTCAGAGATTTGAATAAAGCCAGTCCGAAGGACGACTTTCCTCTGCCGCATATCGATGAGTTAGTGGATTTTACTGCTGGGCATGCGTTGCTCTCCTTCATGGATGGTTTTTCAGGATACAACCAGATTGTAATGGCACCCGAAGACTGGGAGAATACTGCTTTTACCACCCCGTGGGGGACCTATTACTATAGGGTGATGCCATTTGGGCTAAAGAATGCTGGAGCTACATATCAACGGGCTGCGACCACAATATTGCACGACATGATCCACAAAGCGGTTGAGGTGTATGTGAACGACATGATTGTCAAGTCCAAGGAAAGAGAGGGCCACTACACCACCTTGCAAAAGTTCTTTCAAAGGATCAGAGAATTTCGGTTGCGGCTGAATCCTTAGAAATGTACGTTTGGTGTTACAGCAGGGAAAATGTTAGGGTTCTTGATTACACAGAGAGGTATCGAAGTCGACCCTTCTAAAATCAAGGCCATCTTAGAAATGCCACCACCGATGACTGAAAAGGAGGTGCGAGGCTTTCTGGGTAAAGTGCAATTCATAAGACGGTTTATTTCTAAATTAACCCTTATTTGTGAACCACTCTTTGGTCTCCTGAAGAAAGGAACGAAGTTCCAATGGGACGGCTGATGCCAAGCTACTTTTGAATAGATTAAGAAATACTTACAAAACCCACCCGTGTTGTCACCGCCTGAGCCAGGAAACCGTTGATCTTGTATCTTTTAGTGACTGAAACTACAATGGGCTGCATGCTTGCACAGGAGTCCGAGGACAAAGTGGAAAGAGCTATCTACTACCTGAGCAAGAAGATGTTGGAGTATGAAACCCGCTACACTCTGCTAGAGAAGGCTTGTTTGGCCTTAGTATGGGCTACTAGGAAGCTGCGGCACTACCTGTTAGCTCACTCTGTAATGTTGGTTTCAAGATTAGATCCCATCAAATATCTCTTTGAGAAACTGGCACTTACGGGTAGACTAGCCCATTGGTTGCTTCTGTTTTCCGAATTCGATCTGAAATATGTGACGCGCAAGTCTGTAAAGGGGAGAGCGGTAGTAGAGTTCCTAGCCGATCACCTAGTTGACAGGGATGAAGCAGTTGAGTACCTATTCCCAGACAAGGCCATTCTGTATGTCAAGGAAGAGTTTTGGATGATGTACTTTGACGGAGCATCAAACCAGTATGGATATGGGATAGGGGTGTTGTTGATAGCGCCCGACAATTCCCTCATACCTTTAGCATTCAAACTCTGTTTCAAAGTCTCGAACAATGAAGCAGAATATGAGGCATGTAATGCCGGTTTAGAGGCCACCCTAGAACTAGGGGCAAAACGGTTGGATGTCCTCGAGGACTCGAACCTTGTTGTATCTCAAGCTAAAGGAGATTGGAGAGTCAAAGAAGAAAAGATGATAATCTATCACCAGACCTTGGACGTGCTGATTCCTCGATTTGAGAAGTTAAACTTTGCTCATCTGTTAAGAGAGAACAACAGGTTCGCAAATTCATTAGCAACTCTATCTTCTATGATAGACATCCCTTTTGGAGTCCGGATGCGTTCGATCATTATCAAACAGAAATTTGTGCCGGCCTACGAGCTGATCGCCGCCATAGATGAAGTACAAGATGAGAATCCCTGGTATTATGATGTCTGGAACTTCTTGGAAAAAGAGGCGTATCCACCAGGGGCAAATGCCAAAGATAAGAGGGCAATCAGAAGAATAGCTGCTCAGTTCATCGTCTGCGGGGGTAAACTATATAAAAGAGGTCATCTCGGAATGCATAAGCTGTGTGTTGATGCTGAAGAATCGAAGCGCCTGATGGAGGCCATCCATGGAGGAGAGTGCGAAGCGCACATAAACGGGGTAATGCTAGCTCGGAAGATCTTAGATAGGGTTACTATTGGTCCACCATGGAGGAGGATTGTATTGGCTTTGTCCGGCGATGCCACAAATGTCAAATCCATGCAAATCACATGAAAATTCCGCCGTCGAAGCTATACAACATGACTTCACCGTGGCCATTTTCAGTTTGGGGGATTGATGTGATCGGGGCTGTCACTCCGAAGGGGTCCAATTGGCATAAGTTCATTCTGATCGCGATAGACTATTTTACAAAGTGGGTTGAAGCCCAATCTTATGCGGTGTTGAAGGCTTCGCATGTTGCAAAGTTCATCAGGAACAACATCATCTGTCGCTACGGGATCCCGAACGAGATCATTTCAGATAATGGTTCCCACTTCAAGAAAGAAGTGATCGACTTGTTGGAGAAATACAACGTGGCTTTTCACAAGTCATCTACATATCGGCCGCAGACGAACGGAGCAGTTGAGGCCGCCAACAAGAACATCAAACACATTTTGTAGAAGATGGTGGAAACCTACCGGGATTGGCTAGATAAGTTGTCGTTTGCTCTGTGGGGCTACCAGACTTCAATTAGAACTTCTACTGGAGCACCTCTGTATTCATTGGTCTATGGGATGGAGGTTGTTTTGCCTATCGAAATTGAGGTTCCGTCATTGCGAGTACTGGCTGAGTGTCAGATAGTTGAGGCAGATTGGCAGTAGAGCAGATTCGAAGAACTCATGCTCTTTGACGAGAGAAGGCTGAAAGCACTATACCATGTTCAGGGTTACCAACGCAGAATTGCCAGGGCTTTCAATAAGAAGGTTAAGTCCAGGTATTTGGAAGAAGGAGATTTGGTGCTCAAAGACAACCGAGCTCCCATCCACGACCCTAGGGGCAAGTTCAAACCTAATTGGACTGGTCCTTACATCATCAAGTCTATTTGGTCAGGTGGAGCTGTCGTTCTAATGGACCTAGATGGCCTAGAGTTCTCACAGCCGATCAACATGGACAAGTTGAAGAAATATTTCCCCTGAGTGGCTCGCTAGGCCGAAAACCCGAAAGGGCGACCTAGGCAAAAATTAGAGCATAGAAAATTTGAAATTATAAAAACTGAGCTCGCAAGGTTGAAAACTCGCAAAGGGCGGCCTTGGTAAAAGTTAGAGCATAAAAGGAGAGAGTCAATACTCGAGTGAACCCAAGCTGAACTACGTAAGGCTTGATTCCCATTTTTGGGATACGTAGGCAACTTCATCCTGAAGTCCAGCCATAAACACTTCCCCGATCAACTTTGTCCATGTGATCATGTTTGGTCATTTTTGTCTATTCAGCATTCAAAAGCTTGGTTGTGATCTCCGGTGCAGTGCTATTCAGACTAGGAGCAACTTTCCAGTTGATGGGATCCGGGGTTGTGCATCTCAGTGACAGATCTCAGGCGTTTCCAGTTCTGATCCATATCGAAAATGGTTTTGACAAGTTTTAATAAAAGTTAATTTTGCTCAAATTAATCTTTTTACAACTTAGACCATTTTTGGACCAAACGGAAAATTTTCAGTACGACAACCTTCAATTTCATTGATTTCAACACAGAGTTCTCCTACTCTTGAATACAAATTGAAGTTGCTTTTCATTACATTCATAAACAAAACTTGAAAGTTCTAATTAAAGCAAATAAATCGGGGGCATAATCTGGTGTTCCTGCGTCCCCTCCCAGAGCTAGTGAAAGCCTCTGATGCCAAAGTGGGCCCTACCTGCGCCTCTTCATTAAGCCAATCTATGCACTCATCAGAGAGGGTGCAACTGAAAATAGGAGCAGGGGCTAGAAGCTCTCTCGTCTTCCATGCTGTGGCATACCGAGCAAGTTGTGCACCTCGAACCGGAAATATAGCAGGCTACTCAATCCCCTCTTATGGGCAAATCTGATCATGTCTGAACTGGCGTCAGAACCGGAACGGGAAATAGAACACGCAGTGTGTCAAGCCTACCAACTAAATCCCGGGCTGGCAGGTCATGCTATAACTCATTGCCGGTAGATTGAGCCAAGGGCAGCGCTAAGCAATGCGGTCTGCGGACAAACTACACATCCAGTCAAACCACTATCCCTCATCCGGAGCATCGACCAAGCGTCGTCAGAAGAAATAGCTGCGAGCTGAATATGCCTGGCATGAGTCCACCACTCTCAATTTGTCCATCAACCATACTTGGGGAGGGATGAAAAATGAGAGATTAAAGAATAGATAGGTGTACGTTGAGAGAAAAAGTGAGAAAAGGGTTTTGAGAGAAAAACCGAGCCTGAGGGCCGAGTGATGTGAGAAACATATGTGAGATGGGGTGGGAAACATTACCTGTAGTAGTAGTGGACTCCCCGCCAAGCTAGCCGTCTCCCGGCGGTGAAAAGCATCCAAGCCTATCAATGTCTCGGCTAAGGTCATGGCAATGCAGCTTTTGCCCTCTTTCAAGCCCTCCACAACCTCAATCAAATGAGTGCTAAACCCACCAGAGCCTGGGGCAAGCAAGAAATAGGACAACATGCACAGGCAAAGCGCATGTCGCCGATAACCCTACCAATCATGATTGTCGCGGTCACCAGCATCAGAAAACCGACAAACCAAACTAGGAATGTCCAGCTCTCTGTCGTGAATTAATGACCGAGCGTTGTGCAAAGGAAGGCGACACATCCATCCTAGGGCTTGGACGTGGCCGAACCGGAGTTGAGGTAATATTTCTTCATCGCGCTCGGATTCCATTAAAGCTTGGAAATCCTCGAAAGTAGGACACATCTCCTGCCCGCAAAAGCTAAAGACGTGTGTTACCAGATTCCAAAACCTTGCCGCGGCATGGAGAAACAGAGAGCGCAGCGGACTGCGACTCAACGTGAACAGTGCATTTATACCGAAGCCCCGAAAATTAAGCTTTTCCGAGCCATCTAAGTTGGCAATCCAATTTGTGAGATTTTGGACAAGAAACTCTTCCATTTGGTGCAAATCAGTATACAAATGAGGAAAACTACGAGGCTGTGGCTTTTGTAGAAGATAAGATGTGAGTGGAAGACAGGTGTCAACTTTCTGGTGGTTCTTGCCATTTCTGGCCGATCGGCCAAAAATAATGCCGACCGACCATCTCTTTTGGCCGATCGGCTAGAAATGTTGGCCGATGGCCATTTCTTGTGGCCGATGGCCTCTCCTCTTGGCTGATGGCCTTCCCTTTTATCCTCTGAGCTGTCTATTTGCTGGATATGTTAAGAATTTGTGTTTGGTGCCACTTCCAATGCCTTCCGGTGATGATTTTGCGAAGTCTCGCCCGTGTTACTTCGATTTGCTTATCGAGTTGTTGTTGTATCTCGTGTTCTTGAGTCTTTGTTTTGCTTATCGAGTTTTTTTTACATTTGGTTAGCTTGCCAAGTTCTTTGTTTTTCTTTTCGAGTTGTTTTGTCGTTAGTCGGTTCACTACCTGATTAATGCGATTCGAGTGTTTAGTTTTCAAAGCAAAGTTCAATCTCATTTACATTGTTATGTAATGCGATGCGATGCATAGAATGTACAAATGTAGCACTTTTTGGACAAAACAGCTATTTCATTTCATTCATGTTTTTCTTTTGCAAAAAGGTACATAGTTTTGAAGAAAATAAAACCCTGCCTGAGGCAGTATAATGTGCTCAAACTACCAGTAAAAAGGAAAATAAAACAAAAAAGGAGAAAAGCAACAAAGTGTCTGAACAAGGCAAAAAGAAGAAAAGCAGCAAATGTCTGGATCAATATCAGTCATCTCGCGTGCGGGAATCCGTCCTGGTCCTCTTCCTGGACGAGGGTCCAGGATCACCACCACCAGCTCCATAGTCAGAGTCTAAGCTGTCTCCAACCTCACCCTAGGACGACACCACCTCCTCATCAGAATCATCTGGAGTGGACTCTCGCGAACTACTCTCGATTTGTGCGCTGTTCCGCCTTGTGTATAGTCATCCAGCGCTGGCTCCTACTTTGCCTTGGGAGGCACGATGGTCCAAATTGAGCACCCCGCGCCAGAACTGAATGGGGCCTGAAAAGAACAAATGGCAAATGTATCAGTTATGCTATGCAAAATAGGGTATGAATACCAAACGCAATATATGAGTACAGTGTTTGAATGTTGTGAGCAATAAGTGAGTACAGTGTATGAATGCTGTGAACAATATGTGAGTACAGTGTATGAATGCTGTGAGCAATATATCAGTTACAGTGTATCAGTGCCGTGAGTACCGTGTACCAAGTGCCATGTTGACGATGTGGTATATCAGATCAGTATGGAACAGATTATGCAAAGCTTTGGGACCAAGGTCGAAGGAACTTATTGGGATGCTGTAAATGGTCAGTAGGTCCAGGCTTCGCTGCAGCATCCCCATCATCGAGGCAGTCAGCTTTAGGGACTGTCTAGTATACTCGACGGAAGCTTGCGAAAGTGTTGAAATCATTAGTATTCTACGGGATATCAAATGAATTGAAATAACTGTACATAATGCAAAGTATAGCAGTACATACCGGGGCTGAACCGTAAACTCCGATAAGCTCATGATCAGCCGGAGGAGGAGCAATGGGTATTTGGTAGGTCTCTCCACCCTGTTCTTGGCATGTCATCATGGTGGGCAATGCTAGCCACTCAGTTCCCCATCTCCTCCGGGATCCACTCCTACCGCGGGCCTGAGCTATCCTCGATGCTCCTGTTCCCGCCGCTGGCGCTACAGGTCTCTCCCTCTCAGCTCGGCGAGCACCAGTCAAAGGCGGCATCAGATATATTTGAATGAACTCGGTGTAGTCGCCCTTATATCTAAAATGGTCAGAGTCCCAGCCGATCATGTAGTCGATCATTTCCTTTAGAGAGTATCTCTCAGTAGCCCTCGTGTGGGTAGGAGGTAGATGCGGAACTGGCTGCTCCGGTAAGCCTAGGGTTTGACGCTAGAAACGCTCCCCAAAATACCATGCCCGGCAGACTTGGCCCTCCAACAGAATCCTAAAACGGGCAGTCTCCTGAGCACCCTCGTACCCATCTCTCACTCTGTCTGGCATCACTGCCCAGGGCTACCTGGTGATCTACAAATGACAGGATATACAGTTGGTAATCTGTTATTGAATGTACAATGTAAAGCGAAGCTTAAATGAACTGAAATGTTTGAAATACTTCTGCGGCAGTGATGGTATCGAAGTATCAGCAAAAGAACAAGAAAGACTCCCTAGGCTGCTGCTCACACCTCACATCGTAGCAATGAGAGTATGGAACCATCGGGGGTGTCTCCACGTCTGGCACTAGGGCCAGCCTTGGAAAGTAGCCGTAGACCCACAACTACAGGATGTAACAGGGCAAGAATGAGTATTCTTATTAGATAAAGCAATATGCAGATAAAGCAGAAATCACAGAATAGTGTGCAGTGTATTGTGCAGAGTGTGCAGTGTACAGTCAGTGTGAAACACATTGCATGTGTGCGATATGTGTGGTGTACAGATAATGTAAAGCAAAAATTGAAAAGACAGAGAAGGGAAGGTGTACCTCCCAGGCCCACCAGTAGCCTCCAAGCAACTGTCCGCTGCGTTGAGACGATGAGCTCATATATCTATTCAGTGTGGCCAAGCCTGCGCCACCCCAGTCATAGTGACGGATCCGTGTCACGTCCACTAGTGCACTCAGCAAATAAAGGGCAACAGTGTTCACCTGGTCAGCGAAGAGGGTTTTCCCAAGCAAAAACATGATGAAGCCGCAAGCATACTGCTCCACCTCCTCGCGAGTCATGGGCGCCTGAATCCTGAAGTGCTCCTCAAACCAAGAGTACCTCACAAACCCTGGCCGGAAGAGAGGTGGGCGATCACCAAGCGAGTAGATCTGGGCAGCGTCCCACTCGCCCATGTCAGTATCAAATGGAATCGGATCACCTCCTACCCCGATGCCGGTGAGCATCGAGAAGTCAAAGGGAGTCATCGTCATCTCCCCTGTAGCAGAAAGGTGGAAGGAATCGGTGGTATCCCACCACCTCTCCACCAGTGCGCCCAAAAGAGGCTTGCTCGCAGTGATGCGCGAGTCCTCTGCAGAAAACACCAAAGCCGGCACGATCAACGATGTGGCAGACCGCATCGGGCAGCTCCATGTACCAACCTCGGGCAACGGTATTCCCACACCCCCGGAAGGCATGGGAATCTCCCTGTGGTCAAAACAAACAGTTGCACAGCAATGTTAAAAATACAGTTTTGAATGCGTTCAGTTGAAAATGCAGTGTGTGTGCATATATTGGGTCATTCAGTTGAAAATGCAACGTGTGTGCATGTGTTCAAGTCTACACAGATATCGGGTGTGGGTGTGCTCACGATGAACTACAGAATATTGATGTATCAGTGTGTTTGGGTTATTCAGAATTGATGAATACGCAGTGTGTGTGCATATGTTCAAGTTTAAACAGATATCGGGTATGGGTGTGCTCGCGGTGAACTACAGCATATGATATATCAGTGTATCTGGGTTAAGCAGTTAAAGAGCAATGTCAACTATTGCAGTTATATGTTCTACATTGTAAAAAATGAAAGAGGGGAAGAATATACCTCAGCAATGCCTTATGATAGGTGTGACTCTGGCTCGCGTAGCAAGAGCTCCAGTGACGCACCTCGCTCGTGGCTCCTGAACTGGCGAATGCAGTCGGGAGGCAAGACATGTATCGCCGGCCTGTAGGTCACCGAATCGAACGGTCGAACGCTCAGAGGTAGGAGCTTGACCTCGGGGTCCACATCCATCTATGGGGGACTCCCACCACATGGAATGTCATCCACCATCTCGAGAAAGGTGCAAAAACGGTGAAAAGTGTGAAAAATGGGCGAGAATACGAAAAGTCAACTTAAAAGTCAACCCCGAGAGGTGAAAAATGGGAGAAAAGGTCAGAGTATGGAAAAGGCATGAAGATCGAGGTATACCTCGGGGGAAACAAACCCCAAGTGGTGGAAACCAAGATAGGGACACCGAAAACAAATTTCGATCGGTTCAAAGTGTGCAAAACAGGAAGGGTTTCACGAATCGAACGATGGAAAAGGGTCAAAAACAAGAGAAAAGCTCGGATCTAAGGTTGGGAAATCACCTAGAGAGAGAGGAGTGATTTTCAAGCTTGGAGAAGTGAGGATATGGGGTTTGGAACCCCATATTTAAAGACCCGTGGCAAAAGGACAAAACTACCCTGAAACTGCCATTTTTGGCCGATCGGCCAAATTGTTAGCCAATCGGCTAAATATTTGGCTGATGAGCTCATTTTGTGGCCGATGGATGGCCGATGGACTCCCCTTGTGGTCGATGCACCTTCAATGCCCTTGGTTGGGTCAGTTATGTGGTTTGGGACCTTCATTCCTCAAGAAAATGCAAGAAAGTGCACTTTTGAAGCTTAACCAATCTTCGTGTTGACCTCGAACCGTGTCTTCCGTGTGCGATGCTCGGTACGCGCAATGTGTATCCTTTTTCGTATCCTTTTGTATCTTGCGAGATGTGAAAATTGCTTTAAATACATTGCATTTTAAAGTATTGTCATAATAAGCGCGCATTAGTTATACGTCGTGTCGTTCTTGCATTTAACACACCTTGTCTTGTTTTAAAATTGCATCTCAACATCACGAATAGCATTTCATTACATATTTGCATTGTCATGCATTTCATTATATATTTGCATTGTCATGCATTCCATCTCGCATTGTCATGCATGCTTCATTTGCATTCTCATGCATTTTCACTACATGCATTGCCATGCATGTTTCATTTGCATTGTCATGCCTTTTCCTTACATAGCGTCATCTCGCATGTTTCATTTGCATTGTCATGCATTTCGCTTCTGCATTGTCATGCACGTCATTTGCATTGTCATGCATTTTATCTACCTTACGTTATCTTGCATATTCCTCTTTTGCATTGTCATGCACGTCTCATTTGCATTGTCATGCATTTCCTTACATTGCATTGTCATGCATGTCCCATTTGCATTGTCATGCATTTCCTTCCCTTACATTGTCATGCACATCCCATTTGCATTGTCATGCATTTCCTTACCTTGCATTGTGTAGACGCCCCCGCGAACGCGTCCCGGGAGGATGCCTCCCGTTCCGGTTCGATGTTGGGTCTACTACAGTTCGCAGGACTCGATTTTTGTCGCGGTTCTAAATCTGAACCAAAGAGTCCACCTCTGGCAAATCGTTTGAAGGAAAACAGATTTTTCGAAAAGTAGTGCCAAACATGGACTGCTTTGCCAGATTACAGAGTCGCCACCTAAATATTTTATTTTTGGGGAATTTAGGAAACCCTGACTCGGTGCCGAAGGCCACATGTCCGTCATCACCAAAGTTACTCGGCTCGGGAGCTTGGGTACGATCGGGGAAGGTCAGCTATGAGCACCCCCTTTCGCCCGGTCTGAAGACCGGCCTCTACTAACCGTGATACCCGTTTTTGAAAACATCATGTGTTCTTATTCCAATTATTAACCTAGAATTACTATGTTATGCGCACAGCAAACAAGTATAGACTAGATTGCCTAATTTGGAAATAAACATTGCATATCCGTTTTGTCTTGGAAAACGTGTTTGGAATTGCTACTCGCTAGTAGGCTAAAATGCGATTTCAATGAGTACACCCAACTCAAACAATCCAACCTCCACCCACAGCATTCATACAATTATACCACATAAGCACTTAGCCGATGTTAATCCTCATCATGGCAACACTCACACGCATGCGATATGCTAAAGCATAAAAGCTCACCTAGTACTCAAGCCAAAACAAGCTTATTAGAAATCCATGCATGGACCTAGGCATCTTGAATCGCCTAATGCAACACATGCAAAGATGTAATCTAGGCAGTTCGCTATCCTAAACATGGCATATGAAATGCTATCACATAGCACGTATTCAATTTTGGAATTTGAAAATTGCAATGCGGTTTGTATGATGTACCGAGTCAGGTGCATGTAAACCAATGCATGGATGCATGCATTGCATAAGGTATGCTAATTTAAAATACCCTAATCTACCATGGCGAAAGGTAAATAAAAGGGTTAGAAAGAAGCGGGGTTGGAAGACATGCATCACACTCACCCACACTTATTACATTTTGCCCTCACTCGGAGGGACCGAATAAATAAATATCTGAATCAAGAATAAATGAATGAATAAATTATTACAAATTTCTAAGTCAAAATTAAATTAAGCAGATAAAATAAATGGAGCCTCACCGCCTCGGAATGCGTGAATGATGCATGCTCGTCGCGACTACCGAAAACCTATGCCATGGCATTGCGACCATTTTTCTTGTCTCGCCTCTCAAAAATTCCAAAATGCAGGATACCTCCCAAGTGGTCTCAAATGCCTCACCGGCTAAGCGGTGTAGTCATCATCGGCTCCTTCCAAAGGGCCATCGGTGAACTTGGTGATTATCGGCACAAAAGTAGTGCGGTCGGCACCATTTTATGCGGTCGGCGAGAAAATCCTGCAGACATGAGAGACGTGATGTGAATGCAACAATGCATAGGCATGGTTTTTGGGCAAATGTGAGCATGTCCAACACCTCCTATCATGTTTAGGGACTAAAAGGGGTGTGGCTCTTGGTTCTAGGGCTATCAATTGTGCATTTGATGCATGATAGCCTAAGGAACCAAGATTGCTCATTTTAATGTAAATATGCATGCAACACAACAAATGAAGGCTAAGTCCCTATCATATGGAGATCAAGGGCCTTAGTGACCAAGGATTGAGGTGAGTTACACCACTTGAAACGTGAACTCCCCTCAATCCTAGGCTTGGCTTGACAACCCCAAACCAAGCTATGAGATGCAAGTATGCAAGCAAGGCTCAAATGCAATGCAACCTATCATATTAAGCATGCAAAGAGCTAAAGTATGTAGGATACCAATGGCATGCAAGATGGGCCAATTAAACATGGAACTAACAAGCATACATTCAAGGCTACATTGACCAAGCAAGCAACAATCATGAAGTAAGCATGCAACAATGGACTTAAGCCATAAAGGACAGCCCTCAAACTCCCAAAAACAGTGGCAAAACAAGCCTCTCAACATGATCAAAATGCCTCACAAGCATGCTATTCAATGGGCCCAAGTCTAGGACACCAAAGAGAGTAATTTGACATCATTCATACAACCACTCATGGCATGCATTCAACAAACAAAAACAGATTTTGAGCATGTGGAATGACACCCAAATCCCCTCATGGCACCCCCAAAAATACACTAATCATGGAAGCATGCACAATGCTCTTTTTAAGGCATAAAAGACCCACATTCTAAGACATGAAGGAGATGATAAATGGAGGTGTTTGAACATGAAATGGGGACTGAAATACCACCTATAATGATGCCAAATCATTAGATCAAAACAAGATAAGCATGCTAGGACTTCATACAAACAAGGCCTACAAGCCAATATGCAAGACAACCACCTCAAGCACACCAAACATGGCAAAAACAGTGGCTCACAGCCCTCTAACATGGCAAAACAATGCTAGTATCTTCATGAAACTAAACCTAAACATGCAAAAATCATGGCCTCAAAACATGACATTCTTTTAGGCACAAGAGAGCATTTCAAAGGAAGTATGAGAAGCATGTTAGAGACTATAATTCCAACTAAAAACAGAGGTCAAACATGACCTAAAAGCAGTCCCAAAAGCCTTGAAATGAAGCCAAATGCAAACATGCACACATGCTATGCTATGAGCCAAAACAAAGGCCAACCAAAGGACCAAAGGGAGAGGGGTGTCTCTCCCTTAGATGAGGCTCGAAAATATCATCCTCACCACTGAAAACCCACTGGTTTTCAGTGGTGAGAAGATCCAAGAACACCAAAACAAGAAGGCCTAAGAAAAAGGCACCAAATAGGGCCAAACAAGGCTTAAAGTGATGAGGCTTAACTCAAACCAAAAAATGACCTTAATGAAGGTTCAAGAACAAGTAAAAACAAGACTTTTTTATCTTAAACACAAACTCAAAATCACAAAGTAAAGAGGGTAGAAATAGATTGCAAGAATGGGGAATCTAAAGCAACAAGCTTACCCTTGAAGAACCAATGAAGAACAGGTGGTCCAGCCCTCTCCAAGTGATCAAAACCAGTCCAAAGTCACTCAAAACAAACCTCCAAGTCTTCCAATCTCGGAGCTAGGTGTAATAGTGTGTGTAATGGTGCAAAAGTGAGGTAAAACACACTATTTGGGGCTTAAAACACACACACAAGAGGAGAGGAGGGGAGATATAGATATATATGGATATATATCAGAGAATGTATGTATATTCTCTGGTTCTTGACCTAAAATCTCTAACCCTTGAGCAATGGAGATGAATGGTCCTTATATAGGCAACCAAAGGCTCTAAACTTAATGGCTAAGCAAGACCAAAAGGGTTCAAAGGGTGCAAAGGGTTTCTAGGTTCCAAGGGAAGCCAAGACAACCAAAGCTTCCAAGAAGCTTGGCCAAGGGTTCAAGCTTCTAGAAGGTTCAAGGGGTTCAAAGGGCAAAGGGTGCAATGTTATGCACGGGAGGGTGATGGTGTAATCCACCGCACGGTGGCATGCACCATCGTGGGGTTCAGAAGGGTCACCGGCCGGCCAAAACAGTCACCGGCACAAAATTGTGCCGACCGGCATCATAAAGTGCCGATCGGCCAAGGATCAAGGTAAAAAAGTGCCGATGGCCACTATGGATAGCCGGTGGAGGTGTGGGGCAGCCGGTGGGTTCTAGGGATGGCTAACAAGCCTTCCCCTACCCTCAAATGCAAACAGACACAAGTCTTGGTAGAAAACCAAGCACAAAACAAACCGGTTAAGAGATCCTGAGGCACGGCGCGCAGTCGGGACCTCCGGGAACTCAAAACGAACACAAACATGGATAATCACCGGGTGTTCAAGCGGTGATGTCCAAGTCTTGAGGACGGTCAAAAATGGGGTGTCTACACATTGTCATGCATGTCCCATTTGCATTGTCATGCATTTCCTTATCTTGCATTGTCATGCACGTTTAATTTGCATTGTCATGCATTTTCACTTGTGCATTGTCTTGCACTCCTACTAACTTGTGCATTGTCTTGCACTCCTACTAGCTTGTGCATTGTCTTGCACCCCTACTAACTTGTACATTGTTTTGCACCCCTTATAACTTGCATTGTCTTGCTCGTTATGTGGATTGTCTTGCACCCCCTTTAACTTGCATTGTCTTGCTCGTTATGTGCATTGTCTTGCACCCCCTTTAACTTGCATTGTCTTGCTCGTTATGTACATTGTCTTGCACCCCCTATAACTTGCATTGTTTTGCAACTTATATTACATGCGTTGTTTCGCACATATCTGTAACTTGCATTGTTTTGTAACTTATCTCTAACGTGTGTTGTTTCGCACACACACTTACCTGCGCTGTCACGCACTTTACTTGCATTGTTATGCACACTTACCTGCGTTGTCACGCGCGTTCTACTCGCATTGTTATGCACACTTACCTGCGTTGTCACGCACTTTACTCGCATTGTTATACACACTTCACTCGCGTTGTCGCGCACTTTTCAATTGCATTGTTATGCATGTTTCTAACGATATTGTACTTGTTAAGTTTCTTTCTTTTACAGGCACGATATTGTATGTACGGTTCATTTGAAGCTGGCGCGACCAGACGAACCGAACGGTATTGTATTCTCTGCGTGAGATGTAGTGAGAATTCTATAATTCTTACATCCTTTTTGCATGTAATGTAGTTGGATTTGTATTTTCTTACTTCAAACTGTTGCATGCTATGCTTCGTTACAGCTTTATCTGCATAATCATAAGTTATGTTAGGCATCGTGCATGTCATTTGCATCTCACCCCTGCCTGCGGGCACATATCTTTGTTGACTCATATGCTTGTCTAAGTCTTCAGCCTCGTCAAAAATGGGTCATCTCTGGGCTTTGACATTCACTGCCATCATTTTTATGACTTTCGAGTTCTGTCAAAGAGGGGCAACTGTAGACACCCCATTTTTGATCGTCCTCAAGACTTGGACGTCATCGTTTGAACACTCGATGATCATCCATGCTCGTGTTCGTTTTGAGTTCTCGGAAGTCTCAGCCGCACGCCTCACCTCAAGATCTCTCAACTTGACTGTTTTGTGCTTGGTTGTGGACCAAACACTTGTGTTTTTACTTTTGAGGGAAGAGGGTGGCTTGTTGGCCATTTCCTCAGCCCATCGGCCAAGGCTTGAAGCCATCGGCCCTTTTTCTTGCCATCGGCCAAGAGTGTTGGCCGATCGGCACTGTTTTTGGTCGGCCGGCCTCTTTGTTGGTCGATCGGCCATATTTTGTGGCCAAACCCTGATCATCTGCTTTATGCAAATATTTTGTGCCAGCTGGCTTACCTGGCATGCACAATTCACACCCTCCATACACGTGTATGGAGGGATTTGCCCCTTGCTTTGCTTCTCCAAGAAGCTTTGCAAATTGGATTTCTATAAGAAGGGAGCTCCTCCTCTCTTCTCAGAGGTTCTGAAAAATAGGGTTAGAGGAGTTGTATCTATCTATCTCTATATCTCCCTCTCTCTCTCTCTCTTGTTTAGTGCTTGTTCTTGCTCTAAAGTGTAGTATTGTCTTACTATTGTACACAAACACACACTAGAACACCATCCTCAGTTGATGAGGCACTAGGAGGTTGATTTCAGAGTTCTTGAGGTGGTTTTGATCAGAGAAAGGTGCTGGAGCCTTGTTCTTGAAGGTGTTCTTCAAGGGTGAGCATTCTTGCTTTAGTTACCCCATTCTTGCTTAGGGTTTTAGCCCTTCTTTCTTATTGTTTTAAGCTTAGCTATAAACTGATAAAAGTTCTAATTTTTTATCCTTAAGATCGTTTTTTAACGTCACTTTGGTGTTTGGGGTTGTTTACCCCCTCCAAGGCCTTGTTAGGCCTTGTTTTAAGCCATCCCTTTTGGACCTTGTTCTTAGCTTTGCATGACCTTTCTACCACTGAAATCCAGAGGATTTTTAGTGGTGGGAAGGTAGTTTTGGAGTCCTAAATAGGAGAGGGTCATCCCCTCTCCTTGTTGTCTTGTTTGCTAGTATAAATGGCTTATATTGGTAGCATGTTTGCTTAGCTTGTTTTAGCTCCATTTCAGCAAGTATTTGGTGTTATTTTGCCATGATATACCTCTGTTTCAAGTTGGTTTAATGGCCTCTTACATGCTCCATATACTTGTCTTGTAATCCCCTCATTTGCCTTAACATGCATCATGTTGTAACATGTCATTCTAGCATGATTTTGGCTCAACTCCATGAAGCTTTTGTCCTTGTTGTAACATGCTTGAACTCTGATTTGAGTTGTTTTAATCATATATGCCATGCTTTGTATAGCAACCATGCATTCTAGCTTGTTAGCTTTGAGTGTCCAAGTCATTATCATGCTTTACTTGGGTCATTTCAGTGATTTGGCATCACTTGTAATGTTATTTCAGTCCATATAGTATGCTCATGTGCTTGCAATTATCACTCCTTTAATGCTTTAAAGAGTTGATGTTTTGTACTTCATGATTGGGTCATTGTGTATGCCATCATGTTTAGGTCTTTGGGATGCCATCTAAGTGGGTTTTTGGGCTTACTTTGACATGCCATAACTCTGATTTTGTAGGTTTAAGTCATGCCATGTTTGGTTTTGATAGGTGTAGTGTAACACCCCTTTTGTAGCTTTGTGTGCCTCATGTTTTGGGCATTGTGTTCTAGCTTGTGTTGGCTAGGTTTGGGCTTGCTTTTGGTCTTGTTTGGACCTGCCTTGGGACTGTTTTAGGTCCTCTTGGCCCTATGGGGCTTGCCTTGCATGGCCAAGGTTTGAGTCCCTTGGCTAGCCTTAAGTTTTGGGCTTTCTTGCATGCCATCCTTGCATTGTTTGGTTGATTTGGCATCATCCCAAACATCATTTCAGAGCTTGTAGTATTATCATACTTGCATGCTTTGTCCCCTTTTGAGTGTTCTTGAAAGTTGCTCTCCTATGCTTAGGTGATAGGCCAATTGGCATGCATGTTTGTATGTACTTTTGCCTTCATTTTCATCGCATTTTGGCCACTGATTTTGGCATGGCTGAGGTCTACCCATGTTAGTTTAAGTCCATCTTGGCATGTTGTTGCATGCTTGTCTTGCATGTTGTTGCATGCTTGCTTCATTTTGCATGTTGTTGCATGCCATGTGTGTTTATATGTTTAGGTTGTATGCTTATTGCATTCTAGTTACATTGCATGATATTGTTGCATGTTGTTGCATGCTAGTTCATTTGCATTACATGATCGCATGCTTTAGGTTGCATTGCATTGTGCATTCCCTTGCCTCTTGATCAAGCATGATAGAGGTTGGGGCCCCTTATGTGTTTTGTGCATTTCGTTTGATATTGAATTGCACACTTGGCTCCTTTGGCCATCATGCATTGGAATGCTTGATTGGTGGCCCGAGGGTCGAGGACTATACTCCTTTGAGTCTCAAACATGATAAGGAGTGTGGTTGTGCAAACATTGTCTTGTAAATGTATTGCCATGCTCTGTTTGTCCTCTGCTGCAGCAAAAAAGTATTCTGCAGGAAAAGATGGCCGATCGTCCATCTACAGTGCCGGTCGGCTACAAACATTTGGCCGAGAGCCTCATTTTTGGTCGATTACCAGTTCCCCTTGGCCGATGGCCCTATCATTTGGCCGATGGCCTCTCAGCATTGTAGACGTCCCCGAACGCCCCGGGAGGATGACTCCCGTTCTGTTCGCTTTGTGGGTCTACTACAGTTCGGACTCAAATTGCCACAGTTCTTAATCTGAACCAAAGAGTCCAAATCCGGCAAATCATTTTGAGAAAACAGATTTTTAGAAAAGAAGTGTCAAACATGAACTGCTTTGCCAGATACAGAGTCGCCACCTAAATATTTTTTATGGGGGAGTTTAGGAAACCCTGACTCGGTGCCAAAGGCCACGTGTCTATCATCACCAAAATTGCCTCGGCTCGGGAGCTTGGGTACGATTGGGGAAGGTCAGCTATGAGCACCCCCTCTCGCCCGATCCGAAGATCGGCCTCTACTAACCATGATATCCGTTTTTGAAAATGTTATGTTTTCTTATTCCAGTTAATTAGCTAGAATTACTAAGTGATGCGCATAACACAAAAGTATAGACTAAATCGCCTAATTTGGAAACAAGCATTGCATATCCGTTTGTTTGGAAAACGCTTTAGAAAATGCTACTCGCAAGTAGGCTAAAACACGGATTTCAATGAGTTGTTCCAACTCAAACAATTCAGCCTTCACCCACAGGCATTCAGGCAGTTTGTAACACATAAGCATCTAGCCACATGGTAAGCATGCTGCCATGTTAACATTCACACTCATGTGAGATGCTAAAGCATAAAATACTTACAACGTACTCCGCGCCAAAACAAGGATATATTAGAAATCAATGTATGATCCAAGTCCATCTTAAGTGCCTAATGCATCACATACAAAATGTCACTAGAATAGGCTCGGCTAGTCTAGGGATGGCGTATGAAATGCACAAGTAGCATGTATTCAAGTTTGTTTTGAAATACAATGCAATTAGCATGATGCGCCGAGCCAGGTGCATGCAATACTGATGAATGATGCACACATGCATAGCATAAGGTATGCTAAAGTAAACATGTCCTAATACTAACCATCAAAGCAGGTAAGTAAAAGGGAGAAAGAAATGGGGGTTGGAAGACATGCACGCACTCACCCACACTTATTACAAATATGCCCTCGCTCGGAGAGACCGAAAGAATAATACAATTTAACTAACCGATAAGCTAATTGAATATTACAGACAATTAAATTAATTAAGCAAATTAATTAATCTAAGAAATCAATAAACAGCAGCCTCGGGAAGAGGGCTCAATGTATGCGCGCTCGGTTCTGCCCGGAAATCCACTGCCATGCTCAAGATGCCTCTGTTTTCCCTGCCCTGCTCCTCTGATGACTACCAAAGTCTCAGGGTTTACTCTCTGGATGCTAGGGAACACCACCGGCTGAAGGAGAACACCACCAGCCATATAGAATGGTCACCGGCCACAAATTTGATCCATCGGCCAACAATGGTGGCCGGTCGGCACTGGGGATGGCCGGTCGGACAAAAGTTCCTGCAAAATCTGGTTTGACAGCAGCAGAGGGCAACACTTGGCATGGCAATGCATTTCAAGCAATGTATGCACCAATCACATCCCTTATCATGTTTATGACTCAAAGGGACATGAACCTTGGTTCTCGGACCACCAATCGCGCATTTCAATGCATGATGGCCCAAAGAATCAAGCATGCAACTTCAATTTCAAATGAATGCAAACCAAATAAACACACAAAGAGGCCCAACCTCTATCATACTCACTTCAAGAGGTCTAGCATGCATGCTTATGCAATGCAATCCTAAGCATGTTGGCTAGTATGCAACATGGAAATGCAAAGACTCATACAAGACATGCAAGGCATGAGACAATGCAACCAACAAGTATGCAAGGCATAATGTGGGTATTCAAGCATGCAAGCAAGCATGTGACTTCATTCAATCATGCAATTTCAATCATGCAACAACTCACCCATATGCTACAACATACAAGGAGTACATGCAACAAACAGAGAGATGGACTTAAACATGATTTAGGCAGCCCTAACTAGGCCCAAAACAGTGGCCAAAGTGCCCAAAAATGAAGGAGTAATGGACACACAAACATGCATGCAAATGATGTCCAATACTTCAAACATTAAAGAACAATTCTCAAGCACACTCAAGAGGATGCAAACATGGACAAATGGCATGCATTAAGCTCTGAAATCATGCAAGAACATGGTGCCAAACCAAGCAAACAAGATAGGCTAAACATGCAACAATGGTCCAAAACTTAAGGCTAGCAAGCTAAAAATGCAAAGGAGCTATGCAATGCAAGCCTTGGTCGACCAAAACAGCCAAGGACAGACCTTAAGCATGACAAAATAAACATGAAAGCTTCACAAAGCTAGGCCTAAAACATGCTTGAATAAGGACTCAAAGCATAAGACATGTTAAGGCTAAAATAAGGCATTACAAGGCATGTATGCTAAGCAAGCATGGTGTACCAAAACCAACTCAATACAATGCTATATTATGACATAATAAGCATGAAAAACAGCTAAGGCATGGTCAACATACTCTTAAACATGGTGCTCCTTCAAGAGGCAAAAATGGTCCTTTTCAAGAACAATAAGGAGAGGGGGTGGCCCTCTCCTTTCTAGGACCTCAAGGCACCATCCTCACCTCTAAAATCCCTCAAGATTTCAGTGGTGAGGAGACCCAAACACAAAGGTCTCAGAGCTCACTCAAAATGGCACAAAATGGAGCCTAACAAGGCTTAAGAGGGATCAAGCAACCCCAAAGCTTAAAACACCCTTGACAAACTATTTAGAGGGCTCAAAAACAGAACTTTTATATGTTATACACAAAGCTCAAAAACAGTTGCAAGGTAGGTAAAAAGAGTGTGTAAAAATGGGGAATAAAGGGACAAGCTTCTTACCTTTGAAGACCCTCTTCACCAATGGAGCTCCAGCAGCTTCTTTAGGTTGAAATCAGTCTAAAACCTCCAAAAATAACCCTCAAGGGCCTCAGCTCCAAGGGATGGTGCGATAGTGGGTGTTTGTGAGCAAAAATGAGACAAAACACACACAAGAGAGAGATATAGAGATAGGATATGAACAAACCCTAACCCTAGAACTCAAACCCTAAAAAAAGTTATCTAAAATGTCTAACCTCTAAACAAGGGAGAGGAGAGCTCCTCTTATAGACAATTCCATCTTGTAAAGCTTCCAAAGGAAGCTAAATAGAAGGAGATCCCTCCATACACATGTGCAAAGATGCAATTGACCAAAAAAAGATAGCCGGCCAGCCATCTATAGTGCCGGCAGGCCAAACATTTGGCCGGTGGCCACAAAACACAGCCGGTGGCCTCAAGCCATGGCCGGTGATGGGTGGGAATGGTCCACAAGCCCTACCCTGCCTCTCAAAGGCAAAACACAAGTGTTTGGTGCCAAACCAACCACAAAACGGTCGAGTCGAGAGGTCTTGAGACGAGGCGCGCTGCCAAGGCTTTCGGGAACTCAAAACGAATACAAACAAGGGTGATCACTGAGTGTTCAATCAGTGACGTCCAAGTCTTGAGGACGGTCAAAAATGGGGTGTCTACAGTTGCCCCTCTTTGACAGAACTCGAAAGTCATAACAATGACGGGAGTGAATGTCAAAGCCCAGAGACGACCCATTTTTGACAAGGCCGAAGACTTAGACAGACATGCAAGACAAACAAGATATGCGCCTGAAGGCAGGGGCAAAATGCAAGACAATGCACAGAGCCGGGCATAACTTATGATCATGCAAAGAAAGCTGTAACGAAGCATAACATGCAACAGTTTTAAGCTAGCATACACCAAACTACACTACCATGCAGAAAGGATGTAAGAGAATTATGCAATTCTCGATACGTCTCACGCGGATGATACAATACCTGTCCGGTTCGTCTGGTTCCACCAGCTGCAAATGAACCGTACATACAATATCGTGCCTGCAAAGAAAGCAACTTAACAGGTACGATATTATTAGCAACATGCATGATAATGCAAAATGATATGCAATATATACAAAACTATGTATAAACAAATGCAAATGAAAATGCAATGCAATTGAAACAATGCAAACTATATGTAAAGTAATTGGATCATGACCCAATCATGAGCGGTTCAAAACCACACATATGTCAAATAGGTTGATGGAGGTAACAAGTCCTTCTACCATAGAACGGTCTACAGAACTATGAGTAATGTAGACAGACACAAGAACGAGTATTGGGGGGGATGACATAAGTGGGGAAACAACCCGCTGGGGAAAGGACAATCATCCTAATGCTGGATGCAAAAATTAGACTACAATGTAATATATACAATGAATATGCTGGGGAGAATGGCAATGGATAAGGCACGCGGGCCAAACCAAATCTTGCCTAGGAAAGGCATGTACACATACAAGCCGCGTCTAACATAGAGCGGTCTACTGAACTATGTTTTGATACGAAAAGTATGGGCACATACCAGACCAAGCTCAACAAGGAAAGGCGCAAGCCATAGATGGAAGGTGATGCAATGAATGCATGCAAACTACAATGCAATATATACAAATATGCAATGGAATGGAAATGGATGCAATGGATATGGCACGCGGGCCAAACCAAACCTTGCCTAGGAAAGGCATGTACACATACAAGCCGTGTCTAACATAGAACGGTCTACTGAACTATGCTTTGACGTGAAAAGTATGGGCACATACCAAACCAAGCTCAACATGGAAAGGCGCAAGCCATAGATGGAAGGTGATGCAATGAATGCATGCAAACTACAATGCAATATCTACAAATATGCAATGGAATTTATATGCAATATTTACAGTGGAAATGCATGACAAATGCACTATTTTCTACGATGCATGACAATGCAATATGCACTATGTATGCATGACAATGCACTATTTACAATGAATGCATTACATATGCATGTTTTTTTTATTTTTTTTTTGAAAATGCAAATGATGCATGATTTTGCTTTTGTTATTATTTTTTTTGAAATGCATGAAATGCATGTTGCGTGGAATGCACGACAACACAGGTTGCTTTGAAATGCAAGACAATGCATGGATTTTCTAATGTGCGGCAACGCGCAGCCTAAGATGCATGAAAATGCATGAACTGTGCACAACAAGGTACCGAAGGTCTCGCACCTTCCAAGGATTTAAGGTCTCCTAGACCGTTTTGTTCGGGAAATGCATAACAATGCAAGTGAACTTAAAATGCGCAACAACGTGCGGCTTAAGATGCATAAAAATGCATGAACTGTGTTCACAACAATGCAGGTTGTACGCATTACGACGCGTGTATGCATACATAACGATTCAAGGGATGATGAGTGCTACAACATATGCAGACATGCAAGCACCAAAGGTTTTGCACCTTCCGAGGATTTAGGGTCTCCTAGACCGGGGTGCACAAGACAATGCGAGTGAGGTGCGCAAAATAGCGCGAATGATGCGACACACAAAACAGCGTGATGCGCTAGACAACGCGAGTGCGCAAGACAGTGCGATAGAGGTGGAATGCACAAGACAGTGCGATGCGCTAAATAACACAATTGAATTGAAATGCACATGGGGCAACTTTTAAATCTTGTAGAGGATACGGAAAGGATACACCTTGCACGAATTTGAGTGCCACGCACAGAAGACATGGTCCGAGGTCAAAACGGAGGCCGGTTGAGCTTCGAAAATGCCTTTTCTTGTACTATCTTGATCAATAAAGGTGCCAAACCACAAATCGGACCCAAACAAGGTTGTAGGAGGCTCATCGGCCGGAAGGGGAATCCACCGGCCATCCACCGGCCACCAAAAAACATCACCGGCCAAACATTTGGCCGGCCGGCCAAAAATGAAGCCGACCGGCAAAAAGTGCCTGATTCGGGGCAGTTTTGACTTTTCGCCTTGGGTTTCAAACCCTATTTTCTTCATTCTCCTTAGCCGAAATTAGATCCCCTCTCTCTCTAGAGCATTTTTCTCTTCTCCTTTCTCTGTTTTCTCGCGTTTTACGTCCGTTCCATCGTTTGATTCGTGAAGTTTATCACGTTTCGAACATCTTCGTCCGATCGAAACTTCATTTCGACGCTTCATTTTCGATTTCCACTTCTTGGGGTTTGTTTCCCCCAAGTTTCTCTTGATTTCCCCACATTTTCCACCTCCCGGCTTTTCCGGCCGTTTTTCGCCCTCTCGGGGGTTGACTTTTTGTTGACTTTTCATATTTTCACCCGGTTTTCCCTCTTCCGGCTATTTTCTCATCACTCTCGACATGGCCGACGATATTCCACAGGGCGGGACTCCCCCGGATCACGAGATGGATCCCGGGGTCGAGCTTCTCCCCCTGAGTGTCCGTCCATTCGACCCGGCGACCTATCGGCCGGCGATTCATGTGCTACCTCCCGATGGTCTTCGTCAATTTCAGAGTTTTAACAGGGCGATGCCTCCAGAGCTTTTCCTGCGTGAGCCTACATCTCATCTGTCCTTCGGCACTTCCGAGGTAACATTCCTTCCTCTGTTTTACTTTCCGCAATGTACAATACAAAACTGCCATAGTTGATTCTGTTCTTTAACTGCTTAGCTCAGATACACTGGTACACACTGTATGCTATAGTTGATCGCAAATGCACTTGCAACTGATATTTGTTTGAGACTGACACGTGCGCACACACTGCACTAGCCCTGAACCACTCAAACACACTGCACACACCGTACTTCACTGCAAACACACCGGCACCCGATATCTGTTTGAAACTGAAAATATGCACACATGTTGTATTTGTACTGAACCACACAAACACCCCGACACATCGCATGTTGTAGTTCACTGTAAGCACACTGGCATCCGGTATCTATTTGAATCTGAAAACATGCACACATGCTGTATTTGTACTGAACCACTCAGACACGCTGACACATCGCATGTTGTAGTTCACTGTAAGCACACCGGCATCCGGTATCTATTTGAATCTGAAAACACGCACACATGCTATATTTGTCTCAATTCTGCATGCCTTTACAAAACCGGTATATTCAGCATTGCTTCGCAATTGTGTGTTTAAAAACAGGGAGATTCCCATACCATCCGTGGGTATGGGAACATTGCCGCTCAAGACTGGTATGCAGAGCTACACGATGCGGTTCACCATATCGTAGATCAGGCCGGTTTTGGCGCATTCTGCAGAGGATTGTCCAGACTCACCACGAGCAGGCCTCTCCTCGCTGCCGTGGCAGAGAGGTGGTGGGACACCACCGACTCGTTCCACCTATCTGCGACGGGAGACATGACAATGACTCCCTATGATTTCTCGATGCTCACAGGCATCGGGGTAGGGGGTGATCCGATCCCCTTTGATACCGATATGGACGAGTGGACTGCTGCTCAGATTCATCTTCTTGGCGAGGTGCCGTCTCTTGCCCGTCCAGGCTTCGTTTGCTATTCCTGGTTCGAGGTGCAGTTCAGGGTTCAGCCAGCCCTTGTGGAGGAGGCTCCGATGACTCAGGAGACTGTGGAGCGATATGCACGTGGCTTTCTGATGTTCCTGTTGGGGACGACTATCTTCGCCGATTAGGCGAACACCGTGCCCCTCTGCTTGCTCAGCGCTCTTGTAGACGTCACCCGGATCCTGGACTATGACTGGGGTGGCGCCGCTCTGGCCACACTCTATGGGTACATGAGCTCAGCTTCTCGTGGCAGCGGACAGTTGCTCGGGGGCTACTGGCGTGCTTGGGAGGTACATTTCCTTTTCTTCTTTTCATTTCTGCTCTACATTTTCTGTACTCTATACTGTACTTTGTACATTGCATACACTGTGGTCTACTTTACACCGGGTATAATATCATTGTACACGACACACATACTCGCTTTTACACGACTATACACCGCTAATCGCATACACTTTACACAATACACGGCTTTGTTATTTCTGCTTTATTCTGCATTCCGCTTTATCTGATAAGCATGCTGGTATTTGCTCTACAGTTGTGGGTGTACGCCTACTTTCCCAGGCTTGCACCTGTGCCAGATGCAGAGACTCCTCTCGTTGTCCTATTCTCGTGCCGTTTCGATGGGAGGTGCGTACGGAGGCCTCAAGAGACGTTTAGCTTCTTCCGCCGCTACTTTGACACCATCACTCCTGCAGAGGTATGTTTTACTTGCAGTTTATTTAAGCTTCTCTTTACACTATACTTTCAACAATAGTAGATAACAATCTGTATTTCACTTTCAGATCACCTGGCAGCCTTGGGCTCCGTTGCCAGCGACGATCCGGGACCGATTTGCTGGTGCTGAGGAGACCTTGCATTTCTGGATTTTGCTAGAGGGCCCGGTCTGTCGGGCTTGGTACCTGGGAGAGCATTTCCTACGCCAGACCCTAGGTTTACCTGAGCAGATAGTCCCGGTTCACCCTCCGCAGCACATGAGGGATACCGAGAGATTCACCGCCGAGCAGATGGCCGAGTATATGATTGGTTGGGACGCGATCCACTTCAGAGGCATAGGCGACTACAGAGAGTACGTGGAGACATACATCATGCGGCCTCTGAGCGGTGGTCGTCGGGTTGAGGGAGCGAGGCCCGTGGCGCCAGCGGCTAGGGCAAGAGCGGGGGCTGGAGCAGAAGCATCGAGGAGAGCTCGGGTCCGCGGCAGGGGTGGAGTTCAAAGAGAATGGGAGGTTAGCTAGCCAGCACTGCCCACCTCACTGACATACAGAGGGCAGGGTGGGGCGACCTACCAGATCCCTTTTGCTTCTCCTCCGGCTGATCACGAGTTGGTTGGTTTCCATGACTTGCCTCCGGTATGTACTACTGCATTTTTACATCTTGCATTGTCATTTCATTTCAGTTTATTTGGTATTCCGCAGAATACTGATGCATCTGATACTTTTGCAGGCTTCCTCCGAGTACACCCGGCAGTCGCTGGAGCTGAATGCCTCCATGATAGGGATGTTGCAGCGGACTTTCGACCTCCTGGCCCTCTACAGTATTCCGGTATTTTCTTCTGACCACAGTCTCAAACCATACACAAACTGCTTCACATGATCTGATGCACTACACGACACCTGATAAACTGCTCACGGATACACTGTACTCATACATTGCATTCTACACTGATAAACTGCTCAC
This sequence comes from Camellia lanceoleosa, assembly GCA_025200525.1. Lineage (NCBI taxonomy): Eukaryota > Viridiplantae > Streptophyta > Magnoliopsida > Ericales > Theaceae > Camellia > Camellia lanceoleosa. The sequence goes on along the minus strand of CM045769.1, from coordinate 17,035,577 downwards.
AACATTCATACACTGTACTTATACATTGCATTCTACACTGATAAACTACTCACGGCATTCATATCAGACTATACTCATCGTGATTCTCGTGACCGATAAACCGCCGCCAGTATTCATATCAGACTCATACATTGCATTCTGCGCTGATAAACTGCTCACCGTATACTGATGCATTTGCCTCTTATGTACTTTTCAGCCTCCCTTCCAGATTCCCACTGTAGGAGGTGCTCCAGCTGGACCTTCCGTTCCTGTCCGAGGGAGAGATGAGGAGGGCAGAGTATTCCCCCGCACAAAGGCGAGGCGCACTCACGTCGGGAATAGCTCACAGGCTCCAGTTCCAGATGATGACGATGATGAGTCAGGGGCAGAGGTAGAGGCGGGGTCGTCGGAGGAGGAGACCGGAGACGGCTCGGACTCAGGCTCAAATAGGGGTGCTCCTGATGATGCTCCTGGACCTTCGTCCAGGAAGAGGACTAGGACGGACTCCCAGGCCTGAGATCTCTTGATATTGATACAGACTTTTGCTGTTTTTCTTCTTTTTTGTACTTTTTCTTTTTTGTTGGTAGTCAGAGTACCTTGTACTGCCGTAGGCAGATTTTGTTTCCAAAGCTATGTACTTGAAAAAGATGATGAAATGAAACAAACTTTTCATATGCAAAAAGTGTTACATTTGTATATCTCATGCATTGCATCGCATTACATCATCTTACATCTCAATGTAAATGAAATTGATCTGTTGTCTGAAAATTGCGCACTTGTACTGTAATAATCAGATAACTAACCAGCCAATCGCAAAGCAAACCAAGCAACCCACTGCTCTATCCTGAACACACAAATTTATACTCTCATCGAGGATTAGTCAGATACACCCGTAATACAAAGACTTTCGGTTCATTCTGCACACGGCAAACCCTGAACAAATAGCCCAATCTGACAAGCCTGACTACAAAGCTTGAAGCCAGTTGAAGTTGGAGCGTACTCAGATGCCCCAAATTTTCCCTTTTCTTCTTTTGCTTCACATAAATATAGAGAATGACACAGCACTCTGAGCATAAACGATTTTAACTTCTAAAAAAGGGTTTTGCAACCGGGGTATCGAGCCTAGAACTGAGCACAGCGGGAAAGACTCAAACAAAAGGGTACACGACCTACACACAACGAGACACGCTCGGAAAGGACAAAAGTTGAGGTAAACACGACGAAAGAAAGGGCACGACACACGGACGTGTTTTACAAACAAAAGACCATAGATCTCGAGGAGCCAGTTCCTCCGAGTATTATTCCTACCCTTTCTGATTTGTGATTCTCACATCACTCGGCCCTCAAGCTCGTTTTTTCACAAGACCGTTTTCCTCACTTTTCTCTCGACTTACACCTCTCTATTCTTTATTCTCTCATTTTTCATCCCTCCCCGGGACGATTGGTAGATGAATAAAAAGTCGTGGGTTCACGCCCAACACTATTAGCTCGCGACTGTTCCTTCCAGCGACGTCCGGTCGAGGTTCTGGATAAGGAAAGTTTCTTCCGGTAAATAGGGTGCCTTTCTGGCAAGTATGTTGACGGCGGGGGAAAGACAGAACACCCAACTCAACTGTGCCCCTAGTTCATCACTTTGACCATTTTTTGTTTTCTTCCTAAAATAGTTTTGACCAAAATGAGAGTCGGATTAACATACTTGTTCAATTTTTGATTTGAAAATCATGCAAGTCAGGCCGTGAGCACTAAAAATTTTCCTTTTGGGGTCCAAGAAAATGGTCCGGTTTTGGAAAATGAAATAGTTTTCGAGAAAATAGTCAACCTCAGTAAAAATTTTCAAAAACTATTTTTGCAAACGGCCAATGCTAAACTAGCACGGAACCTACCCTCGAGATGCGCAACCTCGGATCGGAGGCAATGGAAAATTGCCCCTGGCTTGGAAGGACTGCGTGGCAACGGAAAGTTGCCCCTGGTTTGAATGGCAACTCAGGGCAACTTATGACAACGCATGGCAACAGATGGCAACGGAAAGTTGCCCCTTGTTTGGATGATGCCGCAGCATGCTGAAAACAGTCTTCACAAATGATGATCGAACTCTCGGACATGGAGAAGACGAAGACGGTCTGAATCAATATATGGACACAGTCACTTTGAAAGTGTTGGTCGCTGAACTTCAGGATGAAGTTGACTACGTAGTTCCGGTTGTCACAACCGAACTGTCGGATTTAGAAGAGGCCAGGATGCCCAAAACCATTACATGGACTGAGGCGCTATGAAAGCGTCGGGGGCTGGACTTCAGGATGAAGTTGCCTACATATCCCAAACATGGGAATCAAGCCTTACGTAGTTCCGGTTAAGGTACACTCGGGTATTTTAACCTTCACTTTTTTTAGGCTCTAACTTTTGCCAAGGCACCCGATGCGGGTTTTCGACCTTGCAAGCTTCTTTTTCTTTTCTTTTTTTCTTTCTCTTTTTTTTGATTTTTCTACAGAAATTTTTTTTGCAATTTTCTTTCCCCTTTTTTTTTGTATTCTTTTCTCTTTTCTTTTCCTTTTTGTTTGATATATGTATTTTTTGCATTTTTTTTTCGCTCTAACTTTTGCCTGGGTCGCCCTTCCGGGTTTTCGGCCCAGCGAGCCTCTCAAAGGGTAAAAGTGTAATAAGTCCATGCCAAATGGTTTTGAGATTGAAGCCTCTCTGTATCTAGGAGAATGGCCGTTGTACTGATTTGCAGAAGAATCCATCACGGTTGCCTCACGAGCTTCTTCCGGAGAGATCTGATCTCCTTGATCTGATTTTGGTATCTCTTGTTCGAGGGCTGCTTCAAATTGGGCCACACGGGCCTTACATGGCGGTTGACTGTTGAATGTTCTGAATAGGTTCAAGGCGTGAAACAAATGGATTGAATCTTGAGGCTGAGAGCGATCCTAGGCTGCACAATCTCGAGAGCGATTCCACACAGGTCTTCACAGGACTGTGCAAAACATTTTGTTTTTGAAAGTTTTTAAGAAAGCGACCAATCGCTCGCGCTGAAGATAGTGTGGAACCAGTCTGGGTCGAGCCAGGGTCCTTCTCAGTACTTACGCCGACAAGCATGATTTCATTCATTAAAGGCTTAGCATGCCTATCTTTCTCTCAAAATGATCAAAGTTTTGCAAAACCCGAGGAATTCCTTCCTCTTCATTTTTATCACCGCAGTGTTCAAAGAGGTTTTTTTTAAAAAAAAAAAAACTTAGGTCAATGCAATGATTTTCAGGACACAAGAGAGTAGGTAGAATGTACTGTCGTTCCATTCACATCCTCTGGCACAACTAGCTCAGACTAAAAGCAAGCAAGGAAACAAGATAGCCACAGCCGTTTCATTCAGATTTCCTGGTGCAACTGGCTCCACAGCAGAGACAGACTCAAAAGAAAACAAAAACGGGTAATTACAAAACAAAACAGTGTTCGAGGCAACAACCCCAGAATCACCAGACATTCTATACAAGGGGACTGACTCGCTACAACAAGACAGACCTGTGAGCAAAAAGGGCTGACTCAAGACAATGAGACAGACTCAAAACATAACAAAAGACAGACTCAACACCCAAGCCAGAATTTACAAAACTAGCAATCGCAGATGCTCGAAAATGCGTGCCAAACGCCACATCCAAAAATACACCAAGTGCCGCCCACAGGTAGTTTACTTCCTGATTACATACTTGCAGTATCAATGTCCTCAAAATCCAATAACTGGGTAGTAACGAACTTGGTTGAGGTGGGCGGGAGGATAACCTCGTTGTCAATTAAATCCTGTACCTCATGACGGAGGCGGAAGCAATTACCGGTAGCATGACCGGTTTGCTGGTGGTACGCGCAGTACAAAGCAGCATCATGTGTAGCAGGGAGATTCTTCGGGAGAGGCCGAGGCTCCAAGGGTTTAAGATGCCCTCTCTCAGCAAGGATTTGAAGTGCCTTGGACAACAGCATGTAAAGAGCATGGAAGACCGTGCGTCCCCGGGGCAGGTACTTTGAAGCCTGAGCACTCTTGCTAGACGCACTAGCGAAAGGGTCGGCAGGCACTGCCTTAACTTTCGGATCTTTCCCGGGTACAGGGTTGGGAGTGGGAGGAACTGTTTTGGCATAACGGGGCCTATCCCGGTTTTCTACCTGACTTGAACTGCCCTCAGGTGGAGTGGGGAAAGCATCCTCCACAGCTTTTGTCACAACTGCAGATATCTGTTGCTTGTTCATCCCCCCGGCTTTCAAAGCCTTGACTGCCCACAGCAGTTGTTCGATAGGATCGGCATCTACCTTCATTTTGTCCTTACCTCTGGCCTCAGCCTGATCGAGGGTTTGGGTTGATGTTGATACGTCATTGTTATAGCTGAAGGCCATCTCCGGTTGGCTAAGTTCAATCACAGTCTGTCCCAACAGCGGGGGCTCCTGGGGTACAAAACTCCCGACATATGGTGCAGCTAGTGGCGAAGCTGACATTCCATAGGCGAGATCCGCTACGGACCTCTGGAGGTCACCTATCATCCACATTAGTTCGAATGTAGTACGCTCGCGAGCCTAATATAGCTGGGGGGCCCAGACCGGGTGCGCGACAGGCGACCTGGGTGGATGCGGCATATCAACATTGGTTTCACTTTGCAGAGTGATCCCTTGATCTAATGCAGCTGTCATAACCACAATCTCTTCTGAATTCTACGTCATCATAAGTCCTGCCTCAGCAAGGGGGAACACTAACTATTCTGGATCAACTCTCTGAACTGAAAGGGAAAACAAACAGCATTTCAGCCCAAACGGATCAAACACAGATGTAGCTGAACAACTGCACTCTACCACTGATCACTGTTCCCCAGAAATCACTGTTCCGTAAGATACTGAATAGGATATCCACAGATATAACTGATTCTCACAAACTGATACTGGTGCCCTCAGGCCTGATATTCAAACTTGTAAACTAATATGCGCGTTCCTGTAGAGATACACTCTAAAAGCACATAGCAAGTAAATGAGAGCCAAAACACCCCTATTTGGGGTAGGATTTCCCTGTCCTATTTTGTCAGGAGCTAGGGTTTCACTACGCACGCAGCGGTTTCAAACAACCTATATCGGGTAAGCAACCTGTCCTATTTTGGAATGGTCACTATGGATTCCGAATATGCACTAGGTCGAATGGTCAAAAAGGGTGCCCTGGTAAAACCGGGGTTTGTGTTCCCATGCTGTCAGAGCCCATAACCGGTCAGCCTTACGGTCATGTCTTGACAAGACAAGCCTCCGGCAAACCATTCAGGAATGGCAGATGGAAAACACGGTGTTCTAGGCGCACCAATGCACATGCAATGCAAAGAAACACATAAATGAAATCAAAACAGGATATCACGAGTTCGAGTCAAGCTCTCTAAACTCCCCAGCAGAGTCGCCAGAAACTGTAGACGTCCCCGAACGCCCTGGGAGGATGACTCCCGTTCTGTTCACTTTGTGGGTCTACTACAGTTCGGACTCAAATTGCCACGGTTCTTAATCTAAACCAAAGAGTCCAAATCCGGCAAATCGTTTTCAGAAAACAGATTTTTAGAAAAGAAGTGCCAAACATGGACTGCTTTGCCAGATACAGAGTCGCCACCTAAATATTTTTTATGGGGGAATTTAGGAAACCCTGACTCAGGGCCAAAGGCCACGTGTCCGTCATCACCAAAGTTGCCTCGGCTCGGGAGCTTGGGTACGATTAGGGAAGGTCAGCTATGAGCACCCCCTCTCGCCCGATCCGAAGATCGGCCTCTACTAACCATGATATCCGTTTTTGAAAACGTTATGTGTTCTTATTCCAGTTAATTAGCTAGAATTACTAAGTGATGCGCACAACACAAAAGTATAGACTAGATCACCTAATTTGGAAACAAGCATTGCATATCCGTTTGTTTGGAAAACGCTTTAGAAAATGCTACTCGCAAGTAGGCTAAAACACGGATTTCAATGAGTTGTTCCAACTCAAACAATTCAGCCTTCACCCACAGGCATTCAGGCAGTTTATAACACGTAAGCATCTAGCCACATGGTAAGCATGCTGCCATGTTAACATTCACACTCATGTGAGATGCTAAAGCATAAAATACTTACAACGTACTCCGCGCCAAAACAAGGATATGTTAGAAATCAATGTATGATCCAAGTCCATGTTAAGTGCCTAATGCATCGCATACAAAATGTCACTAGAATAGGCTCGGCTAGTCTAGGGATGGCGTATGAAATGCACAAGTAGCATGTATTCAAGTTTGTTTTGAAATACAATGCAATTAGCATGATGCGCCGAGCCAGGTGCATGCAATACTGATGAATGATGCACACATGCATAGCATAAGGTATGCTAAAGTAATCATGTCCTAATACTAACCATCAAAGCAGGTAAGTAAAAGGGAGAAAGAAATGGGGGTTGGAAGACATGCACACACTCATCCACACTTATTACAAATATGCCCTCGCTCGGAGGGACCGAAAGAATAATACAATTTAACTAACCTATAAGCTAATTAAATATTACAGACAATTAAATTAATTAAGCAAATTAATTAATCCAAGAAAGCAATAAACAGCAGCCTCGGTGAGAGGGCTCAATGTATGCGAGCTCGGTTCCGCCCGGAAATCCACTACCATGCTCAAGATGCCTCTGTTTTCCCTGCCCTACTCCTCTGATGACTGCCAAAGTCTCAGGGTTTACTCTCTAGATGCTAGGGAACACCACCGGCTGAAGGAGAACACTACCGGCCATATAGAATGGTCACCGGCCACAAATTTGATCCACCGGCCAACAATGGTGGCCGGTCGGCACTGGGGATGGCCAGCCGGACAAAAGTTCCTGCAAAATCTGGTTTGACAGCAGCAGAGGGCAATACTTGGCATGGCAATGCATTTCAAGCAATGTATGCACCAATTACATCCCTTATCATGTTTATGACTCAAAGGGACATGAACCTTGGTTCTCGAACCACCAATCGCGCATTTCAATGCATGATGGCCCAAAGAATCAAGCATGCAACTTCAATTTCAAATGAATGCAAACCAAATAAACACACAAAGAGGCCCAAACTCTATCATACTCACTTCAAGAGGTCTAGCATGCATTCTTATGCAATGCAATCCTAAGCATGTTGGCTAGTATGCAACATGGAAATGCAAAGAAGCATACATGACATGCAAGGCATGAGACAATGCAACCAACAAGTATGCAAGGCATAATGTGGGTATTCAAGCATGCAAGCAAGCATGTGACTTCATTCAATCATGCAATTTCAATCATGCAACAACTCACCCATATGCTACAACATACAAGGAGTACATGCAACAAACAGAGAGATGGACTTAAACATGATTTAGGCAGCCCTAACTAGGCCCAAAACAGTGGCCAAAGTGCCCAAAAATGAAGGAGTAATGGACACACAAACATGCATGCAAATGATGTCCAATACTTCAAACATTAAAGAGCAATTCTCAAGAACACTCAAGAGGATGAAAACATGGACAAATGGCATGCATTAAGCTTTGAAATCATGCAAGAACATGGTGCCAAACCAAGCAAACAAGATAGGCTAAATATGCAACAATGGTCCAAAACTTAAGGCTAGCAAGCTAAAAATGCAAAGGAGCTATGCAATGCAAGCCTTGGTCGACCAAAACAGCCAAGGACAGACCTTAAGCATGACAAAATAAACATGAAAGCTTCACAAAGCTAGGCCTAAAACATGCTTGAATAAGGACTCAAAGCATAAGACATGTTAAGGCTAAAATAAGACATTACAAGGCATGTATGCTAAGCAAGTATGGTGTACCAAAACCAACTTAATACAATGCTATATTATGACATAATAAGCATGAAAAACAGCTAAGGCATGGTCAACATACTCTTAAACATGGTGCTCCCTCAAGAGGCAAAAATGGTCCTTTTCAAAGACAATAAGGAGAGGGGGTGGCCCTCTCCTTTCTAGGACCTCAAGGCACCATCCTTACCTGTAAAATCCCTCAAGATTTCAGTGGTGAGGAGGCCCAAACACAAAGGTCTCGGAGCTCACTCAAAATGGCACAAAATGGAGCCTAACATGGCTTAAGAGGGATCAAGCAACCCCAAAGCTTAAAACACCCTTAACAAACTATTTAGAGGGCTCAAAAATAGAACTTTTATATGTTATACACAAAGCTCAAAAATAGTTTCAAGGTAGGTAAAAAGAGTGTGCAAAAATGGGGAATAAAGGGACAAGCTTCTTACCCTTGAAGACCCTCTTCACCAATGGAGCTCCAGTAGCTTCTTTAGGTTGAAATCAATCTAAAACCTCCAAGAATAATCCTCAAGGGCCTCAGCTCCAAGGGATGGTGTGATGGTGGGTGTTTGTGAGCAAAAGTGAGACAAAACACACACAAGAGAGAGAGAGAGATATAGAGATAGGATATGAACAACCCTAACCCTAGAACTCAAACCCTAAAAAAAGCTGTCTAAAATGTCTAACCTCTAAACAAGGGAGAGGAGAGCTCCTCTTATAGACAATTCCATCTTGTAAAGCTTCCAAAGGAAGCTAAATAGAAGGAGATCCCTCCATACACGTGTATGGAGGGGAGCCAAGTGTGTGCCAGCTGCACCAAAATATCTACAAAAGTAGATGCACAGTAGCCGGCCGGCCAAAGATGCAATTGACCAAAAAAAAGATAGCCAGCCGACCATCTATAGTGCCAGCCGGCCAAACATTTGGCCGGTGGCCACAAAACACAATCGGTGGCCTCAAGCCATGGCCGGTGATGGGTGGGAATGGTACACAAGCCCTACCCTGCCTCTCAAAGGCAAAACACAAGTGTTTGGTGCCAAACCAACCACAAAACGGTCGAGTCGAAAGGTCCTGAGACGAGGCGCGCTGCCAAGGCTTCCGGGAACTCAAGACGAACACAAACAAGGGTGATCACTGAGTGTTCAATCAGTGACGTCCAAGTCTTGAGGACGGTCAAAAATGGGGTGTCTACAAGCATGCTTAGGGAGTGGTTCAGAAGCATCCTTTAGACTTGTGCAGTTTTCAAAGGTGCAGAGCAGTGCAAACAGAGGCAACATGACGCATGGCAACGGATTTCTGAGCAAAGCCGACCGAACGCACATGCATCCCTCGTCTCGAGGCCATTTCAGTGTTTTAATAACTTAGAATAGTTATTTATTTAGATTTGGTTTTGTAATAATTAATTAGCTTGTTAGTTAGTTAATTAGTTGATTTGTATTATTCTTTCGGACCCTCTGTCGAGAGGGCCAATTTTGTAATAAGTGTGCGTGTGTGTGATGCGTGTCTTCCAACCCCCATTTCTTCTCCCTTTTACTTAACCGCTTGTGATGGTTAGTCTTAGGGCATATTTCATTTAGCATCCTTATGCTATGCATGTTTGCATCATTCATTTGTATTGCATGCACCGGGCTCGGTGCATCATACTAACTGCATTGTATTTCAATTCCAACTTGAATACATGTATCGAAATGTTACATCCCATATACCATCTTAGATTAGCCGAGCCTATTCTAATCTCATTTTGCATGCGTTGCATTAGCCATCTTAACATGAGCTAGGATCATGCATTGATTACTAACTAGCTATTGTTTTGGCTCGGAGTACACTGTGAGTGTTTACGCTTTAGCATCTTGCATGTATGTAAGTGTTAACATGACAGCATGCTTGCCATGAGGCTAATCGCTTATGTGATATAACTGCCTGAATGCCTGTGGGTGAAGGTTGGATTGCTTCAATTGGAACAATTCGTCGAAATTCGTGATTTAGCCTACGTGCGAGTAACAAACTTCAAACCATTTTCCAAACAAACGGATACGCAATGTTTTGTTCCAAATTAGGTGATCTAGTCTATACTTGTGTGTTGTGCGCATCACATAGTAATTCTAGCTAATTAACCGGAATAAGAACGCATGTGTTTTCAAAAACAAGATATCATGCTTAGTACAGGCCGATCTTTGATCGGGTGAGCGGGGGTGCTCATTGCATGACCTTCCCCAATCGTACCCAAGTTCCCGAGCCAAGGCAACTTTGGTGATGACGGACACGTGGCCTTAGGCAACGAGCCAGGGTTTCCTAAATTCCCCCAAAATAAATATTTAGGTGACGACTCTGTATCTGGCAAAGCAATCCATGTTTGGCACTTCTTTCTTAAAAATCAATTTTCCAAAACGATTTGCCGGATTTGGACTCTTTGGTGATTTATCGGTCTCGCATTGCACTTTGCGGGATTAGATTCAGAACCGTGACATTGAGTCCAAACTATAGAAGCAAAAGCCCATCGGGCACATCTACACATTGCAAATTTGTTGCATGATGATCTTAGAAGTGATAGGACAAGAGCTTAATAGACACAACGAAAGACAAACAATACCTCATTCCTATCATGGAGTTACCTCATGGGAGGGGTAGACTCGCCTCATGAATCATCGAACATTACTAAAAAGTATGCAATGATTCTAGAAGCAATAGGTTCAATATAACGTCCGATTGAACCTAACCAAATTTTATTAGCTTTTTACCTCTTTTTTACTCCAATTTTATTAGCCTTTTTACGTTACCTTTCCATTTTCTTATCTTTTCTTCCTTTTTGTCCAAAGATGATGATTACGTCCACTAAGTCCAAAGTAATAAAGAATAACAAGCATTACTTGACCCAAGAAATAAGCTTTTCAAGCCCTTTTCTGTGGGGGGGAAATTACAAAGGAAGAATCAAACTCATTTACAAGCAATAATGAATTCAGAGTCAAACCCAAAAAGAGCTATAATGACTCCAAATCCAAACCCGATAATGAACTATAATGACTCTTTCCTTTATGATTTCCAAGGGTCTAACTAGAAAATTAGTCCCTTAGAAGTAATACACCGGCAATAAAGGGAAGTGTCAAACAAAAGATCATGCTTAGCATAAGAGAGATGTAATGCCCTGGTAATGAACTTCCAAAGAGATTAAGCAATTTAGCATGATGGGTCTCTTTCTTATGCCTTAAGCGGCAATCTTTTGTTTGATACAACTCTTAATCAAAAGAAATAAAGAAATGAGGGAGATTGCAGAGTGCTAATGAAAATGTGTATGATTACAATGACATGAATATATATGAAAGCTATAAATAAATAAAGGAAAAGGGCTATCAACTCAAATGGATTAGAATCTATGGTCTATACACCAAATCCATGAGGACTCACAACAACACAAGTGTAATATTCAAAGCATAAATTAAATAAACACATTAAACAGCCCCTAAACTCAAAAAAATAGTGGCCAAGACCAAAAGAAACAAAGTGGAAAAAGGCAAAGCAACAAGCCATGGAACAAGGCTTAAGGAAGGGTGGCTAACCCCTCTGCTTTTTGTGACTTTAAATCATATTTTAAGCTTAAAAACAACTCTAAAATCAGTATGAAAATACAAGAAAAAGAGAAAGAAAAGATGGTTAAAGATTTCAAAGATTTCCCCTTTAAAGAGAGGGTGTTCTTCTTAATTGACAAACGACAAACTTAACACCCTCTAGGATCTGAAATTATCTTCAAGAACCTCAGCAAAAGCCTCAATTTTTAGCTTAGAAGGTGTATATATAGTGTATGTATAATGCAAGAGATGAGGGAAGTGTGTTGGACAAGTTATGGCTCTTGGAAAAATTTTCTAACCACAAACCATGAGGAAAGGTCTTGTATTTATAGAAAAATAACATCTCACATCGGAAATATATGTAAAGAGATAGCTGGTGCAAAGCATGCACATAGGGACAACTGGTTGTTATAAAATATCTATTGTCGGTAAACGTGGCCAACTGCCCATAAAGAGGTATAGCCAGCCACTTGAAAATGGCCTACAGGCCACCTCTTGGCCAGCTTTTTTCTAAATGGTTAGGCTAGAAAAAATAAGGTTTTGGTCCAAAGGGGGTGCAAGGTTTAGGTTTTAAAGTTTGAAACCGAATCATTTTGCTGAAGAATTGAACGATTACACAGCGTAACATTTCATCATCGAGTGTTTAGCATGAGGCGCCCAAGTCTTAAGGGAGGTCAAAATGGGGTGTCTACAATAGAGCTTCATTACCGGTATGTGATACGCGAGGTCGGAGTGAGTTTAGTTGTCTCCTTGCAAACTTCTTAAGTAGTGAGTGTGACGAAGTCCGAGTTGAATTGCTAAGGGTAGTCTGTGAATACCCGGATGTCTTTCCCAAGGGTCTCACTAGTTTACCACTTCACCGTGAGATTGAGTTCTCTATTGACTTAGTGCCTAGCACGACATCGATTTCCATGGCACCGTATAGATTTGCACCTGCCAAGTTGAGTTAGTTGAAGATTCAACTCCAGGAATTATTAGACAAGGGCTTTGTTCACCCTAATACATCGCCTTACAGAGCATCGACTCTCTTTGCCAAGAAGAAGGATTGTACACTGCGACTTTGTATTGACTACCGAAAGTTGAACCGGGTAACTTTCTAGAACAAGTACCCAATACCTCGTATGGATGATTTGTTTGAATAGTTAAAGGGATCTTGTTGCTTTTCTAAAATAGATTTGAGATCCGGGTTACCATCAGCTGAGAGTGAAGGAGGATATCCAAAAAATGACATTCCATACCTGATATGACCATTACGAATTCCTAGTGATGCTTTTTGGGTTAACCAACGCACCTACCATGTTTATGGATTTGATTAATAAGATCTTTCAAGAGTTCCTGGACCGTTTTGTGGCCGTCTTTGTTGACGATATTTTGATTTACTCACCCTCTAAGAAAGAACATGAGGAACACTTGTGAGTTATGCTCGAGTTGCTTAGATTCCACAAATTGTATGCTAAGTTCGAGAAGTGTGAATTTTGGTTGAAAGAAGTCATGTTCTTAGGCCATGTAGTGTCTGGAGAAGGGGTGACTGTAGATTCCTCCAAGATAGAAGCAGTACAAGATTCGGAACAACCTAAGAACACCTTTGAGATTCGTAGTTTCTTGGGGTTGGTCGGGTATTATCGCTGTTTTGTGAAAGATTTCTCTAGATTAGCCTCACCTTTGACTAGGCTGATGAGGAAGGGAATCAAATTTATTTGGAGTGAGACTTGCGAGAAGTCATCTGAGGAGCTTAAGGTTGGACTTACTATTGCTCCAGTATTGATTAATCTGGAGAGGGATTTGGGTTATTCGGTATATTGTGATGCATCTCGGGAAGGTTTGGGTTGTGTCTTGATGCAGGAGGGGAAGGTAGTAACTTATGGTTCACGGTAGTTGAAAACACACGAGAGAAATTACCCTACTCATGACCTAGAGTTAGCAGTTGTGATCTTTGCCTTGAAGATTTGGAGGCATTACTTGTATAGTGACAGATTTGAGGTATTCTCCAATCACAAGAGTTTGAGGTAAATCTAAATCTAAGACATAGAATGTGGATGGAGTTTATGGAGGATTATGACTTTGAGTTGCACTATCATTCGGGAAAGGCCAATGTAGTGGCCGATGCCTTAAGTAAAAAATCCTTTAGTAGTGTAGCGAGAATTACCATCTAGGAATGGGAGATGTTGGGTGTGATTGGCGAGTTTGACTTGCATCTTGGCGAGTCTATTGAGTCAGCAACTTTGTTTTCATAGTTGCACAACCTACACTTATGAGCTGAGTTATAGAAGTACAGAGGGGTGACCTTGAGGTGGAAACCCTCCGGGAGAAGACATCTAGTGAGAAGGTAGAGAAGGGTTTGAACGTGTATTCTGACTCAAGTGTTATATACCTTGACCGTCTTTTCGTGCCGGACTCGTGTTGAGAGGAGGTACTCTGAGAGTTCCATCATTCAAGCCTTGTGGTACATCTAGGAGGCACAAAAATGTACCGTGACATTAGCCACCAGTTTTGGTAGAGGGGAATGAAGAAAGATGTAGCCTTGTTCATATCAAGATGCCTTACTTGTCAACAAGTGAAGGCCGAGCATCAAAGGCCAGCGGGTTTGTTACAACCCTTGCCTATAGTTGAGTGGAAGTGGGAACATGTTACGATGGATTTTGCTGTGGGTCTTTCGAGGACTCAACGGGGTAATGATGCCATTTGGATGATAGTTGATTAGTTAACTAAGTCAGTGCACTTCGTACATATGCGCACAAGTGACTCAGTAGATTATCTTGCCAACCTTTATATTAGGGATATGGTTCAACTTCATGGGATCCCAATCACTATTGTTTTCGATAGAGATCCACATTTCACGGCTTGGTTGTGGCAGAGCCTACAAAATGCCTTGGGCACTAAGTTAACTTTTCGCACTGCTTATCATCCTTAGATTGACGGGCAATCAGAGCGTACCATTCAGATCCTTGAGAATATGCTTTGGGAGTGAGAAAGACACTTGCCTTTCGTGGAGTTTGCCTATAACAATAGCTTCTAGTCGAGTATTGGCATGGCACTATTTGAGGCTTTGTATGGCTGACCATGTAGATCTCCGGTGTGTTAAGCCGAGGTGGGTGATGCACCTATGTTAGGTCCTGAGTTAGTTCGGAAAATGGCAGAGAAGGTTGCACTTATTCGTAAGAGGTAGGTCACGACTCAGAGTTGTCAAAAGAGCTATGCTGACTGTAGGAGGAGACCGTTATCCTTTGAGGTTCCGGTCACATCTTATTGAAAATATCACATAGGCGAGGTTTGATGAGGTTTGAGAAGAGTGGGAAGTTGTATCCTTGGTTTATTAGACCTTTTGAGATCCTAGAATGGATTGGAGAGGTAGCTTACCATTTGGCCTTGCTGCCACAGCTTTTCGTGGTCTATGACGTGTTTCACATTTGCATGCTTTGGAAGTATGAGCCGAATCCATCACACGTATGGGACTGAACCGAGCTAGAGGTAGATAAGGATGCCTTGTATGAGGAGAAACCAGTTAGAGTTTTAGACACTCGAGACCAAGTCTTGCATGGCAAGAAAATTCTTTTGGTAAGGGTGTTATGGAGACACCACGAGGTTGAGGAAGCAACTTAGGAATGTGAGGTAGAAGTCCGTGAGAAATATCCAGACCTATTTGTCGATGTTTGAACTTGTATTGAAAATCTGATCATGTTAATGTAATATAAACATTGTATATGTTTTGGAAATATGAATTGTGTAATTAGTGATGAGAACGTATTTATCACGGTGGTGAGAATGAATGACCGGTGGATGGGTCATGAAGACAAAAATGAATTACTGTCATTGTTGTAATTGGTTTAAATATGATATTGTTATTAATTTAAAATTTCGAGGACGAAATTCCTTAAAGGGGAAAGGTTATAGTGATCTGGGCTTCGACCCAACCTATTTATTGCTTTCAAATCTGGGAAACCATATCCGTGGCAGTCGTTCTTTTCTCTTCATGGTTAGTTTTTGCTTCAGGGGTCGACATTATCCTGGTTGGTGTCGACACTACCTTCTTTTACTTGTCTTGTTCAGCTCCTAGGGTTGACACCAACCTTGGTGGTGTCAACACCATCTTGCTGCTGTGTTCTTGGATAGCTACTAGAATTTAGGGTCAACACCAGCCTTTGGTGGTATCGACACTTGTCTTTTGTTGTTGGCCTCTGGGGTCAACACTAGTTTGGGAGGTGCCAACCGTTGTCTGCTGCTGAAACTAGAATTAGCTACTGAAATTCGGTGTCGACACCTCTGGTCTGAGGGTCGACACCCTGTCAGCTGCCAACATTGGTGTTTCTATCATTTCTTCCTGAGGGTTGACACCTCTGGTCCAAGGGTCGACCCCTGTGGTTTTTTTTTTCTAGATTTCAATTCGGTTTTGGGCCCTACTTTTTGGGGGTTTTGACTTATTCTTTTGAGTTGACTTTGGGACTTTATTTCACTTTAACCTAGTACTATAAATAGGTCCCTCACTTACTCTTTTCTTCACTTTACCTTCTCTCTCTTCTTCTCTAACCCTACTTTTTGGGGGTTTTGACTTATTCTTTTGAGTTGACTTTGGGACTTTATTTCACTTTAACCTAGTACTATAAAAGGTCCCTCACTTACTCTTTTCTTCACTTTACCTTCTCTGTCTTCTTCTGTAAACCATGAATCTCTCTTTCTCTCTAAATTCACTTTTCTCACACTAGACCTTCAGATCTACTCATTTAGAAGCATCACCTTACCTTGCTTCTTTGGGATTAAGTGTAGAGCTTGTCGAGAGCTTCGTTTTGATCGGAGCAAATCGTCGTTTCATCTCCATCGATTTTTGGATTTTTCTTTCTTTTTCCTCTTCTAAGCTTAAGATAGGAATTTTATACAGGCTCTTATGGTTTTTAACTTTGGTATTTGCTATTTCTAAAAAAACTTTGTGATTTGGGGATTTTTGTTCAAAACTAGGGTTTTGGGCTTAAAAATCAAATGAAGGGTTTTCAAATGAAATCTTGAAAATGGTTATGGAATTGATTTTGGAAGAAAATGAGGTTTTGCCCTAAATATCTTAAATGTTGATTTTGTATAAATATATGGAGTTGATGTTAGAAATGTGGAATTGGGTGAATATTGACAATGATGGTGGAGTTAGGTATGTATTACCACTTACATCTTGAAATTTGGAAAGTTATCTTTATGGAAAATTGTTTAATCGTTGAGAAATATCTGCTTTGAGCTATCGGTGGAGGATAGCCATGATTATTGTAGAAATTGCATGAGGATTTAGGTGAACTAAAACCAATTTCTTATTCATTTGCATTGAACATTGAAAATGTTATTATTTTGAGAAAATGGGTAAATCTGGGAAGTGAATGTAATCTTGTTGAAATAAGTTGGCCTGAGTGTCCATGGTGAAAGTCCTAAAAATCACGCGTATACATGAGTATCGATCCTGAGGACGAAATTTCCATGAAATGGCAATAGTAGTGCTTGTACAGCCTACGTTTACATAGGTCCCGATTTATGGTTTCCTCTAGAAGAAATTTCCGGGAAAGGTTGTATTGTTTTGAAATTCCCAAAATGTGATTCATTGTCCTGTTTTCTAAAGTAATAGAAGTGGTTACGAATTTTGATATAAACTTGACATTGCATGGTTTGAAAGGAAATATAAAAGGTTTTGTACGAGCATGGCATAAGCATATCACCTTATATCTCTGTTAAACTTCATAAATTATGTTAAAGGTTTTCTACTGGGCTTTGGTTCACCCTATGTAGGAAAAACATTTCAGGTGCTGGTGATATGCCTCCTTTAAGGCAATAGCTTGGAGGGACTTGGAGCAAAGGCTTCATTTTATGTATTTATCATACATATTTTTGTACAAGCTAAGGGATTTAACTGTATTGGATCTAAATCCACTTTTGTTGTAACCAAGTATTAACTTGGAAAACTGTAAGCCCTTAGGGCATTTCTTATTTGTTCAAACTTCGATTCTATTTCTGTATTCTGCAACATATGTTATAGATTCATGGCTAGGCTTGTGAATGTATACTCGTATATGTTACCTTTTTGTAAGCTCAATTGGACTTAATGGAGGATAATTACTTTATCATTATTGTCACTTATTGATACTGTAGATGGGTTGTTGTATTGATTTTGGGACGTTACAGGTATTGAGCCTTCCAGTCAGTATCGGTAAAAATGGCATTGGTAGTACTTGTATAGCCTACTTGCAGACACATACCTAGATATTCCCAAAGCTTGTAATCACTACCCTGTTTTTTGTTGTAAAGGAAATGTTTTCATGAATTGTGATATAACCTGGCATTGCATAGTATTGGAAAGAGATATAAAATGTTTTGGCATGAGTATTACATCTGCATTCACTTTATAGCTTTGTTAAGATTAATACACTGTGTTAGAGTATCTCTACTGGGCTTTGGCTCACCCTTTGTGGAAAATCATTTTTTGGTACTGATGATATGCCTTCGCCAAGAACATAACTTGGGAGGAACTTTGAGCTGAAGGCTTCTTTTTTTTGTTATTTGTTATATTTACTTTTGTACAAGCCTAGGGCTTTAACTGTATTGAGCTTAGACCCACTTTTGTTGTAACCAAATACTTCCATGGAAAGTTGTAGTCGTTAGGGTATAAAGATATCTGTTTAATCTTATTGCATATCTCTTAGCTTATGGCACATGCTATAGATTCAGGATTAGGGCTTATGAATGTATAGTTGCATGTGTCATTTTTTGTACAATTGAGCCATGTGAATGTAAAGATATCATATTCAGAAATGTATTGCCATTTATTAATATCGTGGATGGTTTTATTGTTGATTATTTATGGGCGTTGTGGGAGCCAGAAAAATATAGGTACTAGCTTATTGGGCCTAACCCAAACAAAGCCTACAATGGGTCCAACCCAAACAAATATCACACCCCAGATCTATATAAAGGCAGGGCATCCCAAGTGGAAGGTATGTCTCATCTCTCTCTACATAACACACACCCCTTCTAATATATATATATATATACTATTTACTTCTTGATTCAAGGACTAACTTCATCATCGGAGTACTCCCAGCCGGCAACCCCGGTTGGATGGCACCGACTATGTTCATAATTGCAGATCTACAGGGGTGAAGCTCTTCTCTTCGTTGGATCTCTACAACATCCATGTGAGAGGATGATTCATGGTCTCACAATTGGCGCCATCTATGGGAAACGTCTGCAAGAGTTCAACGAAGAAAGGAGCAAACATGTTCTTGTAAGTAAAAATTAACGACACTGATTGATCTTGCTCTCTACAAATTAGTTTAAGATTGGTTTGTGGATTGGAGGTATATATGTTTGTGCTTACAAAATAGAGTTTTTTGTTCACTGTGAATCTCAGTAAAAAGTTTTAAAACAACATAGAATTCATGGTCTACTTCTACATCCCCATTTTCTCTCTCTAAAAATGGGTTTCACACTTTTCTTGGTGCAAACATCTTTTCGGCAATTCAATAAAGTTGCTCGGCCAAATCCATACGTGGGTCTGCCCATTTATTTATTTATTCTTTGTTTTTCAAAACTCAGCTTAAAGTTTATTCTTGACATGTATGCACATGTACCTATGCTAAAACTTTCTGTAGAATCTAAGGCTGGGTCTTCAATTTTTTCTCTCCTAGAATGGACCATGAGTTATGACAAAAATAAATTATTATTCTTAATTAATTAATTATGGTAGTCGACTAGCCATATATATATATATATATATCTATCCATATAAATTCAAACGGTCTGATCTAGAGACAACTTCAATTGTCATGAATGGCTCATGTTGATGCCGATCAAAATCTCGACAAAACCGTTTAGCACCCATAACAAGCTAGCCTCTTCTCGGCGCCGATCGCAAATGCAAACATTTTCACCAAAGCTTGATTAACTGTCGAGAAGCACCCCGATTCTCTGCGTGGTCGGCAAATAAAGACCCAATGCTAGCTTCATTATGCCAAGCTCCGAACAAGCTGCGGCCAACGAAATGATTAGATGGTTAACACCGTTACATGAACAAAGCCGATCATGAACACTGAATTTTCCAATTACAATATTGCTCGGCTTCTAGGCCTTTTTGGTATCGAAAATTCGGCATTAAGCACGGAGTATTTTGATTACAGCTAAATGTCATCGATCAACTCATAACCATCTTCATTTCGAGCATTCCAGGCAACTTGGTGCTAAAGATCAAATTGTGATTATTGCGGAGCGAGTAACAATCACAGCTGTTGTGACCAAAAAAGGGAGAATTCCTTATATTTCTCATTTTTTATATGCACACCCATGAATTATTTAAATGAATTACAAATAAATAAATATCATAATTCAATAATTGAATTGTTGCTTGTAAACCCATGGTTGGGTCTCAACTCTCTCTCTAAAACTGTTGGTCAGAAAAGTGCCACTCAAAAGCTTCCATTCCCAAAATATATGTATATGTTTTCTTTATGCCTCACATGCATATGTAAACACATTAAATATCTTGTTAATATTCGGATTTGCTTTTGAAGACGTTGCTCCATAATTTTCTTTCTGTAAAGAACTAAGATTCACCAATCACACCACCAAAGCTGGGGCAACAAAGTATGACTGATTCGGCTATAAAGTGCATTCACCGACATCAAAGTAGCTCGTTCACTACTTCGGGCCACCGCCAATTTTCCAAACTCACCAAGAGGACTCGTGACAATTGTAGACACCCTATTTTTTACCGTCCTCAAGACTTGGACATCACTGATTGAACACTCGGTCATCATCCATGTTTATGTTCGTCTTGAGTTCCCGTAAGTCTCGGCTACGTGCCTTGCCTCAGGATCTCTCGACTCGCCTGTTTTGTGTTTGGTTTTGTACCAAACACTTGTGTTTTGTCTTGGAGGGGCAGGGAATGGCTTATGGGCCATCCCTACACATCACCGGCCATGGCTTGAGGCCACCGACCAGTGTTTTGTTACCACCGGCCAAAGGTTTGGCCGGCCGGCACTCTAGATGGTCGACTGGCCATATATTTTGGTCAAATTGCATTTTTGGCTGGCCGACCACTGTTCATCTGCTTTTGCAGATATTTTTGTGCCAGCGGTGATAGCTGGCACCCACCTTTGCTCCCCTTCATACACGTGTATGGAGGGATTTCAACCTTGTTAGCTTGCCTTGGAAGCTTTACAAGATTGAATCTTCTATAAGAGGAGGTCTCTTCTCCCTCTTCTAGGTTAGACAACATTTTTCCAGAGCTTGAACTTTAGGGTTAGGGTTTACATATATCCTCCATCTCTATATCTCTCTCTTGTGTTTAGTGTGTGTTTAGTCCTAGTTTTGCACACAAACACCCACCATTACACCTTCTCTTGGAGCTGAGGTCCTTGGAGGTTGTTTTTAAAGTCTTGGAGCTGGTTTGGACTTGAAGAAGCTGCTGGTCCACCATTTTTGAAGAGGGTCTTCAAGGGTAACAACTTACTCCTTTTATTCTATATTTTTGCATAGCTTTTTTGACTACCTTGCAACTATTTTTAGACTTGGTATATAACATATAAAAGTCTTGTTTTTGCCTACTATAAATAGTTGTTTAAGAGTGTTTTGAGCTTTGAGGCTTGTTTGGCCCTTGTTTTTGTGCTATTTTGGTAAGATCTGGGACCATTGTGTTTGGGCCTCCTCACCACTGAAATCGCCTTGAGGTCCTAAGAATGAGAAGGCCACCCCCTCTCCTTGTTGTCCTTGAAAAGGTCCATTTTTTCCTTTTGAGAGAGCATCTAGTTCAGGTTCATGTTGACCATGCCTTAACTGATTTTTGTGCTTATTATGTCATGATTTAGCACTATTTTAAGTTGGTTTAGGTACACCATGCTTGCTTAGCATACATGCCTTGTAATGCCATGTTTAGGCCTCAACATGCTTTAAGCTTTGACCCTTGTTCTAGCATGTTTTTGGCTTAGCTTTGTGAAGCTTATATGCATGTTTTGATGTGCTTGAGGACTGTTTTTTGTTGTTTGGGTCATCCATGTTTTTCTTTGTATAGCTACCATATAATCCCCCTTATATGCCTTAAGTATTGACCCCTTTAGCATGCCATCCTTGCATCATTTCAATGGTTTGGAACCACTTGTCATGTTATTTCAGTCCTTATAACATGCCTATATGCTTGCATTTGATGCTCCTTCAATGTGTTAAAAGGTTGTTGCCTTATGCTCCATGAATGTGCCTCTTTGTATGCTTGCATATTTAGACCACTTAGATGCCATCTAGGTGCATCCTTAGCTTTGTTTAGGTCTGCATTGGACCTGTTTTAAGTCCCCTTAGCCTTGTGAGGCTTGGTTGACTTAGCCTTGGTTTAAGCCTCCTTGGCTTGCCTTAAGTACTTGGACCATTATTGCATGCTTTGCTTGTTTTGATTAGTTGGTTTGGCATCTCTCTTTCATGCGATTTCATAGCTTATAATGGATGCCATATTTCCATGTTTAGCTTCTTTTAAGTGTGCTTAGAAGTTGCTCTTCGTGCCTAAGTGATGGACCATGTTTGCATGCATGCTTATATGTGCATTTGGTCTCATTTCCTTAGTTATTGGCCACTGTTTTAGGCTTGTTTGAGGGCTTCCTAAATTAGTTTAAGTCCATAGTTCGCATGTAGTTGCATGCTAACCTTGTGTATTGTTGCATACTTGTGTGTTGTTGCATGATTGAATGAAGTCACATGTTTGCTTGCATGATTGAACATCCACATTGTGTTTTGCATACTTGATTGGTTGCATTGCCTCATGCCTTGCATGCTTCTTTACCTAGGTTGTGTGCCTAACATACATTGTTCGTTTGCATGCTCATTTTGCATACTTAGCCTCCATGTCTAGGTTGCATTCCATTTGCATGCATGCTTCACCTCTTGAGTTGCGTATGATAGAGGTTGAGCCCCTTTGTTTGATTATGTGCATTGCATTCCATATCAAAATGCATGCTTGGTTTCTTGGGCCATCACGCATTGAAATGCGCGCTTGGTGGTCCGAGAATCAAGAACCATGTCCCTTTGAGTCATAAACATGATAAGGGATGTGGTGGTGCACACATTTGCTTGAAATGCATTGCCATGCCATGTTTTGCCCTCTGCTGCTGTCAAAAACAGATTCTGCGGGAAGATTTGGCTGGCTGGCCGACCATCTCCAGTGTCGACCGGCCATCCATCAGTGGCTAATAGCTCAATCAGTGGCCGGTGACCATTTTCATTTGGCCGGTGGCCATTCCTTCTAGCCGGTGGTGTTCCACAGCACTCAGAGAAGCAACCTTGGGGTTTGTGCAATTTTCAGAGGTGCCAAGCAGGGAAAACAGAGGCATCTTGTGCATGGCAGTGAACTTCCGAGCGGAGACGAACACGCATTGCATTGGGCCCTCTTCTCGAGGCTATTTACTGTTTTATTAGATTAGTTAATTTGCTTAACTAGTTTAATTAGTTGGTCTGTAATAATTAATTAGCTTATAGGTTAATTAATTTGTATATTCTTTCGGTCCCTCCGAGTGAGGGCGAATTTGTAATAAGTGTGGGTGCGTATGTGCATGTCTTCCAACCCCCACTTCTTTCTCCCTTTTACTTACCTGCTTTTGATGGTTAGTATTAGGACATATTTAATTTAGCTTACCTTATGCTATGCATGCGTGCATCATTCATCAATATTGCATGCACCGGGCTCGGCGCATCATGCTAACAGCATAGTATTTTAAATCTTACTTGAATACATGCTATCTGTGCATTTCACATGTCATCTTAGGATTAGCCAAGCCTATTCTAGTGACATTCTGTATGTGTTGCATTAGCCACTTAACATGGACTTGGATCATGCATGATTGCTAACATGTTCTTTGTTTTGGCGTGGAGTACACTGTAAGTGTTTTATGTTTTAGCATCTCGCATGAGTGTGAATGTTAACATGACAGCATGCTTACCATGTGGGTAGATGCTTACTTGATTAACTGCTTGAATGCCTGTGGGTGAAGGTTGGATTGTTTGAGTTGGAACAACTCATTAAAATTCGTGGGTGAATGTTGGATTGTTTGAGTTGGAACAACTCATTAAAATCCGTGTTTTAGCCTACTTGCGAGTAGCAAATTTCGAATCATTTTTCAAACAAACGGATATGCGATGCTTTGTTCCAAATTAGGCAATCTAGTCTATACTTTTGTGTTGTACGCATCACATAGTAATTCTAGCTAATTAACCGGAATAAGAACACATAACGTTTTCAAAATCGGATATCATGGTTAGTAGAGGCCGATCTTCGGATCGGGCGAGAGGGGGTGCTCATAGCTGACCTTCTCCAATCGTACCCAAGTTCCCGAGCCGAGGCAACTCTGGTGATGACGGACACGTGGCCTTAGGCAAACGAGTCAGGGTTTCCTAAATTCCCCCATTAAAAAAATATTTAGGTGGCGACTCTGTATCTGGCAAAGCAATCCATGTTTGGCACTTCTTTCAAAAATCTATTTTCTCAAAACGATTTACCGGATTTGGACTCTTTGGTTCAGATTAAGAACCGTGACAATCGAGTCCGAACTATAGCACACAAGGTCCCTCGCGGACTTGTTACAATAATCTCTCGGCAAAAGGTGCAAGCCATTCGGTGTCAATGAAAGGCCAAGAAAAAGTTTCGTCGAGCACGCATAAAATCGAAGCTCATTCCGACCACACCAAGGTTCTTCGGCGAGCTCACCTATGTCACTCGGCCATGTCATTATGCAAGAACTATTTCTAGCAATGGCTTTGGCTACCTTGGTCAAAGCTCAGCAATAGAGGATCGGACCGCAACACTTCCATTCTCAGCAATCACCACCCGTTTAAATCATTAACCGCAGCAAGTTTGCTGAGTTACTCACATTGTGCAACCATGCTCACCACTACTCCGCAACATTGCTTATCAAACTCAGTAAATTCAGCATATCATTCGCATCTTATCAACTATTAATTCTTTGCATATTATCTCGGCTTCGGCAACATTATTTGGAAAGTATTCAGAAACATTACACCGCGACATTGCTTATTTGGCTAACATTTCTTATTAGGCAATATTGCTTATTAAACTCAGCAAATTCGGCATATCATTGGCATCTTATCAACTATTAATTCTTTGCATATTATCTCGGCTTCGGCAACATTATTTGGAAAGTATTCGGAAACATTACACTGCGACATTGCTTATTCAGCTAACATTTTTTGGCAACAATATCTGGTTAATATTGCTTACTCGGCAAGAATACTTGACCACACCTACGTCAACAGCAGCGAACATTCTCAGAACAATTATAATTATTAATTTAACCACCTATTCGGCAAAAATCTCATGATTTTTCAGAGTACAATATTGCTTGGGGCTACTATCTCCACATATAACTAACATCTCGGCTTATCAAAATCAACTTCTGAATATACTAGAGGATTCGTGTCAACTCAAAGAGTCCAAACCTACCAACCCACAGAGCCAAAAAGTAACCGACGTTCGCTAGTATTAGCGGAAAATACCAAAGTTTTAGCAAACTGAAATTTTCAACATTATCGAAATCAAGTTTTGACCATACCAATGTGAAGTACTCATTGAGACGAATCCAACGCACCAAACCGTGTCAAAATCGGAGCACAAACAAAGCCGTACGGGCCGTTGCAATTTGCCGAGCAATTTTAGTTCTTCGCTGGAGAAGACCACCATAGGTTGGCAGCCAAATAAAGTCTTACGTGTGTTGCAGCTGTGCTCCACTTGGCTAAAAAACAATCAAGTTCAAATATATTTCTTGCCGAATACAAATAACAAGATCTAGTGTGGCAAATTGGTTAAGTCCTACTCCTTGTGTATATAGGCATGAGTTCAAGTCTTGCTGGCAACTTTTTTTTTTTTTTTTTTTGACAAGCCTTCTAGTGTGTCAGTGAAATTATCTAGTGCTTCGCGGGGCCTAATTCTCCACCGATCTAAGCTGTCAGATCCATTTTGGGTACAACTACGCTATCTGAAGTCCGATTACAACAATCCAATAGTCGTTTCCAACTATTTGTCACCTCCTGAACACATCCGTATGGTCAAATTTTGCAAATTAAAAAAAATGACGATTTTTTTTTTTTTTTGACAAGCCTTCTAGTGTGTCAGTGAAATTATCTAGTGCTTCGCGGGGCCTAATTCTCCACCGATCTAAGCTGTCAGATCCATTTTGGGTACAACTACGCTATCTGAAGTCCGATTACAACAATCCAATAGTCGTTTCCAACTATTTGTCACCTCCTGAACACATCCGTATGGTCAAAATTTGCAAATTAAAAAAATGACGATTTTATTCAAAGAATTGAGTGCAATGGCTCACTTCGCATATCACCAATCACCCTACTTTGTCTCGGCTTCATTCCGATATCACCACGGCACCGAACAAGGGCACGGAATCCGTTTCAAATTTTTATCGGCCTACTCGACAATTTTGGCCCACATCTATTTTGTTCCTTCCAAATAACAAATCTTATTCAAAAGCAATGGGCCAAGTATACGTTAGACAAGAAACTCAACTTCAATAAATTGGCAACCATTACCAACCAAGTTCTTTGCAAATCCAACTCTAAAGGGGTGGTGACACATCGTGAAGCTAAGAAAAATCGCCAACCAAAAGATCAGCACAATCACCGACCCAAGTGTTGCTGACCAACTTTTCGGCAAAATCACATTATATATGAAACGGACATCGATGTTTTGATACTAGTTACTCGGCAGTGCATCAACTTCACTCGGAAAGATTATTCGACCATTATTAATTCAACATTATGCATGATCATTATTCAGCCATGCATCAACTTTATTCGGCTAAGCAACATTATTTGTCAACTTTATGCATTGTCAAACTTTATGCAGCAACATTGGCCACAGTATTCGGCAACTTTATTCGCCTAAAAACATTATTTGGCAAAACAATTGCCCACTGGGACATCTTAGTCAATTTTTCACTTTTTAATTGGGGCACATCAGCCGATCATCATCTCGGCACCTTTGATATGCATGCATACTCGGCCAACTTGATACAAACATTACAACGACATTTACTTGAGTTACACACTCCCGCTCCTTTTCACACCGCTCCAAGCAAGCGCCAATTTTGGGGCAATACATTACATACTTGGTAGTTGGCCGTTAGCACTTGGCAGTCGGCAATTCACATTTGGCAATCAATTCGTATATTGTTGCGCGCCGTCATTTTACCAAAGTCGAATCTTCCCTGCAACATAGGGCAATGAGAATCTATATTCTTTCCGACTAACACCTGCCATTCGAAAGCAATGGGGCAAGTCTAACTTGGACTAAACGCAAACCGAGCAACTCGGCAATTAAATAGTTGGCCCAATATCTACTTGGCAATTCTTTACAAGCGGAGCAATATTATTGGTGATTAACACGTCCACCTTATTCGGTACAGGATGCATTATTCAAAGTCCTTGCCATATTGGCACTTGGTTGCCTCTTAAAACCAGCAAAAGTCTCCGAGTACAGCGTAATCTTCGCACTCGGCACAGAGCGCCGTTAACAAAGGCCTACACCCATGCCCGGGGGTTAGAATACCGAGGCCTACACCCATGCCTGGGAGTTAGAATACCAAGGCTACACCCATGCCCGGGGGTTAGAATAACGCGGCCTATACCCATACTCGGGGGTTAGAATACCGCAACCTACACCCTTGCCCGGGGGTCATAATATCACGGCCTACAACCCTTGCCTGGGGGTAACAATACCGTGGCCCATCGTTATGATTTGTTTGTATTCTTTTCTGGATTTTAGCTCACCCCCCCCCATCCTATAATCGATATATGTATATTTATACATACATTTAAGACATACGTACATTTATACATACAATCAAGCATACATGCAGTCATTCATTCATACGTTTTATTCATTTATCCAAAGTATTCTTTATCAAAAAAACCTAACAGCTATTTGAACAGTGTAACTTGGCAAGAAAAAACTCTCATTCCTTCTACCGCAG
This sequence comes from Camellia lanceoleosa, assembly GCA_025200525.1. Taxonomy (NCBI): domain Eukaryota; kingdom Viridiplantae; phylum Streptophyta; class Magnoliopsida; order Ericales; family Theaceae; genus Camellia; species Camellia lanceoleosa. The sequence continues at coordinate 17,008,241 of CM045769.1, read as the reverse complement.
ACAATGAAAGTTTTTGGGACAATTATGGGAGCCAGAAAAATATAGGTACTAGCTTATTGGGCCTAACCCAAACAAAGCCTACAATGGGTCCAGCCCAAACAAGTATCACACCTCCCATCTATATAAAGGGGGGACATCCCAAGTGGAAGGTATGTCTCATCTCTCTCTACATAACACACACCCCTTCTAATATATATATATATACTATTTACTTCTTGATTCAAGGACTAACTTCATCATCGGAGTACTCCCGGCCGGCAACCCCGATTGGGTGGCACCGACTATGTTCATTATTGCAGATCTACAGGGGTAAAGCTCTTCTCTTCGTTGGATCTCTACAACATCCATGTGAGAGGATAATTCATGGTCTTACAGGCGTTACAAAATATAATTTAACACAAAAAGAAAGTGTATGAAAATAACATGTGAACTTTTGAGATGCAACACAAATCCCTATTTTAAAAACTTATGTGCTTTCCTCTGTTTAAATTCGAATGAATGCATATAACTTTAAGATTCAACCAAAATTATTTACAGTGATTTGATCCATAATGGATAATTGTAAATATTATGTATATCAATATGGAAGCAAAGACAAAAAATAAAAAAGAATAATTATTTTTTAGTAAGAAAATGTATATAAATATACTTCTCATGAGAATTGATCTTGAAAGATCCAAAGCAGAATGCCTTCACAAGAACGAGCCTAGTACTCATAGTTCAGTTGGAAAGAAACAAACCCATAGTTCATCATAAAAGACCAAATGTCTTGCTCGATTACAAAGCACATGAAAAAAGAAGAGCAGAACATGACATCGGTCTGTTGTTTAATCATCATCAATATAAAAAATAAGGAGATCAATTTTTTTTTTAAATTTTTTATAAGAAAGGAGGCGATTTGTTTATATTTATATAAGACTCTCAAAATGAAATATATCATTTTTAAATATTTAATTCTAAAAATAAAGAGAAAAATGTTTTATATAGACTATTCATAACTTTTAAAAATACATAATCAGTGTGTTCAAAAAAAAAGTGTGTTTGGTTTGAGTTTTTTGAATTAAGTTTTTTGAAAAATAAGTTTTTTGGTTTTGTGTTTTTTTTTATTTTTAGTGAATATTTTTAAAATTTTAAACATTTTTTTTACTTTTTGAGATGTACCTTACTTAGATGTATCTAAAAAGTAAAAAATTTGTGAAAAAATATTTTTAAAAATTAATAAATACATAAAAATACAAAAAAAAATGTACTGAATTCTCGTATTTTTTTGTATTTTTAGTATTTAGTGAAATTTTAAAATGTTTTTCTCAATTTTTTTTACTTTTTAGGTATATTTATGTTAGGTATGTCTAAAAATTAAAAAAATTGCTCAAAATATTAAAAAAAATTTAGCAAAAATAAAAAAAAAACACGAAAAATAAAAAAGTAAAATTTTTTGAAAAATACTTTTGAAAAATGATAACCAAGCATAATAAATAGGGATTTTTATTGATAAGTCCAATTTGGAAGTATTTTAACCCAAGAAGTGCATGAAGGAATTTTTTAACCCATTTAGTCCCATGTATGTATAGTTTTATTCCATAAAGTCCATTTTCTTAATTTACACTATTTTCTTGGACCCTTATAAATATTTTTTGAACGATTAGCAATTTAATGATGTGAACATTCATCTTTTAAAATTCACATTGGTAGAAATGTAAAATTGGCCTGCATGCCCGAACTCCTTGAACCAAAGGCGAGCCCATTGTTGACAATGTGAATATTCACATTGACATGTTAACATTCACATTAATAGGAGTGTAAAATTGGCCCGCGTCCCGTGGCAGCGCGAAACCCACCCGCGGCCCATGGGCGGCCCGGGGCGGGCCCGATCTGGCCCGTTGACAATGTGAATATTCATATTGACATGTAAACATTCACATTAATAAGAGTATAAAATTGGCCTGCGGCCCATGAGCGGCCAAAAGCTCGCCCGCAGCCCGGGGCGGGCCCGGCCAGGCCCGTTGAGAATTTGAATATTTACATTGACATGTTAACATTCACATTGATAGAAGTGTAAAATTAGCTCGCCTGGGCTGCCGAAACCCGCCCGCGTGGGCGGCAAAGCCTGCCCGGCCTGTTGACAATGTGAATATTTACATTGACATGTTAACATTCACATTGATAAGAGTATAAAATTGGCCAGCAGCCTAGGGAGGGCCCGGCCCGGCCCGTTGACAATGTAAATATTCACATTGACATGTTAACATTCACATTAATAGGAGTGTAAAATTGGCCCCCGTCCCGTGGCGGCGCGAAACCTGCCCACGGTCCATGGGCGGTCCGGGGTGGGCCTGGTCCGGCCCGTTGACAATGTGAATATTCACATTGACATGTTAACATTCACATTGATAAGAATATAAAATTGGCCCGCGGCCCATGGGCAGCCAAAAGCCCGCCCGCGGCCCGGGGCGGGCTCGGCCCGGCCCGACCCGTTGACAATGTGAACATTCACATTGACATGTTAACATTCACATTGATAAGAGTGTAAAATTGGCCCGCAGCCCGTGGGTGGCCCGAAGCCCGACCGCAGCCCGAGGCAGGCTTTTCCCGACCCGTGACAATGTGAATATTCACATTGATATGTTAACATTTACAATGATAGGAGTGTAAAATTAGCCCACGCTCCATAGCTGCCCGAAACCCGCCCACGGGCCCGGGGCGGGCCCGACCCGGCCTGTTGACAATGTGAATATTCACATTGATAAGAGTGTAAAATTAGCCCGTGATCCATGGGCAGCCCGAAGCCCGACCTCGGGCCGGGGCGGGCCCGGCCCGTTGGCAATGTGAATATTCACATTAACATGTTAACATTCACATTGATAGGAGTGTAAAATTGGCCCGTGACGTGGCGTGGCGAAGCCCGCGGCCGGCGGGCTTGGGCCCAGTGACAATGTGAATATTCACATTGACATGTTAACATTAACATTGATAGGAGTGTAAAATTTGTCTGCTGCCCGAAGCTCGCCCGCGGCCCGGGGTAGGCCCGGACCCAAACCCGGGCCGCCAATGGAACGCGAGTCAATTTTACACTCTTATCAATGTGAATGTTAACATGTCAATGTGAATGTTAACATGTCAATGTGAATATTCACGTTATCAACAGGCCCGGCAAGGCCCGCCTCGGGCCGCCCATGGGCCGTGGGCGGGTTTCGGATAGCCACGGGACACGGGCTAATGTTACACTCTTATCAATGTAAATGTTAATATGTCAATGTGAATATTCACGTTGTCAACGGACCGGGGCCGGGCTTCGGGTTGTCCACGGGTTACGGGCCAATTTTACACTCTTATCAATGTTAATGTGAATATTCACATTGTCAACGGCGAAGCTCGCTCGACAAGCCGAGCGCCACGCCATGGGCCAATTTTACACTCCTATCAATGTGAATGTTAATATGTCAATGTGAATATTCACATTGTCAACGGACCGGGCCGGGCTCGCCCCGAGCCGCCCATGGGACGCGAGTCAATTTTACACTCTTATCAATGTGAATGTTAACATGTCAATGTGAATATTCATATTGTCAACAGGCCGGGCCGGGCCCGCCCTGGGCCGCCCACGGACCGTGGGCTGGTTTCAGACAGCTACGGGGCGCGGGCTAATTTTATACTCTTATCAATGTGAATGTTAACATATCAATGTGAATATTCACATTATCAACGGGTCGGGCTGGGCCCGCCCAGGGCAGCCCATGAGCCGCGGGCGGGTTTCGGGCCGGCCACAGGCCGCAGGCTAATTTTACACTCCTATCAATGTGAATATTAACATGTCAATGTGAATATTCAAATTGTCAACGGACCCCGGCCCGGGCCCGGGCTTCCCATTGGTCATGGGCCAATTTTACGCTCTTATCAATGTTAATGTTAATATGTCAATGTGAATATTCACATTGTGAACGGGCCCGCCTGGCTTCGGGCCGCCCACGGGCCGCGGCCAATTTTACACTCCTATCAATGTGAATGTTAACTTGTCAATGTGAATATTCACATTATCAACGGACTGGGCCGGGCCTATTTTTTGGGCCTGTGGGCCGGCCCGGCCCGACTCGAATTTTTTTTGGCACCCACGAGGATCGACATGAACTGGGCCCCTACACATTGACGATATGAACATTCACATTGACGGTGTGAACATTCACATTAAGGGTATTTTGGTAATTATGTCACCCATAGGACTTATTGAAATATAAGAAAATAATGTGAACTAAATGGAACATAAGTAGATGAAAAGGGTATTTTAGTCTTCTTATCTCAAATTGAACCTAATGAAATAGTCAAAAAAAATATAAATTAAATAGAATAAAGCTCTTAAAAAATAGATTTATCAAAAAAGCTCCCTAATAAATAGATTTGAAAGTAAAAGATTGCGATGTGAATAAAAGATTGCGAGTGTTCAAAGCGCCAAAAAGGAAGAAGATTTTTTCTCTCTCTAGAGAGCACCGGTTTTCCTCCAGTCGAGGGCACTGCTCCTTTCATACACTATTTTGGTTTGTTCCTTGACCTTGTTTTCCTTGCCTTCTTCTTGGTGAACACAATCTTGTTTCTTGGTTTTCTTTAAGTCTGCTCAGTGGACTCCTCAAATAACGTTGTTTGTTTGTTTGTCCTCTTTATCCGGCTTTTATCTTTTGGCCTAGTCCTTGGTTGTTCCCTTTGGGTACTTTCTGATGGTCTTCTTTTTGTGGTGGGTCGAGTGGTCCCCAAAGGTAGTGAGGTCATCTACAGAGGTGAGAACAGATGACTACCTCGTACTTACGGGAGGGTGGTTGGACAGATAGCAGTGGTACCGAAGTTGGTAGTGAATTTTCAGAGGAAAGGCGGACTTTACGGCCTCATCAAGTGTTTCATCCTCCCTTGCAACATCATTTCAGGTGTGGTCTGAGTATGGAATTGGCCGATTCTACGTGGCAACTTGAACAACATGAGTTGAACCGCTGTTTGATTGGTTATGTTGCCGATGTTCGTCGTTTTGGCTCCTATCTTATGCAAATGCATGTCAATGAATTATGGAATTTGGAGGGGGCTGTCCATGTTTATGGTCGTAGTAAAAACCTCTACGTTTTCTTATTTGAACACCTCGACGACATGCATCGCATTGCGGAAAATGGTCCTTATGCCCTCCAAGGGGCTCTCCTTATTGTTGATTACTGGAAGCCGGATTTAATTCTTGACCGGGTGATTTTCGACAAATTGATGATCTGGGTCCAATTACATGGGTTACCGTTGGAATGTTTCACTCAAGAAGCCGGTTCGCCTTTGGACGAGCGGTTGGAGATGTGGTTAAAGTAGATTTGGACTCACTAATGCCTCGCAATGTCCGCTTCCTTCGTATCCGTGTGTGGGTTCTTCTTGACAAGCCTTTGAGCAGTGGATTCTTCCTCAAGCTTCGTGATGGTCACCAACATTGGGTTAGTTGTTGCTATGAACGGGTGTGCAAGGTCTGTCGGAATTGTGGTCGAATAGGTCATACGATTACAACATGTCCTTTATCGTTCGCGGAGGCTCAACGGTTTTTAGATGATCATTTCCAGGATATGGGTCGGCAACTTCATTCCCAGGTCATGACTCAAGAGCCGCATCCGATGTACTCTGCTTCCATTCGTGCCAATGCACATCGGTCGGACCGTCGTACCACTCGTATTTTTCAAACTGCTTCTAGTTCCCATATGCAGATTCCTGAAGAGGGTGGGCCATCCACTATTAATCAGAATGTTCATCAGAATGATGATTTTGCTGTTATGTGGGAGCAAGATTGGGATGATGGCTTACGCCAAGGAACGCCCGAGGGTAGCGAACCACTGTTGCCCGCTCCAACGAGCGACGGAGTTGTCCAGCCCATTCCTCCTTCAGAATTTCGTTCGGTTGACTCCGACGTACTTTTCGTTTGGGTCAAATTCCGGTGGATTCGGTAGGTGAGTTAGAGGTAATGTGGAATCAATGGGAGGGTCATCTCTCATCAATGGGAATCAGACCAGGGCAGTTGGTGTTAGCCGCAGACGGCGACTTGACAGCTTCTCTGTCTCAACCACCTTCTCAGGGTGATAGTTCCATTAAGGGTTTTGACGGGATTACCCCCGCTGACTCCACGGACGAGGTCCTTCGAGCGCTTCAAATTAATGGGCCTGGCCCACGTTTGAATATTCCTATGGGTGAGGCCCCTTTTCTCACACGGGCTTTCTTACTCCCTAGCCCCAGTCCGTTACCGCCAATGGGCTCTGTCACCTTTGAAGTTGGGCAACCCAGCTCTGTTATGTACTTGAACTCGCATGGTCCATCTCATCCATCTGAGTCTACCACTCTCACTCCTCCTTTTTCAAGTAATGGTGGGCCTACATTACGGAAAAGGCTGCGAGAAGTGGACTCAGGCTATGAACTCTTGTATGACACAGAGGCCTTGGTTGTGCTAGATGAGTTGAGTGGCCCAAGTGAGGGCCGCGAAGCCGAGTTGGCCAAGCTTCGGAATGATATCGTCTCTGACTCAGTTGTTTGCCTCACAGGCTGGGTTATTTTTTGCGCCATCAGCACAGCAGGTTGAAGCGAGCTCGGCCTACTCTCACCGGCTCCATCATGGCCATGCCCTCCGTAAGGCGATCGGGATAAGCCCACCAGGTGTGCATCTCTCCGACGGCGCCGGAAGGTACGGTCTCGACAGCGGCACTGCCCAGCTGCTACGGGCTCATCAAGACCATGTCGGGGGCTGCCAATTCGCCAGCGTAGAAGCCCGCCAGCTCCCCCTGCTCTATCTGCTTCAACTGTATTGCCGTCGGAATCGGGTTATGATACGGGTGCCAGCTCCTCGGATAGTTACGGGTCATGTTATGAGAGTAGCCAGTCCAGACTCCATCCGGAATTCGATCGAGTTCATCAACAAACACATCGTTTCATGGCCTTAGCTTTGGATCAACTTCGGGTCTCTAATCAGAGGGTTTCGCAGGAGGTTGTCCCACAACAACCTCCTTGTTCGCCATGAAACTTTTCAGCTGGAACTGCAGGGGCCTCGGTCATCCCCTGACAGTTCAAGCAGCTCGCAATTTGACCCGGAAATACAAGCCAGATATTTGTTTTTTGATGGAAACCAAACGCTCGGTGCAATATGTTAATTACATTGGGTATTCTTTGGGTTTCAAGTATAATTGTGGAGTGGATAGCTCGGGCAGATCCGGTGGTTTATGGGTTGGGTGGCGGGATGGCAATCTAGTTGACATATCTGGCGGGATTCAATTTTATTTTGTTACAAGTTCTTGACCCAAAGGCATGGTAAATGGTTTATTTTTTTCATGTATGGCTCACCTTTGGTTCTTAATAGGGGCCATGTGTGGAGTCTCATAGAAGCTCGAATTAACCAACTTCAAGAGCCTTTTATTATCATGGGGGACCTCAATCAAGTTCGGGGGTGGTCGGAAAAATTAAGCTCCCATCGCCGCACTATTCCAGGAGCTTCGGCCTTTAATGACTTAATCTTTCGCAATCGATTGGTTGATCTCCCCTCTCAAGGGGTGTGGTATACTTGGTGCAATAACCGGCGGCAATCAGACATAGTTTATGAGCATCTCGATCGGGTTTTGGCTTCCTCCAGTTGGGTAACAAAATTCACTTATTTTTCGTTGCTGACTTTGCCAATTCAAAGATCCGATCATAGTCCGTTGCTTCTTGATTCTAGTCGAATGGAACTCCGCGGTAAAAAGTGGGACAGATTTGAGGCCGTGTGGCTAACGGATCCTTCCACCCAAGAAATTACACAAAAAGTTTGGCAGATGCCCATTCACGGTGCCGCCTCATGCCTTCGTCTTCAAACTATACTATTTAAACATCTCAAAAATTGGAATGGGTTATCTTTTCGAAGCATGCAAGGTCAAATTGAAGATGTTCAAGCGCGACTTCAGCAAGTTCAAGGATCGTTACAATCTTCAGATTCTTATTCATCCGAGATGGATTTGCGACTTCAACTGGATTTCTTGTTACAAAAGCAGGAATTATATTGGGCTCAACGTTCTAAACAACAATGGTTGCATTTGGGAGACCGCAATACAAAATTTTTTCATCGAATGGCCTCCTGGAGGCGGAGTCGAAACCGTATCTCGTGTATTCAGGACAAAGATGGGACAGTGTTGACTCATCCGCAGGACATTCAACGGGTTTTTGTGGAGCATTTCCAGCAACTCTTTTCACCTTCACGGACTCCAACAACATGCACATGGACTCATCGGCCTCGTGTTCTTTTCCTTCCCATTTCAATTTAATTGGTGTCATGAATAGTCATTTAACTCTGATCATTCCATCTTCTGGACCAACCATTTTCTTTGGAGGAAATTAGAACCGCGGTTTTTCAAATCCGGAAATTTAAGGCCGGGCCGGATGGCTATATAGCGGTTTCTATCAAACATATTGGCATTGTGGGACAATCGGTCTCGGAAGTGGTGTTGGGGTTTCTTAATTCGGGATATTATTTACTCCTCTCAACCAAACCTTCATCTGCCTTATTCCTAAAACCAAGAGTCCTCTTACGGTGAATGATTATCGGCCCATTAGTTTGTGCAATGTGATGTATAAAATCGGTGCCAAAGTTCTCGCTAATCGTCTTAGCTTGGTGCTTCCGGAATTAATTTCAGAAAACCAATGTGCTTTTTTGCGAGGTCGCCTTATATCGGATAATGTCTTGCTGGCCCATGAAGTACTTGATTATATCAAAAAATATAAGCGGGGGCGTTTATCTAGTTTTGGGTTAAAATTGGATATGAATAAAGCCTTTGACCGAGTTAGTTGGGCATTCCTCCAGGCCGTCATGACTAAAATGGGGTTCTCACCTAAATGGATTCAATTAATTTCCCAATGCATCTCTACGGTCCAATTTGCAGTTCTCATTAATGGAGTTCCTTCATCGTTTTTTCAACCTAAGGCGGGGCTACGTCAAGGCGATCCCCTTTCGCCGTATTTATTCTTGATTGTCATGCAAGTTTTGTCGGAAGGCTTTGCTCATTTGGCAACTCTTAATGTATGTCGGGGTATTGCCATTAGCCGGAAATCACCGCCCATTTCTCACTTGCTCTTCGCTGATGATTGTTTTATTTTTCAACTCTATAACCCGGCGGATATCTGGTGCCTTCATTGGTTTTTAAATGCCTTCTGCTTCTTTTCGGGGCTACGTATTAATTTTCACAAGTCGGAACTTTTTGTAAGCTCCAATTTCTTACCTTCAGCCCAGGATTGGCTCGCCTCTCTTTTTGGCGTTAAAGTTGTACCAAAACCCGGGATATATTTGGGTGCTTATTTGGGGTTCTCGGGGCGTTCTAAGTCCGAGATCTTTAATTCTCTTTTGAGCAGCGTCCAATCCAAACTTCAAGGCTGGAAATGTGATTTTTTGAATTTTGCTGGTAGGGGAATTTTGGTGAAACATGTGCTTCACTCCATTCCTGTGTATCTCATGTCTGTTTTTCGCATGCCTGACAGTTTCCAACAAAAGCTTACAGCTATAATCCGCCAATTTCTCTGGGCTTCACCCAAGGGTCCAGGTATACCATGGAAAAAATGGACATCCTTATGTCTTCCTAAACTTTGGGGTGGCCTCGGCTTTCGCAACCTTACTTGCTTCAATCAAGCTCTACTCGCAAAGCAAGCATGGCGGCTGTTGTCCCTACCTAACTTATTGCTTTCGAAAGTTCTGTTCGGCAAATATTGTCAACGGAGTTCTTTCCTTGCGGTTAAGCCTTCTTCGTCATCATCATGGGGTTGGCGGAGTGTATTATGGGGACGTTCGCTGCTACTGTCGGGGCTTCAATGGATTGTGGGTAATGGTCGGAGTATAAACCCGTTTGAAGACCAGTGGATTCCGATTGTCTCCAATCCTTGTAAAGGAAGAGGGTTGACTAATCTCTGCCCTACAATGCGGTTAGAGCATTTCATTGATCCATCATCTTGTTCTTGGCGATTGGATTTATTAAACTTGTTTTTTCCTGCCCACGTTATATCCCACATCCTATCCATTCACATTCCTCATGAGGCACTTGAGGATACTCTTGTTTGGAGCCCAATGAAAAATGGCCAATATTCGGTTAAATCAGGTTACAAGCAAGCCTTATTGCGTCAATTCTGACTATTGTAGGATCGATCCGATTGGTCTCTTTGGACAAAGTTGTGGCACTTAAAGATCCCTCCCAAATGGACCTTGTTCTTGTGGAAGTGTCTACACAATATTCTCCGGTTAATTTAACTCAAGAGGCGAGGACGCAATGTTGATCCTCTCGCTCCGTTGCTCCGAATTTGAGGAAACTATCGAACATTTATTTTTGATCGTCCCTTTTCCCAACGGGTTTGGCGCGTCTACACTGGGCCTAGATTTTGGCGTCGGAACCCTTTATCCTTCTCCTCTGGTTCAAGCATTGACGGAGCACATTCCAGATGATCGATTTTAGCACATTCCATTGCTTTGTTATGGGCTATCTGGTTGCCAGTAATTCGGTTGAATTTCGGTCCGGTTGTGTCTATTGCGCATACATTAGCCACCACGGACTTGCTATCCACCTTCTTTGTCACCATATCCTTCTATTTCTCATGACATATCTTCCTCGCTTCATTTCTCTCGATACAAAAATTGTTTTGCGATCGCAGACGTTTACTTTGATTTTCAAAGAAGAACGGATTGTTGTCGATGGGTCTTGGATCTCGATTCTGACAGAATCGGGTTGGCTTGGGTTTGGTGGATGCCGACAACCAAATTGTCAAGCATGAAGCCATTTTGGGACCTCCTATGCTATCTCCCGAAGTAGAAGCTTGATTCTTCATGCTCTTCATTGGCGATCAAAGAAGGCATCCAGTGTCTCCTTTGCAAACCGATTACTGCCTTTGGTTCAACTTCGCATACCTCTAATCAAATTTACATTGGCAGCTTCACTCTCTTTTGAGTGATATTTTGTTTTGCTCTAAAAAATTTGTTCATGTTGTCTTAGAAAAGGTTGACAGAGCCGTGGTGCAATATGCTCACTCTCTGGCCACTTCTGTAAGAATTACTTATGAAAATTAATGCAATCTCTATGCTGCTTTAGTCCTCAAAAAAAAAAAAAAAAAGATTGCGATGCGAAAGAAATAGAAAATATGACAAATTCTTCATATTTTCTATTATAATAATAATAATAATAATAATAAACCAGCGTTTTACCGACTTCCAAAATAAGCCTAAATACGCCATAATTACCTCTTGGGTTAGGTTAGGTTGAGTGACTTTTGTCTGCTCTCTAGTTTTCATTGTTGTATTGTCTCTCTGCGGGAAGGTATGGCTTCCGATCTCTGCATCAAAAGGAACGATTGCAAATGGGAGATTAGAGATTCACCGGCGAAGAAGCAAAGGTGCGAGGGTTGCGCTTCCCCACCACCTCCACCATCACCATCACCATCACCATCACCGCTTTGTTCATCAGCTTCTCTTAATACTTCTCTTAATATATATTTTATGAGTTTACTGATAAGGAATTCCAAGAGTATGATAGACAGTTAAACCAAGGTGATGTATGTATATCTTATCTAGCTTCTCTTAATACTTCCCTCTTTCATTTGTCTCTATTTTCTTCAAAATCCTATTTACATAAATATATATTTTATATTATTATTGTTGTAATGTAATAGAATTTGTGGGCTTACAATATATATATATATATATACATATACATATACATATAGAGGGCTTTGATGTCATGTACTTCCCATGCTCGTTTGGGTGTGGTGGAACAGAGCCGGTTTTTAACCTCGATGAGATTGTCGACGATCTCAAAACTTTTTCGGAATTGGCGCTCAATCAATACAATGACAAAGAGGTGTATTTCTTTATTCAATTAAAGTTTTTTTTCATTGTTTTGTTTGTTTGTTTGTTTGTTTGGTTTGAGAATTAGCCTTTGTTGTTCATAATATATGTCGGAAAATATGTGTGCAGTTAAAGAATCTGGAGTTTGTGAAGGTTGTGAAGGCAAACATGGGTTGTTGTGCTGGGTTTAAGTATTATATTACCTTTGATGTTAAGGATGCTGATGCTGTTGATGGTGGTACTATGGAATTTCAAGCTTGTGTTTGGGATGGGATCGGCCATACTGATGTACTAATTAGTAGGCTGAAAATTAGCCCTTAGTCAAGGTAAATTAACTACATAGTGTATGCTTAATACCTAAGTAATGATGCTTATTGGTGTGGCGGCTTTCTATGCCTTCTCTATTGGCATTTATTTTTTTGATTTTATATGAAGTATTTTTCATGTTGATATCAAGTTTTGTTTGCTTTAGTGGCATATTAGTCCTATGCTTATTTGATGATGTTTAGTAAGTACTTATAGAAGCCAGATAACAATTTGCAGCTTACAAGGTTTTCATTTCTTCGAACATTCTTATATCTATACATTCTAATTACTGGTTTTGTTTTCATCTTTTTGAAAATGGGAAATGGGAAATTTATTTGGTATACTGTTTTCGTTTCCAAAAAAATTGAATTGATTTCAAAATTTCAAAAATTGTAATAAAAAAAGGGGTGTTTGCATTTGTCTTGAAAATGAGTTTTCATTCTCTCCTCTCTCCTATGAAGCACGGATACTTCAAAAAGAGAGACGTATCCATATCGGATACTTATGAGATACCAATACTCCTTGGATACTCGCAGATACGTATCGGATACTTCTTAATTAATTTTTTTTATTAATTTTGGAGTATCGGATACTTAATTTTGGGGTATCTGATACTCGAAGTCACGTATTACTTCTAATGTTTTGTTTAGTTATTTGATAAGAGGAATATAGTGAGAGTTCAAGTAATAGAATTTGTCAAATTGATGTATCCTTATTGTCTCTCTCACTCTCTCACGTTTCTTCAAATTGACATATCCTTATTGTCTCTCTCACTTCTCTCTCGTTCTCTCATATTTCTTCTCTCTGCTCTCGTTCTTGTTTTAGTGTTGGCATGTAAAGATGATGTTTAATTTGCATTTGCTTTTGTTTTTAGTTTTGGATGTTTTATGATTGTTTGAAGACTTTTAGCTTAATATGCATCCCTCGATTTATTAATTTGCTTTAGGTTTTATTTTCATGCATATTACATTATTAAAATTATAAAAAATGATTTTTTTTACGAACATATCTCCGTTGTATCTGTATCCTACTTTTTTAGATTTTGGCGTATCACCGTATCCATATTGCCTTATCATGTATCCGTATCTGTGCTTCCTAGTCTCTCTTCCCTGCCGCCACCCCCCCCCCCCCCCTTTATCCACCACTTCTAGGGATTTGGCCATTCTCCCATTGAGACACACAGCCACTGTCCGTCTCCCCTTCTGACCTCCAGCCGCCTTTCAGCAACCCCCCGTGATCTCCAACGGCACTTTTGCAACCACCTCTGGCCACCCTCCACTAGCGGCCTTCACCTTCAATAACTCATCAAGCATGTGTCTTTGCTTTTGTTTTTATTTGTTTTCAAAGTATTTGTGTACACCTTTCTATGTCTTTTACCAAAAAAAAAAAAAAGGTTCCTATTTTATGTTAATAGGAAACAAAAAATTGACAACATTATCAAATGATCTATTTGCCACCAGAATTAGTTCTCTATATGTATAGGTTTGGACTAAGCATTATTTGACTGTAGGATGATATAATATGACTTTAGGATCATAAAGGGTATGTTAATTTTAAATATGGTGGGATTTTATTTTATTTTTTGAATTTTATTGATAAAGTCAATGGCTTTACTTTTGTATCAGAAGCATTATTAATTTATTTATACTAATATTTAGAGGGAGAACAATATTTGGTGTTCCCCTCAATTTGAAGTTGCGTAGAATTTTGTTTTCCCCAAATTATCCAAAAAAATCAATATGTTAAACAATTCCATTTATATCACACGACTACTTAAAAGTTTAAACTATGAAGCAATTATTAAAACTCCCCCTTATAGTTAGCGATTTATCACCCTTAACCAAGGTTGTGAATCTTGTACCGTGCCAACCTATACTGTTCGAAATGTATTGTTACACTAGAAAAAACGGTATAGAAGACCTTCGATCCAGTGCCGGTTAAGTTATTGGATTGTTTTCAGCTATCTTGGCAATTTTTAGCATAGTCCAGCTGTGCCATTTTGTACCAGTTCCTTCTGGTGCATACATGTTATATTCATAGTTATTACAAAGAAGCCCTAAGAATTGAGAAGTGTTGGGGATACCAGTAGCTATCAAATCAATCACCAACGACTGTGAATTTGTATTGTAAGGTCAAGCTGTAACATGCCCCACCATCGTCGTCAAAGCTTAAATTGGTTTTTTATGTTTGTCTTCTCAATATACTTTAGACACATGTAGATAGATAGAGAATGAATGTCATTTAGGTTTGAAGCTGCTTTAACATCTTAGGAAGAACTTTAGGACCGGGAAAACTAGTGGGAAGTATCAAGACTTGTTTTATTTAAGTGTGTTGTACGGTTGTACCGATTAAAATGTGTTGAACAAAAGGTTTAATTTTGTTGCATGATCATCTCTTGCAGGCGTACGCATGCTCGACAATGCAAAAGATTAAAAAAAAAAATTATGAGAATTTCTAAAATAATGATTAGAATAAGAATGATCAGATGGTAAAAATGTTACATGTTCTTCAGCATACAAATTACATTGAAAAAAATGCCACATTTATAAATAAATAAATACGGTTTTTACATAATAAATTTCAAAAGTTATAGTGATAAATCCAAAAATGGTAATCAAGAAAACATAATGGTAGCGACCTGCATGGTACCAATAATAAAAACAGTACTACAGTCTACAAGATTCATAGCCTTGGCCTCAATTGATGTTATTGCTATTTTTTGGAAAATTTTGTGAATTTGCCTCCATTAAATTTAAAACTTCCCCTCCTTCTTTGAGTATGCAGAGAGCCACCTTACCATAGAAAGGTAGTTTCTTTGTATACATACAAAAATATTCACAACATAGAGAACATATATTAGAGTGTGAGTTTTTAGAAGCTTCACTTCTTTAGCTTTCAAAGAGAGAGACAATGGATAAGGCATAACGCTAACACAAACGATAGTACATTGCTGGATTTTTCAGCTGTTTTGACTCACTGTTGCCATTTCATTGAATGATTGCATACAACATATTCGGTTAGCACCGAAAGGGTTTCAACCCCTGAACCTTGAAGGGACTACACCTCAAAGACTCAAGGCCTTGCCACCAGGCCAACCACTTGGGGTTCACCGATTATGCCAATTGGTTGTGGTGCTAATGGAACTATGTGGTAATTGATCAATTCATTACATTTCTGTGACGGAAAATATGTGTGTAGAATATGAATTGAGCTCAAATATTGTCCACAATTCTAATTCCAAAAACAAAGGCTGACTGGGCTGGATCAATAAATAAAGGGAGATGGGACTTCAATCTGTTAGCGAAGATCTTGAAGATACACTTTTAGAGGGTAGGATTAGGGACTATGAAGCATGTGTACAGGTATATGTATAATATGGGTATGTTGATATGATAAAATTTAAAAAAAGTAAGGTATGGGTACGTCGAGTATGTTCGTAAAAAAATAGTTATTTTTAATTTGAAGTAATTCAAAAATTAGTTAAATGGTGTAGTTTGTTAAGATCCAACCTACAATTCATCTTTAATGCCAAAAGTGAAGTATAAACCAAAACTAAGTGTTACTATATTTATTAAATAATTTATAAGCTAATGCTTAATTTTAAAATCATGCTAAGCATAAAAAAAGTAAGTCCAATGAGACTAAGGGGTTGTTTGGGGTGTCTTAAGTAAATGCACTTTTTGTCTTTTTGGACTAAAAGGTTGAAGAAAAAAATATAGATGTTTGGGTTAACTTTTTGACTTTTTATGAAAAAATATATATTAAAAAATTGTATAAAGAAGTGTATAGGAGAAGATTAGAAATGTGTGTTGGCAGCCGTACAATCTGAGGGGTTGAATTGATTGGAAGAAATTATTGGTTACTTTTCGGGCATTGCACTGAACGGTTTTGTTCGACCCTTAGGGGCCATCACGGGTCCCATTTTGATAATCTGAACCGTTCAATGTGTAGAACTCGTCGAATACTATATACTTATAAAAAATCACGTTGATCGAATATCGATAGCTATCTTATCAGATTTGTTTTTTTTTTCAATCGTTAATTATAACCACATCCATTTTTTTTATACAAAACTGATTTGACCATGTAGTTATCGATATTCAATCAATGTGATTTTTTACAGGCATATAGTACTCGACGAGTTCTACACATTGAACGGTTGAGATTATCAAAACGGGACCCGTGATGGGCCCCCACGGGCCGAATAGCAGTGTGTGGAAATTGCACCCAAACTGTGCTACAAAAGTTAACAAACGCTACACAGCGCAGTCTCAACATGATTGCTGAGTTGTGATAACTGTGTGGAAAATTAATTTTTTAATTTTTTTTTTTTTTTGTGAATAGTGATAACTTTTTGAGTAATTTTTTGGCTTTTTGGCTTTTTGGGAGATGCCAAACTTGGCCTAACTTTACCTTTGTGTAGAAGAAAATACTATTCCAGCTTATGGCATGGGAATATCCTTGGTGTCTAGGGTAAGCCAAAAATTAAGAAGAAAAAAATTTACATACGTGTTTTGTGTACCTTGTGCATATGCAGAAGTACCATGCAAAGTATCAATACCCATTACCAGTACGACATGTTCATCGAAGTATCCATGCTTCATAGAGTAGGGACCTTAGGAACCAAGCGGTGAGAGTAGAGTTCATTTCTTTCAAGATAGCACCAGAATTAAGAAAAAGAAAAGAAAGATGTAATAGAGGAAAGCACATCCTTAAATTGACAGGCCAAGCTTTCTTGAAGAACATGGCATTTTATGGTCATCGGGGCTAGGAGCTTTTCCATCTTTGAGAGAACAAGGATTCTCTAATCCCTTCAATAGTAATGTCCTTGTTTCATTTCTGGGCATCATTTAATTGATCACTATAGTACAATTCATGTCTTCTATGCATACCATAGTACCACCTCCCTTATGGCCTAGCTGAAAATAAGTAATGATTTTAGCATTTCCTTGGCATCAGTAATAGACACCCAAGACTTCAGGGTTACTATCAAGACTTTTCTTGACTGCTTCCAATTGAGATCTTACTTCCTCCAGTCCACCTTTTTTGTGATGTCACTATAGTTAGATTGGCATAGCTTCTTCAACTCAACTTTGCATTTTCAACTTCTGGCATAGACAGAACATGGGAGTGCCCCGAACATGATTTCTCCAAACCCTGGCAACAAGATTCAAGAATTCAGGGTGGTCAGCCAGCCCAACAATAAAAAAATTTGAAGGGCTTCTTTTGCTTAATAGGGGCAGACAGCACTTTAACCAAGATAGGGCTATGGTCAGATATTCCTGCAGTTAGGAATTCTGCCTCATTTCATGGTCCTCATTGATGAGAGGTTTATCAATCTCTCGAAGCACCTGACCATTTGTCAGTCATTGCAGTCGTGCATGTACCTGGTCCATTTAACAGAGCCCCACAGACCAGCCATAGCTTCAATGTCCAGTCTGTTTTGGGGAGCGTTATCACCATACATGGCAGAAACCTAGCAGTCCATTTTCTTTTGGCACTAACATGACAATGAATAGCCTGGTCATTTGTACTAATGCACATTACATCAGCATATCTTGATTCCATAGGATCCATATACTTTACAAAGTGGATCATTGTAATTGGACAACATTCCTCAGCTTCCATTCTTAGATTCAAAGACCATATCCTTATTAACACTTCTGACTCTATTTCCCAAGAGCCCGAAATAAAGATACATTTTATTCCCTTGAATAATATGATCCTTGATTTTCTTCTAATGTATAGGGAAATTAAGCCCCCTTTCATTTTAAGCCTTCCCCACTTTTTATTTTTTTATCTGGATTAGATGGGCTTGGGGTCCTGTTATTAGCTTCCTCTATCTCCAGGTTGTCAAAAGTATTTGATGAACTCCACAGCTGTTTGAGTTGCCCCCCCATAAAGGATGGTATCACCTGTATGGTACAGATAGGTTGGTCTTGATCAAAGCCTACCTCATGATAATGTTCCGCATTTAACGAATTGCCCATATCCTGGGTAATTTTTGTCCTTGCTCCGATGGTTGCTCTTTATTCTGGGAACTAGGTCATCTTTGCCCACATTTTGGGCATTAGGATCATCATTGGCTGTGGGCACCCATTGGTACACTTTTATCCCTTTCCGTTGTCCAGGTCCAAATTGATGTTATTACCATTTTTTTAGAAAATTTTGTGAATTTACCTCCATTATTAAATTCAAAACATTCCTTTTCTTGAGATATGCAGAGAGCCACTTTACCATAGAAAGGTAGTTCATGTATATATACGTACTAAAATATTCACAACATAGAGAACTTAGTGAGAGTTTGTAGAAGCTTCACTTCTTCAGCTTTGGAAGAGAAAGACAATGGCTGACGCTAACACAAACAGCAGTACGTTACTGGATTTTTCGGCTGTTTCGACTCTCTGTGGCCATTTTATTGAATGATTGCATACAACATATTCGGGTAATCTCTTCCAGTTCATGGCAAAGTGCTGGCCACTGATTATGCCTAGTGGTTGTGGTGCTAATGGACTTGTGTGGTAATTGATCGATTCAATATCAATACATTCTGTGACAGAAATGTGTGTGTAGAATACGAATCGAGTTCAAATATTGACCGCAATTCTTTTTCCAGAAACAATGTCTGATTGGGCTAGATCAATAACAGAAGGGAGGAGGAGGGACGCCAATCTATTAGGGAAGATACACTTAAAGAATGTATAATTGGGGACCTTAGGAACCAAGTGATGAGAGTAGAGTTCGTGTCTTTGAAGATAGCACCAAAACTGAGAAAAAGAAAAGAAAGATGTAATAGAAGAAATCACTTCCTTATAAATGATAGGCAAAGCTTTCTTGAAGAACATGGAATTATAGCCATTGAGGCCAGGAGCTTTACCATCTTTGAGAGAGAATGAGCTAAGTGTGTGAATGGTTAATTCATGGGCTACTATGAACATGTTGATTTTTTCTTGACAATTAATTTATAGTTTTCTAGCACTAATGATACTTTTTTGTCTTTTTTCTTCGGCACATCATATTATTTAGGGTTTCAAATTGATAATTTTTTTTGGATAAATGGTTTCAAATGGATCATTGTCTCATGTTAATGCAATGCCCTGCATCGCCTTCTTGATCTTATGCTTCAAATTCTTAACATGTATGCATTTTAATTACACAATGCAACTTTAAATTGTTTTTTGTCTTCCTTCTTTTCGTCGGTATGCTGAGTTTAGTTGAAGCTTCTAATAGTTTTCTTTTAATTTCATTTTTGGCGGGATACACAGATTATCATTGATTCTATACCTCCTTGGATATGCATCCGAATCGCAAAATTGCAAATGATTACATCAACAGTTTTTTGAGATGTTAAGTGAACAAAATTTATGAGTCCCAGCCTCACAGGACAGTTATTTTTATTTTATCTATCCATAGTTGATCAATCAAATAGGGATGTTTTATATTTCTACTAGTGTTGAAAGCATAGTATTTGAAGTTTTGTTGCTCTTGACCGTGTGTCCCATATAGAAAGAAGAAAAGTAGATGACCACTGCATGTTGAACAATATCCTGAACTGATATTAGGAAACCAAAGGAAGAAAGTATTAAAAACAAAAATAAATAAGCTGAGTCATTATGTAATCAGAAGATAAAACTTTAGATCTGAGTAGCTTTAAGTGCAATTAGAAAGAGTTCATTATGAGTATGTTAATTTTCATTTTCATTCTGTCTTGCATGTTTGTATGTATGTATGTGTCGATATATATTGTGGTGAAGAACTATTGTATACTATAACTTCAACGCAGAACATTTACACAATTTCTCAAGTGTAACTTGTTTTAATAACGTAATGTTTGCTTAGTTCTTAAAAATCATTTGTTTGTATGGCTTGTTAATAAATATCTCTAGTTGGTGTTCCATTTATACCAACCAGGAATTCAAGTTTATTTGTGGTGTATGTATCTACTAATGTTATGTTACTTGTCAGCTTTCCTTCCCATTCTTACTCTTATTGTTATAAGTTGAAGATAAAGCCTTACCCATTTCTTTTTATTTAGAACAGATGGGCCTGGGGTCTTGTTATCAGCTTCCTACATCTCCAGGTTGTCAAAAGTATTTGCTAGACTTCACAGTTGTTTGAATCGCCTGGTATCACCTGTATGGTATAGATAGCTTGGTCTTGATCGAAACCTACCTCATGATAATGTTCCCCATTTAACGAATTGGCCACATCCTAGGTTGAGTTTTGACATTGCTCCAATGGTTGCTCTTTATTCTTGGAATTAGGTCATCTTTGCCCACATTTTGGGCATTATGACCATCATTGGCTGTGGCCTCCCCTGTGGCTTCTGTACGTGCCTCCATTCTACTTATGGTTTCTTTCTCCAGTCATTCCTGAGTACAGCATAAACCAAAGACTGGTTGAGCACCCATTGGTACACTTTGACCCCTTCAAAATTCTCATTCCTGTTGTCCAGGTGAAAGTTTTCCACCAGTTCGCTACCCACTTCAATCTCAACACAGATTTTGGCAAAAGTAATTCTCTTTTGTGATTCAGCTGGAATTTGCATAATGCTTGCAATGTGGCTTAACCCTTGCTCATTCCAATATTCAAAGGGGACGTTGAAGACTTTAGCCCAGCGGGGAAATTTTATTAGACTTTCCTTCCACAAGTTAAGTCTGTAGTCCCACCACTTTAGGACCATTAGCTTCCCTCCAAAATGCTATGGCTTCCCTTCCAAAACTGAATCGAAAGAAAGAAGAAACCCTTTTCACTAGACATAACATGAATCAGTCCACTCTTCCCCCATAGTTTTTGGCAATAGAGTTAACAACAAAAAGATAACTTCTTATCAATAAAGTAACCACTCTTCCCCGGCAATAGAGTTAACAACAAAAGCGTAACTTCTTATTAATAAAGTAACCCACCTGGCAATCATTCCATCCATCTACCTAGACACATGACGGTGGAGTAACCTTATTTTCCCCATCCTTCTTGGATGCAAAATATTCTAGATTTATCTTGGCCACCCATCCTCTGACATGGTTTCAGAGCTGAAAATGTTGAGATGGGTGAGTAAAAGTTGATGCAGCTTCATTTGATTAAATTCTGAGAGAGACAACACCAATTTGTATGCTAATGTGAAAATAGTCCGAATTGTATAATGGGTTAACTATAGGGCCATAGTCTAAACAAACGACTGCACTATGTTGTACCATATGTTCAATAAAATATAGACTAATAACTTGCAACTTTAGAGTAGGTTGAAGCAATAACTGAACACTAACATTGTGGTTGGATCTTCGATATAGGTTGGGATTTGGAAAGGAAAAAGAAAATGCGAGGGAAATGGATAAAAAATTTAGCTTATATTTTATTCACATTTCCCTCACATTTTTGTTCCCCTTCCCAATCCCAAATTCTTACGCAAATCCATGATCCAAACACAACATAAGAGTCGAGATTGCAAGTACTCGCATATTTGTTTTGATCACATAGAAAACTGAACAGCCATAAAAGTGTTTTCTGTTATCAACATTGGTGAACAAGTGGTTGCTTTAGATGCTTCTATTTGAGTACTGATCGTATCTTTTGTTTACTCATAGGTGTGGTTGAAGATTTCATGAAGGTAATATGCACATGGAGTCCCAGTGGGTCGTTGGAAGTGTCACTGTGAACAAAATGAATCTGATATTAGAATCTTTGTACATGTGGATATTGACAATTATGTTACTTGATGGATATTGACAATTATGTTACTTGATTTAGTGTATGTCTAGACTAATATTCTAAACTGATATCTAAACTAATATTTATAGAACAATGTCATCGTATGATTTGTTCTATTATTGAAATGTATGACATAACAACTAAAGCAAATTGCATGTCTAAGTTGTATTTTACTTTAAACATGTAAAAGAACGTAAGCTAAAAGCATCCTAGACGTTGGAGATGCCCGATATACATGTTGAATTGGAAAGTGTGCGAGGTGTCTACAGAATATGTTTTCATGTGATGGAAGGCTGGTGTCAAACTGATTGATGTCAAACTGATTAATGTCTATTTACTGTGCCTATGACTTGTTTGGTGTTTTGTTTTTCACATGAATTTAAAGTGGGGTTTCTGCTTGAATGACATTAACAAAATCATTGAATTCCTCCTGTGTATTTTGTTGATATAGTGCATTGATTGAGAATCATACCCTAGGCTGAGTTGGTGGTAGTGTAACTGTTATGTGCATAGTGCTATCCTGTCTTCAATAGTCAATACCGCCACCAAGTAGGACTGAGCATAGGATTATTTTACCTGTGAAATTGCCCAACTTGAAACGCCTGCACCTAATTGGGTATTTCACTTAATTGTTAGGGTCGGATTTAAGTTAAGATTTTTTGGTTTTGCAGGTTGCGGATGGGTCATGAGTTTTACCTGCCGTCACCGACACTCATCCGGCCGCATTTGTATATATTGTTTAGTTTATACCTTTTTTTGCAAAATGAATGAGTCAATTAACGTATATTGGCCTGTGCTCTTCAGGAAGTAAATTAGATAAATATATTGTAATTTATTTGGGATAAAATAATGATTTTATGATAAAAATTATGTGATTTTACTGTCCAAAATAATATTTAAAAAATAAGGGGAAAAGACCCAAAAAGAATATTTTAAAAATGTGGAAAAGAAACTCAAAAATAAATTTTTAAAGGAAAAATCCAATATGCAAACTGCACGCATATGTGCAAATCTTAGACGCATAAATTGCAATATGAACTGCGGGTGGTGGTTGTTTTAATTTTTTTCAAACTGCAGATATGTAGACGGGTTTAAATGGCAAATTGAACCGTCAAAAATCAATTCGTGAACACTCCTACCACCAAGCAATTTACTACACTTCCTGATTCTCATCTTGCTTCACCTTGAAGGCCCAAGTTTAGCTTTTGATCGATCAAGATGTCCTCATGAATAGGTTTTTAGTGTTTGGAGCACTTGGAGGCTCATGAGAGGTATCTAGTGAATCTGTTGGAATGGTGCAAACCATTGGGTAGAATTTGCTAGTGTTTACATGCCTTGTGGCATATCATCACATTCCACAGCCGATGTCTTGGTGGCCCATCATACTAACCAGGTGATTTTGCGAACTATGTCATTTACTGGTTGTAACCCTCCCCAAGTTATGAAAATAACTTTGTTCACTTATTTTTTTTAGTGCGTGAACAATACACAAAATATGAGTGACCCAAATATGTGGATTTCATACTCAAAATATGTAATGACTTCACATAAAATGGTAGGCCTAATTATTCTATATCAATTAAAATGTGTGAACAAAATGGGAATTATGAGTCACCATCTCTTCAGTGAGATACTTGGATAAATTTTGTTCGATCCCATACTCAAAATGGGAATTATGAGTACAACAATCCCTCTTTCTAATTTCAATGAGATTGCCGACGACCTCAAAGCTTTTTCCGAATTGGCTCTTAAGGAATACAATGAAAAAGAGGTGTATTTCTTTATTCAATTGAAGTTTTGTTTTGTGTGTGTGTGTGCTTTTTTTTTTTTTTTTTTTATTGAGAATATATATATATATATATAACATATATACATATATTAGACAATGTTTTTAATTGGCTTTGTTGTTCATATATATTGTAAAATATGTGCGCAGCATACGAATCAAGCTTGAAACAAAGGCTGATTGGGCTGGATCAATAATAGATGGGAGGGGGGACTTCAATCTGTTGTTAGGTACACTTGTATAGGGTGTTATGTTGCAGCAAGAAATGGGTCATACTCATTTAGTTTTGTAGGATTAGGGACCTTAGGAACCAAGTGATTAGAGTAGACGTAATTTCTTTCAAGATAGCATCACCAGAATTGAAAAAAAGAAAAGAAAAGGAAAGATGTAATAGAATAAAATGCGTTGTTATAAATGACAGGACAAGCTATCTTGAAGAACATGGCACTATAGCCATTGGGGCCAGGAGATTTCTCATCTTTGAGAGAGAACTAGGTTTCTCTAATCCCTTCAACGGCAACATCCATGTCCAATTTCTGTTTCTGTGCATCATTTAGTTGATCACTTTCAGTACAAGTTCATGTCTTCTATGCTTGCCCAGCACCGCCTCCATTATGGCCTAGCAGGTTCTGAAAATAGGTAATAATCTTAGCATTTACTTGGCATCATCAGTAATGGAAACTCCATCATCCCTTGTTATACCAATAATCATATTTCTGCCACTTCTTTCTGCCCCTTCTTTGATTGATAACTTGAAAAATAATGGAGTGTTTTACTCCTTGCCGAGGGCCTGTGCACTCCTGAGGATTAGTCGGGCTTTGATCCAGACATCCCATTGCCAATCAAAATAAAAAATAAAAATGAAAAATAATGGAGTGTTTTGGTCCCCCAAATTGAGCCATTGAACTCAAGCCTTCTGCTTAGTATGCTGTCCTCATTCCTGCACAGCTCATTAAATATAGTTGTAGCTCTTTTCTCCACCCCAATCAAATCTGCATCATTGGAGTTGGTATCAAAACTTTTATGGGCTGCCTCAAATTTGAGATCTAACTTCCTCCACCTTCTTTGAGATGTCGCCATATTTAATTTGGCTTAGCTTCTTCTACTCAACTTTCAGCATTTTCAGCTTTTGGCATAGACAAAACATGGGAGTGCCCGGAACATGGTTTCTCAAAACTCTGGCAACAATAACCAAGAATTGAGGGTGGTCAGCCCAACAGTCAAAAAATACGAAGGGCTTCTTTTGCTTAATAGGGGACGGCAGCACTCTTAACCAAGATAGGGCTATGATGGTCACATATTCCCGCAGGGAGGAATTCTACCTCAGCCATCGGCACTTTCATGGTCCAAGCCTCATTGATGAGAGGTCTATCATTCTCCCGAAGCACCTGACCATTTGTTCGTGTGAATTGCTATCCTCGATATTTAAGATCATCGAACTCAGCCCTCACAAATCAGTCATTGGAGTCGTGCATGTACCTGGGCCATTTGACAGAGCCCCACAAACCTACCATGAGTGCTGGTCATTCATGCTAATGCACATTACATTCAGCATGTCTTGATCCCATAGGATCCATATTCTTTCCAAAGTGGATCATTGTAATTGGACACCTTTTTCAGCTTCTATTAATAAATTCAAAGGCCATATCCTTATTTACACTTTTGACTTTAGTTTCCAACTAAGAAGCATGGACACGGACGCAGACGCAGACATGAACAAGCACGCGAACATGCAAATTTTAAAAAATGTAGGACATTTTTATTATGACATTTTTTAATATTATATTAGCTATTGTAGGATAGTTTTTCTATATAATTTGTTTCATATGTTAGGAAGTGTTTAACGAGTGTCGTGTCGGTAGAAGTGTTCATACTTCTTAGATACACATATATATACAAATTGTAACAAATATATATGCACTAGTATACATATACATATATCCAATTTGTATGTGCGGAATGACAAGGGAATCCCAAAATGCAATACATGTTATCTACAAATTATACTTGGCAAATAGAGAGTTACATCCAAAACCAAAATAAGTGATGCCATTAATTTGAAATGGGTACTTTTTTGATTGGCACCGGGGTGTTGGGATCAAAACCTAACTAATCCCCAAGGGTGCACAAGCCCACGGCAAGGAATTTTTCGCAAGTGCACCACAGTTAATTCAAGAGTTTTGTCCCAGTCCGACAAGGAATTGTTAGCACCTAAGAGGTTTCGATCCCTAAATCTTGGAGGGAGCACACACCCACCTTCCCCCCTCCCCCCCTGCCGACCCAAGGTCTTGCCACTAGGCCAACCCTTGGTTTTTTTTGAAATGGATACATTGTCCACAAAGGCATCATCAAAAGTAGAGTGCTAATCATTATAGTTGGGGAAAATGTTACATAAGAACTCTAAGGTGGTGTTACTAATAGTCCATTGTTTGGTTCAAAATTTTTACACCGGACTATTAGTCCTTCCGGATTATTAGTCCTAAATCTATTGGACTATTGTGTCCTATGTGGGGTGGGGGGTGGGACACAAATGGGGGATAAGGGGATATGGGATTAGGTGGTGAAATGACCATTTTAACCCTGTATTATTTAATTATGTATTATATTTAGTAAAATTCAATAAAATTTAAATGTCTCAATTTAAAAATAAAATAATTTTATTTAATTTTTATTGATGCTTTATTTATTTAATTTTTTAAAATAATTTTTTTATAGATATTTTATTTTAAAATTTTGTTTATATTTTATATTATTATTATTTTTTAAAATTAATTTATTTAAGATTTTAATTAAAAAATAACATATTTTATTAATATTTTATTTTATTTTATATATTTAATTTTTTAAAAATACATCTATTTAATTGTGTAAAAAATAATTAAAATATTAAATATATATTTAATATTGATATTACTTAGTAAATGATTGAAAATGGTAAAATAGTCATTTGAACATTTATAATTTTCCATAATATCCCAAACAAACATATGATTCATATCTTATCCATCTAAATAGTCCTCTTCTGACATCTAATCTCATGACTAAACAAACATAGAATACAAATCTAATTCAACCAAATAGTCGAGGGACATCCCAGGACTAATAGTCCGATGGATTCCAATATCCTCTTATCCAGTCCATCCAGACAAACACACGCAGGGCTAATGATTTCTCTGTTGAATGAATCTAGGAAGCAACTGTACATTGGGTGGGGATGCAAATAGAGGCTTTTATAAAGGAGAAGGTTGGACTGGAAGTCCTGGGACAAGGTTCTTCTTGGTGTGGATTTTTTGAAGAAGAATGGGAGGTAAGAAAGCAAATCAAAGAGGAATGATGAGGGAGGTGAGGGAGGAGGACGCACATGGCAGGGGAAGATGAAGACAACGATTAAATTTGACTTGATTAAATTTTTTTCATCCTATTCTCTTAACAAGTGCGTGTTTCACAATATCTATCTATATAGATGGAAAATATAATGGTAGCACTCTAGTACCAAAATCACATCGATGGTATTTGGCTATTTTTGAAAGGCATGAGATAAAGTGCTCTCAGCCATGCCACATGGGGTAAAATGGATCGTGTCGAAAACAATATTCTTAACGGAATTAAAGCTCTCAGACTAACCTTGTTTTTTTGTTGCCACCAAATTTAGTACAATGTGTATCTTTGGAGTAAACATTAGATGAGTATTGGATGATATAGCATGACTTCACAATAATAAAGTGATTTTCTCTCTTGTCAGGTATGTATTTGCCGGTCTTAATTTGGTCTTGCCCTTCCTTCTACAAACATGAAATCAGAATACATAGTGATTAATTTAAGATTAGAGAGTATGTTAACATTACATATGGTGGTGGCCTTTTCTTGCTTGAATTTTATTGATGAGTTCATGGGTTGCTATTCACACTTCCTTCCCCTTAGGACCTTTTTTCCTAGCAAGGTGGTGGGTAGGGTCGAGTAAAAGACATCACTCCCATGAGGAACTTCACACTCTTTGTATCAGAAGCACTATTAATTTATCATTAATAAATGAAAATGACCAACTTCAGCGCCTCTATGAATACTTATTTGTTTCCTTATTCGGAAAATAATAGATTAGTCCTACTTTCCAATGGAAATACAGTTCAGTCCTATCTAGTTTTTCTTACGACAATTCAGTCCTACTTTTCATAAATATTTTTAGAAAAGTCCTATTTTCCTTATATTCCTCCTTTACCTTTTAAAGTTTTATTATGAAAATGCCATACTAGAATTTTATTACATCAGCGTTCTCTCTATACCAAGGTTTTCAAAGGCGCAATTGAGGTGCGACTTGAGGCGCGTCTTGAGGTGAGGTGCAACAAAAATGCACAGATGCATTTTTTTTTTAGGTGAGACTCCAGCTATGCGCATGCCTCAATCACAGAGACGTACGCATTTCTCGCGCTTTATGCTCTTTTCACGCATCCGATGGCGAGGCTCAAGCCTTTGAAGGGTTAGATTTCAAAAATAAAAAACGGAAACGATAGAGTATTTACCTTATAAGTCGATCTTCTTCAAATCAGAGTCCCAACAACTTCGAATCAGTCTTCGAATCTTCTCCAACGAACTAGGGTTTCAAGGTACGAAGTCTATCTCTGTCTTTCTCTCAAGTTGAGTCTCTCTCTCTCTCTCTCTCTCTCTCTCTCTCTCTCTCTCTCTCTTGTTGTTTCTCTGTTTCTGTATCGTCTCTTCAAATATCTATAGAGACAGTATTTTTTAATTTATCATTATTATTATTATTACTCTTTTTATGTTATATTAAATTAATTTTGTATTTTATAAAAATTAAAAAATTCAGAAGGCTTACACCTCGCCTCAAAAAGGGTAAAATGCCTTTTTTTAATTAAATCTTAGTCGAGTTGAACCAAGTGTGTGGATGGTTAATTTATGTGTTATTTATTAGCACGTTGATTGTTTGTTAACAATTAATTTTGAGTTTTCTGCTGTGATGACATTCTTTTTCATTTTTATTTTTTCTTCAGCACATCTAAAGTTTAATTAAAGTTTAGTGGCATCTGTTGGTAAATGTCACGAACATAATTTTTTGTGTCATTATTTTATAAAATGCCATAAAATTGATGTGACATTTCTTTATTGAAATGCCACTAGAGCCTTATATGTTTGTGGCTTTGTGGCATTTATCTAAATGTGTCACCAAATATTATTTTTGTGGCATTTTCTAAAAACATGCAATTAGTATAGTGTCACTAAAGTGTGTTTTTGTTATAGTTTTGTGACACTTGTTCATTGAAATGTCACTAGAGCCTTTTATGTTTGTCGTTTTGTGGCATTTTTAAAAAATGTGCCACTAAATATCATTTTTGTGACATTTTCTAAAAATATGTCACTAGTGTAGTGCCACTAAAGTATGTTTTTGTTGTAGTTTTGTGACACTTGTTCATTGAAATGTCACTAGAGTCTTTTATGTTTGTCGTTTTGTGACATTTTTCAAAAACGTGCCACTAAATATCATTTTTTGTGACATTTTCTAAAAATATGCCACTAGTGTAGTGCCACTAAAGTATGTTTTTGTTGTAGTGTTCTTACTGTTCATTTCAGTTTGATACTTCCCAAATTTCTCGTTCAATGCAATAAAATTCATCACCTTTCCTTCTATGAGGTTTGTGTTTGTAATTTGTGTAATAACAGTCTTCAACTTTTCTTGTAAATGACATACATAGACTAGCCTTGGCATTTACGAGCTAAAATGTTTAGATGGCCGAGTAAAAGTTGAGGATACAACTTGAAATGATTAGAGATTCTGAGAGCCAACACCAATTTGGGTTGCCCATAGTCTAAACAAATGACTGCACTATGCTGTATCTTATTTTGAATAAAATCTATACTAATAACTAGCAAATATAGAGTGGGTGAAGCAATAACTGAACACTAAAAATTGATGTTGCAAGCACTTGCATATTTGTTTTGATCACATATAAAGCGTCTGACCATAAAAGTGTTTTGTATAATCCGCGTTGGTGAACAAGTGGTGGCTTTAGATGCCTCTGTTTTAGAGCCGATCGTATAGTTTGGTTACTTGCGGTGAGATTGAAGATTTCACGAAGGTAATATGCATATGGAGTCGGTCGGTTGTTGGAAGGGTGTGCTACTATGAAACAAACTGCATATAATATTAGAATCTTTGTACATGTGGTGGTGGTAGGTTGTGTTGGTAAGGTTTTGTTGACGTCAAAAACTTTGGATATTGACAATTATGTTGTTACTTGATTTAGTATATGTCTAGATTAATATTCTAAGCTAATGTCTAAACTAATATTTATAAAACAATGTCGTCCGATGATGTTTTGTTTGACAAGTGAAATGTATGACACATAACAACTAGAGTATATTGCTTGTCTAAGTTGTATTTTAACTTTAAACATGTAAAAGAACATAAGCCCAAAGCATCCTAAACAATGGAGATGCCCGATACGCATGCTGTTAAATTGGCAAGTGTGTGAGGTGTCTGCAGGTTGTTTCAATGTGATGGAAGTCAAACAAAGCGATGTTCATTTCTTGTGCCTATGGCTGGTTGGTGTTTAGTGTGAAACAATTGTGCCCACATGTTATGTTTCGCATGAATTGAAAATGATCTGTTTGAGTGACTTTAGCATAATTATTGAATTCCCCCCTTTTCGCATATTTTGTTGATAGTGCATTGCTTGAGAATTAAACCCTAGGCTCAGTTGGGAATCTCAGGACTATTTTGAGACTATTTTGCTCATTGTTGACATCTATAGTGCAACGACGAATCAAATCAATGTTTATGAGAGGGTGAGACTACTCGAGTGGCTTGTGAAGTATCGCATTGATCTAGATGCATTGTGCAACTGTATTTCCTAAGGTGATGTAGATAGATCCTATGGAGTGACTAACCTCATTATTTCCTAAGGTGATGTAGGAATGACAACGGGGAGGAGTGGTGTGTTATATAGTCTGTCCCTGATCTTCGATTTTGATTTTTTCCAATAATCGTTTTGTACAACTACCGTATACTTGAGGTTAAAACCCCACCGCTTCTTACATTTCAATTTACTAAGTAAAGCAAAAAACCGTTCTACTACTTGTTTTGACAAAGAAAAACAAAAATTTAAAAGGACAAAAAAGTAAGATAGGATAAGCCAATAAAAGAAATATTTTTTTATTGAAAAGATCTCACACTAGGAAAACAAATTAAAATAATAACTAAAGCCGTTTCTGCTGCTTCAATTTACTAAGTAAAGCAAAAAACCGTTTCTACTACTTCAGTTTATAAAGAAAAATAAATAAATAGATAGGACGAGTCAACTAGGGGCATGTTTGTTTGAGTGAATTGGATAAAAGGGAATTGTAATGCAACGGACTATTAATCTTGGGGTAAATAATTCTTGGATTATTTAGCTAGAATTGATGTGTGGAATATTTGTTTTGTCATGAGATTAGATGTCATGGGCTATTTTTACTTAATCTCATTTTTCATTAGGAAATTATGAAGAATGGTTACTTTTCAAAGGATCATTTTGTCCTTTTGAATTGTTTACAATGACAATACTAAATTTGAAATATATTTTATTTTTTTATTTGAAGTTTATTTATATTATTTTACTAAGATCATTTTTAATTTTGTTTAAATACGACATTAGAATTATATTTTCATTTATGATATTGCTAATACGAAAGGGGGAAAAAAGAAGAAGAGAAGACTAATACATCATGAGATTAATTTATACATATTTAATGATGTGTAACCCATATTTGTTTTGTCATGAGATTAGATATCTAGAAAAGACTATTTTAGTGAATCTCATGTTTGATTAGGAAATTATGAAGAATGATGACTTCTCAAAAGACTATTTTATCCTTTTGAATTGTTTAGAATGATAATACTAAATTTTGAAATATATTTTTTTTATTTGAAATTTTTCATTTTATTTTATTTTTTGGGGGTGGATATTTTTTATTTTATTTTATTTTACTAAGATCATTTTAAATTTTGTTTAAATACAACATTAGAATTATATTTTCATTTATGATTTTGCTAATACAAAAGGAAAAAAAGAAGAGGAGGAGACATATCATGAGATTAATTTACACATGTTTAAAAAAACAATTAAATGAAAAAAAAAAATAGATGCTATGTATTATTTTTCTTTTAAATATTAGAAGTATATATCTTTTTATTATTTTGCTAATATAAAAGGAGAAGAAAAAAAAAAGACTGTTATATATCACGAGATTAATTTATACGGGTTTAAAAAACAATTCAATATGTTTATAAAAATAAAAGAAATAAATGTAATATGTCTGAGGGTCAAATTCATCATTTAACTATTTAATCTAGAGGTTGGCTCAATCCACCTATTTCTATCCCATACCCCCGTCGCGGCTTGAAAAATGATTACGACCTATTACAGGAACCGGCCGATACGGTTGCGATTTTCAGTCACACCACGATACCGATGGGTATCCGTAACGAGACCTAGTTTTTCCGGTATAAATCGGCTGGTACGCTACGTACCAGCTATTTTTTAAAAACTATGGATACCATTGGATTACGAGTCTTTAGTAATTCTTTTGTAATTTTACTTATTGAAATCTTAAATATTTTCTTTAAAATAATGTGATTATAGAAACCAAAACAATAAAGTAGAATTTAATATTTCCACTGTCAATTTTAGATATCACTTGGGTTACTTGTACCTGTTTGTATTTTTTTTTTTTTTTGAGTTAACAGAATATTATGATTGTATTGTTCTTTCTTTCTTTTCTTAAAAAAAATAAAAAAAAAATTCAAATTCAAATTTAAAATTTAATCTGTTTGGTTGTGTTTTTGAAACATGATTCTACACCTACATTTGCAAATGATATTTGGAACGAGTTTTGGAAACACGTTTCCAAAACTCTGCAGAGAACTCTGAGACAGGCGCGATTTTCGGAATTTTTTTTTTGCAAATTTTGCTTAACCGGTCGTCCCACCGGTTGACCGGAATAGTGATTTTTTTTTTTGGCAATTGATATGGTAATTTTTATATATTCAAAAAAAATATTTTCTTAATTTTTTAAATTTTTTATATGCTTTAAAATAATTTTGAGTTGTATGTTTGGTTATGAGTTGTAATTTTTTGTATCAAATATCAAATGTCACATCAACAATTCCCCACTCAATTCAAAACTCTTTTCAAAACTCTTTACCAAACAAATTTTCCACACTCAAATCATAATTCCAAACCTCACAAACTCAAAATATAGCTCATACTCTCAAATCATATTTACAAAACTCTACCAAACGCAAAAATTTTCATTGTTTCCTCCATTTTATTTTCCAAATCCCAGTTAAAATCATGTTCTAATTTTAATCTTGGGAAAGCAGTTACCACAGTATCAAATTTCAATGCAGCTTTTGATCGGTTGGCCAAATTCTTTGCACCAAAGTCAAGGATTAGGGGCTTGTTTGATTGAGGAACTATAGTATAGGATTTTGGATTAAGATTATTAATTTATTAGTTATAAATTTTATTATTTGGATTAGATTTTCATAGTCATTTTATGTAACAAAATTGAAGCATTTTTTAATACTTCGACTAATAACGTAAAACATATATATAATTAAGATTATATATTTTTATATCTATTGCAAAATAAACGTGGATAAGAATGAATTATTTATCTCACTAATTCAATTGAATAACCAATCCTACACTAATATCATAGATTTTTAATCTCTTCACTATTAATTCTGGAAATCGATAAAGCCTTGAAAATACAAAACTTACTATGTGGTGTTTTGGGAAGTTGGTAAAAAGCTGGTGTTTTTGGTTTTTTTAGTCTATTTTATCTTTTTGTGAGTAAAAAATCTGAAAAGTGATATGATCCAAAATGAGTAAAAAGCTAAAAACTGACTTTTTATTTAGTTGCCAAAGCACCCATATATGTGTAGTTTTTAAATATTTTTGTTTGAGTATCTCTTTTCTATATAAAGCTTTTTTTCTCTTACTTTTATGTTTTATTAACCCTTTGGTATTATAAATACTAGCAGCAAATTTGTGCCACGCACGGAATGAAAATTATCATAATATATAATATAGATGGTGTGATATGAGGTGCAATATTTTTTTGTCATATTAAAAAAATTAATAAATAAGCAGCTTAATTATAACTGCATGGGCCCAACTAGTGAAATAAAAAAGTCAGAATTATTTAATAACAAGTTCTTCGAATGGTTTAGAAAAAAAATAAAACTATTTTGCTGAAGTGTCCAAACCGATTGATGTTGAAGAATTAGTGAATGAGTTTGTGGTTAGGTGTGTAACGCCACTCGAATCCAGAGTGCTCAAATCTTAAAAAAAAAAAGAAAAAAATTCTTTTTTTTTATTTTTGTTTTTGTTTTTGTTTTTGTTTTTGTTTTTTTTAAGGACCACACTTGACTCCCAATCCACCATTGCGTCAATAGATTTCCAACAATAGAAACGATCTCAAGACTTTTTCTAAGGGTAAGTTACATGAAACTAACTTGAAGTTTAGAAAAAAATATAGTGATTTTTATAATTTTGACATAATTATATAAATTTCTCTTTTAAAAAATTTAAAAGGATCAAAATTAATGCAAATGGTTTGAAGGTGCAACACAACGATATACAATGTGAAATGTACGTTTCAATATACAAGAGATGACAACATTATTTTTTTATTTATTTATATAACTAATAAATTTTTAATGACAATTGAGCTAATTGTTATATGAATTAAAATCTTAAGGGAGCCCATTGTAGTTATGCTAAACTTATGAGATTTACTAATATTGTAAACTATTAAGTGATCTCTAGACCAATACCTCTTAAAAACGCACCGTTTTGAAAGGGCCTGTTTGGAAAGTGATTTTTTAAAATATTTTTTTGATTTTTTAGTTAAAATATAAAGTGAAAAATCCAATATATTTAGAAAAACACAAAACAGGCAAAAAATAAAATGAAAGAGAATGAATTTTAAACTTTTTTATGAGTTGATTTTTTTTAAAACTTTTTGATTATATTAGGATTGTTTTGAAAATATGTTATTTTAGTAACTTTCACCTTTTTGACTAAAATCAGAGGTGAAAAAAATGGATTTTGAATGGCTGTTGTGCAGTCAAATGGCCCCAATTTGGGACGCATTTGGATGATCCAAACTGTTCACATTTTAGAGTAAAACATACTTGCAAAAAATTAACTTAATCAGATATCGTTAACCTTTTTGTCCACTCACATTTGTATTTATTTTAATACTTCAAATCACAATTGACATTTATTTGTATTCATTTTAATACTTCAAATCACAATGTTTATTTGAAATTTTGATTGTATTAATTAATTTGCAAATGCACCTAAAATAAAAATAATAATATTTTATCCACACAAATTGTGATGTCAGAATTAGCCCGATTGAGGTGGAGAGCTTTGGTCTAAAAAATTGCCCACTCGCCCAACCCCCCTCTCTCTCTCTCTCCCCTTACCCACACTCCTGTTTCTCTCTCTTATTTTCTCTCTCCTACATGCTCCTCTTTTTTCAGTCCTCTCTCTTCTATCTTCTTACCTACGCCGACCCGCCGATAGCAACATCGATGCTCATGCCGACCACCGATTTTCCTTCCCAACCCCCTTCTTCCATCGTCAACACCAAACCCAACAAACACTCTCTCACTTACAACAGGAGAACTCATTTCGCTCAGCTCCGAAATGCAAGACCTTGACATCTTTTACGGGTAGTGGAAAGCCCAAGGCTCTTACAAGACCTCGCTATTAGTTAGGGCTCCTGCAAGACCTCACTATCAAGGAGAGTTGGAAGGTGGCCGAAAGTCACAGCGGGAGAATGCCCAATCCCTCGTTAGAATGTGTCCCACATTGCTTGGAGTTGCCTCATTTGTCACACCCCAATTTTAATTACTCGGAAACATTACCAAAAGCCTTTAATTTAGATCCTTTTTTTTTATTTATTTACAAATATCTATTACCCTTGGGTAATAGAAACATAATAACACGTGTTCTCTCTCGCAATGAATACAACAATAATAATACATGCCAACTTCCACTGCGGAACTACAAATGAATAATTTCAAACGTTAATATACAAAATTCATTTCCTTCACATCTACTATGAAATTACACATAAAAGATATATGAACTTCTTAACTCTCCAACTAGGGATAAGCATAATTGCCTAGTAAGAATCTCATAGTTCCACAACAATAACTAACACAGATAGAAATGATCATGCATGCATGATGATACCATATAGTAAGGTGATATTTTGTAATTTCAAAATATCATACGTAAAGTACCTTTTTCTCAAAATTTATTTGAATAATTAAGGAAAACTTTCAGCCATAAAAATTTTCCCTTATCATCAGAAAATCATAAGTCCTTTTTGAAAACAATTATGTTAAGGGAACAACATCATTTTAAATTTATTAACCAATTCCAAAATATTCCTCATTTAATTTCCATCTTAATATTCTTCTTTTTATTCCCCTTTTTCCTTTTTACTAATTATATTTATTATAACACCATAACCTCAAGTTCAAGTTCCCTTAATACTCAAAAACTGCCCTCATACACTCCATTCCCACCTGTAGATCCATTATTGCTATAACTTCTTAACGCAAAAATCCAAATCACCTTTATATTCAATAACAGTTCTCTTACACTCAACTCCTACTTGTTTAACAATTACATCACATCCACATTTGCATTATCAATTATAATTCAACATATCACAACTACGTCACATCCACATTTGCATTATCAATTATAATTCAACATATCACAAGAATAATAAACCATTTTTATTCAATTTCTCCATTACTTACAAAACAAAACTCTTAATCTTTCCTTATAGTTACAAATAACTAGGTGAATTCATTATCACCAACCCCTTATCTAGTTGCTATTTCCTTATCCATCATTTTTAAATAATTTCTATATACATTCCCTACCCATACCAAATTACACATCAAATGGTAATTTCACAAGTCCATAAGAAGTCATGCATATCATCACCGACCTCAACACATTTCACCTTTTACCGACTTGATACGGTGGGATAGTGGGCACCCAATTCATGGCACATTCCATCTTTTGCCGGCTATTATACGGCGGGAAGTGAACTCTCAAAAACCCTTTTCTCAAAAACCATATTTTTCCAAAAATCATGTTTTTCCATATTTACCGACTGTCATACGGCAGGATGTGAACCCCCAAAAACATTTTCCATTTTAAAACTATTCCCACATTTGCCGGCTATTATACGGCAGGACTGTATGGACACCCAAAAATAATTTTTTCCACTTTTGCCGGCTATTATACGGCGGGACTGTATAGACACCCAAAAATATTTTTTCCACATTCATCCAGCGATAAGCCTAGACAGGGCATTTGGGCACCTTTAATTCAAAACCACCCTCACATTGGCCGGCTATTATACAGCCGGACGTGGGCCCCCAAAAAACCTTTCTTAACTCCTCGCGCGGGTACCAACATAACACAACACAACACAACACAACACAACCCAACACAACTCAACTCAACCTAACACAACTCAACTCCACATAACACAACTCAACCAAACTCAACACAACTTAACACGTTTCAACATAACTCAAAGTAATTCAACATAACACACAACAAAATTTAACACAACCATTTCAACACCATTCAATACAATTCGATATAATCCACTACAACTCTTAAAACCTCCACATCATCATTTCATCACAAAGCTCATATCGTCCATACCATTAGTCATTTCCTTCTCCAAGTTTGGTTTCATATTATAACATAATTTAAAACATCAACAATAAGAGTTCAATCACAACTTTTACATAAATTTTCAAATTCTTTACAATTTCAATTAACTTGTATATGAGTAATTTAACACCTCAATTTCATGATACTACTTCTAATTTAAGCAAAACCATGAACTATCTTCATGAACCAAATGAGAGTTTTTAAGAGAAATTAAAGCTTTTCACCAAACACATTTTATTCCAACTCTTCTACTACTTTTACACCCAAACTCATGACCCAAACCATAACCCAACAAGTAAACCCCAACTCTTCAAATCCTAACCCCCAATCTCATGATTAATCACAATATACATAAAAATATAGACTTTGTATTTGTATAAAGAAAATACCACAAATCTATCTATGAATAAGGGTATTGAAGGAGAACTATAAACCCCTACCTCTGAAGCAAAGAAATTACGACCCAAAAATCACCGGCGACGAAACCACGAACTATTCGGACCAAAAGGAAACCCTTGACGAGATCTACAATCTTTCCCAAAGGATCAAGGTGAAAAGATCACTCTAGGTGAGTAGATCTAAAGATCTTGAGTGAAAAAGTTTGAGTTTTGAGAGAGAGAAGAGAACTCATGGCTTGAGAGAGAGAAAAGAGGAGAAAAAGTGAAATGAATATATGTTTGGAGCCTATTTGTAGTAGCAAGGTAATAATAGAACAAATGCCTCAAAGCCAAATGAAAAGAACAAGTCAAAAACCCTCAAAAGTAGGGCCCAAACCAGCCTAAAAAGCTGAAAATTACACACAAGTGTCGATCTTTCGGCCAGAGGTGTCGACTCTTCAAGAAGAAAAGCAATCTGTGCAACAGGCAAGGTGTCGACCCTTAGATAGGAAGGGTCGACACTAAATTCCAGCAACTAACACCCAGATTCTGCAACATACAAGGATCGACCCTTTCAGACTGGTGTTGACCCTTGGGGCCAATAACAAAAGGCAAGTGTTGACACCACCAAGATTGGTGTTGACCCCAAAACAAGATTTCTATGTTCCCAAACAACTTTTCAATGTAAACAAACATGAAGGAACAATCCCAACAAGATTAAATCGAATTGTACTCCTCCAAAACTAAAATAAAACAACTCCAAAGACTCCCAAAATTAAAATAATGAAATTAAATACACCCTCCAATAGTTTAAAGGACCAAAATCACAATGTTTATTTGACTTTTTGATTGTATTAATTAATTTGCAAATGCACCTAAAATAAAAATAAATATTTTATCCAAACAAATTGTGATGTTTGAATTAGCCCGATTGAAGTGGAGAGCTTTGGTCTAAAAAATTGCCCACTCGCCCAACCCTCTCTCTCTCTCTCTCTCTCTCTCTCTCCTTACCCACACTCCTGTTTCTCTCTCTTATTTTCTCTCTCTATATGCTCCTCTTTTTTCACTCCTGTCTCTTCTATCTTCTCACCTACGCCAACAGCAACATCGGCGCTCATGCCGACCATCAATTTTCCTTCCCAACCCCCTTCCTCCATCGTCAACACCAAACCCAGCAAACACTCTCTCACTCACAGCAAGAGAACTCATTTCTCTCAGCTCCGTAATGCAAGACCTTGCCATCTTCTACGGACAGTGGAGAGCCCAAGGCTCCTACAAGACCTCTCTATTAGTTAGGCCTCCTGTAAGACAAATGAAAACTTAATTTCAAAACAAATGAAAACATTTTTTTTTTTTTTTACAAATTTTGAAATTTTGAACTTGATTGTTTTTTTCTTTTTAAATAAAAAAAGTATTTCAAACAAATTTTTCGTTTTCATTTCCAAAAAAATAAAAAAATAAATATATATATATATATATATAAAATAAAGCCAGTAATTAGAATGTACAAATATAAGAATGTTTCAAGAAATTCAAACCTTGTACGCTTCAAATTGTTATCTAGCTTCTATAAATACTTACTAAACATCATCAAATAAGCATAAGACAAATATGCCACTAAACAAAACAAAACTTGATATCAACATGGAAAATAAATGCCAATAGAGAAGGCATAGAAAGCTATTAGACCAATAAGCATAATTCACCTTGGCTAGGTGCTAATTTTTGGCCTACTAATTAGTATGTGAGGATGGCCGACCCCATCTTAGACACAATTGAAATTCCATAGTACCACCATCAACAACAACATTGGCATCCTTGACTTTAAAGGTAATATAATACCTAGACCAGCATAAATTGCCATGTTTGCCTTCACAACTTTCACGAACTCCAGATTCCTCTTCTGCATACATATTTTCCGGCATATATTATGAACAAAGGCTAATTAAAAGCGTTGTGTTATAATATATATAGGGTTTGGCGAGCATTTTATCTTGATAGGCCTATTTTGGGATCAATTTTAGTAATCTTAACTGTTCACATTTTAACAAGTAAAATATTTATGTAAAAAATCAAAATGATTGAATCATATTTGTTTGGGGGATTTGGTCAAAGTCTCCTCATAATAATAAAACTTTAATACATTAATGACAAGCACAAAAAATTTCATTGAAAAGTCTAATACATACCATTATTACTAAAATATTAAATTTTAAAATAATATAACTTTTGATCTAGAAGTAAATTTTTAATAAAATTAGTATTTTTGGAATCTTCTCATTAAAATCTATCAAATAAGATCCATTTTGACTATGAAATTCTTAAAATAATAATAATAATTTATTACTGTCCAAATTAATGTAAACAGTAACATGTTACTCTGTTTGACAGTAACATGTTATTCTGACAATATTGTTCAAGAAAAAAAAGAAAAAGATATTTTACTTTATTCTTGTTCAATTACGTGCCTCCTCCTTAGGGCGTTTATGAAGCAAAATATATTGGACTATCATTTTCATCAAACAAGAGTCAAATTGAGGGGTTTTGACTAAATTTTCCTATTTGTTTTACAAAAATAGACGACAAAAATAATTTCAAAAATAACTATTCATTTTTTGCAATACAAATTTGATTTAAAAATATAATTACCGATATCTGATCATCTCATAATTTTGTAATTTTGTACAAGGATTGCAATGTAACAAGAAAATAAAAATAAAATAAAATAAAATAAATTCAAATTGAATGGTGTAATGAGTTGAATTAGTGTGTAAATAGAATTACCCTTTACTTTTTCAGAAAACTAAACTTATTCTAAATAATGGTGATTTATGATACTTTTGTTAGTTTCGATAGAAAAATTAATGATAACTATAACGCCCTCAATTTCATAAGACCCGACTCATCCATATTCATTATACACTCCAAATATCAATTGTATTAATCATCCGGAAGTGATAAATTATCTCTAACACATCGTTAATCATATTATAATCTCCACACTTTCGATTATATTTAATTCAATCCATTATAAGATTACAAAAGGTGAATTACGTGTGAGTATATCTTCAGAATCTTTAAGACTTGAATCTATAACATATAATGTAATAACTACGAAGGTAAATAACATCCAAATATATGTCCTATAGACTTATAAATACTAATGGACTTGGAAAAAAAAATCCCCAATAAAAACATGGGTTATTTTTCAAGTTCCATAATTGATTATTTTATTAGTTTAAAGACAATTAAAACATACTTGTTAATTTGAGGACACAATTTTTTTTTTTGGATAAAATTATCCTTAATGTAGTTTTATTACTCATTCACCTTTGACTTCCATCAACAACCATCGACTGCTGGTGTCCATCGTCGATTACATGTGACCTCTTTCTAATGCGACTTTATAGTAAAGTGAAATTTCATTGATTGTCACACAAGGTTAGAAATTTCACTGTCTTTAAATTAGTGAAATTTCTTTGACCAATATCACTAAAATTACAAAAGATTGGAAAAATTCCATTATTTGGAAATTCACTATATAAGTGTACTTATTTTTTTATAAGTGCACTTTTATTTGGATTATATCACATTTTTATTTTTTTAACACACTTTTTCTTAAAAAGTCTAAAAATGCACTAAATAAGCAAACTCCAAACAACCGTAACGTCAATTAAATTTTCATTATGTTATTGAAATTTCACTAACTAATTCAATTAAAGCTTAATATAAAATTTAAATGTCTTTACATTTACAATGAAACTTTTCATAGTGAAATTTCATTGACTAAGAATATCTTATAGATTAATTAAGATACTAGTACATGAAAAGAAAATTTTCAATAAATCCTCCTTTAATTTAGTTGTATTCTATATTTTATTTCTATCCTTAATTATACTGGAGTCTTAAATCACTAGAGAGTAAAATAAAATTTTGAAAAGTTTGATCTGGTGGTCTAGATGTAAGATATGAAGGCGTGCATTCTCTATGGTTTGTAAGTGCATATAATTTTTTGAGGATAGGGGCAAAAGTCCCGACTTTAATTAAACAAGTTAGTGAATGATGAAATTAGTTAGTCCATTATATACATATATGAGTAGGTCCCATATATACATCAATATAGTTGAGATTTAATGGAGTTGTGAGGGTTAAAAAAAAAAAAAAATCCCAAGCATTTTTCTTAATAATTTTTTTTACCTCAATTCTATTTAAAGGTAGATGAGCCCACGGCCCTATTTTATTTTGTATCTCGTCTGGTTATTTTTGTTTTAGGTTGGGTTGAGTTCCCTTGTCCGTCCGTTGTCTAGGTTTTCATTGTCGTTGACATATTATCTGTGCTGGAAGGTGTGTATGGCTTCCGATCTGTGCATCGAAAGGAACGATTCCAAATGGGAGATTAGAGATTCACCGGCAAAGAAGCAAAGGTGCGAGGATTACGGTTCACCACCACCGCTTTGTTCATCAGCAGAAGAAGAAAAAGAAAAAGAAAAAGAAAAAGAAAAAGAAGACCCTAGATCAAAAATTGTAGTCTATAACTACGATGATTCAGATGTGGAAGACGACAGTGATGGAATGCATGAGTTTACTGATAGGGAATACCAAGAACATCATCGACAGATGACTGAAAGCGATGTAAGTGTGTGTTTGTTTTTTTTTGTTTTTGTTTTTGTGCGCTTTGATTCATTTATCTCAATTTTCTTCTAAATCATATATTAAATTATTATTATTGTTATTATTATTATTATTATTAATTTGTGGGCTTTACATACATACATACATACATATACAAACAGGGCTTTGATGTGATGTCGTTCCCACGCTCCTTTGCTTGCGGTACAACAACCCCACTTTCTAATTTCAATGAGATTGCCGACGACCTCAAAGCTTTTTCCGAATTGGCTCTTAAGGAATACAATGAGAAAGAGGTGTATTTCTTTATTCAATTGAAGTTCTGTTTTGTTTTGTGTGTTGTGTGTGCGCTTTTTTTATTTTATTTATTGAGAATATATATATATATATATATTAGACAATGTTTTTAATTAGCTTTGTTGTTCATATATATGGTAAAATATGTGTGCAGCATACGAATTTGGAGTTTGTGAAGGTTGTCAAGGTAAACGTCGCTGGTGTTGCTGGTTTTTTGTATTATATTACCTTTGATGTCAGGGATGCTGCTGCGGTTGATGGTGGTACTATGGAATTTCAAGCTTGTGTCTGGGATGGGATTGCCCACACTGAAGTAGTCATTTCTAGGCTGAAATCTAGCACATAATCGAGGTAAATTAACTACTTTGGGTATATCATTAGTACCTATGTAATGATGTTTATTGGTCTGGCACCTTTCCATGCCTTCTGTGTTGGCGTTTATGCTGCTTTTATATCAATTATATTCCGTGTTGATATCAAGTTTTGTTTGCTTTGGTGGCATATTTGTCCTAATGGAATTGTGTGGTAATTGATCGGTTCAACACCTTTTGTGTTTAATATGAATCAAGCTTGAAACAAAGGCTGATTGGGCTGGATCAATAATAGATGGGAGGGGGGACTTCAATCTGTTGTTAGGTACACTTGTATAGGGTGTTGTGTTGCAGCAAGAAATGGGTCATACTCATTTAGTTTTGTAGGATTTGGGACCTTAGGAACCAAGTGATTAGAGTAGATGTAATTTCTTTCAAGATAGCATCACCAGAATTGAAAAAAAGAAAAGAAAAGGAACGATGTAATAGAATAAAATACGTTGTTATAAATGACACGCCAAGCTATCTTGAAGAACATGGCACTATAGCCATTGGGGCCAGGAGATTTCTCATCTTTGAGAGAGAACTAGGTTTCTCTAATCCCTTCAACGGCAACATCCATGTCCAATTTCTGTTTCTGTGCATCATTTAGTTGATCACTTTCAGTACAAGTTCATGTCTTCTATGCTTGCCCAGCACCATCTCCATTATAGCCTAGCAGGTTCTGAAAATAGGTAATAATCTTAGCATTTACTTGGCATC
Source organism: Camellia lanceoleosa (assembly GCA_025200525.1). Classification (NCBI taxonomy): domain Eukaryota; kingdom Viridiplantae; phylum Streptophyta; class Magnoliopsida; order Ericales; family Theaceae; genus Camellia; species Camellia lanceoleosa. Next base: position 16,964,457 of record CM045769.1, on the reverse strand, counting down.
ATCAATAATGGAAACTCCATCATCCCTTGTTATACCCATAATCATATTTCTGCCCCTTCTTTGATTGATAACTGGAAAAATAATGGAGTTTTTTTCCTCCTTGCCGAGGGCTTGTGCACTCCTGGGGATTAGTCGGGCTTTGATCCAGACATCCCATTGCCAATCAAAATAAAAAATAAAAATGAAAAATAATGGATTGTTTTGGTCCCCCAAATTGAGCCATTGAACTCAAGCCTTCTGATTTAGTATGCTGTCCTCATTCCGGCACAGCTCATTAAATATAGTTGCTCTTTTCTCCACCCCAATCAAATCTGCATCATTGGGGTTGGTATCAAAACTTTTATGGGCTGCCTGAAATTTGAGATCTAACTTTCTCCACCTTCTTTGAGATGTCACCATAGTTAAATTGGTTTAGTTTCTTCAACTCAACTTTTAGCATTTTCAGCTTTTGGCATAGACAAAACATGGGAGTGCCCCGAACATGGTTTCTCCAAACCCTGGCAATAATAACCAAGAATTGAGGGTGGTCAGACCAACAGCCGAAAAATGTGAAGTTCTTCTTTTGCTTAATAGGGGCAGGCAGCACTTTAACCTAGATAGGGCTATGATGGTCACATATTCCTGCAGGGAGGAATTTTGCCTCAGCCATCGGGACTTTCATGGTCCAAGCCTCATTGATGAGAGCTCTATCATTCTCCCAAAGCACCTGACCATTTGTTCATGCGAATTGCTTTCCTCAATATTTAAGATCATCGAACTCAGCCCTCACAAATCAGTCATTGGAGTCGTGCATGTACCTGGGCCATTTAACAGAGCCCCACAAACCTACCATGGGTGCTGTCATTCGTGCTAATGCACATTACATTCAGCATATCTTGATCCCATAGGATCCATATTCTTTCGAAAGTGGATCATTGTAATTGGACACCTTTTTCAGCCTTATTTACACTTCTAACTTTAGTTTCCAACTAAAAAGTATGGACACGGACACGGACACGGACACAGACACAGACACACGGACATGCCAATTTTCAAAAATGTAGGACATTTTTATTATATGACATTTTTAAATATTATATTAGTGGTTCTAGGACAATTTTTCTATATAATGTGTTTCATGTGTTTAAGAGTTAGGAAGTGTTCGACTAGTGTTGTGTCGGTAGAAGTGTTCATACTTCTTCGATACACATATATATGCAAATTGTAGCAATTATATATGCACTGGTATACATATACATATATCCAATTGGTATGTGCGGAATGACAAGGGAATCCCAAAATGCAATACTTGTTATATATAAATTATACTTGGCAAATAGAGAGCTACATCCAAAACCAGAATAAGAGAAACCATTAATTTGAAATGGGTACCTCTTTGATTGGCACTGGGGGTGTCTGGATCTTAGTTGCACGAAGCGGGAGCGGGAGCGGGAGCGGGGGAACGTGGCCACTTAGAGGAGTCGTAAATTAGGAGCGCTTATGTATTATTTTTATTAATTATATTTTATTTATTATAATGAATAATAAATTATGTCAAAATAAATAATAAATAAAAATTAGATGTTTTATTTTATAAATTTTTAAAGATTTTTTTATTATATATGATTTAAATAGATTTCTTTTTAAACAATTAGATGATTTATTATATGTTAAAAAGTTAAGAAATAATTGTTTAAAAGAAATAATTAAATCATATATAATAAAAAAATCTATTTTTATTATATTAATTATTATATTTATATGTATATATATGATATATATTAAATAATAATGTGTTAATATTTTTTTTATTTTTAAATATATATATTAATATATATAATCATATATTATATATATTATTTATATATTACTTAGAATCATATATATAATCATATATTATACATATTATTAATATATATTATATATGTTTTATATTATTTATATCTTATTCTTTGAATCAGATATACGGTGGCCAGAGAGAGAGTGAGAGACGAACTGAGAGAAGGCAAAAGACGAAGGAGACGATGACGATCGACAAGGAGCAGATCTGCGAGATCGAGGGAGAGAGACGAACTGAGAAAGACGCAGATGCAGACGAAGAGGAAGACGAAGACGCAGATGCAGTGATTTAAGATCGAAGGTTAGGGTTTCTGTCTCTCTCTCTCTCTGCCCTTCGCGATCCCATCTTGCACTGAATCGCATTTCTCTCTCCACAGAAACGCGATTCTTACACGTTTCTTTCTAGGAATCGCGGAATCGCGATTCTCAATCGCCACCTACTTGGACGATTCCTGCAACTAAGGTCCGGATCAAAACCTAACTAATCCCCAGGGGTGCACAGGCCCTCGGTAAGGAGTTTCTTGCAAGTGCACCACAGTTAATTTAAGAGTTTTGCCCCAGTCAGATGGTCTTAAGGAATTGTTAGCACGTAAGAGGCTTTGACCCCTAAACCTTGGAGGGAGTACACCCTCGAGACCTAAGGCCTTGCTACCAGGCCGCCAACCCCTTGGGTTTTTTTTGAAATGGGTACATTGTCCACGAAGGCATCATCAAAAGTAGAGTGCCAATCATTGTAGTTGGGGTGCCAATCATCAAAAATAGGCACCTCGAGGGCTGAGACAAGGAGATTCTTTTATCTCCTTTTCTCTTCATTTTGGTAGTGGATGTGTTAGGAAGGATGGTGGATAGGGCTAAAGAGGCATGTCTGTTTGAAGGCTTACAAGCCGGTAGAGATAGGATTAGTTTGACACATCTGCAGTTTGCGGATAACACTATTTTCTTCTCTACGGGGGACAAGAATCAAATGGTTAACTTCTTTTCGGTGGTGAGGCTTTCTGAGGTGCTCTCGGGTCTTAGGGTAAATTTAGAGAAAAGTAGTGTAGCGGGTATTAATGCAGATTTAAGTAAGATTCAGTGAGTGGCTGAGCTACTCGGGTGTGGTATTGAGACATTTCCAATGAAGTATTTGGGACTCCTATTGGGAGGGGGGTAACCCAAGAGGTAAAGTGTTTTGAAATCCAGTTGTGGAAAAGATAGGTAAGAGGTTAGAAGGGTGGAGTAGGGCTTTCTCTCCCGAGGGGGTAGGTACACTTCGGTTAAGACAGTGCTAAGTCGAATTCCAATTTATTTCTTTCATTTGTTCAAGATTCCGGTCAAGGTGGCAAAATCTCTAGAAAAGTTGATGCGGGATTTTCTCTGGGAAGGGAAGGGAACGATGAAGGAAAGAAGGATTATGTGATGAAATGGGAGACGGTGTCCTTACCTAAGAAGAAGGGGGGGTTTGGCCATTGGTAATATTGTGGCTAGAAACATGGCTTTGCTAGTAAGTGGTTATGGAGATTTCCAATTGAGTGTGACTCACTATGGCATGCGGTAATTAAAAGTAAATATGGGACTCATGTTAATGGTAGGGACTCAGGTGGTCACTAGGGGTAATGGGCGTGCTCCTTGGAAATCAATTTCTCGGATTTATCCAGTCTGGTCTCGATCCATTTTTGTGAGGGTGGGTAATGGGGAAGTGGCCAAATTTTGGGAGGATATTTGGGTGGGTTCTTCCTTTGTTGTGTCCTTTCCACTTTTGTATAGAGTTTCTCAGTCTCATAATTGTTCTATTGCGTCCATGGCATGCTCTTTGTTGGCTCCTTTTTCCTGGAATTTTAAATTTCTTAGGAATCTTCATGAGAGGGAAGTTCGGGAATTGGTATCTCTATTGTCAAGGCTCGAAAACGTTTCTTTGATTCCAAATTTGGAGGATCGGTGGGTTTGGAGTATTCATTTGTCGAGTTCTTTTATTTGTAAATCTTTTCTTGACAAAATCATTGACAATCCTCATGTACCTCAATTTCTGTTTCATAAGAAGATTTGGAAGACATGTGCTCCTCTTAAGGTGAAGGTATTCATGTGGATCTTGGTTCATGGGGGCATTTTGACAAATGATTCATTGCAAAAGAGGAGACCTTCGCGTTAATCCTTAATGGTGCATGTGTTGTAAGAGTGGAGAATCTCTGGATCATCTATTTGTTACACTGCTCGGTGGCTGGGCATTTGTGGCATAGGGTGTTTGGATTGGGCAATGTCATGTGGGTGGCCCCAAAAGGAAGTATTCAAATGATATATTTGATTTTCAAGTTTTGGGAAGGTAGAAGAGGGCTAAAGTGCTTTGTAGTTGTGTTGTCTTTGCAATTTTCTGGGTCATTTGGTTGGAAAGAAATGGGTGTGTCTTCGAAGGAGTTTCTCGTGATATAGATTTTTTTATGGGAAAGAGTGAGATACTCGGAGTCTTTTGGGCCTCGGCGAGTCTAGTGTTCCGAGGGATTCCACTTTTTATGCTTGTGGGTGTCAGTTTGTATTTTGTAGATGTCACTGAGTGTTTTTTTGTTTTTCTTTTCGCTGTTTTTTCTTTCATGTAGAGGATGCCTCATCCTCACTTCTTTTTGGCCTTGTGCCTTAATATATCTTTGTTGTTGCTGATCAAAAAATAAAATAAAATCATTATAGTTGGGAAAAATGTTACATAAGAACTCTAAGGGTTAATGATTTCTCTGTTAAATGAATCTAGGAAGCAACTGTACATTGGGTGGGGGTGGAAATGGAGGCTTTTATAAAGGAGAAGCCTGGACTGGAAGTCCTGGGACAAGGGTCTTCTTGGTGTGGATCTTTTGAAGAAGAATGGGAGGTAAGAAAGCAAATCAAAGAGGAATGATGAGGGAGGTGATGGAGGAGGACGGACATGGCAGGGGAAGATGAAGATAACGATTAAATTTGACTTGATTAATTTTTTTTCATCCTATTCTCTTAACAAGTGCGTGTTTCACAATATCTATCTGTATAGATGGAAAATGTAATGGTAGCATAGCACTTTAGTGCCAAAATCATGTGGATGGTATTTGGCTATTTTTGAAAGGCATGAGATAAAGTGCTCTCGGTCATGCCACATGGGGTAAAATGGATTGTGCCGAAAACAGTATTCTTAATGGAATTAAAGCTCTTAGACTAACCTTATTTTTTTGTTGCCACCAAATTTAGTACAATGTGTATCTTTGGACTAAACATTAGTTGAGTATTGGATGATATAGCATGACTTCACAATAATAAAGTGATTTTTACTCTTGTTAGGTATGTATTTGCCAATCTTAATTTGGTCTTGCCCGCCCTTCTACAAACATGAAATCAGAATACATATTGATTAATTTGAGACTAGAGAGTATGTTAACGTTACATATGGTGGTGGCCTTTTCTTTCTTGAATTTTATTGATGAGTTCATGGGTTTCTATTCACACTTCCTTCCCCTTAGGACCTTTTTTTCAGCAAGGTGGTGGATAGGGTTGAGTAAAAGACATCACTCCCATGAGGAACTTCACTCTTTGTATCAGAAGCACTATTAATTTATCATTAATAAATGAAAATGACCAACTTCAGCGCCTCTATGAATACTTATTTGTTTACTTATTCCGAAAGTAATAGATGAGTCCTACTTTTCCAAAGGAAATACAGTTCAGTCCTATCAAGTTTTAATACGACAATTCAGTCCTACTTTTCATAAATATTTTCAGAGAAGTCCTATTTTTCTTATGTTCCTCCTTTACCTTTTAAAATTTTATTATGAAAATGCCATACTAGAATTTTATTGCATCTGCGCTCCCTCTATACCAAGGTTTTCAAAGGCACAAATGAGGTGCGACTTGAGGTGAGGTGCAGCAGAAATGCACAGATGCGTTCTTTTTTAGGTGAGACTCTAGCTATGCGCATGCCTCAATCGCAGAGACGTACGCATTTCTCGCGTTTTATGTGCGTTTCACGCATCCGATGGTGAGGCTCAAGCCTTGGAGGAGTTAGAATTCAAAAATAAAAAACGGAAACGATAGATTATTTACCTTTAAGTCGATCTTCTTCAAATCAGAGTCCCAACAACTTCGAATCAGTCTTTTAATCTTCTCCAACGAACTAGGGTTTCAAGGTACGAAGTCTATCTCTCGCTTTCTCTCGAGTTGACTCTCTCTCTCTCTCTCTCTCTCTCTCTCTCTCTCTCGTTGTTTCTCTATTTTTGTATCGTCATTTCAAATATCTATAGAGACAGTATTCTATGAAGCATGGACACTCCAAAAATGGTGCCGTGGCAGTGTCCGACACGCCGGGGACACGGGGACACGTACGGGACACGCCAGATGGCGTGTCCCTTTAATTTAATGATTTTTTTGGAAGGGGACACGGCAGGGACACGGCGGGGACACGCGTGTCCACATCTGGACACGCCATGGGACACGGCGGGGCTCTTTTTCGAATTTTTTATATTTATTTGGGGTCAAAGTATAATATTTAAAAAGTTAAAAAAAAAAAAAAAAAATTCAACGGGCAAAGCCCTAAATCGAACAACTAGGGTTAAAATGAGTAAAATCAGACCTGCGCAGCCTCCTCTCTCTCAGTCGAAGTCGAAGCCGAAGCCCTCGTCTCTCTCAGTCGAAGCTTTCTGAAGTAGATCAAAGCTCTCTCTCTCAGTCGCAGCCCTCCGAAGTCGATCGAAGCCAGTCGATCCAGTCGTCTTCAACAGTCAATCCAGTCGTCTTCAACAGTCGATCCAGGCGTCTTCTACCCTCGATCCAGTCGGCTTCGCAGGTAACCCTCTTTCGCCTCTCTCTCTCTCTCTCTCTCTCTCTCTCTTTGCTCTGCTTTTGGTTCGACTGTGATAGACTGATTTTTATTTTTATTTTTATTTTTTTTATGCGTTTTATATTCGACTGAGATAGACTGGTTTTTATTTTTATTTTTATTTTTTTTATACGTTTTATATAATTATTCGACTTTTTTATTTTTATTTTTATTTGTGTATACGTTTTTATATATATATAAGACTTTTTTTTTGTTTTTTTTGTCATTATATTTTTATATATATGTATATATATAAAACTGTATATAAAAAAAATAATTATAGATTTATATATATATACAGTATGTAAACTCTGTTTTTTATTTTTTATTTTTTATCCTTCTAATGTTAATGTTAATTTATAGGAAAAATGTCTAGTTCAAATTCTGCCAATAACACACAATCTGCCTTTGATGCTGAAGATGATAAGCCACTGTGGAAATATGTGACTAGATTAGAAAAATCTGGTGCAAGAGGGGGGAATTATACTTTTCAATGTAACTTTTGTCGGGTTACACGTAAAGGTTCATACACTAGGGTAAAAGCCCATTTGATGCAAATTAAAAATCAGGGCATAGAAGTGTGTCCAAAAGTAACAAGTAAGGATAAAGCTGATTTTGAGAGAGTAATTGCAGAAGCAGAGTTGAAATTGAAAAACTCTAGGTTGAAGAAAGTCCCATTGCCTCCTAGTTCAAGTGCATCTTTAGGTTTATGTTTTAATGAACCAGAGGAGATATATGGATCAAAAAGGAAGAGGTCAACTGCCATAGGGAGTGGAAGTAATGGTAACCCTGTTCTGAAAGCATTTAATATTGGGGCTCGAGAACGACTAAATAGTGAGATAGCTAGAATGTTTTACTCAGCAGGCTTGCCATTTCATTTGGCAAGAAATCCTTACTATGTTAGTGCATTTACTTTTGCTGCAAATAACAACATACAAGGATATGTACCACCTGGGTATAATATGTTGAGAACTACATTGCTTCAAAAAGAAAGGACAAACATTGATAGGTTGTTAGACCCTATTCGAGGCACATGGAAAGAGAAGGGTGTGAGTATAGTCAGTGATGGATGAAGTGATTCCCAACGAAGGCCATTAATAAATTTTATGGCGGTTACTGGAGGTGGGCCTATGTTTCTTAAAGAAGTTGATTGTTCAGGGGAAACAAAAGACAAGTATTTTATTTCAAACTTGATGAAGGAAGTAATTATGGAGGTTGGGCCTAAAAATGTGGTTCAAGTCATTACAGATAATGCCGCAAATTGCAAGGCAGCTGGACACCTAATTGAAGCACAATTTCCTCACATCTTTTGGACTCCTTGTGTTGTGCACACCCTCAATCTTGCCTTGAAGAATATTTGTGCTGCCAAGAATGTGGAAAATAATTCAGTTGCATTTGAAGAGTGTAATTGGATTAGTGAGATTGTGGGTGATGTGATGATGATCAAGAATTTTATTTGTAATCATTCCATGAGGTTGGCAATGTATAATGAATTTTTGAGTTTGAAGCTTCTTTCAGTTGCCGAGACACGCTTTGCTTCTTCCATTGTTATGCTTAAGAGGGTCAAATTGATAAAGCAAGGTCTCCAAACAATGGTAATCAGTGACAAATGGAGTTGTTATAGGGATGATGACATTGGCAAGGCCAAGTTTGTGAAGGATAAGTTGTTGGATGACTTTTGGTGGGATCAAGTCAACTACATACTTTCCTTTACTGCTCCTATTTATGACCTGATTAGAGTGTGTGACACCGATAAACCTTCTCTTCACTTAGTGTATGACATGTGGGATACAATGATAGAAAAAGTGAAGATGGTGATATATAAGCATGAAGGAAAGCGACTAGAAGACGAGTCTACATTCTATAATGTAGTACATCAGATTCTTGTAGACCGGTGGAACAAGAACAACACACCACTTCATTGCTTGGCACACTCATTGAATCCAAGGTGATTACAACACAATTTACTATTTTTATTAATTTAAGTTTAATATTATTCTTTCACATTTATAATTAGTAGGATTTTTTTTTTCATTTTAGGTATTATAGTGATGTGTGGCTTCATGAGGATCCAAGCCGAATTCTCCCACATAGGGATGAGGAGGTTTGTCTTGAGAGAAAAAAGTGCTTGAAAAGGTTCTTTGATGATCCAATGGAGCGCACTAAAGCAAATTTGGAGTATGCTAAGTTCTCAACAAAAGAGGGGCCATTTGCTGACATTGATTCCATTGGAGATAGATGTGATATGGATCCTCATAGTTGGTGGGTTGTTCATGGTGCATCTGCACCCACTCTTCAATCTTTGGCTTTAAGGCTACTTGTGCAACCTTCTTCTTCATCATGTGCTGAGAGGAATTGGAGTATATACTCTTTTATCCATTCAATGAGAAGAAACAAGATGACACCCCAACGTGCAGAGGACTTGGTTTTTGTTCATAGCAACCTTCGTCTTTTATCAAGGAGAACCCCACAATACCTTGAAGGAGAGACCAAGTTATGGGATATTGCGGGCGACACATTTGATTCATTTGATGATGTTGGGATGCTTGAGATTGCAAATCTATCACTTGATGAACCTGAGATGGAGGTTGTGTTGTTTACCGATGATGGAGGTGCAAATGAAGAAAAAGGTGGTGATGCTAATGATGATGAAGACGTGCAAGAAATTGGATCTACTTGAAGTTTTGAAAGGCCTACTTCTTTTCTTTTCTTTTCTTTTTCCTTCTTCTTTGCCTCTTATTTAGTGCTTTTGTAACAAATATTGTTGGATGTTGGATGTTTCCCCTTATATTTATTTCAAGATGTTGGATGTTGGATGTTGAATCTTTTGCCTCTCTTATATTTATTGAATTAATGGTTACTATATTAGTGTTTGTTAATTTACATAACACATATAAATATATATATTAAAAAAAAAAAAAATTCGCCGTGTCCCCCGCCGTGTCCGTGTCCGTGTCCCGTGTCCCCCGTTTTTGGAAATTGCCGTGTCCCGTGTCCGTATCCGTGTCCGTGTCCGTGTCCATGCTTCATAGACAGTATTTATGTATCTTTTTGTTTTGTACTCATCTAGACTATTATTAATATTATTATAACTTAGTTTCTTCTTCTTTAATTTATTATTATTATTATTATTATTCCATTCTTCTTCTATTATTATTATTATTATTATTATTATTATAACTTAAGTTATTTTTTTATTATAGTATTAATGAGAATGACTTAGAAAGCTCTTATAATACTTGAATTTATTAATTAATTTTGATTTTATGCTTAGAATGGCTTTTATGAATTTTATTTGCTAATTCTTATTTGTTTTTTTACTCTTTTTATGCTAATTAAATTAATTTTGTATTTTATAAAAATTAAAAAATTCAAAAGGCTTACGCCTCGCCTCAACAAGGGTAAAATGCCTTGCATTGCACTTTCGCCTTTAAAAGCATCACTCTATACGTCTCACTCTAGCTTTGTCCTTGTGACATTGATGGCTACGAAACCTACTCTTGTATTTCTTGCTTCATCTGCCTTGGGAGCAAAAATGATAGCTTGCTTTATAGCTAACTCCTGGCATTTGCAGCAAACATGTGTTGTCAATATCAGTATACTCATAGCTCCGGTGAAGAAGCTCATATAAACCCACCCACCCACCCACCCTCCCTCTTCCTACCATTTTAGCCTAATAAATCATCGCTGTTTAATATGAGATTATATTAGCAATTTTTTTTTGACAATCACCTTTAGTACAATTATAATTTTGATTCAAACATTTTTTTCTTTGATGTTGTGAACTGATTCATATTTTGCTTTAATTTACCTTTTTATTGATTCATATTTTTCTTGACAACAGCAAATACAATTGTTCATTGTGGCTAGGTTGTTAATGGGGATTACCTGTGGATCAAAATTAATGTTGAATTGGTAAAGATGGATGAGAGAAAGGAAAAAAAGGGTGATAGAAATGTGTCAATGATCACTGAGTTATGTGTACAGTGATTAATGGCCATGACAAGGGGTAAAGTTGAAAGAAAGAATTAGTATTGAACTACTTTGGAACAAAATTTGCAAAGTAGGACTTAATTGTCCTACTAGAAAATTTATACGACTTGTTAGTATTTTTCTAGGAAAAATAGGACTAATTGGTTACTTTTCCTACTTATTTTGTACAAGGTAACATTGGAATTTGGACTTTTTTGTTGTTGGTGTATGGCTGAAATCAGGTATAGTTGAAATGGGATTGGAGTTTATATTTAATAAAATCTCTAAACATTAAGGATATATTGGTGGCCATCTATGATGTGAATGCTATTTATGCTTTTAGTGAAATGTGGAAGTCTAATTTATGTCTTTTTTTTAATTAAGTCTTAGTCGAGTTGAACCAAGCGTGTGGATCGTTAATTTATGTGTTATTTATTAGCACATTGATTGTTTGTTAACAATTAATTTTTCAGTGGTGATACATGCACCAATTAATGTACACACTGGTGTACCAACTAGTGTTATGCCATTATTATTGACCCCGCCTATTAAACAAATTACAAATACCCAAAACTTCTAAAATTATTCCACATCATCCGTTAGTACATTAATTGGTACATATAGCATTGTTCTTAATTTTTAGTTTTCTGCTATAATGACATTCTTTCTCATTTTTTCATTTTTATTTTTTCTTCAGCACATCTATGTTATGTATGGTTTCACATGGATCATTGTTCCGTGTTAATGCAATGCTCATCTACATTGCCTTTTTGTATCTTACGCATCACACTCTTAACATGTTTGTATTTTAATTACACTTTGTGACTTTGTTTTTTTTTTTTGTTCCCATATCTGTTTCAACAATGCTGAGTTTAGTTGAAACTTCTAATATTTTTCTTTTGATTTTGTTGTTAGCGGGATACAAAGATCAAATATTAATTCTATGTCTTGCATGTGCATCCCAATTTCAAAAATTAATTCCAAATTATATCACATCAAAAGTTATTTGAGATGATAGATGAACAATTTACGAGTCAGCCTCACAGGACAGTTATTCAATTTTATCTCTGCACAGTTAATCCAGCAATTTGATAGGGATGTTTTATATTTCTACTAGTGTTCAAAGAGTTGTGCTTGATGTTGTATTGTTCTTGACTGTGTATCCGTATAAAAAGAAGGAAAGTAAATGTGGTCTGCATGTAGAACAATATCCTGATCTGATATTAGGAAACCAATTAAAAACAAAAATAAATAAGCTGAGTCATTATGTAATCAGATTTTACAACTTTAGATCTGAGTAACTTTGTGTTTAGAAAGGGTTATTTATGAGTATGTTAATTTTCATTTTCATTTATTCTTGCGTGTTTGTATGTATGTGTCTATATATATATATATATATTTATTCTTACTGATCATTTCAGTTTGATATTTTCCAAATTTCTCGTTCAATGCAATAAAATTCATCAACTTTCCTTCTATGAGGTTTGTGTTTGTAATTTGTGTAATAACAGTCTTCAATTTTTCTTGTGTTTGGTGTGTTGACTAGTTATGTTTTACAAGAAGGTAGTCTAATGACATACATAGACTTAGAGCCTTGGAATTTATGAGCTGGAAATGTTTAGATGGCCGAGTAAAAGTTGAGGATACAACTTGAAATGATTAGAGATTCTGAGAGCCAACACCAATTTGGGTTGCCAATAGTCTAAACAAATGACTGCATCCTGTATCTTATTTTGTATCTTATTTTGAATAAAATCTATACTAATAACTGGCAAATATAGTGGGTGAAGCAATAACTGAACACTAAAAATTGATGTTGCAAGCAGTTGCATATTTGTTTTGATCACATATAAGACTGTACAGCCATAAAAGTGTTTTGTATAATCCACATTGGTGAACAAGTGGTTGCTTTAGATGCCTCTGTTTTAGAGCTGATCGTATAGTTTGGTTACTTGCAGGTGAGATTGAAGATTTCATGAAAGTAATATGCATATGGAGTCCCAGTCAGTTGTTGGAAGGGTGTGCTACTATGAAACAAAATGAATATAATATTAGAATCTTTGTACATGTGGTGGTGGTAGGGTTGTGTTGGCTAGACTGAACAGGGTTTGTTGACATCAAAAACTTTGGATATTGACAATTATGTTGTTACTTGATTTAGTATGCCTAGATTAATATTCTAAGCTAATATCTAAACTAATATTTATGAAACAGTGTCGTCAGATGTTGTTTTGTTTGACAAGTGAAATGTATGACACAACAACTAGAGCAGATTGCTTGTCTAAGTTGTTTTATAACTTTCAACATGTAAAAAAACGTAAGCCCAAAGCATCCTAAATGATGGAGTTGCCTGATACGCATGCTGTTGAATTGGATAGTGTGAGGTGTCTACGGAAGTCATTTCAATGTGATGGAAGTCAAACCAACTGATGTCTATTTAATGTGCCTATGGCTTACTTGGTGTTTTGTGTGAAAAAATTGTGCCCACATGTGTTTCGCAGGAATTGAAAATGGTCTGTTTGAGGGACATTGGCATAATTATTGAATTTCTCCCTTTTTGTATATTTTGTTGATAGGGCTTGATTAAGAATCAAACCCTAGGCTCAGCTGGTAGTATAACTGTTGCGTTGGGAGTCTCGTGACTATTTTGTGCATTGTTGACATCTACAGTGCAACGATGACTCAAATCAATGTTTATGAGAGGGTGAGACTACTCAAAACTGATTTGTGAAGTATTGCATTTCTTTTTGCATTGTGCAACTATATTTCCTAAGGTGATGCAGACAGATCCTATGGAGTCACTAACCTCATTAGTAGGAATGGCAACGGGGCAAGGAGGGGTGGGTTTTACACTCCGTCCTTGATTTCTAATTTTGATTTTTTTCAATAAAAATGTTCAGAGATTTTAAAAAATTTATTGAAATTTTTATCAAATGTCTCATATAAGTGTGAGACTTACATGGGATTTACATTATGTGGGTCTTACACTTATGTAAGATATTTAATAAAAAATTTGACAAAACTTTTAAGATTTCTAGCATTATTTTTTGTCCAATCCGCATTCCTATCCCCTAACAGGGATCATTTTTATATCACCACCTGTGCCCCTAACATGGTTAAAACACCGCCCCGTTTCTTCTGCTTCAATTTACCAAAGCAAAAAATCCTTTCTACTACTAGAGTTTACAATGAAAAACAAAAAATTAAAAAGACAAAAAGTAAGATATATAGGACAAGTCAATTGGAAAAAAATATTTTCTAAAGAAAAGATCCCACAGTAGAAAAACAAATTAAAAGAGTAACTAAAAACCGTTTCTACTGCTTCAATTTACTAGTAAAGCAAAAAAATCGTTTCTACTTCTGTTTACAAAGAAAAACAAAAAATTAAAAAGAAAAAAAAGATAGATAGGACAAGCCGGCCATGTTTGTTTAAGCGAATTGGATAAAAGGAGCTTGCAATGTTTAATATATTTTTTAATAACCACATTTTTTAATATATTTTTTACTCAAATATAATTTTTAAATCTAAATTTTTAATATATATTTTAATATATTTTTAATATATTTTTTAATAAATATAATTTTTAATATATGTTTAATATATTTTTTACTCAAATATATTTTTTAAATCTAAATTTGTAATATATATTTTAATATATTTTTCAATATATTTCAAATATATTTTTTATATATTTTATAATATGTTGTTAATATATTTTTAATATATTTACCTTCCTTCCCAAATTTAGTTTGTAATATTTTTTTTACTCAAATATATTTTTTACAAATGAGAATTGAGCATTGAGTATTGAGTAATGAGTCTAACAAAAAAGTAACAAAAATTCAGGCTTGAGCATTGGACATTTTTGAGTATAACAAAAAATCTAACCAAAATTGGACATTTTTTCCCTCATTGACTAAAAACATCACAGAACCCATTTCAGTTTTCCTTATTCATTCACAGACTCAGATTTCATGACAAATCAATAGGTATTTAACAGAATCAGACATGCATTCACAGATATCATTCATAATTTATTTTAGAAATGGCTAGAGACTAGTATACATCAATTTGATAAATCAGATTTCATGTCGTGGCATTTGTATACATCAATTCGAACTTGTGATCTGAAAATTTTCATTTTTAATGATAATTATAAGAAAAAATTCAAAAGAAGAAAATGGATTTTCATGTGTTTGAACAGAGCTTTACCAGAATCAGATATGCATTCACAATAACATAAGTGCATTCACAGATTTCATTCAGAATTTATTTCAGAAATGGCTACAAACTAGCAGTGGAACAATGTGTACATCAATTTGATAAATCAGATTTCATTCAGCATTTGTATACATCCATTCTAACTTGTGATCTGAAATTTTAGATTTTTCTTGATAATTATAAGAAAAAAATCAAAAGAAGAATAGAGTGTTTTACGGATCTGAACAGAGCTTTACCAGAATCAGATATTCATTCACAATAACATAAGTGCATTCACATATTTCAATCAGAATTTATTTGAAAAATGGGTAAAGACTAGTAGTGGAACAATGTGTACATCAATTTGGTAAATCAGATTTCATTCAGCTACTGAATACATCAATTCGAACTTGTGCTCTAAAAGTTTTCAGTTTTATAATTATAAGAACAAAATGTGTGAACCCAAGCACAAAATCAACAGATCTGAAAAGAATCAGATTTGTAATGAACCCAAATTAGATTGTGATCTGAACAAAATGTGTGAACCCAAGCACAAAATTTTTCATTTTTAATTGTGATTTGAAAAAAAGCATATTTTTAATGATAATTATAAGAAAAAAATCAAAAGAAGAACAGAGTGTTTTACGGATCTGAACAAAGCTTTACCAGAATTTGATATTCATTCACAATAACATAAATGCATTCACAGATTTCATTCAAAATTTATTTGAAAAATGGGTAGAGACTAGCAGTGGAACAATGTGTACATCAATTTCATAAATCAGATTTCATTCAGCTAGTGAATACATAAATTCGAACTTGTGGTCTGAAATTTTTCATTTTTATAATTATAAGAACAAAATGTGTGAACCCAAGCACAAAATCAACAGATCTGAAAAAAATCAGATTTGTAATGAACTCAAATCAGATTTGTAATGAACTCAAATCCGATTGTGATCTGAACAAAATGTGTGAACCCAAGCACAAAATATTTCATTTTTAATTGTGATCTGAGAAAAAGCAAATTTTTAATGATAATTATAAGAACAAAATCAAAAGAAGAACAGAGTGTTTTACGGATCTCAACCTATATATACATAGTCCGGCCTTCATTACGCACAGATTTACATATTTATATATAAGAACAGATATATGTATATATATATATATCTGTGCCCAAAATGTGTGAACCCAAGCACGACGAATCACTTCAACAGGTCGGTAATGAACCGGATTTGTAATGAACCCAAAATGGGAAAAAAAAAACTTTGAAAAAAAAAAATTTGGAAAAATTTAAAGAAAGAGAGTCTACACTTCCTTCAATTTTGGGAAAAATCCTAATGTTGTATACAGAGAAAGGGACTCCACACATGAACTGTAAGCAGAGGCCATATACACACACACAGATCTACGAAATCAGAAGGGTTTGAAAGAGTTACCTGAAGATCGGTGGTGTTTGAGAGGGTTTCGTCTATTGTTCGCTGCCGCCAATGTTAGGCCCCAACCATCTGATTTTGCCGACCTGTTCGCGAGTCGTCTTCGCAGCCACAGATGCCTACTCCAGCCCGATCTCCTCTAAAAAGCCTAGCTCATATGTCGTCGCCGCTGGTTGCCATTAATCGCCTCCTTTGCTTCGTTTGTGCCCTAGTTTTTAGTTGTGTTGTGTGTTTGGATTTGCCGTTGAGCGAAATGAATCAGAGGATGTTTGAGGGTGTTTTGGTAAATTTACCCAAAGAAGGGTTCCTCTCCAACCCGTTGGAGCGCCTTTGTCGTGAAGTGGCTAAATAAGCCTCTTTTGTCGTGATGTGGCTAATTTAGCCTGAACCTTGCTTCCCAAACACACGCTTAAGATGATTTTTTAGTTTTTTACGAAAAGATGTGTAAGAAGTAGAGAGAAAAGAGAATCTTTGACTTTTTTGTATAGGTTGTTGGTTGTTTGATTTTTTTAGTCACTTTTTGACTTTTAGGTTAAAAAGTGATGTTGTCAAACGAGGCTTTAGTCCTGGGATAATTAGTCCCTTAATTATTTAGCTGGAAATGATGTGTGGCCTATTTGTTGTCCTTTTGAATTGTTTACAATAACAATACTAAATTTGTAATATATTTTATTTTTTATTTGAAGTTTATCTATTTTATTTTACCAAGATCATTTTTAATTTTGTTTAAATACGATATTAGAATTATATTTTCATTTATGATTTTGCAGATACAAAAGAGAAAAAAGAAAAAGAAAGAAAAAGAGAGAAGACTATTATATATCATGAGATTAATTTATACATGTTTTAAAAAAATTAAAATGAAAAAAATAGATGTTATGTATTATTTTTCTTTTAAATATTAGAAGTATATATCTTTTTATTATTTTGCTAATATAGAAGAAGAAAAAAAAGAGATTATTATATATCACGAGATTAATTTATACGTGTTTAAAAAAATTCAATATGTTTAAAAAAATAAAAGAAATAAATGTTATATATCTGAGGGTCAATTTCATCATTTAATTATCTAATATGGAGATTGGCTCAATCTGTTGATTTCTATCCCACAACCTCGCTGTGGTGAGTATTGGCCGTCGCGGCTTGAAAAATGTTTACGACCCATTACGTAACGGGAACCAGCCGATATGGCTGTGATTTTCGGTCACACCATGATACCGATGGGTATCCGTAACGGGACCTAATTTTTCTGGTGTGAATTAGCCAACACGCTACGTACTGACCATTTTTTAGAACTATGGATACCATTTGATTGCAAGTCTTCAGAAATTCTTTTGTAGTTTTGCGTATTGAAATCTTAAATATGTTGTTTGAAATAATGTAATTATAGAAACCAAAACAATAAAGTAGAATTTAATATTTCCATTGTCAATGTTAGTTATCACTTGGGATACTTGTACTAATTCTCCATTTTTTTTTTTAGTTTTGAGTTAACAGAATGTTATGATCGTATTGTTCTTTCTTTCTTTCTCTCTCTTTTTTTATTTATTTATTATTTATTCAAATTTAAAATTTTCATTATTTCCTCCATTTTATTTTCCAAATCCCAGTTAAAATCATGTTCTAATTTTAATCTTGGGGAAGCAGTTACCATAGTTTCACAATTCATCGCAGCTTTTCATCGGTTGGCCAAATTCTTTGCATCAAAGTCAAGGATTGGGGGCTTGTTTGATTGGGGAACTATAAGATAGGATTTAGGATTAAGATTATTAATTTATTAGTTATAAATTTTATTATTCGAATTAGATTTTTATAGTCATTTTATGTAACAAAATTAATGCATTTTAAATGCTACGACTAATAACTTAAAACATACATATAATTAATATTATATATTTGCATATTTATTGCAAAACAAATGTGGACAAGAATGAATTATTTATCTCACTAATTCATAATTGAATAATAATCCTACATTAATATTATAAATTTTTAATCTCTTCACTATTAATTTTGCAAATCAATAAAGCCTTAGAAGTGCAAAATCTTACTATCTGTGTAGTTGTTAAGTATTTTTGTTTGAGTTTCTCTTATATATATATATATATATTCTCTTTTATGTTGTACTAGTGGTTGAGCATGTGCATTGATATGCAATTTTTCATCAATTGTTAATACGGTAATTATGCGTCTCTTAAATTGGTATGCGATATGTATACAAAGTACGGAGACTTGTATGGATAAATTGATCTATATCCAAAATACAACTAAGTAAAAAATAAATACATACTCGGCTAAATAATTTAAATGAGAAATGAGAAATTTTATAAACATAAATATTAATTTATATCTAGATTGTTGAGGTCGCAATTTTATCTTAAACAATAAACAATAAACATGTCATTTAAATGTATAGTATTACACAAATATTTTTCTACCAATTTTTTCACTTCAATTTTTCATAATCCGTACTTATAATAGAATTGAAGGTATGAAATTAATTGCACAATTATACAATTCTTTGTAATAGTTCATCTCATAATACAAATTCATTGAATACACTATTACATATTATTTGCATACTATTGGTATAAGAATATATTAACATCAATATGTAATATATTTTTATACATTAAGAGTTATTGAGTTTTGTTTCCTGTACTACGAATATCTTGCATAATGAAAAATATAATATTAGTTATTAGTATATTTTCATTTATGTGGAAAATATGAAATAGTATTTTAAGAAAATGGAATGATCTTGTATCCTAATATTTCAATCGATACAAGTATTTCATAATTATTTTCATAGTATTTATAGATCCATACTTATAAGTGTTTGCAAGGTCACTTTTATGAAACTGTCAAGTTACATAATTTATTATGGTTTCTGTAAGTAATTTTTATTTGATGTATTTACTTTCTGTATCATTGAGTTGTTGCAATAATGTTTGGGCATTATTTGATTTTTTCCTTATAATTTGACTAAAATATGCGTATGAGGTATATTGTTTTTCTTGAACTTCACAACAGATAAGACAATTCCTACTTCAGCTCGTCTAACTTTGCTTGGAGAGCATGTTGCAATAGATCTTCTGTAGTTTTTGTTTCACCAATTTCTTATTTTTCTTCTTACTCACCATCATAACTCATTTTAATAAAAATATTTTGATGAGTAAAAGTTTGAGGGGATATTATATTGTTATGAATTTCAAAATTTATCTTCCCTTAATAACGTGATTTTTTCTATGAGGGGAAAAAAATACAATTATTGTTGTAATGGAGGTGCTTTGCAAAGTCTTAGTTTGTTATTAAAAGTGTTTGTTGTGAACATTTGTTTGTATGACATGTATGTATATATGTATTGAACATAAGTTTATCCGAGAACAATACACAATTTCGTAATTTTTTCCTAACAAATATAATTATATTACGAAAGCGAAGCATGTTAGAAAATTAAAATATCTAATGGTAATATAACATTACAAATTGACAATGCATGAATATAGTAACATCTATAAATTTACATTTATATTTTATATATATATATATATATTGACATATATAAGATATCACAAAAATAATATGTGAAATTTTTTATAACAATATAATACGTGTAATATTTATGCACCATTTTTTAATTAGATTATTAAATTCAATAAAAATTGAAAGGAATTTATGAATAATTTATATAAAATTAGAGATTAGTGAAGAAAGATTTTCAAAAAGAGAAGTTTATAGTGTTTGATTGGTTTGGTTTTTCAAACTTTTGTTTTGAAATTTTTGGTTTTCACATTTTTTTTGTCTTCGATACTATTTTTTTAATAACATTTTTATTTTCTTTTTAGATTCACTAATTTAATAATTTTATATTTTTTAATTTTACTTTTAGATTTAGATTTAGATTTATTTTTAAATATACTTAGAAAATAATTTATTGTATATTCTTTGTGGAAATAAAATTATTAATATTAAGTAGTAATAATAATAATAATAATAATAATAACAATATATATATATATATATAAAATAATGATAATAAAAAATCAGTATATGTTTGAATTTATAAAGGGAACCTACTAAGCTGATTGGCCTATATTTAGGGAACCTACTAAGCTGATTGGCTTATAGTCACTCAGGCTAGTTGGGTTCTCAATTTTTGGAATTAAAGTTATGAAAGAGCTATTTAACCCTCTAACCAACTTAGCATTTTGGTGAAAGTCCCTCATAAAATGCAAAACATACTCCACTCATAAAATGCAAAACATACTCCTTTACTATATTCTAGCATTTCTAAAAAAAACCCATATTAAAACCATCTGGCTCAGGAGTCTTATTCCCTACACAAGATTTGATAGCACATTTGATTTCCACCTCTGTGAACTCCGCTTCTAAAAAACCTAAGTCATTGACATCCCCAATTGACTTAAAAGGGCCATTTAGGGAAGGTCTTATCTTCCAAGACTCAGCAAAATAATTACTGAAGTGGTTCAACACCTCTGTTTTAATACTGAAAGGATCTTCAATGCTAATCCCATTCACTAGAATTGAGCATAAGGCATTCTTGTTACTTCTACAACTTGCCATAGCATGGAAAAATGAGGTGTTTCTATCACCCAATGTTGCCCAATTGAGTCTAGACTTTTGAAACCACATCATCTCCACCATTTTATTCAGCTTCCAAGCATCACCCTTCAAAACTCTCCTCCTAGCCAGTTCATCTGCATATAATGCCCTTTCTTTAGTGACTAGATCAAGGACATGAGCTTCCTCTTTTGTAGCTTTTAGCTTGTTCTCCACATTTCCAAACACCTCAATGTTCCACTTCTTTAGGGCATATTTTTTTTTTGATCAGCAAAGAAAAATTTCATTAAAAACATAAAATTATAGGTACAAGGAAATAAAACGCATTGAGAGAGATTCGAAGAGTAAAAACTCTCCTACTACTGCTACTCGCGTTTTGACAACCAACCCCTAAGTCTCACGAATTTAAAATTTAAAACACAACTAAAAAATAAAATAAACTAAACTTGAGCCCCCAACCTAACCACCCTATGCCTATGCTCAGCCCACGCTCCCACACTGCCAGCCCACGCTACCCATCTGCACCTACGCCTATTCTTTAGGGCATATTTTAAGGCTTTGAATTTGACTAAACATTTAAACTTGCCCAACCCATCACTTTTAGTTCAGCCTAGGTTTTCTCTACAAATGACAAGAACTTTGGGTGCAAGGACCAAACATTAAGGTACCTAAATGGTCTAGGGCCCCAATCTCTCTCATCTTCCATTAGTAAGATGGGGCAATGGTTAGAGATCAATCTTGGTAAACCCCACAACTTAAAGTTGAAAGCCTGCAACCATTCTGGATTTAGTAAAAATTTATCAATCTTGCTCCATCTGTCACCCTCATATGAGTTACACATGTGAACTTTCTTTCATACATTGATAGATCAGACACCTTAAACTGCTCAATCATGTCATTGAACTCTCTCATTCCCTTATCCCTCCTAGAGCATCCTTTTCTTTTAGAGATGCACCTAATTTCATTAAAATCACCCCCCAAACACCGTGGGTACAAGAATTGTGTTTTGAGCCTTACTAGAATATCCCACACCCCTTTTTTTTTTCTGGTAGAATCATTTGGCCCATAGACATTCACTACTACACAATTAAAATTAAAAAAAGATTGTACGTACTAGTAGAAGAAAATTGCGATTGCAACAACATTCAGTGAGCTGAAAAACCTCAGGATTCCAGATACAGAGTAACCCACCAATTGCACCCTCTGAATCAAATGACATAAACTCCACTTTTTCACCAGCCCAATTAGAGTTCACAAGCTTTGCATTGATTCCTTCCTTTTTTGTGTCTTTCAAAAGCACCATGTCAATCTTCCTATCCTTGAGTACCTTCTTGATTTTCCTTCATTTTTCAGGCCTACCTAACCCCCTTATATTCCATGATAATAGCTTCATTTATAAAAGAATAGTACTCCTGAACCTCCTAGAATAGCCATTCAACTAACTACTCCATTCCTATTTTTTTGCACCATTTCCATGTCCTTTGTTTCAAAATCAATAAGTTTGCTCACAACCTCTTCCTCTTTATCTTCAAAGTTCAACTTAAGAGCTCTCCCCATCTGTAGAGATGCTTCAGCCTTATTGAGCAACAACCTACCTCGATTGGATTCACTTGCCATTGAGAGTGAAATTATAGCCACTACAGATCTGAAGACTGCTCATTTCTTAAGATTAACTGATGGACCTATTATATTATGACCAAGCTCTAGACCTCATTTCTTGTTCCAAACTTTTCTTCTTACACCTTTACTCTTCTGTTTCCTACAAGCTTTCCTTTTTTGAAATGGAGATTGAGAACTTTCCCAAACTTTCCAAAACTCACTCCACTACCTTTTCCTATTTGGACCTGGTCTTGAGCCAAGACCCCACTAACAGATTGACTATTATTCTCCCTAATAGTTCGATTACTTGGGCTACTAGTACTACTTATTTCCTGGGTTACACTAACAGTACTCCTTTCACCTTGGGCCTTACTTAGCACCACCTCTAGGTTTAATCCATGCCCATTGCATTCAGATTCACTCAAACTTCTAATGAAGCCAGGCGTGAATAATTCACCATCTACTGTT
Source organism: Camellia lanceoleosa (assembly GCA_025200525.1). Classification (NCBI taxonomy): domain Eukaryota; kingdom Viridiplantae; phylum Streptophyta; class Magnoliopsida; order Ericales; family Theaceae; genus Camellia; species Camellia lanceoleosa. The sequence continues at coordinate 16,941,572 of CM045769.1, read as the reverse complement.
CGGCTTCCACCACTCACACCATGCATAGAGCCCATCATTTTGTCTGCAACACTGAAATCTCGTACGCCTCCGTCATATGGCACCTCTATAATGTTGTTTGTTTCTTCCACCATAGAAACACTCTGCCATCTATTCATATTTTCCACGTCATCTGATACAACATGCACTGCCTCTTTCTCCCTTGCAGCCATGTCAACAGCTCTCTGCCCCTATCCTCCACGTTGACATCCACATCACCACCTTGGACAACTTGTCAACTACTCAGTTCTGTACTGAGATCATCATCCTCATTCTTTGAACTCTGGTTGTCTCCTTTTCCATTGCTAAGGATGACAATTGCACTGCTTCATTACTACCTTAGAGATAACAATCTGTTCCTCACAAATCTTCACTGGGTACAATGTACCTTTGCAATCCAAATCAACGGTAAAATTGATGGATTCCATACATGACGTAGCTATCCTCACCTTTCCACATTGAAGGCTTTTAAGGCTTAGTGTATTATCATCTATACCAACAACGTGACCCCAAAGCCTTCCTATGCTACTGAAGGTGTTGCAACTCCATAAATTTGGAGGTACCCCATAGCAACTAAGCCACACAAGCCTTTCTTGATCAAACGCCATACCTTGTTTCCATTCTTTTATTGAATCGCTCCACTCCTTTATCCATCCTTCCATATGTTTAAGTTTCTCTTTCATCATTATCACTGAGTTGAAAGAGAGTAGAACATCTCTATCACCACCTAATGCAAACTTGATATCCCCCAGGCCCCTGTTCTGCAATTCCTTCTTAAACTCAGATACAGAGCAAGTAGGTTTTCGCCTTACAATCACACTCTCATATAACCAACCATTTCCTTCTTCAGTTGCCTTAATGGTTATGGTTGATTTGGACGAGGACCCTCATTCTTTGACGACCTGAGCATAAGACTTACTTCCTTTTAGCATCACAGAGGCAGCTATGGACTTACCTCTGACCTTTCTACCATATGTTGGTTGTACTGACCACTGTTTCGCATCATCCTCCTTGCCAAACTCTCTTATCTTGACCTTTAAGGTCTGTTTGGGAAGAAGGTTTGGGTTGGGTTTGGGCTATTTTAGTGACAAAAAGATAAAATAGACTTTTTAGCCTAATAAGACAAAATGTCACATTCAAACCATAATCATTTCATTTTTTCTCTCACAAAAGTAAAAAAAGTCAAAAAGTCTATTCCAAACGAGATTTTTTAGCCCCAAGCTAAAATAGCTAAAAAGTCAACCCACTTCCCAAACGGAGGCTTAGAGCTTTATCATCATACCACAGTCCATTTGTTTTTTGAACCACCATGTTTGCCGCAACTGGGCAATCATACCAAACAAATCCGAATCTAGTGCGTGCCATTTTCCTTCTCTTGAAAGAAATGAAGACATCTCTCACAACTCCAAAATTAGAAAATAATGAATGTAATATTCTCGGGTCCATCAAATCTGGAATGTCATCCACAAAATGGTGTGAATGACTGCCTGTACCTTGCTGCTCCATGATCCTTGCCCTCCATGTCTACGAATCACTGACCTCCAACCTTCTAACTCTCTCTCACTTTTTCTCTCCATAGTCATTATTATACGAAGATATAAGGAATCGGATAGAAAGAATCACAAAGATGAAACCCTACAAATTTTTGGACTTGTAAGGTGTATAACACGAAGATTTAATATGGTCTACTTTAATCAATTTAAAGTGAATTTTTCTTGGAAAGAAGCCTAACTGTTCAACCATCATGAAGGAAAAAAAGAAAGAGCAAAAAAAAAAAAAAAAAAAAAAAAGAGAGAAAGGAGAACTATGAAAAGTTTTATGTAGGACGAAAAACGTTAATAGATACAGATGGTAAAATTACAATTTTATTCTCAAATGATAAGTTACTTTGTATTTGAATTATAAATTTTAATAGAGTTTTGAAAAGAAAAAGAGGAATTTTACTTCTATTTTGTTCACATTTTACTCATATTTTTTGTTCCTTTTTCATTTCAATTCCCTATTTGATCCATGATCCAAATATTACGTTAATTATTTGGCATTCAAAAATTTGTCAAGTCCCTTCATTACCCTCTACCCCAAAAATAAAAAAATAAAAAAATTGGTTTTAGTAGAGCTTAATTTGCTGCTTATTTTTCTTGAGCACAAAAGTTTCATTTTTGAACCAGTTTTGCACCACTTGCATTGACACCTGGGATTTTACATAAATCTTTAAATCTAAATGTTCTAATTGAATTAATATATTTATAAAAAAAAATTTATATGTACAAAAACTAATTATAAAATTAGACATAATTTTTTTATATGAGTCGAGTAGAGCGCATAAAAAGATGAGATTCACTTATATAAGAAAGTTCTATTATTAAAATTTCATCTTAAAATTAAAAGACAAAATAATGTGTTCATGTTGTTAGTGAATTCTCACTTGACTTACAAAGAAGAAATTATTTAGTTGTTTGGTAAAAATTTCAGTATAAAATTTTGTAATCCCAACATTGGTCAACGACAAAAATGCTATGGCCACGTTGTAGTGCATTCTCATTTGACTTGTAAAGTTATTTACCTTATTGTCTTTATAAAAAAAAAAAAAAAGTAATGAATACAACTATTAGGCAATGAAAATATGTTGGGATACCACATATTATTATGAAAAAAATTATTTTAGTAAAAAAATTAAAAAAAAATTAAATTCGTAAAAAAAAAAAATGAAAGATTCATTCCTTTCCACAAAACTTTTTTCACTTTCTTTTTTTTGGTAACGTCAATTTTTTAAAAACAACATATTATTTTTTTAATTTATATTTTAGTCAAAAAGAAATTTACTAAAAAATCACTTTTCAAACCGGCGAAATCCTCAGATCAAATTATAATTTGGGAAAATTATTATATAGTGGGAGGTTGGGGTAGGGGGGAAATTACCAAATGACTTGGCACCTCCATAATTTTATAAATAGTTTTTAGTCAATTAGGCTAAATTATATTTTTCCCTCCCACAACACAAGTAGAGCACATATGGAACAAAACAAAACTGGGTTACATAGCTCATAGATTGAGTTGACCCGCGAATGAGTCGGTGGGTCTAATGTGGGATGGAGCATTCGAATTAATTAAAAGGACCAATCAAGAACCGAGCTGAATGAATCTTATCTTGGGCCCCAAGCCCAAGCCAGATCCCTCTTTGCATGCAACGACATCGTTTTGTCTGGAACAGAAGGCACTGCAGATAGTCTTCTCCGGCGACGCTGGGGAAAACTTTTTTTCCACCGTTTTGCACACATTTCATATTGCCATGAAAATGCATAAATTTATTACAGTATTTTTCATGTCATACATGTAGTCTAGATATAGATATATACATATATATAGATATACATGTGCAGTGAAATTGACCATGAGGGTTTTTCTTTGCTATTTCATTGCAAGCAGTGTGATTGGAGTTGGGGTTTTGGGGTTCTGTTATCCTTCCTTTTTTCTAATTCAGAGTTTCTTTCTTTGTTTCTCTCTCTCCCCCTTTTGCTTCTCTCTCTAAAACTATCCCCTATACCCTGTAATGTCTTCCGACACACTCTCTCTCCATTTTGTTGCTTCTTCTCTAGAGTCACCCGTACTATTACACACCTGTCCTCTGTCCCCCTTTGCGCAAGGAAGAGGCGCAGCCTACTTTTTGTACTAGTCTTTTGTTTATCTTTCTACAAGTCATTCTCTCTCTCTCTCTCCCTCTCTCTCTAAAGAAAACGCCAAAGATTTCTTCGCTCTTTATTTGTCTTTTCTCGCACACTTGCCACTCTCTCGCTCTCCTCCATTAATTCTACTCCTCTTTCTCTAAACACTGACTTTTAACTTTTTATGAGTTGAATTTTTTTTTCCCTTTATAATTTTTCAATGATGATTTTGATTTTTTAACTATATTAATCAGTTTCCAAATGCACCTAAAATAAAATAAAAAAATTAGTCAAACTCATTGCCTAACAAATTGAGCACAAACAACATTATTGTCTTGACACAGTATGTTATATTCAATTTCTTCTCTCTTCATTAATCTCAAATCCCATTTATAACACAAAGATTTAATCTCATTTCACAATTGATATAGTTTATTTACATTTGATATGGTCTACTTTAATCAATTAAAATGAATTTTTCTTGGAAAGACGCCTAAATGTTCAACCATCATGAAGGAAAAAAAGAAAAAGAAAAAGAAAAGAAAGAAAAAAAGAAAGGAGAACTATGGATAATTTTATGTCGGAAGAAACACGTTAATAGATACAGATGGTAAAAATTATAATTTTATTTTCAAATGATAAGTTACTTTGTCTTTGAATTATAAATTTTAATAGAGATTTCAAAAGAGAAAGATAAATTGTACTCATTTTTTTGTTCCTTTCTCATTGCAATTCCCTATTTTGATCCATGATCCAAATATTACTTCAATTATTTGACATTAAAAAATTGGTCAAGTCCCTTCATTACCCTCTAACCCCAAAATAAAAAATAAAAAAAATTTGTTTTAGTAGAGCTTAATTTGCTGCTTATTTTTCTTGAGCACAAAAGTTATCATTTTTGCACCACTTGCACTGACACTTGGAATTTTCCATATAATCCTTAAATCTAAATGTTCTAATTGAATTGATATATTTATAACAATATTTTTTTTGTATGTACAAAAATTAATTATAAAATTAAACATAATTTTTTTTATATGAGTGGAGTCACTACAAGAAAAAGCATATTCGGCGACCAAATTTCCAGATTAAAAAAAATTTGGTCACTAAAAGTATAGCTTTCAACGACCAAAACAGCATTAGTAGCCAAAAGTAAAGCTTTTTGGTGACTAAACAATTTCAGTAGCCAAAAGTTTACAATTGGCGACTAAAACTAAGTTTGGTCGCTGATTATATGGGTTTTAGTGACTAAAAAATTTTTAGTAGCTCAAAGTAAAGCTTTTTGAAGACTAAAAAAATTTAGTAGCCACAAGTCTACAATTGAGAACTAAAAATAAATTTAGTTGCTGATTATATGTGTTTAGACAGATGGGTTTGTGCTTGGTTCATAGGTTGTGCTTGGGTTTTTGTTTACGCGAATGGGTTTGTGTTTGGTTCTGGTTCATAGGTTGCTCAAATGATTCGGTGTTTTCTTTGCAAGGGTTTTGCTTCTAGCGTACATACATAGTGTAGTGTTTCCTTCTCCGTTTTTATTTATTTTTTAAAATTTTTTTGGGATTTTTTTGTTTTGTTTTGTTTTGTTTTGTTTAAATGGTTACGGTGAAGAAGAGGGTTTAGTGGTGGGTTTAGACAGGTGGGTTTGTGTTTGGTTCACAGGTCGTGTTTGGGTTTGTGTTTAGGCGAATGGATTTGTGTTTGGTTCTGGTTCATAGGTTGTTCAAATGATTCGGTGTTTTCTATTCTTTTTGTGTTTGGGTTTGTGTCTACGAAGATGGGTTGTCCAAATGATATCGTGTTCCTATTCTTGGGTTTGGGTTATGGGTTTACGCAGATGGGTTTGTGCTTGTTTCATAGGCTGTCCAAATAATTTGGTATTTCTATTCTTAGATTGTGTTTGGTTAATAAATTTAGATAAAATTTTAAAAAAGAAAAAAGAAAAAAGTGAGTAAAATATAAATAAAATATAATATTTCACGTACATCTTGCACATATTTTCTTTTTCTGAATCGATAAACCAAACACAACCTTAGAATTTTTCAAATTTTGATTGGTTGTTATTGTTACTTTATTTTTATTATTTTTAACGAGTCCAAATACTCTAAATTAATTTTTTATAGAGTAATTTTGAAATGATTTTTCGTATAGTTGAGATTTTTTTTTTTTAAAAAGTAATTGTTAATACTATTGTACCCTCAACTTAGTATTATTGTTGCCAAATCTCAACTTCTATAAAATTAAATCTTAGTCATTCAAAAAATCAATTTAAAATTACTTTAGGGAAAATTACTCTAGAGGATCTTGATTTGTTTTTAACATAAAGATAATAAGAAAAATGATATTTTTATGGAGAAAAAAATAGTGATGCCATGACACATTTGAAATAATATTATTGTTGGATGATTATTTTGGTTTTGAAATAATAAGATATGAATGTGTTATGTTATTCTGTGTAATATTTTTGTTTGTATACAAAAGAGGTCCATCAGTTCAAACAAAATTAACTCACTAAATCCATAGACCTAGCAAACACTTCCCACAACTAAGAAAAAGGCAATAAAGGGAGAAACATCAAATTGTCATGCATGGATTGACAGAAGTTGCAAAATCTTTGTCCAAATGAAATGTGAATTTAGTTCCATTCCATTGTTAAGAAAGTTGAGGAACAGTGTTGATACAGAGTTGCCTCTTGGTTGATGGGTGGTGGTTTTGAGTTGGAACCTCTCCAATTATCATTCCCCTGGTCATGTTTTGTTTTTTTTTCTTCTTCCTTGTTATAGCCTTGTTTGCTTTGCTTTGCTTTGGGTTGCACAATATTTTTCCTTTAGCTTGGTTTGTTGTGTTTTCTTATACTTTTTCTCCCTATTTTAATAAAGCTTTGCTAATAAAAAAATGAAAGTTGAGGAAGAGATGTTAGAGCCCTCTCCCACTTACTTTTTTGCACTAAAAGCCAACAAAAAAGTAACAGTCACCTTAGAGATAAGCCTCAACTCAAGTCAACCATTGTCAAATAAAAAGAGACAAAATCACTAGATTTAATCAGTAATAACATTTTCTTGCATGCAAATAATGAATGTGATGAGTTATACCAATGTAGAGCCTTCCCATTGTAGAACCTCAACTTGTATCTCGATAAATAGAATCAACAACATGACTATAAAGGAGGAATTTCGAAAAACTAAAAAGGGAAGAAACTTGAGGAGGGAAGCAAGAAAACAGTATAAAAAAAGAAGAAGAGAAGGCAGGGGTGAAGACAAAGGAAGAGAGAATGGATTAGGGATTAGGGATTAGGGATTAGGGATTAGGGATTAGGTAGTTAGTAGGTTTGATTTTTTAAAATAAATCTTGTACAGGCTGACAATCTTGAAAAGTTTAATCGAAGCTTAGTTTGCAGGTACAGACCTATTGATAGACCATTAGGGACTTTGGCCTCCTTTCCAAAGTGAGAAATGCTGCTTGGATGGTTCTATTGCTACCCAAAACTTTTCACTTATTACATATTGACTATCATCCAATGTATAAAAATATTAAAAAAATCATTTTTTTTAATAAATAAAACAAGCTTTTATGTGATGTACAAAGAATGGGAACACTAGATAGACCTCCAACCTTTGTTTGTTTGTTTGTTTATTTGTTTTTTTTTTTAAAAGTTAAATTTAACAATATTATTGCATTAATCATATTTTTTAATCACATTTTATTCACCATGACGTGAACTCGCAAATATTCGACCCAAGAACTTCACTCATAAATGGTGTCTTTTATAAGACTCGAGTTTCTTATACTGATTAGATATTAATGAGACTCATGCAAAATTCATTGAAGACTTTGTTTAATTTTAATAGATAATTGAGTTGATATGTGCCAAAAAAAAAAAAAATTATGATTTCTCTTTTATTTATATGTTAAAGTTGAATGGATATGACTTTTCTTCTCTTCATGTTAAAACTAAATAAATTTTAGTTTTTTTTAATTTATTTATTAGTTTAGTATTAAATGTTAGCTTTTTTTATTTTTTATTTTTATTTTTTTATTTTATTATTAAATTGAAATATGACAGTTTATAACAATTGATAAATAAAAAAATTATACATACCTTGGCCCCTTTGGAATTAAAATTCTGGTTCCATCCCTATTAGTTTGGTTTTCATTTAGTGACAAATCTTCACTGTTTGTTCATGTTCAATTAATTTTTGATCTTGCTTACAAATATCAACAATGTTAGGACATAGAAATCAAACATAAGTTGGATACAAAAATAAATAGACAAACAGGATTTTTAAGAATGGAGTCCCGCTAATAAATCTTGAAATTTTTTGCCTGTTCATGTCCTTTATGTGTCGTGTTTTCTTGTTTAATTTATGTTAATAGACTTACTGATGAAACATCGATTACATTTAGGATTAGAAAACTATTTGTTACCTTGATTATAAGGTTTTCTCATTTTTCATTTATTTAAAATCGATTTTAGGATTTGAAATCTCAAGAATTTTCTTCTTTGTCCTTTATTTAAATCTTGATTTATATAATGAGAGAAAGTTGGAAGGGGAAGTTTAGGAAAAGAGAATAATGGGAAAGATACGAAAATTGTTATTATTTTTTGATTAAGAAAATACCAAGAAAAATGAGTTGAAATTTATCACCCAAAAAAAAAAAAAAAACCATTTTTTATTCAGCTATCCATAAGAAAATGTATCAGTAATTTATATCTAATATATTTTCTTCTATATAAATCTAAGATTCAACTTTAGCACTAGTATCCCATATGAAGAATGCCTCTGTTTCTAATTTCTCTGTCATGATATATATGAATTAGATGCACAAAAAGTAGGTGGGCTGTGCAAAATGAATGGCATGAAATATTTTGCATGGCCAATTTGTCATTGGAAATAGGCTACACCTCTTGTAGAAGTCACCTTCTTTTGTTTTGTTTTGTTTTGTTTTTTTTTTATTTTTTATTTTTTTTTTATTTTTATTTTAAACATAGTACAGAAGAAGAAGAGCTATGAAGCACGGATACTTCAAAAAGGGTGACGTATCCGTATCGGATACGTATCGGATACCGATACTCCTCGGATACTCGCGGATACGTATCAGATACTTCTTAAAAGTATCGGATACTTCTTAATTAATTTTTTATTAATTTTGAAGTATCGGATACTTAGTTTTGAAGTATCGGATACTCGAAGTTACATATTACTTATAATATTTTGTTTAGTTCTTTGATAAGAGGAATATAGTGAGAGTTAAAGTAATAGAATTTGTCAAATTGATGTATCATTGTTGTCTCTCTCACTTCTCTCTCGCTTTCTCACTCTCTCACGTTTCTTCTCTCTGCTCATTCTTTTTTTGGTGTTGGCATATAAGGATGATGTTTAATTTTCATTTTTTTTTGCTTTTAGTTTTGGATGTTTTATGAATGTTTGAGCACTTTTAGGTTAATAGGAATCCCTCTCTTTATTTATTAATTTATCTGTATCCGTGCTTCCTAGGCTATCATACTTAAAAAAGTATATTTACTGAAATTTTTATTTAAGAATAGTTTTTTGGCTTTAGCTAAGGTCTTGTGATATTCACTGATGAAAGGGAACAAGTTGAAGCTATTGATCTTGAAGACTCTTTAGTTTTATAGGAATCTTTCTTCTTTATCAAGTTGTCTTTTGCTTTAGATTTTATTTTTTATGCATATTGCATTACTAAAAATTGTTAAAATAATATTTTTTACGAACGTATCCCCGCCGTACCCGTATCCTAGTTTTTCAAATTTTGTCGTATCGCCGTATCCGTATCGTGTCGTATCCGTATCCCGTATCCGTATCCGTGCTTCCTAGAAGAAGAGTCTTTCATGTGCTAAGACATAAATTCTTGACCTCTTAGTCTTAATGAGGTGCAAACTGATGTATCTTGATTTGAGTATTCACTTATCTAAAGCACCAAAACCTATTTATATCCTACACTCAACATATGTCAGTAGCCTTGGGCCAAATTTTTTAAGTTGCCCCGCATCATTCTCAATATATGATTCATACATATTTTGTATGAGAATAACCTTTTTTTTTTTTTTTTTTTCTCTTTTTAAAGTTTTTATTGATGTTTGATATTTTGAAACTTCTTTTTTTATGTTTTAACTTTGGCCTTCTGCATTCTTTGGATGATTAGTAAAAAAATTATTGACTGGTCCAAATGAAAAAAAGTAAAAATATGATCCTATTACACAATTCAATATTGGAGTTTTCCTAAGATACTTCTTTTTCTCTGTTTTTGTTGTTTTGAAACTTCTATTATTTTTTGACAGGTTATGCTTGACCTCCTTTTTTCGGTGCTTAAAACAATTTGGATGGATTTTTTTCAATAATTTTTTCCTTTCCTTTCCTTTCCTTTTTTTTTTTTTTTTTTTTTCATTTCTTTTTTGGGTGTGTGTGTTTATTTGAAGGTTTTTATTGTTTTTGATATTGTGCTTTGTGTCTTGAAATCCCATAACTCGATCATTATACTAATTGAACCTAAAGAAAAGAGTGAAGATATGTTTGTGTTAAAACATATATAGGTATAATTATATTCTTTTACATGTATAATAATGAAAATTTTTGAATTTTCATGCTTGAAGTTTATTTTTAATAAAAAAAAAGAAGTTAGCCTATAACTAGCTTTGTGCTTCTTTTTATTTTTTAAATAGCTTTATCCTTTTATGCTAGTTAAAACATATATTTCGCTATGTTTCAATAATGTATTTTTTTTTTACTTTGCATTTTATACCGCTTACTTTGTCTCCTCATTACGCTACATTAGTGTTTTACTTCGTCTTGAAACAACATTTCAAACTTTACATGCATATGTTTATCTTCTTTTGTATTATTGTTTGTAAAATCCCTACGATAGGAAAAGAAATTCCAAGTTGACTTTTTTATGTCAAGATTTAAATGATATAATTATGTTGTCTTAAATTTGCAAGATGGAAGCAGAGAACAAGACTTGTAAGGATAAAGGCAAGCTGATATCACAGGCATCACAGGTTAGGTCCCAAACTCTGTTGTTTTGCTAGTCATCCATGAGATTTTTTTTTTTTTTAATTATTATTATTAGAAAGAGTAAAATGCTTACATGAATAAGCATATCATTGAAGGGTAACATGCCACCCACACATAGCGGCGAAGTCAAAAAAAAAAAAAAAAAAAAATACTTAGAGGGAGCCAAGAGTAAGTGTAACCACAATATTATCAGTTACAAAATCAAATATTATCCATTTTTCTGCAATCATGTGGACATTATGGATTTCAAGGAATGACGTGATTTTCAAAGGACGTGTTGTTAGAAGGTTGGAGATTATCGAAAAAATCATGATCACAACCGCGTTTTGGGTGAAAGCAAAGACCGAGGAGGGCCTTTTTTCAGTGGAGGAGTTCATGTATAACTGTTAAATTGATCCTCTGTATCCTTGCCCTTTTTTTTTTTCTTTTTTTTTTTCCAATAAAACTTTTCTTTGCCAAGCAAAAATAAATAAATAAAAATCAACAAAATTGATACTATTATATAATATGTAAAATTGTGAGTCATTCTATATCTACTGTAGGAATATGTAGGAGCAACAAAAGATAAAATTTTTGAAAGTTTAAGAGGCAATTTTACATATATTATAGAAATAGTAATAAAAGTAGGACATTTCCTCGATCACCCCCCAATCTGGATGAGCTTGCTGAACTCATTAAAATCAGAGTCGCGCTTTGGGTAAGGTCCACCTTTCCTGAAGTGTCTCACTCCGTTGATGACTTCCTGTTCTGCTTGAGGCAGGTGAGAACTTGCATAGGGAACGGTGGCTAACTTGGTGCTGGGTGGGTTTGGTTTTGATTGTTCATTGGTGTTGTGTTGTCTTTAGGTGTAGCTGCCTTTGGTAGGTTGTGCAGGGCTGGTTCTCTGTTTTGTTTTTCCTGTCTTCCTTGCGGCTTTCTATTGTTGGTTTCTCACCAACTTTCGGGGTGGTTCTAGCAAATGATTGCGCTGGCTCCTCGGTACCAACCTAGTTGGGATTGAGTCTGCTTGCTTTGATGCTCTATGCACCTCCCTCCTCCCTTTATTGATGTTTGATTTAGTATGTATGTACTTTGCCTTCATCAATAGTAGTTTTTTTTTCCTCTTTTTTTTGCTGTTTCGAAAAAACAAAAAACAAGTAGGACATTTTTCAATTTCATTTGAAAATTATGTTAAAATGTGATTGCGAAACATAGTTTCTAGAAAGTGATTAGTCTTAAAATTTTGGAGGATTGAGAAAGAAAGAAAAAGTAACATGGAAAGTTCTACCATTGGCAATTTTGTGGGAAGAATGCTAGGAATGAGGGAGTATTCAATAATGGTCAACCTGATTGGGAAAAGATTATTTATAATGTGGCTATTTGGGTAAGATCCAATAAGCACTTGAAGGATTACTTAAGTAATTTTTTATTTAAAAAAGCGATCGCAACTGTTACGTAACGCCGTTACATAACGGTTTTGGCGGTTACCGCCACCCATTACGGCCGTTTTTGCAGTGTGATTGAGATTCACAGGTGTGTTGGCCGTAGCGGCTGCCGTAGCGGTCGAAACGGAGCCGTAACGGCCTGTTACGCACCGTTATGTAACGGTTTCAAACTGTTTCTTTTGAAAAAAACACACAAAAAAAAGCTGAAATTGGGGGAAGAGGGAAGATAAAGAGAAAAAATGGAGGAGCAAGAGACAGAGAGAGAGAAGAAGGAAGATGAAGATCATGTTATTGATTTGTTAAAACTGTAAGACTTATGCTATTCTATTCAGCTGCTATCACTAAACCATTTTGTTTGTGTGTGTCTATCTATATATTATTTGAAAATAATAATAATAATAATAATAAGTATGGTCATTATCTATTTGACTTGGTTAAAATATGTATATATATATATATATTTAGGCTCTTATTTATTCTCTTACTTTTGTCATTATTTATCTTATATATAATAGTTAGTGATTGATTTTTGTATAACATAAAGTCATTAATTATTAAAATAAAATGTAAAAAACTCAGTTTATAGTGATTTAAAATATATGAAATATATTGGATCATACTTAAAAATTTATAAAAATTTATCAATATTTATTTTTAACCCAATAAATATGATCATGGAAAAAAAATATGCGTATCGGTAAGTTTTTTTTCAAATTGTACGAAAAATAAAAAAATTCATGATTAGGTTACATAACCGTTATACTCTGACCTTTACACCTGCAATCAAGAATGCGTCACACCGCCACCATTACGCTTTTCAGAACCTTGGGTGTAGCTGCCTTTGGTTGGTTGTGTAGGGCTGGTTCTCTGTTTTGTTTTTCCTGTCTTTCTTGCGGCTTTCTATTGTTGGTTTCTCACCAACTTTCGAGGTGGTTCTAGCAAATGATTGCGCTGGCTCCTCGATACCAACCTAGTTGGGATTGGGTCTTCTTGCTTTGATGCTCTATGCACCTCCCTCCTCCCTTTATTGATGTTTGATTTAGTTTGTATGTGCTATGCTTTCATCAATGGTAGTTTTTTTTTTTTTTTCTTTCTTTTGCTGTTTCGAAAAAAACAAAAAACAAGTAGGACATTTTTCAATTTCATTCAAAAATTATGTTAAAATGTGATTGCAAAACATAGTTTCCAGAAAGTGATTAGTCTTAAAATTTTGGAAGATTGAGAAAGAAAGAAAAAGTAACATGGAAAGTTCTACCATTAGCAATTTTCTGGGAAGAATGCTAGGAATGAGGGAGTATTCAATAATGGTCAACCTGATTGGGTTAAGGTACAGGAAAAGATTATTTATACTGTGGCTGTTTGGGTAAGATCCAATAAGCACTTGAAGGATTACTTAAGTGATTTTTTATTTAAAAAAGTGGCCGCAACCGTTTTGTAACGCCGTTACGTAACGGTTTTGGCGGTTACTGCCATCCGTTACGGCCGCTTTTGTAGTGTGATTGAGATTCACAGGTGTGTCGATTATGCAGCGATGTCAGAATGTCGTAATGGTGCCGTAATAACGTTCAAGCTGTTTCTTTTGAAAAAAATACAAAAAAAAAAAAAAGGGCTAAAAATGGGGGAAGAGGGATAGAAGAGGGAAGATAAAGAGAGAAAATGGAGGAGCAAGAGATAGAGAGAGAGAAGAGAGAAGATGAAGATTATGTTATTGATTTGTTGAAACTGTAAGACCTATGCTATTCTATTCAACTGCTATCACTAAACCATTTTGTTTGTGTGTGTTTATCTATATCTTGTTTGAAAATAATAATAATAATAAGTGTGGTTATTATCTATTTGACTTGGTTAAAATATGTATATATATACATTTAGGCTCTTATTTATTCTCTTACTTTTGTCATTATTTATCTTATATATAATAGTTAGTGATTGATTTTTGTATAACATAAAGTCATTAATTATTAAAATAAAGTGTAAAAAACTCAGTTTATAGTGATTTAAAAATATGAAATATATTGGATCATACTTAAAAATTTACAAAAAATTATCAATATTTATTTTTAACCCAATAAATATGATCATGGAAAAAAAATATGCGTATCAGTAAGTTTTTTTCAAATTGTATGAAAAATAAAAAAATTCACGGTTCCGGTTACCGCAACCGTTATACTACGACCTTTATACCCCGCAACCGCAACCGTGTCACCGCCACCATTACGGCGATTGCAACCGCTTCTCAGAACCTTGGGTGTAGCTGCCTTTGGTAGGTTCTGCTGGGCTGGTTCTATGTTTCGTTTTTCCTGTCTTCCTTGCGGCTTTCTATTGTTGGTTTCTCACCAACTTTTGGGGTGGTTCTAGCAAATGATTGCGCTGGCTCCTCGGTACCAACCTAGTTGGGATTGGATCTGCTTGCTTTGATGCTCTATGCACCTCCCTCCTCCCTTTATTGGTGTTTGATTTAGTATGTATGTACTTTACTTTCATCAATAGTAGTTTTTTTTTTCTTTCTTTTGCTGTTTCGAAAAAAACAAAAAACAAGTAGGACATTTTTCAATTTCATTCGAAAATTATGTTAAAATGTGATTGCGAAACATAGTTTCTAGAAAGTGATTAGTCTTAAAATTTTGGAGGATTGAGAAAGAAAGAAAAAGTAACATAGAAAGTTTTACCATTGGCAATTTTCTGGGAAGAATGCTAGGAATGAGGGAGTATTCAATAATGGTCAACCTGATTGGGTTAAGGTACTGGAAAAGATTATTTATAATGTGGCTGTTTGGGTAAGATCCAATAAGCACTTGAAGGATTACTTAAGTGATTTTTTATTTAAGTTTCAAAGTATTAGAGATTGTATTTGAGAGAGGTTGTCTATCAGTGTAGTGCCTTTGAGGTGAGAGTTCTTCTGTGAAGCAGGGTCCAAGTGTTTCCAACAGTACATTAGAGTTTCTCTGTTCGGATTTGGGTGCTCTGTCAGCTGGCATAGTGCAAATGTGGAAGGAGAGTTTGGAAAGCTAATGGGACAACTCTTGCTATTCTTCTTGTTTGCTTAGGCATCTTGGTTTTGTTCTATACTTTGAAGGCTCTTTCTTGGTGTATAAGAGGCGGTGAAATAGAAATGCTTTGGGGATAACATTTAGTTCTCGCTCTTGTTGTTCACATTCGCTTTCTTTGTTTTAATTGCTAGTAGCTCTGTGCATTTGGTATGATCACTTCCAAATGGAGTGGTTTTCTTTTGGAGGCTGCTACTAGTGCTATCTGTTGTGATGCTATGCTATTGTGTTTGTTTGTCTTGTTTTTGTTCTATCTGTTGGTGGTTGGTTTCTACTGGATTATTAGCTCAATGTTCATTCCCAATATGATTTGGATTTGGTATTCTATTTACTAATTGGAATAAGATTTGTGGATAGTCAAACATTGACTTGGTTTTGATTCTTATATTGGTTTGGATTTATGAGAAACCTATTTGGCTTAGTTTGGACTTTCTAAAGTTTTGAATTTAGTGATTCTTAGTTGGTTTTGGATTGGATTGAAAGGAAACCTATTTTGTTTTAGGAAGTATTCTTTGGCTATAAATAAGTGGAGATTCTCATTAATTCAGTTGAACTTTTAGTTTCATTGGCAGAAATTTTCAATTCATTTGGTCAACCTATTAGAAATTCTTTGGGGTCTCTTTTTGGAGGGAGGCCATTGGCCTCTACGGAGGTATTTTTTGAGATCTATGGTTATGTTTAATAAATACATTGGTGTCTCTTGATTGAAACTTTAGTTTTGCAAGACTTTTGTAGAGAGGATTTGGGTTTGGCGAGAGAACTTGTATTTTGGGCTTGGTGAACTTAGTTATTTATGAGAGCTTGTTTTGTCACCATTGTAACTCTTCAGAGCATTGTTCTCTTTGATTAGTGGAATTCTTCTCTTTGTGATTATCCGTGGATGTAGGCTTAGGTCAAACCACATAAATCTTGATATCTTGTTAGTTTGTGATTGTTTCCCTCTCTTAGATTTGTATGGTTCTTCTGCTCCATATTCGAATCCGTCAGCTGTCTTAGTGACAGAGTTTTTCTAGGGCTCTTTGCACAACAATTTCTCACCAACTCGGTGGTGTGCTAAGCATGTCTAGTGCCACATGTCAATTGCTTTTTTCTTTTTGGAAGAGTTATGACTTCAATGTGTTGATCGAAACAGAGACATTCGATTTGACCTTTTCTTAGGGTTGAATTTAGTACTAATCTTAAACTCAGTGTCAAGGTTGAATTCAGTCTTACTTTCTGAGTTGATCTCATACCTGGTTTCATATTCAACCATAGGCTCAATTTCTTCCTTGATCTTAGACTCGATTTCATTTTTTGATCTCTTAGTTGAATTCAGGTCTGAGCTCAGGCTCAAATTTAGAGTTGATTTGTTCTTATGCTCGATCTTAGCTCCGATTTCAAGATCAATTTCAGAGTTGAGTTTAGACCTAACCTTGGGGTAAAGAAACTATCCCCCCTTGGTCATCTTTGTGCCCCTCTCCTCTCCCAAGTTCGGGCTTGTTGAATGATGAAGCCTGAAAAAACCCTTGAGAAACATGATGTCCACCCATTGGCGGTTTAGATCTCATTTGAGAACTTGGCTAGTTGGCTAAGAGAAGCTTAAAAGAGAAAAAATTATTTAAAAAATGTCAAAAAGTCAAAAAAATATTAAATAGGTCAAATCATTCACGTTTTTTTATTCAAATTCCCAAACACATTAATTTATTATTTTGTACGAAAAGTCAAAAAGTCACTAAAAATTTCGAACCCAACGAAGCTGAGGATTGCATTGTGAGAAAACCCTTATTGTACCATACTGTGGAATAGTTGGAGACGAAGGATTGATTTTAGACTAGATTTATGGGCTTATTTCAAGTTAAAAAACCCCGCTTGTGTTAAGGTGAATTCTCCTCATAGGATTGAATATGTTAGGCTTGAAACTCTATATAGCATTCCTTCATTGAGATACTTCATATCATAATGGAATTATTTGAGTTCCACATCCAACCAATCAACTTCATTATCAAGCACTTGAATTGCATTAGTCAGACACCTTTTTTCTTCTTGCCATCATTCGAAATCCATTGTGAAAGATGATGGAGATGAATGCATAAGTTGGCACTTCTTTCTATCAAGATGATGAATTTCGTCTTCAAGCATCCAAGTTGGCACCTTTTTTCATGATGAATTGCCATAGTGCCAATATATATTTCTACATTACATTGCTAAATTAAAGCATCCAAGTCAAAATAAGGAATTGACATGATAAATAACTCGACATAACGAACAAAAGCACATCACCTGAGAGTCCC
This sequence comes from Camellia lanceoleosa, assembly GCA_025200525.1. Taxonomy (NCBI): domain Eukaryota; kingdom Viridiplantae; phylum Streptophyta; class Magnoliopsida; order Ericales; family Theaceae; genus Camellia; species Camellia lanceoleosa. The sequence continues at coordinate 16,924,126 of CM045769.1, read as the reverse complement.
ACTAGGCGTGCCAAATTATGTCCCTTCGAAAAAGAAAACACCAATTTGGCCTAATACGTTGATGATGATGATTGGTTGCGCGGGAGTGCAAGGATCAAGTGTGATCCAAATGTGGTTGAGAGCAATGTGCTCGAATTTGACTTTTAATTAAGTGGACTGTGTATGGTTGATCGTACAACCACTGATTTTTTTATTTTTTACCTCAACGAAGTGGACTTCACAATTTTCTCAAGCGATAGACATGGATGCACAAATTAAACTTTATTATTGATGAACAGTAACAGTTGACGGATTTGGATAGTGTGAAAAGCTACGACTAAAACAAGGAAACTAAGGCATTTTAAGCTACCAAAACTAGGAAATGTAAAGATAAAGGCAATGTTTTGAAAACTGGACCGAACCGGCCAGTTGAACCGTCGACTCGTCTATGGTCCAGATATACTCTCTAACCCGATCACTCTTGAAAATCGGTCATTTTAAGCAAAATCAGTTCAAACCGCGGTTAAATCGCTAAACTGGTCAACTTGGTCCGGTTTGCTATATTTGGTCTAATATTGAAAAGGTTGATACTAAAGGGACTTGAACCCAACACCTCAAGCTCCAAAGAGCATGAGTTTTCACTCTGCCACCATGGTTCTTTATTAATATGTAAGAAATATATAATATTAATTGTATTCAAACTAATTTTCCTCAAACACATGTATAATTAATATTTTTACAAATAATATTAATATAAAAATATATATAAACATATATGTTTGATGAATATATATATTAAATTATAAAAATATTTGAAATGAATGTATTTTATTATTTTTAAATCATAAAAATATTAATAAAATAATTATGACATCATAGTTCGATTCCGGTTCAAGCCGACAGTTGAACCAGTGACCTGTCCATCCGATTTCTTTTTTGGTTCGCTCACTGGTCTGGTTTTTAAAACATTAGATAGAGGCACCAGACCATGGATAAACAAGAATTAAAAGATAAAGACGCTCAAATGAAATAAGTGAAGTAAACTTTACTATTGTTGAAATAGTAAAGATTACAGATTTGAAAGATGTTGGAAACTACACGACTATAGCTAAACTTATGTTGTGTTTGGTTAGGGAATTTGAGGAGAGATTTAGAAATGAAAAGGGAAAAGATGTGTGAAATTAATTGAAATGTAGGTATATTTTGTTTACATTTTACTTATTTTTTTTATTTTTATTTTTAAATCTCTTTTTAAATTCTCCAACCAAACACAGGATGAAGGAACTAAGATGCTAAAGCTAAGCTAGGATAATGACACTGAGCCAAAATGAAATGACTTGAATGTAGAAATCATTGTTGTGGTGATGGACTACTTGCCATGCCCTCATTTCTGGTATTTATAGTGGCTTGTGTTGACATTTAATTTTTCCCTACCTGGTTTGTTGTGTCCTTATGGCATTCTGCCACGTATCCTATGTTCTTCCACTTAATAACTACCCATTTGCTGCATATTTGGTTGAGACTTTTGTAAGTTTCTGTATTAAATCCTTTAACTCCCTCCACAATGCCATGAACCCCATGCACTGAATCGCATGGCTTGAGCCTTACACCTTATATATTGATGATGATTGAACAACAAACCGATGCCATGTTTTGCTCTTCTTTTTTCGTGTGTTTTGTAATCAAGCAAGACACTTGCCCATCTATAATGAACTATGGGTTTGTTTCTTTCCAGCTAAGCTATGTCAATTGGATCCTCTTTTTTCCGAGTCCCAGGCTCATTCTTGTGAAGGCGTTTCACTTTGGATCTTTCAAGATCAATTCTCATGAGAAGTAGATTTATATACCTTTTCTTACTAAAAAATAATTATTCTTTTTTATTTTCTGTGTCTGCTTCTATATTGATATACATAATATTTACAAATGCCCATCATGGATCAAATCACCGTGAATAATTTTGGTTGAATCTTAAAGTTATATGCATTAATTCAAATTTAAACAAAGGAAAGCACATAAGTTTTTAAAATTGAAATTTGTACTGCATCTCAAAAGTTCACATGTTATTTTTATACACTTTCTTTTGTGTTAAATTATATTTTGTAATGCCCCGAAATAATTAACAATAAAACCATCCACGATATTAATAAATGCCAATACATTCCTGAATATGATATCTTTACATTCACATGACTCAATTGTACAAAAGATGGCATATGCAACTATGCATTCGTAAGCCCTAACCCTGAATCTATAGCATGTGCTATAAGCAAAAGATATGCAATAAAGATTAAACAGATATCTTTATACCCTAACGGCTAAAACTTTCCAATGCAGTACTTGGTTACAACAAAAGTGGGTCTAAGCTCAATACAGTTAAGCCCTAAGCTTGTACAAAAGTAAATATAACAAATAACAAAAAAGAAGCCTCCAGCTCTATGTTCCTCCCAAGTTATGTTCTTGGTAGAGGCATATCATCAGTACCTAAAAATGGTTTTCCACATAGGGTGAGCTAAAGCCTAGTAGAGACACTCTAACACAGTGTATTAATCTTAACAAAGCTATAAGGTGAATGCATAAGCAATATTCATGCCAAAACATTTTATATCTCTTTCCAAAAATATGCAATGCCAGGTTATATTACAATTCATGAAAGCATTTCTTTTATAACAGAAAAACAGAGCAATGATTACAAGCTCTGGAAATCTTTAGGTACGTGTCTGCAAGTAGGCTATATAAGCACTACTAATGCCATTTTTACCGGTACTAACTAGAAGGTGTAACGTCTCAAAATAAATACAATGACCTGTCCACAATGTTACTTAAATGGCAACACAAGATGAAATAATTAACTTCCATTAATTCCAATTTTTTGTACAAAAGAGTAACACCTGCGGGTATACATTCATAAGTGTAACTCTGAATCTATAGCATGTGTTACATGGTAAAGAAGCAAATGAAAGATAAGCAATTAAGAGAATTCCCTAAAGGCTTACAACTTTCCAAGTTAGTACTTGGTTACAACAAAATGGATTTAAATCCAAATATATATAAAAGCTCTTGGCTTGTACAAAACAAATACACAAATAGCAAAATGATGCCTTGCTCCAGGTCCTCCTAAGCTATTGTCTTGGCGGAGGCATATCATCAACACCTAAAATGTTTTTCCCACATAGAGTGAGCTAAAGCCCAGTAGAGATAATCCAACATAGCATATGAATCTTAACAAAAGATGTAAGGGTGAAATGTATGTAATGCTAGTGACAAAACATTTTATATTTCTTTCAAAACCATGCGACGCTAGGTTCATAAAGCCATTCGTGAAACTTCCTCCTTTTTTTTTTTTATTGAAAACTAGACTTTGAATACAACTCTATGAATCTCTAGATACGTGTCTGTAAGTAGACTATACAAGTAATACCAATTTGTCATTTTTACCAATATTAACTAGAAGGCTTGACACCTATCCGTGCGGGTTTCTAGTTGTAGACACCCCATTTTTGACCGTCCTCAAGACTTGGACGTCACCGTTTGAACACCCGGTGATTATCCATGTTTGTGTTCGTTTGGAGTTCCCGGAGGTCTCGGCTACGCGCCTTGCCTCAGGATCTCCGAACTCGACTGTTTAGTGTCTGGTTTTGCACCAAACACTTGTGTTTTGCCTTGGAAGGGCAGGGGATACCTTGTGAGGTCTCCCCACACATCACCGGCCGTGGCTAGAGGCCACCGGCTGGTGTTTTGTTGCCACCGGCAATATATATTGCCGGTCGGCACTCTTTGTTGCCGGTCGGCAGTCCATTTTGTCAAAATGGCAATTTTGAGCAGCCGACTACTGTTCATCTGCTTTTGCAGATATTTTAGGACAGCTGTGTGGCATTTTGTTCCCCTCCATACACGTGTAGGGAGGGATGCTCATCTTGTAAGCTTATTGAACAAGCTTTACAAAATGGTTTTGCCTATAAGAGAAGGGGTCTCCTCTTGGCATGGAGGTTAGAGAATTTTGTGAGAAAAACACAGAGGAGAGCTCTGGTTCTGGGGTTAGAAAGTTGTAACTATTCTATCTCTTTTTTTCTCCCTTTTATGTTCTAGGTGCTTTTGTCCATACTATTGCACAAAAACACCTAGTCTTTCACCTTTCCTTGGCTTTTGAAGGACCAGAGGTTTGTTCTTAGTGTTCTTGGCTGGATTGAAGCTCAAGGAGGCAAAAAGATCATCTTTGTGAAGAGGTCTACAAGGGTGAGACACTAGCCCCTTTTATCCCCATTTTTGCATAGCTTATTAGCCCATCTTAGAACTGTTTTTGTGCTTGGAGTATAACATAAAAAAGTTCTGTTTTTGGGCCCTTTAAATTGTTTGTTTAGAGTGTTTTGTGGTTTGGAGGTGTTTGACCACCCTTAGGCCTTGAGAGGCCCCATTTTGTGCCTTTTTTTGGTGAGTTCCGAGACTTTGGTGCTTGGGCCTCCTCACCACTGAAATCTTGAGGGATTTTAGTGGTGAGGATGGTGCCTTGAAGTCTCAAGAAGGAGGGGGCCACCCCCTCTCCTTGTTGTCCTTGAAAGGACCCATTTTGGTCTCTTGAGGGAGCATCATGTCTGAGTGTTTGTTGACTATACCATGGCTATATTTTATGCTTATTTTGTCATGATATAGCATTGTTGTATGTTGGTATTGGTACACCATGCTTTCCTTGCATACCTACCTTGTAATGCCATGATTTGCCTCAATACATGCATAGCATTTAGACTATCATGCTTTTGCGTTTTGGCCAAGCTTTGTGAAGCTGATTTGCATGATTTGGTGTGCTAAGGGACTGTTTTAAGTCATTGGAGTCATTCATGCCTTGCTTTGTATAGCCACCATGCAATACCTCTTGTATGCCTTAAGCTTTAACTCATCTAGCATGCCTTACTTGCATGACTTGTTTGATTGGGCACCTTTTCTATCGTGTTTCTAGTGTCTAACATGTTGGTTATATGCCCATGTTTGTGCCTTTTAAGTGTGTTTAAAAGTTGCTTTGACATGCCTAAGTGTTGGACCATAAGTGCATGCATGTTTGCATGTCATCTTGCCTCCATGCTTGAGCACATTAGCCACTGTTTTGGACCTAACCTAGAGCTGTCCAAATAGTGTAAGTTCATCCCTTGCATGTCATTCAAGTGTTGTTACATTGTACCATGTTTGCATGCTTTGGTTGCATATGTTGCATGCTTGAAATCACTTGCATTTGCCTTGCATTCCTTTGGTCGAATGCCTAGCATGTTGCATGCTTAGATTCCATCTTGCATGCTTTAATGGTTTGCATAATTGTGGCATCCTTGTTTGCTTTGTCCCTAAAGTTGTGTGCCTAATGTACATTGCATTGTATGCTTCCCTTTTATGCCATGTTGCATATTAGCTAACATGTCTAGGTGGCATTCCATCTTGCATGCATGCCTTGTTCCTTGATTTGGTGATAGGAATTGGGGCCTTTGATTGTTGGTTTGCATTGCATATGAAATCAATATGCACACTTGGTCCTCTTGGGCCATCACGCATTGAAATGCGCGATTGATGGTCCGAGAACCAAGAACCATACCCCTTTGAGTCATACACATGATAAGGGGCTTGTTTAGTGCATATATTGCTTGAATTTCATTGCCATGCAGGTTCATCTCTCTTCTTTGTAAGTTGCGTGTTCTGCGAGCATTATTTGCCGACCGGCGTTGTTCGAAGCCGAATCGCCATCCATTGGCAGCCGATGGATGAATCTTGTGCCGATGGCCATATCCAGCAGCCGGTGGTAATTCTACTCAGCCGGTGGTATTCCCCAATGTCCAGGGAAGCAATTCAGAGACTTTGGAAGTCTTCAGAGGGGCAGAGCAGGGAAAACAGAGGCAGTCTCTGCATGGCAGTGCAATTCCGAGCAAGACCCGAGCATGCGTTGCATCAGGCTCTCCTCCCGAGGCGGTTTACTGTTTTTCCTTATAAAATTTTCATTTTAATTAAATTTATATAATAAAACATATCATTAATGAATATTAAAAATAGTAAGGGCAAAAGTTTTTTTTTTTTTTTTAGTTTCATAAAGGTAATATTTAAAAAATAATAATTTAATTTGATTTTTATTTACTAAAAACAATTCACGTTCAATGCACGCCCAACCACTAGCATGTAAAAAATTAGAAATGTGATGTGATTTAAAAAAATAAAAAAGTATTAAGTTCGCTTTTAACTTAGTTGCCAAAAGAGGCCTTAGGTTTATTTTGGAAAGTAAGTTATAAGCCAACTTATTGACTTTTTGATTTTTTTGAGTCAAATCAGCTCTCCATTTTTTACACGTTTTTTTAAAAAATCAAAAGAAAAAAAAAGAGCTAACTTTTAACCTGCTTTACTAAAATAATCCTTAATTTAAATATGTTGTAAAAAAAATTAATTATGTAAAAATTAGGGTCTAAATTTTGATTATTAGACTCTAGATTAAAAAAAGTTCAACCAAACGTGCCCACAATCACTTTGGTTTCAAAAAGTATATCTTTTTTGCATTTCGTAATTTTTTTTAGTCAAAAATTTTAATATTTTAATAAAAAAAATTATTTTTTTGATAAACTTAACCTAAATACAATTAAAAGTAAAATACTTCTATGAAAATTCATCAAATACAAAAAAATATAAAAATGTAATACTTTTTTGTATTCTTATGTATTTATCAAATTTTTAAATATTTTTTATAAATATTTTAATATTTAATTTTTAAGTACATCTAAGTTATGTGTATTTAGAAAGTAAAAATATATATATATATATATATATTACTTAAAATATTAAAAAATTTACTAAAAAAAAAAACTTACTAACAATTCTACATAAAGCTTACGTGGCATTGAAATCTCACAGCACTCTCATAAACAAGTAATATAGAAAATAAATAAATTAAAAAGGAAAAGAAAAGGAACAAAACTATTAATTGACAATGTCATAGCATATATAATTGATATATCAATTGATGTATGTAGCACTACTAAATAAAAAATGAATCTACAAAGAATTTCATTGTTATATCAACTTATGAGTCCCACAATTCTTACTGGTTAAGTAATGAAATAAGAGTTCTTTTAGGACTTTTCTTGAACTTTTCTCCTTCACACATCTCTTGCCTGAAAAGCAAATCCGGTCAACACACAATCTTTTGCCCTTCTCTCTCTCAACAGATGATCAACGTTGACACTCCGATGAAATTGAATGATATCTGACGAATAGTAAAGGAAGGAAGGAGAACCAAAAAGATAGGCAAGTTAACAATTTTAGGGATTTTTTTTGTTTTGATTGGAAAATTTTTGGATTTGAAATTTCCAAATTTTGATGTGGGAGTTCACAAATTTAGGTCTCCATAATATTGAAAATCGCCAAACTTAAAAAATTTCTCATTTGAAATCCAACTAAAATTTCATTTGATTTGAGATTTAGCTAAGATTCGTCAAATATTTGATTTGAGATTTGACTAAAATTTCATTTGATTTGGAACTTAAAAAATTTCTGATTTGACTAAGATTTTAATTTTTTTTGAAATTCATATTTCAGCCGACTATAATTTCTAATTCATTTTAATATTGTCTGATTTCATTGCTTGTACTTCGTTGAGACCCAATTCAATTGCAATATTGAACGGGTATCTGACAAAATGAAGTTAAAAGGTAAGAAGTGTTCGAGCATTTATCAAAATAAGTAAATAATTATAGAGTCAAAATAAATATGGGTAAAAATCATCACCATGAGAAGACACCAGATTTATGTGGTTTAGCAACCATGCCTATGTCTACGGATATTACCCATCGTCTATTATATTAAATATGTATTACATATCATATCTTAGATATAAGAAAATACAATAAATTGAATTGAAGCGCAGTAATGTCGCTCTCTTTAAGGAGATTAAGCCATTCTAGGTTGGTAAAATTACCATTTCTCAATGCAACAGAATATCACATATTAATTTGTCTCCCCCAAGATACAACAACTCGACTTATAGTTGCGTAGACTTAACCAACCTTGCATACAAAAGGGAGTCCAAAACTCCATCATAAAAACACCTTTACAGGTGCCCTAATTATTTCTCTATGAACACAATATAAAATATGTATATATATACATATCTATAGATACACTCACAATTCTCCATGTATATTATGAATGCACAAGCTTTAATTTATATATATATATATGCAAACAAATGAACAGTCCTCATATTTAATACAATAATGAATTAATTATAAATCACCATCAATATATGATAATTCAATACTATGAATGTATGTAACTCATAACCCTTCACATGAATTATATAAAATGTTACTCACCTGCATAATTACCTAAAAGTAATAAACTCACACTTAAACCCTTTCAATTCACCATATTGCATTATTATATAATTATAATCGGATTAACTACACTTTGTGGCATGATGTATGTATACACATGAATGTACCACAATATGTATATATAAATTTAATATTAAAATAACATAAGTGCATTTATGAACCAACAATCCCCTATTGATTTTAATATTAAAAATATACAAAAAAAAAATTATCAGGCAAAAAGGGATATTATGCGTCATGAATGTGTGCTTTGCATTAAGCCCCCACTAGTGAAATAGTGATCTCTAATCCAGAGTAAGTAGTAATCTCAGACTTGAACTATGGCCTTGTTTGGTAGGGCTTATTTCCAGCTTATTTCAGCTTTTAACTTAATTTAAGCTATTTTGATGTGTTTGGTTCAGCTTAACAATACAACTTATAACTTTTTGTAAGTCAAAAATCAACTTATTCTTTGAGTGGGAGAGGAGAAGCTTAATTTATAAGTAAAAAATCAGCTTATGTTCACAGTTATAAGTTATAAACTGTTAAGCTATAAGCTATAATCACATTCTCACAGCTCTACCAAACGGGGCCTATGACTGCTTAGAGGAAACAAAGTATCACTACCCACCCATAATAATCCAGGTGTCGACATAAGCTTTGATGGCTAGCATGTTATGACTTTGTGTTGATCCTAGTCTTTCATGAGTGTATTTGACAAATAAGCTCAGATCTCATAAAAAAACAACCCCATTTTCATACTCACAAAGGTGAAATCTGTCAAAGATGCTCCTGTAATTTTGACACCCCACTCATAAAAAGCTACAGTTTTCATTAAGAGTTTAAAAACTCAATACTCTAAACATTACAAGACAAATGCACTCACACCATAGGGATAGACCAAAAAAAAAAAAAATAAAAAAAAAAATTATTTAGTGCATTTGTTACGACCACCATATGATTCGTTATCCTCATTGAACTTGGTGTAAACACTCCATTTTGACTGGCCCTAAGACTTGGGCACTTTTTTTGAACACCCGATAATGAAAGTTGGAATGTGCTATTTTACAAATTCCTCAGCAGGAGAACTGAGTTCAAGCTTTAATCCTAACCTTAAACCCATTTTGGCCAAACTATTTTCGACTTTTGTTTTTTTAAATTTTTTGGTGGCGCAATTCCAAGTTTTTACAATATCCCGACGCTCGCATTTTCAAACTCCAAATGTTGTTTTTTTTCAGTAGATCGAGTAAAGGATATAATGGAAATGAATGAAAGGGGTGAAATCCTCTGAAATACATGTTTCACCTTTCAAATCATGCTAATTTTACCCTATTGATCTAACGGTATATTTTTCATCTGATCATCCAATAATTTATGGCCGGATGAAAAATGTAGTCGGCCGAATGAATAAAGGTACTGTTGATTGAATTGTTCGGGTATAGAGCAGTTTGGAAATTTTGGCTTTTTTTTTTTTTTTTTGTGGCAAATATCTAATATACTTTTACATTTGGCTTCCTCTGCAAGCTTTGCACAAATATCTTAGATATTTGCTTTGGCTTCCTATGTAAGTTTCATGCAAATATCTTAGATATTTTGCATTGGCTTCCAATGCAAGCTTTGCCCCAAAAAGTCTATACATACAACCTCTTCAGAAAATGTTTTCAAGGTTTGGCAATTCATTTCAAGGGGTTAGAAAATCATTCCAAGAGCCTTAGAGCAAAATACATCTTTTAACTCAAAGTTTACAACTTCTCCACCTCTCTCTTCATACATCCACCACCCAAACACCATTGAAGCTTGAACTTGGAGCTTCTTATTGAGGATTCAAGTCATATCCAAGGACCTTAAGGGTTTTTGGAAGCAAGTTTGGCAATCAAGAAGCTTTTTCTCTCTCCTAGAGGTGAAGCTTTGAACTATTTTCATATTTTCTCTCTTTTTCTTCATTTACAAGCTTTGTATCTCATTGTTAGCTTGTTGTAATCATGTAATAGGTCCTCATGGATGTGGAAGGAGCTAGGATATAGCCACCCATCCATTGAGTTGATTGTTCTCATTACTTTATTGTGCTTTTACACACTTTTCTTGCTTTCTAGTGCTATAATTCATTGTTGTTATATATAAATGTGTTAATTGGAACCTTGTGAATGTGGAGGGAGTAGAAAGTAGCCACTAGGGATGTTCAAATATCCCTCCGACCCGTCTAAACCGGTCCATCTGCACGACCCGACTATGTATGGACGATTTCGTCACTAATTTCAGTCGACAACTATTGAAGTTATAAAAATTCTCATTTTGGCAGTCGAGTGTCGGATTTAAAGAATAAAAAATCAGTTAACCTGACCCGACTGATGTATTAAATGATGCTTCCATCCACGTGTTTTCTCTTTACTAGTTGGAGATATTAAAATATTATTAATAGAAGATATTTATTATAGTTTTATTTCATTTACCAAGATAACCTAAGGAATAGGCATCATTACTACAACCTGTTCAACTTTTCAACTAGACTTCATAATTATACATTTGACTTATTCAACTCTTTAGCTGGACTTCATCATTACAAATTTTAACTTTTCATTTTTCACATCTCTTTCAATACTTTGCTGAAGAAGTTTAGTTGGTAAAAACATCTCTCTCTCTCAGTTGGTAAAAATATCTCTCTTTATCTCTCTCTCTCTCTCTCTCTCTCTCTCTCTCACACACACACACACACACAGCTCTTATTCTAATCTACTAGAGACTCTCAATCATGATTCTCATCTCCTAGAGATTCTCAATCGTCTCTTGCACCCTTTTCCACTCTGATAATCCTCTTCCCATCCCTCATTTGATCTCCCCCAAATCCCTCTTCCTGCCTTACTCCCTTTTGAAACCCTAACACGTTAGAAATCACAGATGATGAAGGTGATCGTAGATGGTGGTTTTGTTTGGTGTTGCACCTGTTGGATCTAGATCTGCAACATTTGACAAGTATTAAGTCAAAGAGATTGGAAGCCTAGATCGAGAGATAAGTCTATAAATTTTTTTATTTTATTTAGGAAGGGGTTAAGTTTGGGTTTTGTGTGTGTGTGTGTGTGTATGATTTTGGTTTTTTTTGTTGTATTTTTTGGGATGAGTTTGGATCTGATCTTTGACGTATGTAATTTTCTTCTTCTTATTTACTGTGTGAAGCCCAAATTGAGAAAACAAGACCCATCCGCCACCGACTGTGAATCCGAATAGTGTGAGCGGTTCGATTTCGAACAATGCATCGGTCGAACTCAGATGGGCATGTGCTGAACCTGACATAATCAGTTCAAGTGACGGGTGTATATCAAACCCGGTCCGATCCAACCTGTGAATAGCCCTAGTAGCCACCCATTCACAAGTTTGATTATATAGAGTTTTTTATTTCATTTTATACACTTTTTCATCACATATCTCATCATCTTAGCATATTGGCCCATATGCTTCAACCCATGCTTAATCTTAATGAGTAGTGGAGGTTGTTTTATGGGGTTAGTTGGATGATTTTTAGAATTTGATGTTGTGAAAGTGGTTGGTTTTCATTTTTATTGATTTTCATTGGAAGCAAAACTAGAGATTCTATGTCAAGAATGTTGAAATTTCTCTTCTCAATCGTTCGCGAACATGGAAAGGGGTGGAAACATCATTGTTCCATGAATAGAAGAAGAATTCACATTAGTTTTTGATGAATCCCTTGTTTTAAAAGCAAAGTTTCCACTAAGAAATGACATGCATTAACCTACTCTCTCCAATTAATAGCATGAATTTGGATATTAACTTGCCTTTATTCACAAATAGATGACGTAGGTTCCCATATATTTCTTAGGCTTGAATTTGTTCTTACTTTAGTTCATTTAATTTGATAAACCGTTGTAAATATCCTATTGTATTTAGCCTCTAGTATTGTTAATTGTGGAATGAGGCTATAGCTCAACTTTTTCGTGGCCCCTTTCGGAAACATGAAAATAGCCCTATAGTTCGGACTCCCGCGGTTTTGAATCTAATCTCACAAGTGCAATGTGAAATTGATAAATACCAAAGAGTCTAAATCCAGCAAATCTTTCGCAAAATTCATTTTTGAATAAAAAATGCCAAAATTGGACTGTTTTGTTAGATATAGAGTTGCTACCTAAATATTTTATTTTGGAGAAATTTAGGAAACCTATGACTCGTGCCAAAGGCCACGTGTCCGTCATCACTAAAGTTGGCTCGGCTCGGGAACTTAGGTACGAGAGGAAAAGGTCATGAATTGAGTACCTCCGCTCGCCTGATCAAAGATCGGCCTCTACTAATCATGATATGATTTTTTATCAACATTATATGTTCTTGTTCCGGTTATTAGGCTAGCATTACTACGTGATCCGCGCATACAAGTATAGACTAGTTTGCCTGAATTGGAACAACTCAATTTCATGTTCCTTTTGCGAAAAAGGTTTAATTTTGCCATCTCAAGTGGACTTAAAGTTTGCGAATTTGCCACTAAACATAGTGGGCTTATACGTACATTTATTGAATCGTTCCAATTCAAACAACAAGCCTTCATCCACAGGCATTCAAGCAGTTTAGCAAGTAAGCATTTAGCCTCATGGAAAGCATGGTAGTCATAGCAATCACTCACACTCATGCAAGTATGCTAAAGCATTAAAAACTCACCTAGTAATCCAAGCCAAAATAAAACAAAGTTAGAAAAATATGCATGGTTCCTAAATATGCCAAATGACTAATGCAACACACGCAAGGGATGCAATTAATAGGCTCAGCTACTAATATGGTATATGACTCAATTCAAGGCATGCGGTCTAAAGCAGGTATTCACCGAAGTATTGAAAAGACAATGTAGTTTGAATAATGCACCGAGCCTAAGTGCATGCAATACAAGATGAATGGATGCAAGCATAAGGTATGCTAATTGAAACATGTCCCTAATCTAACCATCAAAAGCGGATAAATAAAAGAGAGAAAGATGTGGGGTTGGAAAACATACACATTATTGCATTACGCTCTCACGAAGAAAAGTCCGAATGAATTAAGCTAACTAGCAACTAATTAAAGCTAAGCCAATTAAGGTAGTTATTGCAAAACTTGAATGTCTAATTAACTAACTCTCTAAGCTAATTAATTAGGGATTTAACTAGGCTAAGCTAATGAAATATTACAATACAAACTAATCAGGCTAATTAAATATTACAACACAAATTAATTAGCTACAACTAATTAATTTACAACAAATAAATAATTAATTGCTAATTAAACTAATCAACTAGCTAACTAGTCTCGGGAAGCGAGGGAGGCCCATGCATACTCAGTTTTCACCCGAAGAATATTCGCTGTCTGCTCCCAAATGCCTCTGTTTGCACAACCCTTGCACTGTTTCCTTCTCCAGATCAACTCTGCTATGCTTCATAAGCACACTACTCAAAAATCATTGGTGGTCGGCCGGCCATCACTGAGGGGTTGCCGTCCAACACTGATGGTTTGCCGGCCAGTAACAGTGGCCAGCCGGCCACTGATGACTCATATATATATATTTTGTTGCAACAGAGAGCAAACAGGGCAAAGAAAGGGTATTCTCATGGGTTGTATGCACTATGTATCTCTCCTTATTATGAAAACATCTCAAAGGAGTGATACACTTGCTTCTGAAACCATCAATCAAGCAATTTCATTGCATGATGTCTAAGGAACCAATGTGTACAAGTTAATAAATGCACAAATAAGACCAAAAGGACCATCACCCTATCATGCATGATCAAGAGCAATAGAGACCTAGGAAACTTGGCACATTTCATCACTTTGAGAATGAAATGCCCCAATTTTTCTTGTGTTCAATTAACATCCGATTGAACACATCAAAACACAACCAATTTCTTATCTTGCACCATTTTAGTTTCCATTTTTATTTACCCATTTTAATTACCTTTCCATCCTTTAACCAATTAAGTCCATTGGTGAGAAGTCCTCTAAAGGGAAGGAAGTGTCAAACAAGGGGTAGTTTAAGGCAAGAGAGAGATGTCATGTCATTGGTAATCAACGCCCAAAAAAGGATTAAACCATTAAGCAATGACCCTTAATCTCAAGCTTATACTATCCTATGGTTTAAACAACCCTCAAAGCAAATAAAAAGTGAAGAAATGAGGGAGATTGCAGAGATTATAAGTGCTGAAATGAAGTGAGAAAAGTATTAAAACATGCAATCAACTCAAACAAGTGGTGCCTAAAGGCCTAAAACACCAACCTTGTGAGGACTATTACACTAGAGGCATGCAAAACAAGACTCAAATGCAACAAACAACCAAAAACAGAGTTAAAATAGTATAAAATAGAGCCTAAAACATGATGGAATTAAGCTGCAAAAGGCTAGAAAATTAAGCTAAAACATGGAGCTAACTAGGCTAGCAAATAAGACACAAGGAGGGGAGGCTAACCTGTCATGACCTGAACCCGCCCCCGTAGATTGAGGACATAACCGGCCAGTAATCATGAGATTACCTACGGCCTCAAACCAAACCAAACATATTTTAACAGAGTTCATGGGGGCCAAACGGAAGCAATTTGAAACTTTGTCCATAGAGCCGTGCTTATATGCACATCATTACATACATATGTTAATAACTCGTATCAGAAAATGCAATAACATAAAATTCTGTACAAACAGGATCACTCAAATCTAAGTTAGCCAAACAAAACTACATACAAACACATTCAAAGACTTCACCAACCTGACAAAATATAAATACATAACAAAAGGGCGAAGACATGTCTCGTGCGTGAGACGCAAGGGCTGACTCCTCAAAACCTTAGTTGTTCCAAACTGACTTCCCTGAGGCTAGGTCTGGACCTCTCTTGGCTCACCTACAAACACATGAATGAGCGTGAGCGAAAGCCCAGTGAATAATATCAAATAAAGAATATACATTGGAACAATATACATCAAACGGCCTTGGGCCCAATTTGCATTTCTAACTAATACATACATACGTAGACATATGTAAGTTAAGTAACTGAGGTTCCAAACATATCATATAGCCTCGGGCCCAATTCATTCATCTCTATTGGCCTTTGGCCCAATCGTCTATGTCAATCGGCCTTCGGCCCACATTTATATCAAACGGCCTCCGGCCCACATTTTATCAATCGGCCTTCGGCCCACATTTTATCAAATGGCCTTCGGCCCATACACACTTTCGTGTCAAATGGCCTTCAGCCCATATACCCTTTCGTGTCAAATTGGTCTTTTGACCTTTCAAACTTTTATTTCAAACTGGCATTTAAGCCTTTCAAACTTGTTATATCAAACTAGCATTTAAGCCTTTCAAACTGGCATTTAAGCCTTTCAAACTTGTCATATCAAACTGGCATCTAAGCCTTTCAAACTTTCATTTCAAACTGGCTCATAGGCCTTTTATATCAAACTGGCTCATAGGCCTTTTATATCAAACTGTGTCCACAATTCAAATTAATGAACTTTACAAAACTTACATAGAAGTAGCAATTGGACAATAACATATGTCAGATATTACTCACAGTGATCGGCTTGTGGATTTACCCTAGAGTTTGACCCTAAATATCACATAACACATATGGGTCACAATTAATTCAATCCGTTCTTTAGTTCACATATTCCTCTTTAGGCTTCATTCTTATCTCTTTAATTCAATTACAATGCTCAATGCATGCCTAAGAGTGCTTGGAAGTGAAAGGGAACAGAAAATAGAACACAGAATACATAAACAAAATTTCAGCAAAACAAGGTCCCCGCTCGAGCGGACCCTTAAGGCCTGCAAAAGTGCTGGTTGCGTCAAAAATACGCTCGAGCGTGAAATAGGGAGCTCGAGCGGAAGTCCTATCTAAAAGGTTCCCCCGCTCGATTGTGAAATTACCTGCTCGAGCGGACATCCAAGTCTGCAAAAATGCTGGGAGCACGAAAATCACGCCGGCGGCGGGTTCCTTCGAGCGGACATAAAATTTCTGGGTTTTCCAGATTGAGTTCTTGAGCTCCTTTCAACATTCAAACCATCATTTCTTGCCTTTAATGGCTCCAATTTCACATATAATTGTACTAACATGGTGTAAACACCAAAACACATCTTCATGGGCCCAATTTCATAAATCAAATACATGCATGGCTCAATTTAGTTCAAGCTCAATTCTATCATACACATTCATGCATTCAAAGCTCCTATCTTTAATTATTCAAACATGCATGCTAATCTTGACTTCGTTTCCATTCCAAATAATGCAAATGGTGTTCATTCCCATGGAGCTCAACAAAAACATGCTTGCATGTATGATTCAACACTCACATTTCCATATTCAACTTAATACATGCTTGATTATGCAAAATCATGGTGATCCTACACATGCATGTGCACATTAGCTTCAAATTCATCAATTGTAGCACAACTCTTGTTCTTGATCACCAATTAATCTTTAATTCACAAAATTACAAGTTCAATCTCATGAATTTACTCACCTAGGAGTTTAATCTTCCAAACCCTAGTCAATTCTTGGACTTAATCTTCAAGATTCCCAAGCCTTGAGCCAAAACCATACAACTCTTCCTCTTCTCTCTCTAAGGCCGACCCTCTGTCTCTCTATTCTTGAGTTCAAAATCAGCCAAAGTGCTAAAATGGGGAGGAATTGAAGTGTAATGGCCCTTATGTATAAGCCCACTAATCAAGTTTAATAATAATAAATAATATGGCACTAATTCATTAATTAAATCAATTTAATCTGACCTAAATCAGTTTTTCAATTAAATTTCATCGTAGGCTCTAAAAATTATGCCAATCACAATGGCGTAACCAATTTCAGGTTTTGTGGCCGATAAGGCCTCCAATTTAATTTCCAAAGTAGTAAAATAAACAGATATTCCTACGGTGAACAGATAGAAATTCAAAACCACATATTTTCACATAATGGCATACAAAACCATAACAAACACATAATCATATACAAATTAAGGACCAATTAGCATAATACGGAACACGGGTATCACATAACCCCTCCAATTTTGGACTTCAAGACATGATTTTTCTCACTGAAAATACTCTGAAATTCAGTGCTAAAAGCCCAAGAAAAGATAGTTTGAAGGTGGGAAACAAAGGTGAAAGCCTTAAAAGCAAAAAATAAAGAAGAGTGAGATACCCCTCTAACCTTAAATGGCTTAAAACACCAATTTCAGCCTACAAAAATAGAGTTTTTATGGCAAAAAAATAGCCCAAAAACAGTATAAAGAGATAGAAAAACAAGTATACAAAACAAGCTTAAAAGACAAGTAGTATACCTCTTGAAGCAAAGAACAATTTTAGGCACTAACTCAAGTCAAAACCACCTTCAAGAGCTCCAAGAAGGCTTCAGGCAACCTCAGCTCAAAGATGATCAACTTTGGTTAAGGAAGTGTAGGCAAAAGTACAGTATAACTAGACAAGTATGCACAAATTGGCAAGAGAGAGCGAGAAATGTAGAGACAGAGGGAGAGATTTTTGTTCCAAAATTTCTAACCATCAAAAATGGGGGAAGACACCCCATATATATAGATAAACAAGCATTAGGCTGAAAAAAGTCCATCCATACACGTGTATGGAGATAAAGACAATTATGCCAACAGCTGGAACAACTATCAACAAAATATCTGGAAAAAAACACTGGTGGCTGGCAGGCCACTAATGTGGTCGGCAGGCCAGCAGTGATGGCTGGCAGGATCAATTGGTGGCTGGTAGCCACTAGGGGTTGCAAGCTTGAAAGTTTTGGTCCAAAACAGGGCACAGAATGGATGGGCATTCCGCCGAGGACTTCGGGCACTAAAACGAGCAGAAATAGTCACAATCATTGAGTGCACAGGGCGATGATGTCCAAGTCTTGGGGACGGTGAAAAATGGCGTGTCTACAGTTGCCCCTCTTTGATAGAACTCGGAAGTCACAAAATAACGTGAGTGAATGCCAAAGTCCAGAGACGACCCATTTTTGACAAGGCCGAAAGACTTGGACAAACAAACAAGACAAAAAACAAATGGTTGTGCCCGCAGGCTGCCTATGTATCCCTTTGTAAGGAATCAAACCAGCGTAGTTCTGGGGCGAAATGCAAACAATGCAAAATGCAAGAATATAGCTTATGATCATGCAATGAGGCTGTGCAATGAAACATTAAAATGAAAATGCTATGCAATGAAAATGCCACATCTAAACAAGCTAAAAACAAGTTACAACAACCTTAATTATGAAAAGAAGTAAGTAAATAAACACGCCACGCATGGGAATCATGAGCCGAACCACATTTCATGCAAAAAGGATGTAAGAAAATATGCAAGCTTAATTACGCGTCGTGCAGGAAGGCGAAGGGCGATGCAACCATCGAGCGCACATGAGGTTTCAATCGAGATCCTAACGCATTACATGCGGGAGAAGAAAGGATGGTGTGAACACCAAGCGCACCAAATGTTTTTAACCGATGTAAACAATCCTAGCGCGTCTCACATAATAGGAGGAAAAGTGGCGTGAATACTGGAGTGCACCCGAATGTTTTTTAATCGAAGGGTAGTGTAAACACCGGGACGCACTCGAATTTTTTAACCAAAGGGTGGTGTGAACACCGGGATGCACCCGAATGTTTTCAACTGAAGGGTGGTATAAACACCGGAAAGCACCCCGAATGTTTTTAACTGAAGGGTGGTGTGAACACTGGGATGCACCCAAATGTTTTTAACCGAAGGGTGGTGTGAACATCGAGACACACCCAAATGTTTTTAACCGAAGGGTGGTGTGAACATCGGGACGCACCCGAATGTTTTTAATGGAAGGGTAATCCTAACGCGTCTCACGCCAGTGGAGGAAGAGTAAACGGATGCGATCCAAAGGACACGAATGATTTTACCTGGAACTCCTCTGAATGAACCATACATACAATATCATGCATTTGTAAGAAAGAAACCTAGAAAGTGCAATTCAGTAGGAATTCATGTTCTATGCAAGACAAACAATCGAGATACAATGTTAATGGCATGTTCTATGCAAGAAACAAAAGCAATGGCATGTTTTATGCGAGAAAGAAAAGTAGAAGCATATTCTATGTGTGACTCATAACATGATGCAAGATGCGCGTGCAATACCCATGAAGTGCATATCTTATGCAAGGAAGCGAAATGAAACGCATATTGATGCAACAAGGTGAAATGCAACGACACGAAATACATATTCATGCAACAACGTGAAATGCATGTACAAAAGCATGATTTGACAAACAACTTCCAAGTTACCTCTCGAAAGAGTTACAATATGTTAAAAGAATAAACCTCGTTCATGTTGACAAGTGACGAATATCGTGCACCGAAAACACAGTTTTGAACTTCCATAGAGACAGTTTGAACCCAACAGTGAACAGTCC